>CM055060.1:5419177-5476805 GCA_029204045.2 Tillandsia leiboldiana
GGTACGAAAGGTTAACAAAGCACCTTTTGGAGAAGGGCTATACTCGAGGGGGAGCTGATAGGACTCTCTTTGTGAAGCATTATCAAAGCAATTTCATTGTAGCACAAATCTATGTCGATGACATTGTATTTGGCGCAACAAGAGATAATGATGCTTCTAAATTCGCGGAGACCATGAAAAGCGAATTTGAGATGTCCATGATGGGCGAATTGACTTATTTCCTTGGATTGCAAATTAAACAAAATGATGAAGGTATTCACTTGAGTCAATCCAAGTATGCAATGGAGTTGGTCAAAAAGTTTGATCTCGAAAATTATAAAGATTTTCCGACTCCAATGGGAACTAGCCACAAGGGACTTGGAAGTGAATCACATAGTGAGAATGTAGACGAGAAACTGTATCGAAGTATGATTAGAAGTCTACTTTACCTCACGGCTAGTCGCCCGGATATATCTTTTGGTGTTGGGATTTGCGCGAGATATCAATCAGCACCAAAGGAGGTTCACCTGAAAGCGGAGAAAAGGATCATCCGGTATATCAAAGGATCAATTAATTTCGGAATTTGGTATCCTATGGGAACAAGTTTGGATATTGTTGGATACTCAGATGCCGATTGGGCAGGATCAGTGGATGATCGGAAAAGCACGAGTGGTGCATGCTTCTATCTTGGCCATTGCCTTGTTGCATGGCACAGTA
The DNA here is from genome assembly GCA_029204045.2 of Tillandsia leiboldiana. Classification (NCBI taxonomy): domain Eukaryota; kingdom Viridiplantae; phylum Streptophyta; class Magnoliopsida; order Poales; family Bromeliaceae; genus Tillandsia; species Tillandsia leiboldiana. Next base: position 5,419,874 of record CM055060.1, read on the forward strand.
AAAAGCAGAACTGCATAGCACTCTCGACTGCCGAAGCGGAATACATTTCAGCTGGAAGTTGCTCAACTCAACTCATTTGGATGAAAAGCGTATTGAGCGACTTCCGCATTTCAGCATCTTCGGTAACAATTCTTTGTGACAACACAAGTGCAATTAACATTTCTAAAAACCCTGTGTTGCACTCTAGAACAAAACATGTTGAGCTTAGATATCATTTTCTTAGAGAGCTAGTTGAATCAAATACTCTTCAACTTTCATATATTTCAACTGAGGATCAATTAGCTGACATTCTAACAAAACCTTTGGATCAAAAATGTTTTATTCATTTACGAAAAGCAATTGGAATGCTTTCCTTGAAATAAACTTCTTTTTGAAACCTTTGCTTAGGATAGGTTTTGTATTTGTTTTTGTTTTGTTCATTATCTATGTTTGTACATAGGACATTAATTGAGCATAGATCATAATTGACTTTAATTGCATCTTTTCGCACATTTAGAAATTTATTATGCTTTTGCCATCATAATATTTCACTGTTGCAATGATCATTTATGTTAATTAAATCATCTTCTAAGTGATCAAAGTCAATTTCTCTCTCTCTATGATCTCTTGGTATAGTCATTATCTTATTTGACTGCTTAGTCGAGTATGAAATCGAGATCAATATTTGGTTGAATACTTTATATCTTAAATAATTGATAGCCAATTGAGGGGGAGTCATAGAAAAAGTAAAATGCTCAAAAGATGTGGAAAGAGTTACATCCCAATGAGAAGTGTGAAAACTACCACCACATGGAGGAAAGAGCTACCACCTCGGTCGTCCGAGTATTGTGTGCAGCTACCACATGTATACCAAGCATGGTTGTTCAAATTTTTGATTAAGTAAAATGCATGTTGAAATACTTGACTCCGTCAAATTTCAAGGTTGGTATAAGGTGGGTTTTTAAAGAAAGATGCTCAAAGAGCCACTCTCTTCAACAGATTGTCTAGATACATTATCTATTATATTTGGGATTTCAAACATCTATTGATCTTTGTATTTCATTTTCTTTACTGAATTGATGATTTGATAAAGGCATTACTCATAAGATCAAGTTAGATGTAATTGAAGGTGTTCAACTTTAAGGGATTTAATTTTTGTAAATTTTCGTTTCATTTTTGGATATTATTGATAGATTTGGCATAATCTAATTCTTGTTGTATGAAATGATGATTTTTGTTTAAAGTTGATACACATTTGTGCTTACAATCTTTTTCTGGTTTTTTCTTGAATTTCTCTGAAATTTTCTAAAGAAAAAGTTGGAGCCGATCCGGATCGGGCTAGATGATCCGGATCCCGAACGCAGGAATTCTTCTGCGGGCTGACGATCCGGATTGTATCTGCCGATCCGGATCCCGAACGCAGTTTCTCACTGCGGGTAGCCGATCCGGATCGCAGTTATGAACTGATCCGGATCGCGGCTAGGTTTTATAAAGAACAAAAGGGCTTTGATTTCTTTTACTCCAATCTTTTGTTCCAAAGTTTCCAGAGCCTCTCCCTCTAGATTTCATCCTTCCTGGAAGCTTTCAAACTCAAGTTCTTCAACTCCAAGTAAGTTTTATTGATCAAAATCTCGGTTTTTCACCGTTTTTCTCTCTTCTTCCTCAAACGTCATGAATTTCTTGGATCAACTTTGTTTGTGGATGGTTTTTGATTAAATTTCTTTTGAAATAAGAACTCTGGGTAGATTAGTTTTGATTATATGCTAGGTATTCTCCTGATTAACGGATTTTTAGGCTTTGATTTCTAAAATTTCGGTTTTAGGGCATATAATAAGGATTTTCGAAAATCATGCAATTGATCTATTTTTAAAAGTCCTTTTGTAAAACTAATTTGATTCTTAGTCTCTCTACATGATTATGATTGTTTGGGTACAATTTTTCAAATTTTTAAAAATTAACAATTTTTCAAATTTTTGAAAATTAACAATTTTTCATGTGCTTTTGAGTTATTGTTCACAGGATTTTAAAACTTTTAAGCACTTGCACCAATGGCATTCGCCTGGATAATCTTCCTTTTGGTAGCAATGGTAGGACCGAGTGGGTCTTATATAAAAAGAGAACAAGATGACTCAAATCAAGAAGAGACGAAGAAAGTCTATCAAATTGATTCAGAATCAGATGAAGGAGACTGGGAAGAGATTTGTGAACAAGCACAAAAAGCTATTGACAAAGAAGATAGGTTGTACTTGAAGAACAAGAAGCTGATGAGATCGTCCTCAACAACCAAGCAGTACACTGGGCGAAAGAATTCGAGGGGAACTGGAATTCAGATTGATAGACCCCTCACCAGAGCTCGCTCTCTCACTAGAGAATCTCCATGGATTGAAGGTCAAGATGCACCGTCTGGTTCTATACTACACCCTTCAACGTCCTGGAGACACACATCAAAAGCGAATGTAGGGTCCTCACTTCGACAAGAACAGCGAAGATCGTCTGCTGAACAAGACAGCGTGTCTACAAATCTCAAACAGATTATCTCTGAGCAACATAAGATGAAAAGAAAGGTCTCCAGAATGTCAAAAATGCTTCAAGCAATTTTGAAGAAGTTGGATTGTACCAATCCCACTAGTTCGGATTCTGACTGACTTAACCTTCTTTTTAATCTTTTTGTGCAGGTTTTTTCAGTTTTTAGGACTTACTTTTAGTTCTAGTTCTTAAATTTCGGAACATTTTCGTTGATATTTTTTTTAACTCTCCTTCAATTTTTTTGGTAACTTTGGCTTTGTTTGTGACAAAAAGGGGGAGAGAGTTTAGAGAACTTGAACAATGATATTGTGAAAATTGTGATCTTGTATACATCAATGATGAACAATGATGACTGCATCAAGGTACAATGATGATGTGAATGAACATCAAGGTAAGTGAACATCAAGGGAACTTGAACAATGATTGTGAAAATCTTGCTGATGAAGATTTTGTATACATCAAGGTAAGTATCACTTCAACTTCAACTTTGGTTTTTATCTTGTGATTGTTTGCATGTCTCGACTAACTATTCGACTAACTATTTGGGCATGTAATATGACTAACAAGTTGATGTTGGACTAACTTTTTGTGACATTTGGTTTTTAATTGCATAGAAGATATGTTGGTTTTTGACTATGATTCTCTTACATATCTGAATTCTCAAATGTCATGATGATCAGATAAACTCTATCTCTGTACTAGGTTTTGTATGCTAAATATTCTTGAGGTATCTAACGATCTCTTTTTGTCAAGAATGATTTCTTTGTGCAGAGAGTACAGATGTCTAAGTCTAGAGTCTGTTTTAGGAGTTTATCTCATGTTTTTAAATTTTTGGATCTCCATTGTAAATTTTTGTTGTATGGTGATAGCAACAAAAATATCTTTTTGAATTTTCTTTAGTGGATCTGTGTTTTGTCACGAAACCGCCAAAGGGGGAGATTGTTACGGAATTTGAGTTGGCGTAGTTTCGTGAAAGTCTCAAGTCTTGAAGATTGAAGGTGAAGAAAGTTGGATCATTTAACTCAATCTCAAGAAAGAAGAATTCAAAAGGATCAGGTATGTTTTACTAAAGATTTTGTGGAGTATCGGGATTTCGGATGGCGCACCGACCTCGCAAGATGGCGTGGTGTGGAGAAATCGCCTTGGGCGTGTTTCATATTTGTTTATAGTTGAGTTCGGGTTGATTCGGATCAACGCGGAAGCCCTGGCTTGAATCGGAGTCTTCTGAGCATTGTGCGCCGATAGAGGACTGGCTTCGGGGAAGCCTCGACTTCACAGTGGAGTGCAGAAAATTGGAAAATGCTTGGAACAGGTATACTTTATCTTTACAGCGGAGTTCGGGAGGTTCCGGACTGACGCGGAGGACCCGATGGCGAAAAGTGAGTTGGAACTGGCGATTTTGGAGCCGGTTTTTGAATTGAGCACACCGTCTCCACCGTTGAGCTTTTTGAGGGGGAAAAACTGTGGACGTGTGTATTTTCAGATTACAGCGGAGTTCGGGAGGTCTCAGGCCGGTGCGGAGACCCCGAAGGTAAAAAGTGATTTGGAGTTGGCTTATTTGGATTAATTAAATTATTTATTTAATTAGTGGCTTTGGTGGATTTGGTCTGTGTTGTATTTGATTGAAAGAAAAGAAAAAAAAAATTAATTAAAGAAAGGAAGGTATTTGAAAGAGAGTGTGTTGGTGTATGGATGGAATTAAGGTGGGTGTTGGAAAAGGTATGAGGTCCTTTACACCATGGACCATGCACTAGCACTAATTAATTATGTTGCCATGTCATCGTCTTCTCCAAAGACTCAAACAGAGGATTTCTTCCTCAAACAGAGGAATGAGAGAAATGGGAAGGAGGAGAAAAATAAGATGAATTGAAAGAAAGTAAAAGAGGGTTTTAATCGTCTTGACGGCGCGATTCTATCGCTAGTAGCCGAGTGGAGCCGAGCGGAGCGCACGCGCGTCAATCCTCATGGAGGCACATTGCAATTTTCTAGTGAGAGAAAGAGAAAGCTTGGTTTCGATTTATGGAGTTAATTTGGATCTTTCTAGTTGCTGATTTGGTTGTTTTTGCTGTCCCGGAGTGGAGGAATGCCCAGCAGAGGGTGCCGCGCGGGCGCGCAAAGGCGCCGCGCGCGGCCGGTGAGGTTGCTGTGCCGGCGCGCTTGGGCGCCGCGCGCTGCCGCTGCGAGCGGCGCGCGCATGCGGCCGCGCGCATGAGGCCGGCAAGCGGCGAGCATGCGGGCGCGCGCATGAGGGCGCGCGCTGCATGCGGGCGCGCGCAGTGAGCGCGCGCAGTGAGCGCGCGCAGCAAGTGGGCGCCGCGCTCGTGGGCCTCTGAGCGGGCCTTTGGTCCTTTGGTGTTGTTAAGCTTGGGCATTTTGGTCTTTTCACTGTGCCAACCCTCCAATTCACCCTGTGGGCTCCCTTTGTCTATTATATGTGGACTCCTCCTCCTCCCTTCTTCCTGGGGGTACAGAGAGAGGAAAAAAGAGAGAGGAAAAGAAAGAGAGAAAAGAAATGAGAAAAAAATTAAGGAAAAGAAAAGAGAAGAAGAGGGAATAAAAGAAAAGCAAGCAAGGGTGTCCTTGTGTGGTCTTGATGCTCGGAACTGGACGAAGCCGCGCGCGTGTCGGCTGTGAGGTACGTTGTTAGATTTGTTTCAAGCATGGATTTTTTGGGATTTTATTGATGGATTTACTTAAGTTTGAGCTGAATGGATTTTTATTTCCTTCCATCTCGTTCCATGCCTGCACCTTGGGAGCCACTTGAGTGCTGTTGGCTGAGGCTTGGGTTTTTACTACGCGGAGCCGAGGTTGCTTGCGTGAGTGCTGTGAGTTGACAGCGAGGAGCCGGAGCGCGCCGGATTTTCTTTTTGCGGACTCGAGAGGAATGATTGAGCTTCCGGGGGATTTTCCCGAGGACCGCGACAGCGCGAGCGCGTGCGGCGCGATTTTTTTGGGCGTTCCGGCAGTTTCTGACAGTGAGCGGTGCGGCGCTTCATCGACTTCAGCGTTTGCCTGCGGAAAGCGTTCCAGGTGGGTTGGAAGTCTTCCAAACTTTATTGAATGTCCCCTAATGCTTCTGCATGAATATCCTGTATGTCTAGCATGTATTTTGAATATCCTGTATGTCTAGCATGTATTTTTATTATAATGAAAAATCTGATAGATGCCTGGAATATTGTATAATGCTAACCTGTACCCCTAATTATTTTTAGTAGGTTCCTATTATCGTTGGACACTAGCCCGTATATTTAGTTGGCATTCAGACTGCATCTGAACCGTCTTAAAAATCACCGAAGTTGTTTTAATGGAAATTTGACTTTAAAAATATTCTTTTAAATTATTAGATTGCCCAGAAGGGTCGGACGGGTTCAGAGTGCATGTGCCCTCGTGCCTGGTGGCCGAGTGGAATTTTTCTTGACTCCGTGGAGAGTTTCTAGTGTCTTGTGGGTTTCATGGGTTTTATCAGATTGAGTCGTGGAGCGTTCTATTGGTTCCGTGAGATGCCGCCCAGTGAGGGGCGATGCCGCCTAGTGAGTGGCGATGCCGCCCAGTGAGTGGTGATGGTTTGGCCTATTGAGGCGGTTTCGTGAGATGCCGCCCAATGAGGGGCGATGCTGCCCAGTGAGAGGCGATGCCGCCCAGTGAGTGGCGATGGTTTGGCCTGTTGAGGCGGTTCCGTGAGATGCCGCCCAGTGAGTGGCGATGCCGCCCAGTGAGTGGCGATGGTTTGGCCTGTTGAGGCAGTTTCGTGAGATGCCGCCCAGTGAGAGGCGATGCCGCCCAGTGAGTGGCGATGCCGCCCAGTGAGTGGCGATGGTTTGGCCTGTTGAGGCGGTTTTCACATGAGGGTTCTATTAGTTCCGTGTTATGCCGCCCAGTGAGTGGCGATGCCGCCCAGTGAGTGGCGAAGGTTTGATGGTTCTATTGGTTCGATTAGTATTCTCTTTGAGTATGATATTTGTGGCATATTAACTGTAGTTTCTTTTCAGCTTTCGTATTATCTATCTGCATACCTATTGTTTTGTGCAGCGGTAGACTTAGTGGGCATACCGTGGATATTGGTGACGGTACCCACTGGGAACTACCTTCTGCAGTAGTTCTCACACCCGCTGTGGTGACAGGTTTCCTGAGGTTGCTGTTCCGGCTTGGTTCGCGCGGAGACAGCTGATCGAGGTGAGGACGTGGCCGTGTAGCTCCTTACCCATTTTATTTGAGAGTCAGAGGTAGATGTACCTTGTATCTTTTATGATTCTACTTTTGTACTGGACAGTCTGAGTGATCTGTGAGGATTGTTTTATTTTTCATAGCTGAGATACTATGCATTGAGGATATATTTATATTCAGATGTTCAGTGTTTGATTCTGTAGCTATTAGTTCTATTTCAGCTCTGATACATGTTTAGCTATAGATCTTTTGCAGGGTAGACGCTTCGTCTGTGCGGCAGTTTCCGTACAGATGGCGGATCTGTCAGCGAGCCCGGGTCGCAGTTTCGACCCCGGGGCGTGACAGATTTAGGTGGTATCAGAGCCTAGGAATATAGGTCGTTGAGAACTTAGTGACCCTAGGCTATTGGTTGGACAGTAGGATGACTGTCGTGAGGGACGTGACTTTAGCGAGAGTCCTGATTGAGTTTGTACCTCCCCCAGAGGATTGGGGCGAGTGACCTTACATGTTAATTCTCTAAAGTGGTTATGTTGGCTGCAGACAACATAATGCTTTAGAACGGGTAACATGTTTTAGACTTTCGCTTGATTGGGCCGTGAGAGTTTTGGTCTTAATGTTTGTTCTGCTGCAGTGGTTTTGATGCTTCCGAGACGTTGTGCGGGGGCGAGGACGTGTTCGACCTTGGATGAGAAGCCCGATCAGTGGGAGGCTGAATGGACAGAGCAGAGCGAGGTCTGTGAGTTACGAGCCCAAGTAGCCCAGACGTTTGAGGCGATGCGGCGCCAGGAAGAGAACATGGAGCGCGTGATGCGCATTCTTGAGCAGATAGCATATCCCGGGGCATCGCCAGTAATACCCCCGGCCGCGACATCGTCGACTTCGACCCAGATCGCACCGTGAGTAGTGCAGGAGTAGTGAGAGCTTGCTAATCGGTTGTTGTACTTCATCCGGTTCCATCCCCCGCAGTTTTCAGGGTAGAGTTTGGAGCCTTGGGAGGCCGAGAACTGGATTGCTGCTGTGGAAAAGTATCAGGTGCACCTGGTTGCGCACTTTGGATAGGGACGCCGAGGGTTGGTAGCGTCGAGTTCGTCCGGTTGGACCACCGGCAGCGCAGTTGATGACCTGGAGCGAGTTTCTGCGATTGTTGAGCAGTGTACTCTTTGTTGCCCAGGATGGGGCCCAGAAGGTTGAACTGTTTGAGACGGGACTGCATCGGGATGTCTATCACTTGGTGTATTCTCGGCGAGTGCCGACTTCAGATGCAGTGATTGTGCATACTCGATGGATTGACTGAGGATCTGTGATCATCGTCCAAGAGGGACGAAGAGCGAGGGATTAGCTCCGGGGAGAGACGTCCGGCATCGTTTGATTTTGGGACAGCCGAGTGGATTGAAGTTGCCATGATTCCAGTTTAGGGTCTTATGTCTCAGAAGAGACGGAGACCAGGAGGTTCTCGACAGTCGAGACACCAGTGGCAGTATTGGTATGATTGTGCCTTTTGCGGTGGCCGCATTCATCGCCATAGAGTGATCTTGGAAGGAGCGATGCTTGTTATGTGGATAGCCAGGATATTTTCAAGCAGAGTGTCCCTGAGTGGTGCTCGAGGATTCGCCGCTTGCGACGGCACCACTCTATCCCTTCAGGATATAGAGGTTCGTCCGACTTACCGGTAGGCTGATAAAGCCGTGACGCCGAGACAGATAGAGCATGTTGATGCCGACGCCGCTTGGGTGTGTTTTAGTAGAGCATGGATAGCATCGTGTAGACCGGAGATGGGATTGTTGGCTTATGCACGTGAGGATCAGGCTCCAGATCACGTATAGCACATGGATAGGTGTTGCCAGTCCCGCCCAGTGCAGTAGGACCTTGGATTTCATCCTAGAGTGTTAGTCCTACATCAGCTCCAAGATGATGTTATGGGGTTGGATAGGGATTGGACATCCCAACGTTATGCTATCAAGGATTGTCGAAAAAAAAAAAAAAAAAAAAAAAAAGAGAATGACTCTCCGTGGACCTGGCCAGGAGGAGTGTGTTTAGAGAGGATGCTAGAGCACGGCAGAGGTTGAGTTGTGGTTGTATCGCTTGTTAGCGACTATTGAGAAGGTGCCTACGGCGGCACCGAGACTAAGAATTATCTTTTATTGCCGAGTGATCTCGAGTGAGAGTTTACCAGATTTGATTTCGAAGCCGCCATTTGGTGAGATTGAGATCGAAATAGTGATCAACGTGGTTTGGAAACCGCGCCGACTTCGGCAGCATCTCTTGGAGTGTTACCCGTGAGACATAGAGAGAGAGCCGATAGCACAGTTGCGGGATTTGATGGATTGGGTGGTCTGTGTGACCCAGTACCACGTCGTGGGGATACGACAGTGAGGATCTGAGGGATTGATACTTGAGTTGTTGCCTTACCATTGGTACACGGCAGTGTTGCCACGTTGTGAGTGCACAACGGTGAGGGTTCTATAACGGTTTGAGCACAGACAGGTTTGGATTGAATTTCGGCGGATGCCTTTTCTGAGATTGGTAGCACTATGAAACCTTACAGCCGAGGGCAGTGCCCTGATGGTGTGCAGGAACTGATAAGGGCATTTTGAGCTTGCAACAAGGTCAAGCGGATTAACTAAGGCCCTGCGGCCTTATTGGATTTGAGGAATTGGGTATTCCAGCGGTACTTGGACCGGGTTGTTGTGTCGGCGTGAGTTCGAGCTCTACACCGAGTTGTGGTACCAGTTGTTGAGTTTGATCTTTGTACTGGGCCGTTGGATTTGATTATATTTGGATCGGGTTCCAAGGTGACGTAGAGCTTGAGGATAGTGCTGCAACTACTAAGAGAGAGAAGTTGTATGCCATGTGGTGAGAGTTGCATTTGGACTTCAGGAAATTTTGTGGTTAGGCCATGTGATGACAGCTACAAGAGAGTCAGAGGACCCAACGAAGAGTGATACCGTTTGGGTTGGGCCTAGACCTATGTTAATGACAGAGGTTAGAAGCTCTTGGAATATGCAAGGTCAGTGTAGCTTGGAAGAGATAAAGCTAAGGAGGATTCCAGCTTTGATGTAGATGTTGCCGGCGATAAAGAGAGAATTGAGTTATTCGTGGATCCTCGAACCTGAAGTACTTGGAAACTCAGAATGTTTGTTTTGAGATAACGCCGGGGGATAGAATTTTCAAGGGTGTATGATTGCATTATTCCGGCAAGGGCTTTATGGTCAGTTACGCCTTATCTAGGAGAGTTGGAAATTTGGGGGAATATTCCCGATTTTGAATTTCTTCCCTGTGGGGGGGATTGTGAGAGTGTAATTGTAGAATTTTGAGCATGTGGTTGCTAAGGAGCAACGTAGGAGTTATGCCAATAGAGGACGAAAGTTGGTATTGGAGACCCTGATTTTTGGAAGCCATTAACCGCGGGGATTTGTATAGTTTTGAGTTTACACGGAAGTTGGCCCGCGGGTAATTATCTGGCTGAAGGATGTGTGTTTGATCCTTGGCATGTTTTGGACTTCACTCCGTTAGAGATGGATGAGGATTTGTGACATCTGGAGTGGCCAATGCAATTCCTACTTGTGAGGCAAAAGAATTTGTTTAATCGAGATATACCTTGGGGTGAAGGTTAAGTGGAGTCATCGTGATGAGTGAGAGCGACCACTTGAGAGCCTGAGGATGAGTTGAGTGTTTTCTATTCCTATTTGATCGAGACATTCTCCTGAGATTTGGATTTATTTTGGGTTTCGAGGACGAAACCTTTTTAAGGAAGGGAGAATGTGGAGTATCGGGATTTCGGATGGCGCACCGACCTCGCAAGATGGCGTGGTGTGGAGAAATCGCCTTGGGCGTGTTTCATATTTGTTTATAGTTGAGTTCGGGTTGATTCGGATCAACGCGGAAGCCCTGGCTTGAATCGGAGTCTTCTGAGCATTGTGCGCCGATAGAGGACTGGCTTCGGGGAAGCCTCGACTTCACAGTGGAGTGCAGAAAATTGGAAAATGCTTGGAACAGGTATACTTTATCTTTACAGCGGAGTTCGGGAGGTTCCGGACTGACGCGGAGGACCCGAGGGCGAAAAGTGAGTTGGAACTGGCGATTTTGGAGCCGGTTTTTGAATTGAGCACACCGTCTCCACCGTTGAGCTTTTTGAGGGGGAAAAACTGTGGACGTGTGTATTTTCAGATTACAGCGGAGTTCGGGAGGTCTCAGGCCGGTGCGGAAACCCCGAAGGTAAAAAGTGATTTGGAGTTGGCTTATTTGGATTAATTAAATTATTTATTTAATTAGTGCCTTTGGTGGATTTGGTCTGTGTTGTATTTGATTGAAAGAAAAGAAAAAAAAAAATTAATTAAAGAAAGGAAAGTATTTGAAAGAGAGTGTGTTGGTGTATGGATGGAATTAAGGTGGGTGTTGGAAAAGGTATGAGGTCCTTTACACCATGGACCATGCACTAGCACTAATTAATTATGTTGCCATGTCATCGTCTTCTCCAAAGACTCAAACAGAGGATTTCTTCCTCAAACAGAGGAATGAGAGAAATGGGAAGGAGGAGAAAAATAAGATGAATTGAAAGAAAGTAAAAGAGGGTTTTAATCGTCTTGACGGCGCGATTCTATCGCTAGTAGCCGAGTGGAGCCGAGCGGAGCGCACGCGCGTCAATCCTCATGGAGGCACATTGCAATTTTCTAGTGAGAGAAAGAGAAAGCTTGGTTTCGATTTATGGAGTTAATTTGGATCTTTCTAGTTGCTGATTTGGTTGTTTTTGCTGTCCCGGAGTGGAGGAATGCCCAGCAGAGGGTGCCGCGCGGGCGCGCAAAGGCGCCGCGCGCGGCCGGTGAGGTTGCTGTGCCGGCGCGCTTGCGCGCCGCGCGCTGCCGCTGCGAGCGGCGCGCGCATGCGGCCGCGCGCATGAGGCCGGCAAGCGGCGAGCATGCGGGCGCGCGCATGAGGGCGCGCGCTGCATGCGGGCGCGCGCAGTGAGCGCGCGCAGCAAGTGGGCGCCGCGCTCGTGGGCCTCTGAGCGGGCCTTTGGTCCTTTGGTGTTGTTAAGCTTGGGCATTTTGGTCTTTTCACTGTGCCAACCCTCCAATTCACCCTGTGGACTCCCTTTGTCTATTTATATGTGGACTCCTCCTCCTCCCTTCTTCCTGGGGGTACAGAGAGAGGAAAAGAGAGAGAGGAAAAGAAAGAGAGAAAAGAAATGAGAAAAAAATTAAGGAAAAGAAAAGAGAAGAAGAGGGAATAAAAGAAAAGCAAGCAAGGGTGTCCTTGTGTGGTCTTGATGCTCGGAACTGGACGAAGCCGCGCGCGTGTCGGCTGTGAGGTACGTTGTTGGATTTGTTTCAAGCATGGATTTTTTGGGATTTTATTGATGGATTTACTTAAGTTTGAGCTGAATGGATTTTTATTTCCTTCCATCTCGTTCCATGCCTGCACCTTGGGAGCCACTTGAGTGCTGTTGGCTGAGGCTTGGGTTTTTACTACGCGGAGCCGAGGTTGCTTGCGTGAGTGCTGTGAGTTGACAGCGAGGAGCCGGAGCGCGCCGGATTTTCTTTTTGCGGACTCGAGAGGAATGATTGAGCTTCCGGGGGATTTTCCCGAGGACCGCGACAGCGCGAGCGCGTGCGGCGCGATTTTTTTGGGCGTTCCGGCAGTTTCTGACAGTGAGCGGTGCGGCGCTTCATCGACTTCAGCGTTTGCCTGCGGAAAGCGTTCCAGGTGGGTTGGAAGTCTTCCAAACTTTATTGAATGTCCCCTAATGCTTCTGCATGAATATCCTGTATGTCTAGCATGTATTTTGAATATCCTGTATGTCTAGCATGTATTTTTATTATAATGAAAAATCTGATAGATGCCTGGAATATTGTATAATGCTAACCTGTACCCCTAATTATTTTTAGTAGGTTCCTATTATCGTTGGACACTAGCCCGTATATTTAGTTGGCATTCAGACTGCATCTGAACCGTCTTAAAAATCACCGAAGTTGTTTTAATGGAAATTTGACTTTAAAAATATTCTTTTAAATTATTAGATTGCCCAGAAGGGTCGGACGGGTTCAGAGTGCATGTGCCCTCGTGCCTGGTGGCCGAGTGGAATTTTTCTTGACTCCGTGGAGAGTTTCTAGTGTCTTGGGGGTTTCATGGGTTTTATCAGATTGAGTCGTGGAGCGTTCTATTGGTTCCGTGAGATGCCGCCCAGTGAGGGGCGATGCCGCCTAGTGAGTGGCGATGCCGCCCAGTGAGTGGTGATGGTTTGGCCTATTGAGGCGGTTCCGTGAGATGCCGCCCAATGAGGGGCGATGCCGCCCAGTGAGAGGCGATGCCGCCCAGTGAGTGGCGATGGTTTGGCCTGTTGAGGCGGTTCCGTGAGATGCCGCCCAGTGAGTGGCGATGCCGCCCAGTGAGTGGTGATGGTTTGGCCTGTTGAGGCGGTTTCGTGAGATGCCGCCCAGTGAGAGGCGATGCCGCCCAGTGAGTGGCGATGCCGCCCAGTGAGTGGCGATGGTTTGGCCTGTTGAGGCGGTTTTCACATGAGGGTTCTATTAGTTCCGTGTTATGCCGCCCAGTGAGTGGCGATGCCGCCCAGTGAGTGGCGAAGGTTTGATGGTTCTATTGGTTCGATTAGTATTCTTTTTGAGTATGATATTTGTGGCATATTAACTGTAGTTTCTTTTCAGCTTTCGTATTATCTATCTGCATACCTATTGTTTTGTGCAGCGGTAGACTTAGTGGGCATACCGTGGATATTGGTGACGGTACCCACTGGGAACTACCTTCTGCAGTAGTTCTCACACCCGCTGTGGTGACAGGTTTCCTGAGGTTGCTGTTCCGGCTTGGTTCGCGCGGAGACAGCTGATCGAGGTGAGGACGTGGCCGTGTAGCTCCTTACCCATTTTATTTGAGAGTCAGAGGTAGATGTACCTTGTATCTTTTATGATTCTACTTTTGTACTGGACAGTCTGAGTGATCTGTGAGGATTGTTTTATTTTTCATAGCTGAGATACTATGCATTGAGGATATATTTATATTCAGATGTTCAGTGTTTGATTCTGTAGCTATTAGTTCTATTTCAGCTCTGATACATGTTTAGCTATAGATCTTTTGCAGGGTAGACGCTTCGTCTGTGCGGCAGTTTCCGTACAGATGGCGGATCTGTCGGCGAGCCCGGGTCGCAGTTTCGACCCCGGGGCGTGACAGATTTTGTGTGATCCGAATACTTCTTGTAGTGTAGAAACACTTGGAAGAATCTTTCATTGCATAAAAATCAAAAACTGGACTTGGGACATGTTCAGGATCCGGATCAGGTTGTTCGATCCGGATCCCGAAGGTGGTTCGTTCATACACCAGTTCAATCCGGATCGTAGCCTCTCTTGATCCGGATCCCGAACACTGAGTTTACCATCTTCCTTGAACGATCCGGATCAGGCTTCGCAATCCGGATCCCGAACGTTGATGTTTGGTGAACTGTATGAACGATCCGGATCAAGCACTTCGATCCGGATCCCGAACCTTCGTTTTTCTGGAATTACCTGACTCGTTACGACGATCCGGATCACAGCTAATCCGATCCGGATCGCCGTCCGTAAAATCTCCAGAAATGTTAGGTTTTTGATTCTTATCTCCTTCCTAGGGTTTCTAACCTATAAATAGACCCTATGACTTTTTTTCATTGTGGTCGAAAATCGACATAGCCGTCATTTTCCTGTATCATCTTATACGGCTCTAGATCCACATATAGAGAAGAAAGGAAATCATTAGAGAATACTCTATGTTTCTTCATCTATATTGATTAGTTTGATTCTAGGTTTTCATACTCACATCTTGAGTTGAATCAAACTAATGAATACTTAGATGGTATTTCCGATCTATCTTTGATCTAAGTATTCGGCGGATCATCACCACCCAAAACAACGATTTACCCCAAAAATCGGCGCGTGGATTCGCGTGTCCTTGTGGATTCAAGGTTCAACCGCTCTCGTGGATTCGGAGCGAGGCACGTTCGTGAATTCGAAGGGTGCTATTGGGTGAAGACCGTGGATTCGGTCGGACGTCGTGGATTCGACGTTGGACGCCGTGGATTCGGCGTTGGGCGCAGATCGTGGATTCGAGAAGCGTCGCGGAGCGAGCGGAGAAGATCCTCTAGGAGCGTATGGAAAAGGTTGAGTCGTAAGTGTGTACAGTAAATCACCTTGTACGTGTTTTAATTCTAGTGGATTTCTGCCGTGTTATCGGTCCCGTGGTTTTTTACTCCGGTGATGGAGTTTTCCACGTAAAAATCTTGCGTATTATTTTTATTTTCCGCATTGTGTTTTTATCGCAACGATTTTTTGAGTGTTTATACGTTTACACCTATTCACCCCCCTCTAGGTATTTTTTCCCCTATTTAGATCCTTATTACATATAACCCAACATCGCGAACCCTCCTGGGGACAACAAAAGGTCCATGGTTACAGTTTATTCCCCAAAATATCCAAGTATATACAACATCTGCTGAAACCAGCCCCGAAGATGTGAAATTTTCACCTGCAGAACGGACTCTGAAAAATCCACAAAAAATACGGACGCGATCGTCGCGTCGAGCCCTTCGAAACGAGTACCTGCACGTCAAAATCTGAGTCCCGGAGGCCAAGTTACAAATTCCACAACGCGGTAAGCGCGAAAGTCCACAACATACACATCTGTATCGCATTGCACAGGAGAACGGGAAAAGTATACCTTCGGGAAATTCCCGAAAAATACGGTGATAATCCTCGCGTCGAGTAGATAAAAAAAGAGTATAGGCTCGCCACGATTTGACGCTCGTACAACAAGTTGCACGCAAAACGGAGCACACCTTACGGGTCCACGCGCAAAACGAGGCGCGTCCAAAACGCCAGCAGCAGTCCGCGCAGTAAAACGGCTATGACACCCCCGGAATTTGGATTAGTCCTCTATATAAATGATATAATAGGACTAAATCTCTAACCCGGCTATAGCATTTTGGATGGTAGCAAGGTCCAAGAGGAACATGAGAGTTAAGCGTGCTAGAGCTAGAGTAGTTCTAGGATGGGTGACCCCCTAGGAAGTGGGGCGTCACAGTTGGTATCAGAGCCATTCACCAGCCGGAAATGTGAGATGAGTCTCGGCTGAGCCAGGGTTATATAGCGGGTAGAGCGAGGCTCCCCGGCTAATGACCGTTGTGAGTGGAGTGCAGCTCCTCACAAGGTCGGCTAAGGCTAGCGAGACGAGTCTCACATCGCCTGGTGCTTGTGAGTGTGCTTGAGCCTGACGTGGACGTCAGGGCTTAAAGGGGGGAAGAATGTGACACCTCCAGAATTTGGATTAGTCCTCTATATAAATGATATAATAGGACTAAATCTCTAACCCGGCTATAGCATTTTGGATGGTAGCAAGATCCAAGAGGAACATGAGAGTTAAGCGTGCTAGAGCTAGAGTAGTTCTAGGATGGGTGACCCCCTGGGAAGTGGGGCGTCACAACGGCACAGTAAAACACGGTCCCTAACACACACGAGAGCAAGGGGTCAAATCCAATGTCCAAAAGGACGCTCCAAAATTGTGCCAAAAATACCGCAAAACTAACACGCGGGACCTACCTCGACCGCGTCGCGCCGCCCAACCGTCTCCTCGGAACACCTCGCGCGCTTCGCGAGGTCCACGGCGCACTGTCGCACCCCACCAAAATCCCCTCCTCACACCCTCTCCCGCTCGGTTGGAGAAGAAAGAAAAGAAAATGGAGGAGGAATGGTGTGCGGGGAAGAAAGAAGAAGAAGAAGAAAATGAGGGGCTTGTGAGTGTGCTTGTGAGTGTGCTTGAGCCTGACGTGGACGTCAGGGCTTAAAGGGGGGAAGAATGTGACACCCCCGGAATTTGGATTAGTCCTCTATATAAATGATATAATAGGACTAAATCTCTAACCCGGCTATAGCATTTTGGATGGTAGCAAGATCCAAGAGAACATGAGAGTTAAGCGTGCTAGAGCTAGAGTAGTTCTAGGATGGGTGACCCCCTGGGAAGTGGGGCGTCACAACGGCACAGTAAAACACGGTCCCTAACACACACGAGAGCAAGGGGTCAAATCCAATGTCCAAAAGGACGCTCCAAAATTGTGCCAAAAATACCGCAAAACTAACACGCGGGACCTACCTTGACCGCGTCGCGCCTCCCAACCGTCTCCTCGGAACACCTCGCGCGCTTCGCGAGGTCCACGGCGCACCGTCGCACCCCACCAAAATCCCCTCCTCACACCCTCTCCCGCTCGGTTGGAGAAGAAAGAAAAGAAAATGGAGGAGGAATGGTGTGCGGGGAAGAAAGAAGAAGAA
The DNA here is from genome assembly GCA_029204045.2 of Tillandsia leiboldiana. Classification (NCBI taxonomy): domain Eukaryota; kingdom Viridiplantae; phylum Streptophyta; class Magnoliopsida; order Poales; family Bromeliaceae; genus Tillandsia; species Tillandsia leiboldiana. Next base: position 5,436,847 of record CM055060.1, read on the forward strand.
GAAGAAAAGGAGGAGAAAGGTGGTCCACGGGTCCGGTCCACGGTGCACCGTCCAATGGGGAGCCACCGCCAGCCGGTCCACCACACTCGGGCGCGTGCACCCGGCCCAGGCACGCGCCTGCTTGCCCACGCGGCCAGCGTGCCACGCGGGCGCGGTTGCCGCGCGCCACACAGGCGCGTGACACCCAGCGCCGCGCAGGCGCGGGACATGCCGCGCGCCACACGGGCGCGCGCCCCCCCTGGTGACCGCGCACGCCAGTGAGGGCCCGCCACGTGGCGGCCCCCGCGCGCCACGTGCCGCAGGCGCGCTTCCCCAGCGCGCCTGCCTGCCGCGCCCACGCGCCTCGAACTGCGCGCCAGCGCCGCCCTGGGATCCGTGCCAAGTCGCCTCGAGATCCGCGCACGAGCCTCGAAAAACGCGCGTGTCAACCGGTCTCCGAAAAAAGCAAGTAGATAGTCCATTCTCAACGATTTCGCGCGCTGAATCCAAATACGATATCCGATTCCCCAAATTCTCATCCGAAAATTTGCCGAAAGCCCCCAGAAAGCCTACTTGATCCGATTTTTGCGCCGAGTCCATTTCTAAAGTCCAATTTGCCAAATTCCAACTCTAAAAATTCCCGAAGGCATCCGGAGAGGTGATCCTTTATCTAAACTTCGCCCCGAGTCCAATATAATATCCATTGCGCGCGAAACCACTTCTAAGCATTCGACGGGGCCATCTGACTATTCTTGTGATCCATTTAACACATCGAGTCCATCACTAGTGTCCAATTGGTGCACAAACACCACCGACGCACCACAAAGGCCTCCAGAAGCTGCTGGTCAACCAGTAATCTCGTTGTGGGGATCCGGGTCCTCACACACAGGCTGGAGATACTCCACAGCCGGGATCACCGTCGACCCAAACGACTCCCAGAAAAGGACATCAACTCAACATGCAAACTCACTAGCTGGGTATACTCCCTAGCCGACGACAATGAAGGGTCCGGGAACCCCGAAAGACTAGAACCTACAACCCAAATCAAACAAGAATAGGCTCTAGGCATAGCCTCTCGTTGTTCTCGACCCCAAAGAAAAAAGGCAGCCCTTAGAATCCAGACCACTCGAATCCTCTCGAGTAAGGCAGTTTACAGGAAAAATGTGACATTTATTACTGAAAACCATTTTTCACTCAAACCCACGCGGGGTGAAGACTAAAAGAAGTTCCTTTTGTAAAACTATCTTGATTTGAGGAAAACCCATTTTTAATGATTTTTAGTTCTTTTAGGAAAAACAATTAGAAAAAAAAGTTTTATTCCCAAACCCCGAAAGGCTAATGCCTTTGTCCAATCAGACAAGAACAGACTCCGGCGACCCTTCGATGTTTGGAAGAAAACATTGATTGACTAAAGTCATGTGTGTCCAAAATGGTTCTGGGTTCAAGGACCTGCTATCACTGGTATACTACTGCCACTAACACAGTGGTGACACATAAAACAGAGAAACACGACATCCCGGGACCACCGTTTATCCAAACGGCTCCCGCCACAGACATAAGACCAGCTACATCTACCAGACTCCACTCTGCTCCCAAGCACGAGTGTAACATGTATCCCACACTAAGAGAAATCCTGACCACTCGGCCTACTAACCGGGCGAGGAAAACACTATGTCCAGGAATGGAGTAGAATGTGTGGATGTCTAAAGCATAAATAAACCTAGCCCGAGTTGGAGTTTTCTACTAGTTTGGTTATACATGCAACATATGACAGGGTGCTAGGTCAAGTCCAATACTAACATTTAATCAACATAGATAGGAAGTAATAATCAACATGATCAGAATCACCACACTAGAAAATCCTATCTGATACAACATGCTTTCTAATACTACACACATAATGCATGCTCCCTAACAATATAGAGTTAGAGAACCGTTCACCGATTTTGGAGACGAAGCAACCCACCTGAAGCGTGCATCAATGCAAGATCCAAATAGGCTGAAACTGAACGGGGATAATCCTTGGATTCCCATGATTCCAACGAGTCCAAAAACTCCAGAAAACTCCTCTTGGGTACAAAGATATGGTCCAAACATTGCAATAAGTCATAAACTTCCACAAACACATGCTGCTGTACAAACAGTCCAGAAAATTCTTAAATACCACCTGCAAGATAATCTCCAAAAATTCCAATAAAAATACGACGGCGATCCTCGTGAAGAGTAGATGTCAATCGAGTCCTCATAATCTGAAATCCGATACCCGAGTGCGGAGATAAAAATCCGACAAGCCTCCGCTATCCAGCAAAAACCACCAGAAGGAAAGAGGTTCAAAAATGCCTCATAAACCATGCCAAGAACTCAGAATGAAGTAAGGTGATCAACACGGAAATCGAAGGCCTACCTCTCGTGAAACTGATTCCGCAAAAATCGTCCAAAAATTCCTTCGAAGTAGCTCTGTGGACCTCATGGACCGAAACGCGACGAAAATGGGCTACCGAAGAAGAAACATCGCACTGCGCCGAATCGCCGAAGCTATCGATGTCGCGCCCTCCAAAAATTTTGAAACTCCCTCGAGAGATGCAGCACAAGATGAGGAATAAAGTTGCTTAAGGGCTCAAGAGCAGAGGAGCTCGTGAAAAGTGTCTAAAGGCCCAAGAGACTGGCGTATTTATAGGCCTCCACCAAAAACCCACAAAATCCAAGTTTATTGGGCTTTCGGGCCCAACTTTCGGGCGCTCGGGGGATTCGGGCGGCTACAGTGCCCGAATCCCGCGCCCCGGCCTGGCCCGTGACAAGAGCTCGAATCCACCTGGCTCTGATGCGTGTCCCGAACAGCGGACAACGTGTGCGGAGCCAGTAGGCTCGCGCCACGTGGCCCCGACGGAGGATCATGGGGCGGTGGCGCCCGCCAATCGCAGGGCGCCACGTGGCGCCCCCACATCGGCGGTCACCTGCCCCACCTGCCCCGCCTGCTCCCCCTGGCGCATGGATAGCGCGCTAGTGAGCCGGCCACTCACAGGCCGCCACGTGGCCCGCCCCGGGGTTCATGCGCCAGCCGGCGCGTTTCCGTGGACCACGTCGCGAGAGCCCGCCAACCAGGAGCTGCCATTTGTCCCCCCGCGCCTTCTTTGTGGACCGCGCCTGTGCGCAGGCCAATCAGGGGCCGCCACGTGGCATCCAGCCGGTCCACAGCTTCCCCCATGCACCAAAATGCACAGCAAACTTCTTGGGGTCCGTTTTTGAGCATCCGGACACCGAAAAACACAAGTAAATAGCCAGTTTTTGACGTTTTTCAGTGCTGAATCCAAATCCGATCTCGAATTAGCCCGAAACCTTTTCAAAAATTTGGCGAAAGCAGTCGAAGGACAGGCTTGATCCATAGACCTCACCGAGCCCGTCCAACTCGTCCATTTGACGCGTTGCGGGTCCGACCCACCAATAATAGGTGTTCCAGTTCATGGGTCATGGGGAAAGCCACACAGGGATCCGGGTCACTACATTCAAGGTCCTGCTATCACTGGTACACCACTGCCACGAACACAGTGATGACAAATAAATCGAAGAACTCGACAACCCGGGACCACCGTTTACCCAAACGGCTCCCTCCACTGGTACAAGACTAGCTACATCTACCAGACTCCACTCGGCCCCCAAGCACGAGTGTAACATGCATCCTACACTAAGAGAAATCCCGACCACTCGGCCCACTATCCGGGCGAGGAAAGCACTATGGCCAGGGATAGAATGTAAATTGTGGATGTCTAAAGTATAAATGAACCTAACCCTAGTGGGGGTTTTCTACTAGTTTGGTTGAACATACATCATATGACAGGGTGCTAGGTCAAGTTCCAATAACTCTGAGTTGGTCAAGAAATTCGGATTGGAAGATTCTAAAGACTATCCGACTCCTATGGAAACAAGTAATAAGGGACTTAGTAGTGAATCTCACGGAGAAAAAATAGACGAAAAACGGTATCGAAGTATGATTGGAAGTCTATTCTACCTTACTGCCAGTCGCCCGGACATTTCCTTCAGTGTTGGGATTTGCGCAAGATATCAATCAGTACCGAAGGAAATTCACCTGAAAGAGGTGAAAAGGATCTTCCGGTACGTCAAAGGTACAATCAATTTGGGAATTTGGTATCCTATGGGCACATCTCTTGATATTATAGGATATTCAGATGCCGATTGGGCTGGATCAGTGGATAATCGAAAGAGCACGAGTGGTGCATGTTTTTATCTTGGCCATTGTCTTGTTGCATGGCATAGTAAAAAGCAAAACTGCATTGCTCTCTCTACTACCGAGGCGGAATACATTTCAGCGGGAAGTTGCTCAACTCAATTGATTTGAATGAAGAGTGTATTGAGTGACATTTGCATTCCTGCGACCTCGGTAACTATTTTGTGTGACAACACTAGTGCCATTAACATTTCTAAAAACCTATGTTGCACTCTAGAATAAAACGCATTGAACTAAGATATCATTTTCTAAGAGAGCTAGTTGAATCAAGTACTTTGCAAATTTCTTATGTTTCAACTGATGATCAATTAGCTGATATTTTGACAAAACCTTTAGATCAAAAATATTTTATTTATTTGCGAAAAGCAATTGGTATGCTTTCCTCTTGAAATAACTAATTTTTGAACCATTGCTTAGGTTAGGTTTTGTTTGTGTTTTTGTTCTTTTTGTTTGTATTATAGAACATTAACTGAGCATTAGCATAATTGACTTTGATTGCATCCTTTCATATATTGAGAAATTTATTATGATTTGGATATCATTATAATTCATTTGATGCAATGATCATTTATAACAATTATTTTATCTTTAATTGATCAAAGTCAATCCCTCATTCAATGATCTCTTGGTATTGTTTTTATCTTATTTGATAATTGAAATAAGTATGAACACGAGATCAATTTTTGGTTGAATACTTAATATCTCATATAATTGATAGCCAATTGAGGGGGAGTCTATTTAAAATTTTCATGCTCAAAAGATGTGGAAAGAGTTACATCCCTTAGTGGAGTGTGAAAACTATCACCATATGGAGAAAAGAGCTACTACCTCGGTCGTCCGAGTACTGTGTGCAGCTACCACATGTTTACCAAGCATGGCGTTCTTGTTTATTTGATAAAATACTTTTTGGAATACTTGATTATGTCAAATTCTAAGGTTGGTATAAGGTGGGATTTCATACTGAAAGATGCTCAAAGAGCCACTCCCTAAATATATTGACTAGATATATTATTTGACTCATTTGGGATTTCAAACATCTATCGATTTTGATGCTTCATTTTCTTTGCTCAATTGATGATTCGATAAAGTCATTACTCATAAGATCATGTTTGATGTTTTGAACTTGCTCAACTTTAGAGAATATAATTTTTATAAATTTTCGTTTCTTTATTTGAGATATATTGATATATTTCTCATAATCTAATTCGTTTCATATGAAACGATACTTTTTGTATGAAGTTGATATGCAAGATTGCTTATATAATTTTTCTGAATTTTCTAGAATTTTTCAAAAATTTTCTGAAGAAAAAATTGCAAGCAGTCCGGATCCCGAACGATGGGATTTTCTGCGCCAAGCCGATCCGGACTGAATTCTTAATCCGATCCGGACCGCGGCTAGGTTTTAAAATAAAACGAATGGTTTTCGATTTCCCATTCACTCCAAGTTTTCGTTTTTGCTTTCCTGAGTTTCTCTCTCTAGAACCAAGGGCTATTGAATTTCTCTTGACTAATTTTCTCTCGATCCAAGTAAGTATTTCGATTAAATCTCAGATATTCACAATTTTTGCTTGTGTTCTTCAAAACGTGACAGATTTCATGCTATGATTTCAATTTTGCACGATTTTTTATCTAATTTATTTTGAAATCTGAACTCTGGATGCCTAAGAAACCTTGCTATGATTGTTTGTCAATTTGTAAACGGATTTTTAGGCTTCAATTTCTGAAATTTCAGTTTTAATGCATATTTTTAGAATTTTCAAAAATTATGAGATTGATCTATTTTTAAAATTGTTTTTGTAAATCTTTCTTGATTCCTAGATTCTATATGTGACAAGGATTGTTTGAGTATAATTTTTAAAATTTTTGGAATTAAACAATTTTTTTCGTACTTTTGGAGTTCTTGCTCACAGGACTTTTTTTAAAACTCAGTCAACAATGGTGTTTGAATGGGTAATGGTTTTCATCTCTGCTCCCGTGAGCACAAGGATTACGAACAAACTAAAAAGGGCTAGGAAGGATCAGAAAGAAGGAGAACCTGAGCTTGTGCCATTGGATGGCTCCGAGACTGAATCGGAAGATTGGGAGAAGACGGTCGAAGGAGCACAACAAATTGCAGAAGAAAAGGCATCGGCTGTTTCTAAAGGGAAAACCCCAGTTCCTGGAAAAGCTAGGACTCCACCAACAGCTACAGAGAAAGGAAAGGCTCCAATGGAACTAATGTCAATGAAGAGGAAGAGCATTGCATGGAAAAGGGGTCGATCTCGTGGAATTGAGATTGAAGAACCATTTGCGAGTGAGCCACCTCCACAGGATTTTGTTCATATCAGTACCGAGAGGATGAAAGACTTTGAGAAGCGAGAGTGCATCGGTGAGAGACATGTAAATGTCGCAGCTCTCAGGGAACGCTCTGCAGCATTTGAAACCTTATTTGATAAAGCCCGACTCGCCCAAGTCTGCAAGTTTTTTTAAACTACAGGGTATTATCTCCATCTCTTCAGGACTTTCTACATGTGTGCTATGCAGCTTCAAGATCATGAGAGTGGACCTAGAGAATTTAACACAACGGTCCAGAACACCAAGCTCGCGATCACTCCTAAACTAATTGGAGAAGTGCTAGGTATGAGTGCCCAAGCCGAAGGGACCCATTACATGAAGGGACACGTTATGACAAATACAACTTGGAGGACGGTTGTTGATGGAATTTGCATGCCGGATACTCGGTCGGCGGGGAATTCTATATTTTCAAAAGAATTTCGACCTGAGTATAGGTTTTTGAACTTTATTGTTTGTTATAATATTTTACCTAACATGCGAACGAAGGTATTACGGTGGGATAGAATGCTATTTCTATATCTTCTTGGAACCCCCGCAGCTCCTTTGGAATCAAATTTCAATATTTCGTATCTTATCTGGTCAAGGATGGCAAGATATGTGGAAAATGCTCATCCTACCGAGCGACTTTCATTCCCGTTGATTATAATGCGAATTTTAAGAAAGTTTGATGTGGATATTTGTTCATCAGCGTATATGCATAGTTTGAGAACTATCAATGATTCTACAATTATGAAGTCTCTCACAAGTCAACCGATGAGACACCAACACCACCTCGAAGCAAAAAACCTTCGACCTCCTCCCACCAAGCAGCAACAGCAACAGCAAAACAAGCAGCAACAACTCAACAAGAACCAGCTTGAGGACCAGGACTTTTTGAGACCTCAGAGGATGAAGCCTCTGTAACATCAATTTATCGTGAACAGTAAAGACTTTCTTCTGAACAGGAGCGACTCTCAATTGAACAAGGTCGAATTTCTCTAGACCTGCAACAAATTACTGCAGCCCAAGTGGACTTGAAGAAGAAGTACAAGTCATTGACCAAGTTGGTTAAGAAGATTTTTCCAAAGCTGGGTTGTAGCAGCTCCGAAGACTCCGGTTCAGAGTAATTTCTGGTTATGTCTTTCTTCTAACAGTTTAGTTTTTGCAGGATTTTCGTTTATTTTCAATTTTGGTTTTAGCTTTTGAACTTTAACCTCCTTACTATTCTATTTTGGAGATTGTGACAAAAAAGGGGAGAGGAAATTAGAACTTTGAAGGTAAGACAAAATTGAACCGAACTAACATGTCTTGAACTAACTATTTGACTAACTATTTGGGCATGTAATATTTGTTAACAAGTGACATGTGATGTGATGACTTGACTAACTATTTGAAACTTGTTGAACTTGTTAATTTTTGTGAACCTTGAACTATGACATTTGGAACTCTATTGATATGATAATATGTGAATCTTTCATTGTCTATTTTTTATACATATCTGATAAAATAATGTCATAAGTTGCATGAGTATAAACTCTGTTTTTCTGATTGTTTATTGAATTTTTAAATTCTTGAGGTATCTAATGATTTCTTTTATCAAAAATTGTTTCTTTTGGAGAGAGTACAAGCGTCTAAGTCTAGAGTTTGTAATAGGAGTTTATATCTTGTATTTACACTTTATTTGGGCCATTCATGTGAATTTTTGTTGTATGGTGATAGCAATAAAAATATCTTTTTGTTTATTTTTGTGGATTATATATTTTGTCACGAAACCGCCAAAGGGGGAGATTGTTAAGGATTTCTGTATTGGCGTATTTCGTGAAGGGTTTCGAGTCTTGAAGATTGAAGTTGAAGAATTATCGATTACATACATCAATCTCAAGAAGAATGAATTCAAAATGATTAGGTATGTTTAACTAAATATTTTTGGTGATCTGAATACATTCTTATAGTTTAGAAACAATTGGAATAATTTTCATTGCATAAAAATCAAAATTGGACATTTTACATGTTCAGGATCCAGACCAGCCACGTCTAGTCCGGACCCCGAACAAAGTTTGTTTCATGCGAAATTATAGTCCGGATCATCCCCAATCCAGTCCGGACCCCGAACTCTGTTTTTGCAATATCACATGAATCAGTCCGGATCAGGTCATTCCAGTCCGGACCCCGAACTGTTTTTCAGGAAATTCTCTTGTAAAAGACGACAGTCCGGATCAGCCAAATCCAATCCGGACCGCCGTGCGGGAAAAAGTCTGTTAAGTCAGTTTTTGATTCTTATCTCTTTCCAAAAGGTTTCTAACCTATAAATAGACCCTAATATCATCTTTTAGAGTATTCCTATTTATTCCAAAGGGTCCTAAATTTCTTATATACCAAGAAGGAATAAAAGGTAATCCACGTATAGAGAAGAAAAGGTAAACACCGTTTATTTTAGGTTTTCTTTCTCTATTGATCGATTTGATTCTAGGGTTTCAAAACTCTTTATTTCTTTTGAAGAATCAAATCGATGATACTTAGATGGTGTTTTCCTTGTCTATCTATATGATCTAAGTATTCGATTATCATCACCACCAATAAACAAAACAACGATTTCCGAAAGGACAATCGGCGTGTGGATTCGCGTGGCCTTGTGGATTCAAGGTGCTTATCGCTTCCGTGGATTCGGAGCGAGGTGCGTTCGTGTGATCGATTCGTACCAAAATTGGTGAAGACCGTGGATTCGACGTTGGACGCAAATCGTGGATTCGAGGCGCGTTGCGGAGCGAGCAGAGAAGATCTACTCGGAGCGTATGGAAAAGGTTGAGTCGTAGTGTTACGGTATATCATGTTGTACGTGTTTAATCTTAGTGGATTTCACCGTGTTATCGGTCCCGTGGTTTTTTACTCCTGTGACGGAGTTTTTCACGTAAAATCTTGCGTACTTTATTTATTTTCCGCATTGCGTTATTTTTTACGCAAAGATTTTTGAAGTTTATTGTTTACATATATTCACCCCCTCTAGGTGGCTTTTTCCCTATTTAGATCCGTTATTCTATAACCCACATATATGATATATAATTGGGCAAAATCTCTTAATCCGACTGTAGCATTTTGAGTGATGGTTTGGCCCAAGAAGTTAAAAGGGTTAAGCATACTAGAGCTAGAGTAGTTCTAGGATAGGTGACCCCCTAAGAAGTTGGGGAGTCACAGTGGATACCCTCAGATGTAGGGACAAATCTTATGGCATGATCAACCAAATCTTGGTGTAAAGCCGAATGCCTTAGTGCATAAGCGCCGATAATCATGGCGTAAAGACATATGGCTTGGCGTATAGATGCCAGAACCATAGACCAAAAGGTTGAATCATAATGATATGAATAAAACACCTTGTCATATAAACCAAAAGGTCACACCAATAATCATAAAGTATTAAACTTACTCTACATGTCAAGTACTCAGCTGCTCCTATGCAAAGTAGTGTAGTAATGCTAAAAGAAAAAGTAATAAAGTGGACATGTAGAGTTAAAGTGAATGAATGTTGTAGAGTAATCTACTCAGAAAGTAAAAGAAATAGAAAATCGAATAAATGTTGTCTCACTGACTACCAGCTCGACGTACCTACCTATATCGTAGTGATAACCCAGGTCGTCAACCCCCAGCCAGTGCTCTTAGCTACTACTCGGACCTATATAAAGCCTAATAACTCGTAATTAAATAATCCATGCCCAAACAACATTTTCTAATTAAGAGAACGATCGAAGTTTTGGATTTTGATCATCGATCACCGAAAATTTGCTCGATAGCTACATTGGCTTGTTGGAACACCACCCCAGTCTACGGGATATATCAAAGCAAGATGAACACCTTACATACCTCGACTACTATCCCAAAACACCAAATTAATGTCGTTGGGACAGTTGCACGTAAAGTGCGCCAAAACGGAGAATTAGAACCCTGACCGATTTGGTTCCCGTAATGCTAAATATGGCACTATAACCACCCATAACCATCTTGCTGTGACCAAAGGTGATAAATCTCACCACAAGACTAGCTAATAAGGCCCAACCATTGTTGTAAATAATAGCAACCCGTGCAACACCAATTAGCACCCAAAATTCCCTGATTTACACGTTTCAGGATTCGGTTTAGCCCCGAAGTATTTCAAAATACTTAGAAAGTCACCCAACCTTCCTCGCTAAATTGCAACACTCACTTTTGGGTGTTAGTATAGCTGCACAGTAAGTGGTGTGATCCGGGGTGCAAAAAGCCCAAGGCTAGCCGTATCGGATTACCGAAGATTGTCGTTTTGGCTCCGAAACCCACTGTAAACCCACTCTGTGACGCCCCACTTCCCAGGGGGTCACCCATCCTAGAACTACTCTAGCTCCAGCACGCTTAACTCTCTTAACCTCTTAGGCCTTGCTACCACCCAAAATGCTATAGCCGGATTAAGAGATTTAGTCCTATTATATCATTTATATATAGGACTAATCCAAATTCCGAGGGTGTCACATAATGTGACACCCTAGGAATTTGGATTAGTCCTAAATATAAATGATATAATAGGACTAAATCTCTTAATCCGACTATAGCATTTTGGGTGGTAGTAAGGCCCAAGAGGTTGTGAGAGTTAAGCGTGCTAGAGCTAGAGTAGTTCTAGGATGGGTGACCCCTTGGGAAGTTGGGGCGTCACAGTTAGTATCAGAGCCATTCATCAGCCGGAAATGTGAGATGAGCCTCGACTGAGCCAGGGTTATATAGCGGGTAGAGCGAGGCTCCCCAGCTAATGACCATTGTGAGTGGAGTGCAGCTCCTCACAAGGTCGGCTAAGGCTAGTGAGACGAGTCTCACATCGCCTAGGTCGGCTAAGGCTAGTGAGACGAGTCTCACATCGCCTGGTGCTTGTGAGTGTGCTTGAGCCTGACGTGGACGTCAGGGCTTAAAGGGGAGAAGAATGTGACACCCTCAGAATTTGGATTAGTCCTATATATAAATGATATAATAGGACTAAATCTCTTAACCCGGCTATAGCATTTTGGGTGGTAGTAAGGCCCAAGAGGTTAAGAGAGTTAAGCGTGCTGAAGCTAGAGTAGTTTTAGGATGGGTGACCCCTTGGGAAGTTGGGGCGTCACACACTCACTGTCCCCGGGCATAAGGGGTAGTAAGATATCTAGCCAACAAGACTCAATTATAGATCCTGGGCATCCACACTGAGTGAATGCAGAACTCGAACCAAAACTGCAATTTCTGATCGGCAATTTTGCTGAAAATCGCACCAGAACTTTATTCACGTTCCATAAAAGCATTGGGACCTTGGACAACTAGTTTGAAGGTTACCAGCATTGGTTTTACGCTGCCCAAGGTAGCCCACATGCTGCCATTGCACCAAAGACCCCTAATAATACAATAATTTCATTAAATACAATATAAAAGGGGATTTCAATACTGATGATTCTGTATTTTGGAATCGAACCAACAGCGTATCAAAAGGTATCGACGCTTGGGAACCCGTGCTCGCTATCTGGAGCACAACCGGTGGTCAAGAAGTGCGCCGGAGCAACATGAATCGCTGATTTCAAGCCTTCCAAAAGCAACGCTGCTCAAGCAGCGATTGGAGGTCACCCCGATCGCAACTGAAGTGAGCACGGTGACCCACAAATCCATAGTAAGGCCATGGTCACTTGCCGAAAGATCACTAGTGTCGGAGTTGACCGGAATAGTGAGCTAGGCCAACCTAAGCCTTAGTCCAAGCAGATCTGGAGCAAGGGTCTCCTCATCGGGCTCGGTGACTAAGAGTGGCGCTCGCCAGCTAGGGGAGGTCAAGGCTGACAATGAGAGACCCTAGGAAGCGACAGGCAACGAGGAGGAGCGGCGGATCTGGATCCGCAACTGAGATTGGCTCCCCGGATCCAAAAGTTGGATCCGAGCCAATGGGTAGGCCAAGGTCGTCCGGGCTCATTGTAGACGAAACAGGACCACCCTCTAATGATGGTGCTCGTTGGAGGGACCACCGTGGAAGGAGATCTCAGCCAAAATCCATATCTAAATTTAAATTTTAAAATTTAAAATCTAAATTTGAAAGTTGAAATATCAAATTTAAAATTTAAAATTTAAAAATTAAATCTAAGTTTGAAAATTTAAAAATTAAAAATTAAAAATTAAAATCTTAAAAATGATATATTGAAAGGATTTGGAAAGGTTAGAGGAAGTAAACTTATAATTTTATATATCATGTAAGGTATTCTGCCATCAGTAATATAAAATACTTATTCTCTAACTTAATAATATTTTCGGAGTAATTCTGTACTATTTGTAATGTTACGTTATATATTTATATATGAACCAAGTGCAGTAATTTTAACATAATTATCTTCTGATTGGATAATTCGCAGCAAATTAACAACACCTTATATTAAAGTAACCTAGGTAAACTGGTAAAGCATATATGCAAGCCCAATAAATAAAGCAAATTAACAACGGAAGGATATCACAGAATTATTTAAATTTTTATAAATTATTAAAAACTCGAATATTAATTATGTTTGAAACTATTTAAATTTTATTTTATTTTGTGTGTTGCTACTATAAATGTTAGATATTGAATAAGATTATATTTTTAAATTATCTGTTACGTTGAATTATACAATTTTTGATAATGTCAAAATTTTGTTAAGTTATCACTATATAATTTATAATTGGTTTGCTTATTTTAAAGAAATATTATATTTAATTTGTATTAAATATGTAAGATCATTTGATTATTAGGAGATTTATAATTTCCTGGGTATAAATGCATATTAAAATTAATAATATTTTTATATTATTTTTGTTTTATGTATAAGAAGTTTAAACCGTCTTTATATAGCAACTGCCGCTATATTATTATCAGATAAATAAATAAATATTAAATAAAATAAAATAAAAAAATTGGTTGAGGCGATTGTTTAAACTGCCTCTATGATGACTATAAACCGTCTTTTAGTGCCTGTTTCCATTTCACGTATCGAAATAAATCGATTATATAAACTTTAGGGTTAATTACATACGGCTCCCTGTAAACATATCGAATAGCAGATATATCCCTACAAAGTTCAACTTTTCATATTTATCCCTTCAAAAGTCCAACGTTATTCATATATATCCCTTCGGTTTATTTTCGTTAGTTCACTATTTATTTTTTAACAGATTATATGTGAAATGACAGTTTTGCCCTTCCAAAAATATCCCTCCAAAAAATAGTACAGAAATATCTGAAAGGGTAAAAAGATAAATTTACCTCACTAACTAACCAAGATTAAGTATTTAACCTATGGTTAACTAAATTTTTCTAACAGAGATAGACGACAGGGGTATATATGAATAACGTTGGACTTTTGAAGGAATAAATATGAAAAGTTGAACTTTGTAGGAATATATCTGCTGTTCGATATGTTTACAGGGAGCCGTATGCAATTAATCCTAAACTTTAATAACATCTCAAAATGCAGAAAATATATTTCTACATATTTTTTTTCTAACTTAATTTTGTATAATAGCGTGAGATAAACCTTAATACCAAACTGATCTTTAGTAGGAGATAACGCATAATACCAAACTGACCGTTAGTAAAAATATGTTCCACCAGATTAGATTAGGTGAAGCCTGTACATATCATTACTCTATACTGATACTTAGTTCGACCAAACGTACTCATTCCGACCCTTATTTAGTTGTTAGTCTGCAGATCACTTCATCTTTTGTCGTGCTCAGTCCAGCCCAATGTAGTAGGCCGGGCCGGATTTTAAATTAGGGTTAATTGCATACGGCTCCCTGTAAACATATCGAATAGTAGATATATCCCTACAAAGTTCAACTTTTCATATTTATTCCTTCAAAAGTTCAACGTTATTTATATATATCTCTCCGATTTATTATCGTTAGTTTACTGTTTATTTTTTAACAGATTATATGTGAAATGACAGTTTTGTACTTTCAAAAATGTCCTTCCAAAAAATAGTGCAGAAATATCTGAAATGGTAAAAAGGTAAATTTACCTCACTAACTAAACAAGATTAAGTATTTAACCTATGGTTAACTAGATTTTTCTAACAGAGATAGATAGCAGGAATATATATGAATAATGTTGGACTTTTGAAGAGATAAATATAAAAAATTGAATTTTATAGAAATATATCTGCTATTCGATATGTTTCCAGGAAGCCGTATGCAATTAACCCTTTAAATTAAGAGTCTCGGCAAAATCGGGCTATGTACAAGTTTCAAATTTCTCCAGTTGACTTTAAACATTTTCATTTAATTTGGACCACCTTGATCCAATCTGGTCATTTTGGGCACTCCCAAGGGCCTAAATAGAAATCAACCAGGCCCGTCTCGAACCTGGGCCGTTGTTTGCTCAGCTCAACCAACAATATATGTGATTAAGTCCAAGAACTTTTTCATTAAATAAATAAATATAGTGATTGGTTTAACACACTTGAATCAAACAACAATAGTTGGAGCTGCGCGAGGAGGTTGCAAACTAACTAATCACTTATAACTGAAAAAAAAATAATTTTCTACTACGGTGAGAAAAATCTCACCACCACATATGTAAAATGACACTAAAATTTGTAAGGATAAAATGTATAGAGACCCCAGAGCATTAGCTCATTTGCAAACAGGGGCTTGAATTTTTAATTTTGGCAAAGTGATTTCTTTGCCTTTATTAAATTATTCAATATACAACTCTCTCTCTCTCTCTCTCTCTCTCTCTTCAGTTAAAATTATATATTGTATAAAGTTTTAGAAAGCTTCAAAATACAAAATATATATATATATATTTTATATTCTTACATATAAGAAAAGCGAAAAAAATTAAAGTTTAGCTCAACTTATTCTTCAATCGTCATACTTAATTATCAAAATTAGAAACGAAAATTTAATTTTTTTTTTTACATTTTTAAGTCTTATAGAATAATATTCAGGACATCCGATCTAAAGCTTGAGGAGTCTTTTTGCCAAAATTGAAAGTTAAACGTCTGTTTGAAAAAGCTAAAGTTAAGAAAAACTTCATATATAATTTTAGCTGCACGCAATAAAATAAATTATGTTGTAGATGCAGTGTTTTTTATTATATACATCTATACAAAACACATGTATTTACACTTCGGGCAGTTTCAAGAGCATGCATTTACAGCTATACTGTGTTTACAATTATATATTAGACAAACTATGCGCCTAAGTTGAAAAGGATAGCTAAAAATGGAGGAAAGAAACATGTGAGAAATTTCCCAATCCTTGAATTCTTCAAAGGTCAACTTGACTTGGAAATACAAACCAGTTAGATGGCTTTGTAAAGATTTTCCAAGCAACTTGGCAACATTAATGATATTTTGAACCAAATTTATTTAAATTTTATATATAGAAGAAAAAAATTTGGCACATGGCACACAACAATAAATGAATGTTACATCTATGAACAATTTTTCAGAGGAAAGTGCCAAGTCGATCTTTGTTTTGACAGCTTTTTCTACATAGATATCTATTGTATTTATTGGCGTTTCTCGCTAAATATCTTTTGGATATTTTGCAAGACCAAGTCATTTAATTGGATTGCTTGACTCAACAATAGTTTTAGTTAAAGGCAAAGTTTTACTTTGTAGAATTTTAACTACCCAAATATTATAGGGGCAATTTCCTATATATTCCTAAAAATTTCTCTGTTTTCAGATTTATCCCTCTTAGAAGGCTAATATTAAAACTATCCTTCTTACGTTCCAACTTCTTTACAAAATACCCCTGAAGTTAAACTCTGTTAGTGTACCGTTTGGAACTGCCGTTATCTGTGTGTAATTACTATTTTGCCCTTTCAAATATACCCTAAACCCTAAAACCCTAAACCCCTAAACCCCTAAACCCTAAAACCCTAAACCCTAAACCCTAAACCCTAAAACCCTAAAACCCTAAACCCTAAACCCTAAAACCCTAAAACCCTAAAAAACCCTAAACCCTAAACCCTAAACCCTAAAACCCTAAACCCTAAACCCTAAACCCTAGAACCCTAAAAAATCCTAAACCCTAAACCCTAAAACCCTAAACCCTAAACCCTAAAACCCTAAAAAATCCTAAACCCTAAAGCCTAAACCCTAAACCAGGACAAAATAGGTATATCTGATAGTTTTCAACTCCGATTATTATTTAACTCTAATTTAACCCTAGTTAACTTAACAAAGGGAAACGGTAGGGGTATTTTTAATAACGGTGGAACGTATGAAGGGTATATTGGAAAGAAAAAAATAAAAGGGGTAAATCAGATATTTCTTCATATTTCAGGGGTACACAGGCAATTATCCCAATATTATATATGTTTAACATGTTGGATGCTGTTCACGTAATTTATTTAAGAAGGTGAATTCTAAGAATACAATCGATCTAATGACTAGGATATATATATATATATATATATATATATATATATATATATATATATATATATATATATATATATATATATATATATATATATATATTAAACGCGTATATATATATATATATATATATATATATATATATATATATATATATATATATATATATATATATATATATATATATATATATATATATATATATATATATATATATATATAGAGTTGGGCTGGAATGCTATTGATAGCACCAACCCAACTTTGCCACCCACTTTGTAGCCATTGGATCGTATTGAGATCCGTGTAGGCTCTTTAATGAAAAAAAGAAAAAAGAAAAAGTAAAAAGAAAAAGTAAAAAGAAAAAGTTTTTCTTTTTAATTAAAGGACTTGCACGAATCTCAATGCAATCCAATAGCTATAAAGTGGGTGGCAAAGTTGGGTTGGTGCTATCAATAGCATTCCAGCCCAACTCTATATATATATATATATATATATATATATATATATATATATATATATATATATATATATATATATATATATATATATATATATATATATATATATATATATATATATCTGTCTATATATTTTATGGACAGACGCGTTTAATATATATATATATATATATATATATATATATATATATATATATATATATATATATATATATAGTAGAGCTTATATATTTTCAAAAGCATAAGTTTAATTATAGTGTTCCAAATTCGTGCAACTTTACTGTATGGTCGGCGGCGAGAAAATATTTATTTTGGTGTACCGAGTCTGTTGTGCATCAAACGGATACCAAAAACGAACTCAGCGTGCGAAAACGGTCAAAATCAGCTGTTTCCGGACTAAATGGGTCTACTCGGCCAATTGACTTTGACTGCATCGGGACAAGCGAGCGTGGGGCGGAGCCACGTGGCAGAGGGCAATTGGCCGAGCCGCGTGCTGGCGCGGGCAGGCCACGTGGCAGCGCCCCATTGGCCGGGCGGCGGATCCGGTAGACCCGGCATGCCACACGCCGCGTGCTCCCCACCGTGAACCGTGCCGTCCACGTGGCGTGCGGTGATTGGCCGAAGCCAACCACCACGGGGGCGCGGGGCGCACGGAGTGCGCACGTGGACACGTGGCGGCATCGCGCGCATTCAGGCGCTGCGTGGTGGTGCGGCGGATGGGCGCCACGTGGATCCGGGCGCGGCACTGTAGCATGTGGGCGCCCGATTTCTCCCCTGGATCCGAATAAGGTTTTTTTTTTGGGTTTTCCTCTATAAATTGGCCATTCAAGCTACATTTTAGGGTTTTTTCGAAATCCTCTTGAAGCTCCCTTTGGCAGAGAGCTATATCTACAAGTCTTCTTCACTTCTTGGGGTTTTGGAGGATTTTTGGAGATCGTTTCATCTGCTTTTTTGCCGACCCCTTGAGCTTCAACGTTCCTTCGATTGCGGTTTTCTTTGTCGATGTTTCTTCCGCGGACTCCCCTAGGCTTACCCTTTGGAAATTTAAGCTGAAATTTTACGTGGATCTTCACCAGAGGTAGGCCTACGACTTTCGTATTCATCGACCATCTCCGTTTTGAGTTTTTATGGGGTTTCTCGCAGCATCTTTAGACCTCCTTTTGCTGTTGCATTTTCTGGACAGCGGAGGAGTAATCTTGCATTTTCTCGGCCTGCGGTTGTTGAAATTGGGAGTTTAAGGACTCATTTCACATCTAAACTTCACGAGGATCACAACCGTATTTTCGTGGAATTTTTGGAGGGCATCTCCCGGAGTTATTTTACTGTTTTTGGACAGATTTGCGGCGATGTTGTTGTTTTGGTGATTTGGGACTTACAGCGATGTTTGGCTTATATTTCAGCGACCGGGATGAGTTTTTGGGTGATTTTTGGTTCGTTGGAACTGTGTGAACCTGAGGAACACTCACGTTCAGTTTTAACTTACTCAGACTATGGATTAGCATGTTCCAGGTGGGTTTGTTTTCTTTCAAAATTAGCAGGCGACGTACTAATTCTATGTCGTAGTATGCATGCATGTTAAGTAAAGTACTCCTTTTTGTGGGCCAAGATACAAGCTTGTAAGATAGAATTAGCAAATTGATTATTTCTTATGATAATTAAGTATTGGAATCTTGACTAGCACCCCGTCATATGTTTGCATGTATTTAACCATACTAGTAGAAAACCCTCACTTGAGCTAGTTTCCTTTATATTTTAGACTTCCCACACTCTGTATTCTTTTTTCCTGGACTTAGGGTTTCTCCTCGCCTAGATAGTGGGCCAAGTGGTCGGGATATTGTGGGATGCATTGACACTTGTGTTTGGGGGCCGAGTGGAGTCTAGTAGCTGAGGCTAGATCAGGGCTAGTGTCGGGAGCCATTCGGGTCGACGGTGGTCCCGGGTTGTCGGGTATTCTCCGACCAGTGTCAGTGGCACTGTGTTTGTAGTAGTGTTGAGCTGGTGATAGCAGGACCTTGAATCCAGACTAATTTTGGACACACACATGATTTCAGTAAACCAATGTTTTCCTTCCGAATTTCGAAAGGCCGCCGGAGCTTATTCTTGTTTGATTGGGTGAAGGCATTAGCCCTTCAGGGTTTGGAAAATAAAACTTGTTTTAACTGATTTTCTTAAAAACTAAAATTCATCAAATTGGGCTTCTCAAATCAAAATAATTTTCGGTAATAACTGTCATCTTTTCTTACAAACTTTTTCACCCGAGAGGGTTCGAGTGATCTGGGTTCTAGAGGATGTTTCTATATTTTGGGACGAAAGCTACGGAGGCTGTACCTAGAACCTGTTCTTGTTTGATAGGGTTGTAGGCGCTAGTCTCCCGAAACTTTCGGACCTTCCTTCGTGGTTGGCTGTTGAGTACCTCCGGCCAGTGGCTTTCGTGTGATCAGTCGAGTGGTCTGTCCTGGGAGCCGTTTGGGGACGGTGGTCCCGAGCCGTTGAGTGTTTCCGGCTGATGTGGTTGGTGTTGAGTTATTGTTTCCGATCTGATTGATCGTGGATTTGGATTATAGCCTACATGAGCCGTATTGAGCTCGACAGAGATATGCGGATACTTCCTCGGTGGGGTCGCTCCCCTCGAGTGCCGCTCCGGAGTTTGGCCTGTTCATTATTTTTTCGCAGCTTGTCGACGTAGTCCGAGTGGGACCACCATCGTAAATCCCGTCCTAGTGGGGATGTGTGGTAGTGGATAGGCACAGGTTTGACTGGACCCTATGTGGCAGTCAGTGTGATTGGGTTGATCGAGTATATTGAGATAGAGTCGATGCATTATTTTCATCTGTATCACCCATTGAGCATTATAGATAGAGGTATGATAGTTGTAGATTTTTTTTCCAGCTTATTCTTTTATTATTACAGTATTTATGTTATCTTATGCCTCTAGTAGACTTAGTGGGCAGACCGTTGGTCTTGGGGAGGTACCTACTGAGAACTACTGTTTGATATAGTTCTCATACCCGTTGTGGTGACTTTTTTCAAAGGCATCTACCCCTGTTCCTACTCCAGTTGCTACACCTGCTGATCGAGGTAAGGGAGTCGCGAGCTAGTTTCCTACCCGTCCTTGGAGTGTAGCTGTACCCCTTTTTGGAGCTTTGTAGTACAGTCTGTTGGATTATTGTATATAGTTACTTTTGAGAGTTTTATTTTGAGAGACTTATGTATTATGAGGATCAGACCTTTACTATTTGGAGTTGTACTTTTATATTTCAGTAGTTTACTTT
This sequence comes from Tillandsia leiboldiana, assembly GCA_029204045.2. Taxonomy (NCBI): domain Eukaryota; kingdom Viridiplantae; phylum Streptophyta; class Magnoliopsida; order Poales; family Bromeliaceae; genus Tillandsia; species Tillandsia leiboldiana. The sequence continues at coordinate 5,457,500 of CM055060.1, forward strand.
TCTCGCTCTGATATCTGCATAGCTATAGTATTACCTTTTGCAGGTTAGACAGTTCGTCTATGCGGGGCTTCCCGTATGGGCGGCGGATCTGTTGGCGAGCCCGGATCGCAGTCTCGACCCCGAGGTGTGACAGATTAGAGTGGTATCAGAGTCTAGGATGTAGGTCATTGTGAACTTAGAAACCCTAGGCTTGTGGTTGGACCCTAGGATGACTTACATGAGAGTCGTAATTTATAACGAGAGTCATGATTGAGTTTTATAACTCTCCCAAGGGATAGGATGAGTGATTGGCATGTTTATTCTGCTAAGTGATTATGTTGGCTGTAGACAACATAATGCTCAAGAAAGGATGACATGTCCTAAACTTTCGCTGGATTGGGTCGAGTGTTTGTTTTGTCCTGATGTGTGGATTTTGTCATAGGTGAGCATGATATCTCCACGACGCAGAGTACTGACGCGTTCACAGCCTTCATCTTCTGATGAGCCTGAGAGGGAGGAGTCAGAGCAGGACCAGCAGAGAGAGGTCCAGGAGTTGCAGGCCCAGATGGCACAGTTGTCGGAGGTTATCCGACGCTAGGAGGAGGCAGCCAGGCGCCAGGAGGAGGCCATGGAATGTTTGATGCGCCTGTTGGAGCAGAGGGCACAACCAGTTGCAATACCGCCTGAGCGTTCTCCTGCACCTTCTTCCCCTGCAGTGGCACCCCCAACTGTACCAGTGGCACCGGGCACCGCCTGAGCGTTCTCCAACATCTTCTTCACTTGCAGTGGCACCCCCAGCTGTACCAGTGGCACCGGCAGCCCCTACTGTACCGACTACCAGTGGACAGATATCCAGGCGCGATGGACCGCTGTCGCCTGAGGAGCAGAGGGAGCTTGTGGATCATTTGATGGGGTTCAGATAGTTCGACCCACCCCATTTATTTGGTCGAAATTTGGAGCCGTAGGAAGCGGAGTCTTGGATCGCGGCTATGGAGTGACTATTTGAGAGCCTCTTCATAGACGAGAGGTTTAAGGTGCACTTGGTGATGAACTTTCTAGAGCATGACGTCGAGATTTGGTGGCGTCGAGTGCGACCTGTTGGTCCGCCAGGGACCCAGCTACTTACTTGGGCGGAGTTCCGCAGTCTTCTTCTTGGAGTCTTTTTTCCCGAGAGTGTCAGACAAAAGCTGGAAGAGGATCTAAAGAACCTTCAGCAGGGAGGCCGCTCTGTGCAGGAGTATATCCGGGATTTCAATCGGCTACTAAACAGCATACCACATGTGGCCAGGGATGAGGCGCATAGGATTTATATGTTCGAGCGGGGATTGCATAGAGATATCTATCAGTTTGTTCGGTCACACAGACTACAGACTTTGGACGCCTCGATAGAGCAGGCCCTTTATGTGATGCGAGGGAATGTGGTTATGACTAAGAGGAACACAACCCCAGGTGGGAGTTCGGGCGTGAAGCGCCCAGTGCCTGATGACGGGGGAAAGACGAGTAGGCAGGAGCCTCCAAGACCTCCACGATTTCACCCTAAGGGTCGTGGGTTCGAGAGGCACCAGGGACATGGTAGAACCCTGTGACGCCCCACTTCCCAGAGGGTCACCCATCCTAGAACTACTCTAGCTCTAGCACGCTTAACTCTCATGTTCCTCTTGGATCTTGCTACCATCCAAAATGCTATAGCCGGGTTAGAGATTTAGTCCTATTATATCATTTATATAGAGGACTAATCCAAATTCCGGGGGTGTCACATTCTTCCCCCCTTTAAGCCCTGACGTCCACGTCAGGCTCAAGCACACTCACAAGCACCAGGCGATGTGAGACTCGTCTCGCTAGCCTTAGCCGACCTTGTGAGGAGCTGCACTCCACTCACAACGGTCATTAGCCGGGGAGCCTCGCTCTACCCGCTATATAACCCTAGCTCAGCCGAGACTCATCTCACATTTCCGGCTGGTGAATGGCTCCACTTACTTGGGCGGAGTTCCGCAGTCTTCTTCTTGGAGTCTTTTTTCCCGAGAGTGTCAGACAAAAGCTGGAAGAGGATCTAAAGAACCTTCAGCAGGGAGGCCGCTCTGTGCAGGAGTATATCCGGGATTTCAATCGGCTACTAAACAGCATACCACATGTGGCCAGGGATGAGGCGCATAGGATTTATATGTTCGAGCGGGGATTGCATAGAGATATCTATCAGTTTGTTCGGTCACACAGACTACAGACTTTGGACGCCTCGATAGAGCAGGCCCTTTATGTGATGCGAGGGAATGTGGTTATGACTAAGAGGAACACAACCCCAGGTGGGAGTTCGGGCGTGAAGCGCCCAGTGCCTGATGACGGGGGAAAGACGAGTAGGCAGGAGCCTCCAAGACCTCCACGATTTCACCCTAAGGGTCGTGGGTTCGAGAGGCACCAGGGACATGGTAGAACCCTGTGACGCCCCACTTCCCAGAGGGTCACCCATCCTAGAACTACTCTAGCTCTAGCACGCTTAACTCTCATGTTCCTCTTGGATCTTGCTACCATCCAAAATGCTATAGCCGGGTTAGAGATTTAGTCCTATTATATCATTTATATAGAGGACTAATCCAAATTCCGGGGGTGTCACATTCTTCCCCCCTTTAAGCCCTGACGTCCACGTCAGGCTCAAGCACACTCACAAGCACCAGGCGATGTGAGACTCGTCTCGCTAGCCTTAGCCGACCTTGTGAGGAGCTGCACTCCACTCACAACGGTCATTAGCCGGGGAGCCTCGCTCTACCCGCTATATAACCCTAGCTCAGCCGAGACTCATCTCACATTTCCGGCTGGTGAATGGCTCTGATACCAACTGTGACGCCCCACTTCCCAGGGGGTCACCCATCCTAGAACTACTCTAGCTCTAGCACGCTTAACTCTCATGTTCCTCTTGGATCTTGCTACCATCCAAAATGCTATAGCCGGGTTAGAGATTTAGTCCTATTATATCATTTATATAGATGACTAATCCAAATTCCGGGGGTGTCACAAACCCAGTAGCCATAGAAGTACCAGAAGTACCAGCAGCAACAGTAGTATCCGTGACAGCAGTAGTATCAGCACCAACGACAGGATCGGTGTGTTATTTGCGGTGGGCCTCATTCACCGCCGCAGTGTGATCGGAGACAGGGACGGTGCTTCCTATGCGGAGAGTTAGGACATTTCAGAGCAGCATGCCCCCGAGCAGTTTTGTCAGTGCAACCTATCACTACAGCTCCCCCCTTGTCTGTTTAGGAAGCGAGAGCCCCTCCGATTTACTGCTATACAGATAGGGCTACGATGTCGAGACAGACAGAGCGACGACCTTCAGCACCCAGTGGGCGGGTTTACGCAACCCAGGTGGAGGACACCCCGGCAGCGGATCGTGTCGTCGTAGGTATGATTTTACTTACAGCTGGTTGAGCTTGAGCATTTTGGTACTGGCGCATTTCATGCATGTGTTAGTAGAGCATTTGCATCTCTGCATGGATAAGAGATAGGATTATTACTACATGTATTAGTGGTTCAGATTCTTGATCGTATCTTGCGTGTAGAGGAGGTTTGTGGAGCACGATCAATGCAGTTGAGACTAGGGATTATATCGACAGACGTGACGGTTTGGTGGCAGCTCCAAGACTTTGACCGAACACACAGGATGGACCGGTTGGCGCGGTATCATGCGACGACTGATTGTGGAATGAGAACAATGGGCGCCACGTGGATCCGGGCGCAGCACTGTAGCATGCGGGCACCCGGTTTCTCCCCTGGATCCGAAAAGGGTTTTTTTTTTTTGGGTTTTCCTCTATAAATTGGCCATTCAAAGTGCATTTTTTGGTTTTTCCAAAATCCTCTTGAAGCCCCCTTTGGCAGAGAGCTAGATCTACAAGTCTTCTTCACTTCTTGGGGTTTTGGAAGATTTTCGGAGATCGTTTCATCAGCTTTTTCTCTGACCCCGCGAGCTTCGACGTTCCACCGATTGCGGTTTTCTTCTTCGACATTTCTTCCGCGGACTCCCCTGGGCTTACCCTTTAGAAATTTAAGCTGAAATTTTAGGTGGATCTTCACCAGAGGTAGGCCTTCAACTTTGGTATTTATCACCTTTCTTCGTTTTGAGTTTTTATATGATTTCTTGCAGCATCTTTAGACCCCTTTTTGCTGTTGCATTTTCTAGACAGTGGAGGAGTAATCTTGCATTTTCTCAGTCTACGGTTGTCGGAATTGGGAGTTTAAGGACTCGTTTCACATCTACACTCCACGCGGATCGCAGTCATATTTTTCTTGGAATTTCTAGAGGGCATCTCGCAGGAGGTATTTTACTGTTTTGTGGATAGATTTGTGGCAATGTTGTCGTTTTGGTGATTTGAGAATTGCCGCGATGTTCGGCTTATATTTCAGCGACCGGGAGGAGTTTTTGGGTGATTTTTTGTTCGTTGAAACCAAGTGAACCTGAGGAAGACTCACGTTCTGTTACGGAATTTAAGTTGGCATAGTTTCGTGAAAGGTTTAAGTCTTGAAGATTGAAGATAAAGAAAGTTGGATCATATACCTCAATCTCAAGAAAGAAGAATTCAAAAGGATCAGGTATGTTTAACTAAAGATTATTGGTGATCCGAATACTTCTTGTAGTGTAGAAACACCTGGAAGAGTTTTTAATTGTTTAATTATCAAAAACTGGTGTTCGGACAAGTTCAGGATCCGGATCAGAGCCAGCGATCCGGATCCCGAAGGTTGTTGTTTCATACAATACTTCAATCCGGATCGCAGCATCTCACGATCCGGATCCCGAACGTTGAGTTTTCTGAATTGTATGAACGATCCGGATCAGACAATCCGATCCGGATCCCGAACGTGTGATTTTCTGGAAACCGTCTTTTTTGCTACTGCAATCCGGATCGCCCAAATCCGATCCGGATCGCCGTCCGTCAAAATTCCAGAAATGTTAGGTTTTTGATTCTTATCTCCTTCCAAATGTTTCTAACCTATAAATAGACCCTATGACTCTTTTTCTAGGGTTAATCCATGTAATCCAAAAAATCCACATAATCGATATAGAGCCGTCATATTCAAATATCATCTTATACGGCCCTAGATCCAGATATAGAGGAGAAAGGAAATCATTAGAGAATACTCTATGTTTTTTCATCTATATTGATTAGTTTGATTCTAGGTTTTCATACTCACATCTTGAGTTGAATCAAACTAATGAATACTTAGATGGTATTTCCGATCTATCTTTGATCTAAGTATTCGGCGGATCATCACCACCAAAAACAACGATTTACCCTAAAAATCGGCGCGTGGATTCGCGTGTCCTTGTGGATTCAAGGTTCAACCGCTCTCGTGGATTCGGAGCGAGGCACGTTCGTGGATTCGAAGGGTGCTACTGGGTGAAGACCGTGGATTCGGTCAGACGTCGTGGATTCGACGTTGGACACCGTGGATTCGGCGTTGGGCGCAGATCGTGGATTCGAGAAGCGTCGTGGAGCGAGCGGAGAAGATCCTCTAGGAGCGTATGGAAAAGGTTGAGTCGTAAGTGTGTACGGTAAATCACCTTGTACGTGTTTTAATTCTAGTGGATTTCTGCCGTGTTATCGGTCCCGTGGTTTTTTACTCCGGTGATGGAGTTTTCCACGTAAAAATCTTGCGTATTATTTTTATTTCCGCATTGGGTTTTTATCGCAACGATTTTTGAGTGTTTATACGTTTACACCTATTCACCCCCCTCTAGGTGTTTTTTTCCCTATTTAGATCTACATTATATATAACCCAACAAGTGGTATCAGAGCGGGAATAGGGTTGTAAACAATGGTTGAAGGTGGAAACATCAATCGACCCCCTTTCTTTGATGGAACAAATTATGCGTACTGGAAAGTACGGATGAAAGCCTTTTTAACTTCCATCGACGAAAGGGTGTGGCAATCAATTGAATTAGGATGGTCTAATCCAACTGAAATTATCTCTGATGTTCGCACCTTAAAACCTAGGTCGAAATGGACCAAGGAAGAGTTAGATTCATCTTCTTACAATGGCAAGGGAATTAATGCTATTTTTAATGCCTTATCTCAAACTGAATTCTCTCGCGTCTCGGCATGTGAGACTGCGAAAGAAATCTGGGATGTTCTTCAGGTTACACATGAGGGAACTAACCTCGTGAAGATTCAGAAACTGCAAATGCTTACGAGCAAGTTTGACTCTATCTTAATGGCAGAAAATGAATCTTTCACGGACTACTATACACGATTGCAAGACATCGTAAACTCATGTGCTAATCTGGGAGAGAAGATTCCAGAATTTAAGATTGTAAGAAAGATCTTAAGAACTCTTCCTGAACGATTTCGCCCAAAGGTTACTGCCATTGAAACTATTAAACACCCGGACGAAATACGTGCAGAAGAATTAGTTGGTTCATTACAAACTTATGAAATGACTTTTACTACTTACAATTCTTCTGGAAAAGCATCCTCTTCTAAGTCTTCAGGTTATGCATTGAAAACAACTAAGGAAGAAGACGCGGATACATCCTCCTCAGATGATGACGAGAACCTTTCTATGGAGGAATTTGAGAAGCAGCTCGCTCTCTTGACAAGGAAGTTTCGCCGCAACTTTCGAAGGGGAAATTCAAGCAAATCTCCATCCTTCGGAAAGTCGAACAAAGGCAAGGGTACTTCAAGTTACAAGTCAAGAAAGCAAGAGAACTTCTCAAAGGATAAGAAAAGTTCAGAGGGACAACTACAATGCTTCAAATGTCGAGGCTACGGTCACATTGCAACGGAGTGTCCCAACAAGTATCCGGCAAAGAAGAAGGCGATGCAAGTCGTCACTTGGGATGACAACTCAACGTCAAATGAGTCGTCTTCAAGTGATGAAGAAAAGAGCACCACGGCATTCCACGCGTCCACATCTTCACCATTCATGTGCTTTATGACAAGTACATCCGACTCACTGTCCAACTCCACTATTGATAAGATTGCAACGGACAATGAATCGGATAATTCGGAAGGTGAAGATTTTGCTCTAGCCTACCACAGACCTTTACGGGATTCAAAGACAACGGCTAAGCAAAACAAGGGGTTGAGAGGGAGATTGCAGGATCTCGAAGAAGAAGTAAAAAGGGTAACTTCTCTCTCGACCGATCTTGAAGTGGAAAGGGATAATCTAATAAAAGCAAATGTTTCCCTTCAAGAGTCCAATGAGCAATTCGAGAAGAATTATCTTGATATGGTGAACAAAGCGAATTACTTCTTGAAGCTCTACGGCGAGGCCCGACAGGAAAGATTGGAAATGACAGAGACCATTCTCCAACTCAAGGATGACTTACAGCAATTTTCTTCTGGAAGGAGTAAGTTGGATAAACTTCTTGGTCTTGGTCAAACAAACAAGTTCGGCCTCGGATACAATCGAACTGAAGACAATTTTAGTTCGGTTGGGACAGTCTTTCTGCCTCAGTCGGTATCTCCTCCTCCGACACTGGAATTCACGACAACCAACGACAACAAGCCTACTTCACCCTCTTCGGAATCATCAAGCACAAAGGTATGTTTTCGTTGTAATTTTGCAGGGCACATTGAAAGAAATTGCAAGATTGGAGCTCAAAGATCAAATCAACCACATCTTACAACTGCTACCAATAAGTTCACTCCCCGGAATTCAAAGAGGGACTTCTCAAAAGAAAAGAACATTGGTAGTACTTCAAACAAGACGATGACAAAAGAAAAAGATCAATCATACAAGACGTCTTCTTCAAGGAGAATTTCTCAACCATTGCCAACATACTCCAAAACTCAAAAGGTTTGGGTATGCAAAGGTGAAATCCTTCCTTGTCTTTAATCGTTCAACGATTAAATGTTGTGTAGTTTATGTAGACTATTTTTTTTCTTTTGGCCGACCCGTCAACCATCTTTGAGAGGTAAATAGTACATTTTCTTATTGGTTGATGATTTCTCTAGGTTTTCTTGGGTAGCATTTTTAAAAGAGAAAGCTGATACGTTTGACTCTTTTCATGAGATTTGCCATCGTATTATGATTGAAAAGAATGAAAAGATCATTCGTGTTAGAAGTGATAGAGGTGGAGAATTCATAAATTCAAAATTCATTGATTTTTGCACTTCAAATGGCATTAAACATGAATTCTCGGCACCCTATACACCTCAGCAGAATGGTGTTGTTGAGCGCAAAAACAGGGTTGTTCAAGAGATGGCGCGTGTGATGCTTCATAGCCGGAATTTACCGCTACATTTTTGGGCTGAAGCTGTAAACACCGCTGTCTATGTCTTTAATAGAGTGTATTTGCGCCCAGGAACTTTAAATACACCATATGAGCTGTGGTTTAGTAGAAAACCGGATATCAAATACTTTCGTATCTTCGGGAGCCGATGTTACATTTTACGTGACCGTGAAAATCTTGAAAAGTTCGACTCTCGAAGTGATGAAGGGATCTTTTTGGGTTATTCTACGAATAGCAGAGCATATCGAGTATTTAACATCGAATCTAAGACGATCGTAGAATCTATAAATGTTAAAGTAGATGAAGCTTTTCACTTTGGATCTGGAAAATCTACCCTCGATATCTCTCTAGATGATGATTCACCTGCTAGTGCATCTTCTCATGATAATACTTCCAATATTAATGATGCATCTAATGGTTCTTCTAGTTTATCTGATGTGCAGGAATCATCTCATGTACCTCCGAGTACTCCGTTTCAACAAACGTTACGAATCTCCAAGGATCATCCGGAATCGAACATCATTGGAGATCCACAAGAAGGAGTTAAAACTCGGAGGCAGTTGGTTTGTGGATTCGCTTGCTACGTATCTTTAATCGAACCAAAGAACATAGATGAAGCTCTTCAGGATGACTACTGGATTAAAGCAATGCAGGAAGAGCTCCATCAATTTGAGCGAAACAAAGTCTGGGAATTAACGAAGCCTCCAAAGCAACATAATGTGATAGGTACCAAATGGATTTTCAAGAACAAGAAAAATGAGGATGGTACTATCATCAGGAACAAGGCACGATTAGTTGCTCAAGGCTACTCTCAAGTAGAAGGTGTAGACTTTGATGGAACTTTCACCCCTGTAGCTAGACTCGAGTCCATTCGTATACTGTTTGCTATTGCTTGTCATTTTAAAATCAAATTATTTCAAATGGACGTTAAGAGCGCATTTCTAAATGGGTTTTTAAATGAGGAAGTTTATGTGGCTCAACCGAAAGGTTTTGTAGATCATAAACAACCTAACCATGTTTTTCGTTTGAAAAAGGCTCTTTACGGTCTGAAACAAGCACCGCGAGCATGGTACGAAAGGTTAACAAAGCACCTTTTGGAGAAGGGCTATACTCGAGGGGGAGCTGACAGGACTCTCTTTGTGAAGCATTATCAAAACAATTTCATTGTAGCACAAATCTATGTCGATGACATCGTATTTGGCGCAACAAGAGATAATGATGCTTCTAAATTCGCGGAGACCATGGAAAGCGAATTTGAGATGTCCATGATGGGCGAATTGACTTATTTTCTTGGATTGCAAATTAAACAAAATGATGAAGGTATTCACTTGAGTCAATCCAAGTATGCAATGGAGTTGGTCAAAAAGTTTGATCTAGAAAATTGTAAAGATTTTCCAACTCCAATGGGAACTAGCCACAAGGGACTTGGAAGTGAATCACATAGTGAGAATGTAGACGAGAAACTGTATAGAAGTATGATTGGAAGTCTACTTTACCTCACGGCTAGTCGCCCGGATATATCCTTTAGTGTTGGGATATGCGCGAGATATCAATCAGCACCAAAGGAGGTTCACCTGAAAGCGGTGAAACGGATCATCCGGTACATCAAAGGATCAATTAATTTCGGAATTTGGTATCCTATGGGAACAAGTCTGGATATTGTTGGATACTCAGATGCCGATTGGGCAGGATCAGTGGATGATCGGAAAAGCACGAGTGGTGCATGCTTCTATCTTGGCCATTGCCTTGTTGCATGGCACAGTAAAAAGCAGAATTGCATAGCACTCTCGACTGCCGAAGCGGAATACATTTTAGCTGGAAGTTGCTCAACTCAACTCATTTGGATGAAAAGCGTATCGAGCGACTTCCGCATTTCAGCATCTTCGGTAACAATTCTTTGTGACAACACAAGTGCAATTAACATTTCTAAAAACCCTGTGTTGCACTCTAGAACAAAACATATTGAACTTAGATATCATTTTCTTAGAGAGCTAGTTGAATCAAATACTCTTCAACTTTCATATATTTCAACTGAGGATCAATTAGCTGACATTTTAACAAAACCTTTGGATCAAAAACGTTTTATTCATTTACGAAAAGCAATTGGAATGCTTTCCTTGAAATAAACTTCTTTTTGAAACCTTTGCTTAGGATAGGTTTTGTATTTGTTGTGTTTTGTTCATTATCTATGTTTGTACATAGGACACTAATTGAGCATAGATCATAATTGACTTTAATTGCATCTTTTCGCACATTTAGAAATTTATTATGCTTTTGCCATCATAATATTTCACTGTTGCAATGATCATTTATGTTAATTAAATCATCTTCTAAGTGATCAAAGTCAATTTCTCTCTCAATGATCTCTTGGTATAGTCATTATCTTATTTGACTGTTTAGTCGAGTATGAAATCGAGATCAATTTTTGGTTGAATACTTTATATCTTAAATAATTGATAGCCAATTGAGGGGGAGTCAAAGAAAAGTAAAATGCTCGAAAGATGTGGAAAGAGTTACATCCCAATGAGGAGTGTGAAAACTACCACCACATGGAGGAAAGAGCTACCACCTCGGTCGTCCGAGTATTGTGTGCAGCTACCACATGTATACCAAGCATGGTTGTTCAATTTTTGATTAAGTAAAATGCATGATTGAAATACTTGACTCCGTCAAATTTCAAGGTTGGTATAAGGTGGGATTTTAAAGAAAGATGCTCAAAGAGCCACTCTCTTCAACAGATTGTCTAGATAAATTATCTACCATATTTGGGATTTCAAACATCTATTGATCTTTGTATTTCATTTTCTTTACCGAATTGATGATTTGATAAAGGCATTACTCATAAGATCAAGTTAGATGTAATTGAATGTGTTCAACTTTAAGGGATTTAATTCTTGTAAATTTTCGTTTCATTTTTGGATATTATTGATAGATTTGGCATAATCTAGTTCTTGTTGTATGAAACGATGTTTTTGTTTAAAGTTGATACACAACTGTGCTTACATACTTTTTCTGGATTTTATTAAATTTTTCTAAAATTTTTCTGAAGAAAAAGTTGCAGCCGATCCGGATCGGGATAAGTGATCCGGATCCCGGACGCAGGCTTCTTCCTGCGGCTGGCCGATACGGATCGAAATCTCGATCCGATCCGGATCACGGCTAGGGTTTTATTAAGAACAAGAGGGTTTTGATTTCTTTTACCTTAATCTTTTGTTCTCAAGTTTCCAGAGCTTCTCTCTCTAGATTTCATCCATCTTGGAAGCTTTCAAACTCAAGTTCTTCAACTCCAAGTAAGTTTTATTGATCAAAATCTCGGTTTTTCACCGTTTTTCTTATTCCTCCTCAAAACATGATGAATTTCTTGTATCAATTACGTTTGTGGATGGTTTTTGATCAAATCTCTTTTGAAATAAGAACTCTGGGTAGATTAGTTTTGATTATATGCTAGGTTTTCTCCTGATTAACGGATTTTTAGGCTTCGATTTCTAAAATTTCGGTTTTAGGGCATATAATAAGGATTTTCGAAAATCATGCAATTGATCTATTTTTAAAAGTCCTTTTGCAAAACTAATTTGATTCTTAGTCTCTCTACATGATTATGATTGTTTGGGTACAATTTTTCAAATCTTTGAAAATTAACAATTTTTCATGTGTTCTTGAGTTGGTCTTCACAGGATATTTTTTTACTAGTAATCAAAATGGTGATCACTTGGATTATTTTCCTACTTTCTGCCATGGTTCATGTCAAGGATACTGCCAAGGCTAAGAAGGCTAAGAAAGCGAAGAAGACCAAGGATGATTCCGACACAGAGTCTGAAACAGAATCAATTGATTGGGATGAACTGCAAGTTGAAGCAACGACTGTTTCTACTGCTTCGAAAGGAAAAGCCCGTGCAGAGACATCAAAGGAAAAGGCTCCGCCTACTGCTGCAGAGAAAGGCAAAGCACCAATGGAGGAAACTTCTGGGAAGACAAGAAGAAAAAGTGTTGCTCGCAAAAGGGGAAGTGCTCGAGGAATCTCCATTGAGCAACCAGTTGCTAGCCAAGCTCCTCCACAAGACTTTGTCAGCTCGGCTAGAATAAAGGAATTTGAAAACAGGGAATGCATTGGAGAAAGGCATGTTGATGTAAAAGCCTTAAAGGAGCGTTCTCGGCCTTTTGGGACTTTGTTTGACCAGATAGGTCTTGCTCCCATTTGCGACTTCCCGGAGACCACTGGGTATTGTCTTCACTCAGTGAGAATGTTTTATCAGAATGCTTGCTATCTAGTTGATCAGGAGAGCGGACGCTGAGACTTTCAAACATTGGTCAAGAATGTTAAGATCAAAGTGACGCCCCAACTAATTGGAGAGGTATTAGGGATGGACGCCCGAGCCGATGGCACTCATTACCTGAAGAATCAAATCTTCAACACCTACTCCTGGAGTGTCACGCCCCGGAACCCGGGCTCGCCAACAGATCCGCCGTGCACACGGGATTTCCCGAGTACACGAAGCGCTAGTAACCTGCTCCGATATAATATGAACAATAAAAGAGCATAATACAGAGCTGAAGTAGAAGAACCACATAGTATCTCATACTGGAACTAAAAATAAACTGTAATATGTACAATAATCTCCCAGCTCACCAAAATAATACAACCAGCCGGCGAAAGCCAGACTCAAAATAAAAGGAGAATATCACAGTCTGAGTGAAGGGTACAACGTCTATCTACAGCTCTCAGTCTCCCAGGAGATCTATCTACTCAGCGATCCCCTTACCTTTATCAGCCGCTGATAGCCTAGCAGCTCCCGCAGACGACTCTGCAAAATAAAGAAGAAGAAAGAGAAAAACAGTAATGGGGGTGAGAACTACCAGATAAACCAGTAGCCTCCCCTAGTGGGCAAAACCTCAACTCTGACGCACCCACTAGGACTACTAGAGGCCCGAAAGGAAAAAGTGGTAAAGCTGTAAGCAGAACTGCTGAATAAAGGGGAAACCACCACTAGCATGCCTCTAAATGCAGTGCCAAAAGGAATGACTGTATGTATGCATCAGTATCTAACATGCCTGCCTGAATAAACCCAATCTTATGCCACCAGTAAAACTGGTACTGCCTGCTGCGCCTTGCCTGCCAAATCGGGTATGCTGGCCAATGCATAACACCGATAGGGAATGAGAGTCTCAAGGACTCAAGCCTGCCTGTAACACACTCCGGAGTGGCACTCGAGGGGAGCGACCCACACGAGTAAAAGTACCTCAGTAATAAGTATCATAAGTGTCGTAAACAGCAGGACTGGATCATGACTATGATCAAAGTGGGAAAAGCCATCCACTAAGAAACCCTGATCTGATGCCATAGTACTCAATAAGTGGGAAAAACCATCCACTAGAGAAAAACCCGATCCCCTGCTGATGCCTAAAATAGACCAGACTCAACCCCATTCTGATGCAAGGATAAACATCCGGCCGACCGCCTACAGTCCGCGGTCACCGCAACACCCCACAAGTTTATAATCTAACATAACCTTGCCTATACTATCCCAAACCCCTGCTCATACTCGAGCGACAAGCAACTGAAAGCAAAAGAGAGCAATAAAACATGTCAAGTCTTAATATGATAGTGTAGCAATAAATAGTGGCCCTACCTGATGTCCGGGCATGCATGCAACTGTCTTTATTTTAAAAGTTGTAAAATAGTGTCAAAGATTTAAAAAGATTGATTTACTGAATAAAAGTCATTTGCATGCGAGATTATAGTCTTTGTCTCAATCACAGTGTCCCAATATAAGTCATCATATCATCTGTGGGGTTATATTAAATTTTAGGAGAGTTTGTCCCAGCGGTTCTCATCAATTGTCCTGTTAGTAGTCCTGTTAGTAGTCCTGTTAGTAGTCCTGTTAGTTGTCCCAATAGTTCTTATTAATTGTCATATTAGTTTGTCCCAATTGTTCTCATCAATTGTCATATTAGTTTGTCCCAATTGTTCTCATCAATTGTCATATTAGTTTGTCCCAATTGTTCTCATCAATTAAATTTTAAGGGAGTTCCAGTAATCCCAGTGAGCTTGTCAAAAATGAGGTAAGCAACAACCGCCCACCTCGAACAGCTCAAATCACACCCAGATAGTCTCCTGGCTGTCCACAGTCCCCTAGAACTGCTGTCTGCCGAGAACGGTGCCCTCTGTATAGTGCTCAGAAAAATCCAGAAAAATTACGGTTGCGTTCCTCGCGAAGAGTAGATCAAAATCGACTCTTTAAACGTCTCGATCGGATGCTCCTATGCCAAGATAAAAATCGGAGAAGTTGACACTCTTACGGTCGCGCTGCCGCAAAAATCGTCCAAAAATTCCTCCTGGTTAGCACTCAGGGAATTTCCGACGGAACTGCGACGGGAAATGGGCCGAAAAAGAGAACCGTCGCAGTGCGCCGCGTCGCAGATAACTCACTATCGGTATCTTCAAAAATTCTAAAATTCTGAAGAGAGAGAGAGGAGAGAGAGAGGAAGAATTTTGTATAGGGCACTTTCTCTGGTTCTCTCTCTACAGCACGGAGCCCGAGGTGAAAGATGGTGGGGGTGGGAGGCTCTATTTATAATGGGCCAAGGTCCCTCACCAGATCCCGGGCAGAATAGCAAACACCGGAATGGACCATCCAGGACGCGCCACGTGTCGACAAAACAGGAAACAGCCTTGTGCAATGCCACTGAGAATCCGCCACGTGTCCACGTGGTGTACGGGCCCGGTCCCCGCGCCGGGTTTTCCGAAAAATGTTGGCCAATCGGAGCGCCGCCACGTGCACCTTCTAGAAGCCGGCCGGCCAATGGGGAAGCGCCACGTGTCAAGGTAAGGCTTCGGTGCACCCGGTGCACGGCAAGCCCCCATGGACCCCGCACCAGCGCCCCCCGCCCGCGCCGCGCGCCGCTGCGCTCTGCCGCACTCCGCCGCTGCGCCGCCGCTGTGCCGCCGCCTGCCGTCGCCCGCCGGTAGCCGCCGGCGGCCGGAACAGTAATTCCGGTCGCCGGAGTTACTGTTCCGGTGAACAGTGTTTTGGCGCCGAAAAATAAAGTGAATATACCGTTTTGATCGTTTTCGCGCGCTGAGTCCAAATCCGCTGTCCATTTCGCCAAATTCTCATCCGAAATTTTGCCGAAAGCTCCCGGAAAATCCTATTTGCTCCGATTTTCGCGCAGAGTCTATATTAAATGTCCAATTTTGATTCTACAAGCTCTGTTTCACCGAATAAGCTCCCTACAATCACTGTTTAATGTTGCACAGTTCCTGCGGGAGTCCGGATCATCACATCCTCCCCCACTAAAAGAGTTTCGTCCTCGAAACGAGACTAAACAATAATCCTCAGTCCGATGTCTCAAATAAGTAGGGGTGGGCATCCCTCATCTCCAACTCGAGCTCCCATGTAGCCTCGCGCTCGTCATGATTGCTCCATTGGATCTTCACATAGGGAATGGCCCGACTGCGTAATTCTTTCACCTCTCGATCCAGAACTCGCAGTGGGCGTTCTTCATACCTCAAATCCTCGCTGATCTCAAGCGGTGTGAAGTCGATGACGTGCGATGGGTCGAAGATATACTTCCTCAAAGTAGAAACATGAAATACATCATGGACACCAGCAAGCCTTGGAGGAAGTGCGAGTCGGTAGGCAACTGGCCCGATACGCCCCAATACCTCAAAGGGTCCAATATATCGGGGGCTAAGTTTCCCACGAATGCCGAACCTCCTGATTCCTTTGGACGGTGAGACTTTCAGGAATACATGATCTCCAACCTGAAATTCTAAGTCTCGTCGCCGAACGTCGGCATAGCTCCTCTGTCGGCTTTGGGCGGTCTGAAGATGCTTTCGAATCACCCGGACCTTCTCTTCTGCCTCTATCAAGACATCTGGTCCCAAGGTCCGCCTCTCGCCTATGTCACTCCAATAAAGTGGTGATCGACACTTGCGTCCATACAATGCTTCAAACGGAGCCATCTGAATGCTCGCTTGAAAACTATTGTTGTATGCGAATTCAGCCAAAGATAAATGTCGAATCCACCCTCCGCCGAAATCCAGGACGCAAGCCCTCAACATGTCCTCCAGGATTTGTATCGTCCGCTCCGATTGCCCATCAGTCTGCGGATGAAAAGCCGTACTGAACCTGAGTTCAGTCCCTAAGGCTGTTTGTAAACTCTTCCAGAAATGCGAAACAAACCTCGGGTCTCTATCTGATACTATGGAGGCTGATACTCCATGTAATCTTACTATCTCATCTAGATAAAGCTGGGCTAGTCGCTCAAGTGGCCACGTAGTCTGCATGGGCAGAAAGTGCGCCGACTTGGTAAGTCGATCTACAACTACCCAGATAGCATCAGCTCCTCCTTGTGCCTTCGGTAGTCCGACCACGAAATCCATCGTAATGTGGTCCCATTTCCACTCGGGAATTGGGAGACTTTGTAACTTGCCAGCTGGCACTCGATGCTCAGCTTTCACCTGCTGACAAGTTAAACACTGAGCCACAAATCTCCCAATATCCCTCTTCATGCCTTTCCACCAGAAGTGTGCCTTGAGGTCCTTATACATCTTAGTCCCACCAGGATGTAGGGTATAAGGTGTATAATGGGCCTCTCGCAATATCTGCTCTCTGATCTCCGCATCTATTGGCACACATGCTCGGTCCCTGTACCTCAGTACTCCCGAAGCATCTACCGCAAAGTCCCCAGACTGATCACTCGGAATCTGATCTCTAATCCTGGTCAAGTGGGGGTCCTCACTCTGTTTCTCCCTGATCCTGTCCAGCAGAGTGGGCTGCAAGACTAAAGATGTCAGTCTAGCAGTGACCCCAGGGGACACAACCTCTATCTCGAGTCGTCTCATCTCCTCTAATAGCGGCGCTTGGTCTGTGATCAACATAGACAAACTTTGCACCGCTCTCCTACTCAAGGCGTCAGCGACCACATTAGCCTTGACTGGGTGGTAGAGAATATCTACATCATAATCCTTTAATAGCTCTAACCACCTACGTTGCCTCAAATTTAGCTCATTTTGCTGTGAAACAGGTACTTAGGCTCTTGTGGTCGGTGTAGATTTCACAATGCTCCCCATATAGATAATGACGCCAGAGCTTCAGTGCAAAAACCACGGCAGCGAGCTCCAAGTCATGGGTAGGGTAATTCTTCTCATAATCCTTGAGTTGCCTTGATGCGTAAGCAATTACCATCCCTTCCTGCATCAGCACACAAACAAGTCCGCTGTGTGATGCATCACTATAGATCACATATCCTTTCCCCATAACAGGAAGGGAACAGGATAGGAGCGGTCATCAGTTTATTCTTCAGCTCCTCAAAGCTCTTTTGACAGTCCTCACTCCAGATAAACTTCACTCCCTTACGCGTCAAGCGAGTGAGGGGTGTGGAGAGCTTCGCAAAGCCTTCCACAAACCGACGGTAATACCCAGCTAAACCCATAAAGCTAGTACCTCAGAAACCGTCGTCGGTCGGGGCCAATCACGGACTGCCTCAATCTTCGCTGGGTCCACCGCCACACCTGCAGCGGAAATCACATGGCCAAGAAGGCTACCTCCCGAAGCCCAAAATTCGCACTTGCAGCTTGGCAAACAAACTTCTTCTCTCGTAGAAGTTGCAGCACATCCTTAAGTGCTCCTCATGCTCGGCATTAATTCGGGAGTAGACCAAGATATCATCAATGAACACTACCACGAACCGGTCTAAGTAAAGCCGGAAGATCCGTTCATTAAATCCATGAATGCGGCAGGGGCATTAGTTAGCCCAAAAGGCATAACTGTGAATATAATGCCCGTACCGTGATCTAAATGTCCGTTTCGGGATATCCTCGGCCTCACCTTCAAACTGGTGGTAACCGGACTGCAAATCTATCTTAGAGAAGACACAAGACCCTTGCAGATGCATCAAAAAGATCACGAGCGCCGCGGCAAAGGGTAACTGTTCTTGATGGTCACTTTATTTAATTCCCTATAGTCCACACACAATCGAAGTGACACATCCTTCTTTTTCACGAATAGACCCGCGGACCCTCCCCAAGGCGACACACTCGGCCTAATAAAGCCCTTGTCCATCCAAATCCTGGAGTTGCGCCTTAAGCTCTCGCAGATCAGCACCGGTGCCGGTGCCATCCGGTTAAGGAGCCTTTGAGATTGGGCGCGTTCCCGGAACTACGTCAATCACAAACTCAATCTCCCTATCTAGCGGCATGCTTGTCAGCTCAGGTGGAAAAAATCGGGAAATCGCGGGCAATAGGGATATCCCCGAGTCCCGGCGCCGCCGTAGGCCCTTCAAAAACACTAGCCAAAAAGGCTACACATCCACGATGGATCATCTGCCTCGCTCGGGAAGTTGAAACCATAGAGGCAAAGAAAGCACTCTGACGCATCCCGGTATGTACCAAAATTCCTGGTCTGGTCTCCTAAAGTGACGGTCCTCGCGGAACAATCAATGGTCGCAAATACCGAGCCAGACAGTCCATCCGAGGACCACAACGAAGTCTTCAATTATCTCAGGAACAACAGGTCTGCTGGCATATATCCAGGACTCGATTTGCACGGGCAGGAAAACAAACACTCTTACGTGCAAGGTGTGATCGGGAATCTGAACTCTCGTGCACGTGGTAGAAGTCCTACCTTTAACCCATGTAATGATGCAAATGATCTACTGATAAAAGAAATGCGATGCTCAGTATCAAATAATGTAACGAGTCCTAATGCCAGAAAGTAAGGTGATACCTGAACCACGTGATCCCTGCCGAAGAGTCCTCTACTGCGCAGCATACACTCGCCCACTCTGGGCTGGAGGGCGATACTCCGTTGGATAGGAAGAAGATGGCCTGCTGCTGGGCATATGGCCGCTGAGCCGTCGACCGCGCTGTGATGAAGATGGAGAGCCGATGCTGAAGAAGGGGCCGTCGATGGCGCATAAGGGCAAGTAGCTGGACGTGGCCAGACTGTCCAACATCTATAGCAGCGACCCAACCGCTGGTCGCAGGGTGTTGGAAAAATGCTGACTCCACAGACAAATACAATTGTCGGGGGCCAGTGGTGTCGTGAATGCTGTGCCGCTGAGGCGCGTGTCGCTGGACCCAACGCTGCGACGGCGGGATCTCTG
>CM055060.1:5476905-5491905 GCA_029204045.2 Tillandsia leiboldiana
CTTTGTTCTCAAGTTTCCAGAGCTTCTCTCTCTAGATTCATCCATCTGGGAAGCTTTCAAACTCAAGTTCTTCAACTCCAAGTAAGTTTATTGACAAAATCTCGGTTTTTTCACCGTTTTGTCTTATTCCTCCTCAAAACATGATGAATTCTTGTATCAATACGTTGTGGATGGTTTTTGATCAAATCTCTTTTGAAATAAGAACTCTGGGGTAGATTGTTTTGATATATGCTAGGTTTTTTCCTGATAAACGGATTTTTAGGCTCCGATTTCTAAATTTCGGTTTTAGGGCATCTAATCAGGATTTTCGAAAATCATGCAATTGATCTATTTTTAAAAGTCCTTTTGCAAACTAATTGATTCTTAGTCTCTCTACATGATTATGATTGTTTTGGGTACAATTTTTCAAATCTTGTGAAAATAACAATTTTTAGTGTTCTTGAGTTGGTCTTCACAGGATATTTTTTTACTAGTAATCAAAATGGTGATCACTTGGTTATTTTCCTACTTTCTGCCATGGTTCATGTCAAGGATACTGCCAAGGCTAAGAAGGCTAAGAAAGCAAGAAGACCAAGGATGATTCCGACACAGAGTCTGAAACCAGAATCAATTGATTGGGATGAACTGCAAGTTGACAGCAACGGACTGTTTATACTGCTTCGAAGGAAAAGCCCGTCAGAGACATCAAAGAAAAGGCTCCGCCTACTGCTGCAGAGAGAAAGGCAAAGCACCAATGGAGGAAACTTCTGGGAAGACAAGAAGAAAAAGTGTTGCTCGCAAAAGGGGAAGTGCTCGAGGAATCTCCATTGAGCAACCAGTTGCTAGCCAAGCTCCTCACAAGACTTTGTCAGCTCGGCTAGAATAAAGGAATTTGAAAACAGGAATGCATGGAGAAGGCATGTTGATGTAAAGCCTTAAAGGAGCGTTCTCGCCTTTTGGGACTTTGTTTGAACAGATAGGTCTTGCTCCCATTTGCGACTTCCCGGAGACCAACTGGGTATTGTCTTCACTCAGTGAGAATGTTTTATCAGAATGCTGCTATCTAGTTGACAGGAGAGCAGGACGCTGAGACTTTCAAACATGGTCAAGAATGTTAAGATCAAAGTGACGCCCCAACTAATTGGAGAGGTATTAGGGATGGACGCCCGAGCCGATGGCACTCATTACCTGAAGAATCAACATCTTCAACCCCTACTCATGGAGTGTCACGCCCCGGACCCGGGCTCGCCAACAGATCCGCCGTGCACACGGGATTTCCCGAGTACACGAAGCGCTAGTAACCTGCTCCGATATAATATGAACAAAAAAGAGCATAATACAGAGCTGAAGTAGAAGAACCACATAGTATCTCATACTGGAACTAAAAATAAACTGTAATATGTACAATAATCTCCCAGCTCACCAAAATAATACAACCAGCCGGCGAAAGCCAGACTCAAAATAAAAGGAGAATATCACAGTCTGAGTGAAGGGTACAACGTCTATCTACAGCTCCGTCTCCCAGGAGATCTATCTACTCAGCGATCCCCTTACCTTTATCAGCCGCTGATAGCCTAGCAGCTCCCGCAGACGACTCTGCAAAATAAAGAAGAAGAAAGAGAAAAACAGTAATGGGGGAGAACTACCAGATAAACCAGTAGCCTCCCCTAGTGGGCAAAACCTCAACTCTGACGCACCCACTAGGACTACTAGAGGCCCGAAAGGAAAAAGTGGTAAAGCTGTAAGCAGAAATGCTGAATAAAGGGGAACCACCACTAGCATGCCTCTAAATGCAGTGCAAAAAGGAATGACTGTATGTGCATCAGTATCTAACATGCCTGCCTGAATAAACCCAATCTTATGCCACCAGTAAAACTGGTACTGCCTGCTGCGCCTTGCCTGCCAAATCGGGTATGCTGGCCAATGCATAACACCGATAGGGAATGAGAGTCTCAAGGACTCAAGCCTGCCTGTAACACACTCCGGAGTGGCACTCGAGGGGAGCGACCCACACGAGTAAAAGTACCTCAGTAATAAGTATCATAAGTGTCGTAAACAGCAGGACTGGATCATGACTATGATCAAAGTGGGAAAAGCCATCCACTAAGAAACCCTGATCTGATGCCATAGTACTCAATAAGTGGGAAAAACCATCCACTAGAGAAAACCCGCTCCTGCTGATGCCTAAAATAGACCAGACTCAACCCATTCTGATGCAAGGATAAACATCCGGCCGACCGCCTACAGTCCGCGGTCACCGCAACACCCCACAAGTTTATAATCTAACATAACCTTGCCTATACTATCCCAAACCCCTGCTCATACTCGAGCGACAAGCAACTGAAAGCAAAAGAGAGCAATAAAACATGTCAAGTCTTAATATGATAGTGTAGCAATAAATAGTGGCCCTACTGATGTCCGGGCATGCATGCAACTGTCTTTATTTTAAAAGTTGTAAAATAGTGTCAAAGATTAAAAAGATTGATTTACTGAATAAAAGTCATTTGCATGCGAGATTATAGTCTTTGTCTCAATCACAGTGTCCCAATATAAGTCATCATATCATCTGTGGGGTATATTAAATTTTAGGAGAGTTGTCCCAGCGGTTCTCATCAATTGTCCTGGTTAGTAGTCTGTAGTAGTCCTGTTAGTAGTCCTGTTAGTTGTCCCATAGTTCTTATTAATTGTCATATTAGTTTGTCCCAATTGTCTCATCAATTGTCATATAGTTTGTCCCAATTGTTCTCATCAATTGTCATATTAGGTTTGTCCCAATTGTTCTCATCAATAAATTTTAAGGGAGTTCCAGTAATCCCAGTGAGCTTGTCAAAATGAGGTAAGCAACAAACGCCCACCTCGAACAGCTCAAATCACACCCAGATAGTCTCCTGGCTGTCCACAGTCCTAGAATGCTGTCTGCCGAGAACGGTGCCCTCTGTATAGTGCTCAGAAAAATCCAGAAAATTACGGTTGCGTTCCTCGCGAAGAGTAGATCAAAATCGACTCTTTAAAGTCTCGATCGGATGCTCCTATGCCAAGATAAAAAAATCGGAGAAGTGACCCTCTTACGGTCGCGCTGCCGCAAAAAATCGTCCAAAAATTCCTCCTGGTTAGCACTCAGGGAATTTCGACGGAACTGCGACGGGAAATGGGCCGAAAAAGAGAAACCGTCGCAGAGTGCGCCGCGTCGCAGATAACTCACTATCGGTATCTTCAAAAATTCTAAATTCTGAAGAGAGAGAGAGGAGAGAGAGAGGAAGAATTTTGTATAGGGCACTTTCTCTGGTTCTCTCTCTACAGCACGGAGCCCGAGGTGAAAAGATGGGGGGTGGGAGGCTCTATTTATAATGGGCCAAGGTCCCTCACCAGATCCCGGGCAGAATAGCAAACACCGGAATGGACCATCCAGGACGCGCCACGTGTCGACAAAAAGGAAAACAGCCTTGTGCAATGCCACTGAGAATCCGCCACGTGTCCACGTGGTGTACGGGCCGGTCCCCGCGCCGGGTTTTCGAAAAAGTTGGCCAATCGGAGCGCCGCCACGTGCACCTTCTAGAAGCCGGCCGGCCAATGGGGAAGCGCCACGTGTCAAGGTAAGGCTTCGGTGCACCCGGTGCACGGCAAGCCCCCATGACCCCGCACCAGCGCCCCCGCCCGCGCCGCGCGCCGCTGCGCTCTGCCGCACTCCGCCGCTGCGCCGCCGCGGTGCCGCCGCCTGCCGTCGCCCGCGGGTAGCCGCCGGCGGCCGGAACAGTAATTCCGGTCGCCGGAGTTACTGTTCCGGTGAACAGTTTTGGCGCCGAAAAATAAAGTGAATATACCGTTTTGATCGTTTTCGCGCGCTGAGTCCAAATCCGCGTCCATTTCGCCAAATTCTCATCCGAAATTTTGCCGAAAGCTCCCGGAAAATCCATTTGCTCCGATTTTCGCGCAGAGTCTATATTAAATGTCAATTTTGATTCTACAAGCTCTGTTTCACCGAATAAGCTCCCTACAATCACTGTTTAATGTTGCACAGTTCCTGCGGGAGTCCGGATCATCACATCCTCCCCCACTAAAAGAGTTCGTCCTCGAAACGAGACTAAACAATAATCCTCAGTCCGATGTCTCAAATAAGTAGGGGTGGGCATCCCTCATCTCCGACTCGAGCTCCCATGTAGCCTCGCGCTCGTCATGATTGCTCCATTGGATCTTCACATAGGGAATGGCCCGACTGCGTAATTCTTTCACCTCTCGATCCAGAACTCGCAGTGGGCGTTCTTCATACCTCAAATCCTCGCTGATCTCAAGCGGTGTGAAGTCGATGACGTGCGATGGGTCGAAGATATACTTCCTCAAAGTAGAAACATGAAATACATCATGGACACCAGCAAGCCTTGGAGGAAGTGCGAGTCGGTAGGCAACTGGCCCGATACGCCCCAATACCTCAAAGGGTCCAATATATCGGGGGCTAAGTTTCCACGAATGCCGAACCTCCTGATTCCTTTGGACGGCGAGACTTTCAGGAATACATGATCTCCAACTGAAATTCTAAGTCTCGTCGCCGAACATCGGCATAGCTCCTCTGTCGGCTTTGGGCGGTCTGAAGATGCTTTCGAATCACCCGGACCTTCTCTTCTGCCTCTATCAAGACATCTGGTCCCAAGGTCCGCCTCTCGCCTACGTCACTCCAATAAAGCGGTGATCGACACTTGCGTCCATACAATGCTTCAAACGGAGCCATCTGAATGCTCGCTTGAAAGCTATTGTTGTACGCGAATTCAGCCAAAGATAAATGTCGAATCCACCCTCCGCCGAAATCCAGGACGCAAGCCCTCAACATGTCCTCCAGGATTTGTATCGTCCGCTCCGACTGCCCATCAGTCTGCGGATGAAAAGCCGTACTGAACCTGAGTTCAGTCCCCAAGGCTGTTGCAAACTCATCCAGAAATGCGAAACAAACCTCGGGTCTCTATCTGATACTATGGAGGCTGGTACTCCATGTAATCTTACTATCTCATCTAGATAAAGCTGGGCTAGTCGCTCAAGTGGCCACGTAGTCTGCATGGGCAGAAAGTGCGCCGACTTGGTAAGTCGATCTACAACTACCAGATAGCATCTGCTCCTCCTTGTGCCTTCGGTAGTCCGACCACGAAATCCATCGTAATGTGGTCCCATTTCCACTCGGGAATTGGAGACTTTGTAACTTGCCAGCTGGCACTCGATGCTCAGCTTTCACCTGACTGACAAGTTAAACACTGAGCCACAAATCTCCCAATATCCCTCTTCATGCCTTTCCACCAGAAGTGTGCCTTGAGGTCCTTATACATCTTAGTCCCACCAGGATGTAGGGTATAAGGTGTATAATGGGCCTCTCGCAATATCTGCTCTCTGATCTCCGCATCTATTGGCACACATGCTCGGTCCCTGTACCTCAGTACTCCCGAGGCATCTACCGTAAAGTCCCCAGACTGATCACTCGGAATTTGATCTCTAATCCTGGTCAAGTGGGGGTCCTCACTCTGTTTCTCCCTGATCCTGTCCAGCAGAGTGGGCTGCAAGACTAAAGATGTCAGTTAGCAGTGACCCCAGGGGACACAACCTCTATCTCGAGTCGTCTCATCTCCTCTAATAGCGGCGCTTGGTCTGTGATCAACATAGACAAACTTGCACCGCTCTCTACTCAAGGCGTCAGCGACCACATTAGCCTTGCTGGGTGGTAGAGAATATCTACATCATAATCCTTTAATAGCTCTAACCACCTACGTGCCTCAAATTCAGCTCTTTGCGTGAACAGGTACTTAGGCTCTTGTGGTCGGTGTAGATTTCACAATGCTCCCATATAGATAATGACGCCAGAGCTTCAGTGCAAAAACCACAGCAGCAAGCTCCAAGTCATGGGTAGGGTAATTCTTCTCATATTCCTTGAGTTGTCTTGATGCATAAGCAATTACCATCCCTTCCTGCATCAACACACAACCAAGTCCGCTGTGTGATGCATCACGTAGATCACATATCCTTTCCCATAACAGGAAGGGAAAGGATAGGAGCGGTCATCAGTCTATTCTTCAGTCCTCAAAGCTCTTTGACAGTCCTCACTCCAGATAAACTTCACTCCCTTACGCGTCAAGCGAGTGAGGGTGTGGAGAGCTTCGCAAAGCCTTCCACAAACCGACGGTAATACCCAGCTAAACCCATAAAGCTACGTACCTCAGAAACCGTCGTCGGTCGGGGCCAATCACGGACTGCCTCAATCTTCGCTGGGTCCACTGCCACACCTGCGGCGGAAATCACATGGCCTAAGAAGACTACCTCCCGAAGCAAAAATTCGCACTTTGCCAGCTTGGCAAACAACTTCTTCTCTCGTAGAAGTTGCAGCACAATCCTTAAGTGCTCCTCATGCTCGGCATCACTTCGGGAGTAGACCAAGATATCATCAATGAACACTACCACGAACCGGTCTAAGTAAAGGTCGGAAGATCGGTTCATTAAATCCATGAATGCGGCAGGGGCATTAGTTAGCCAAAAAGGCATAACTGTGAATTCATAATGCCCGTACCGTGATCTAAATGCGTTTCGGGATATCCTCGGCCTTCACCTTCAACTGGTGGTAACCGGACTGCAAATCTATCTTAGAGAAGACACAAGACCCTTGCAGCTGATCAAAAAGATCATCGATGCGCGGCAAAGGGTACCTGTTCTTGATGGTCACTTTATTTAATTCCCTATAGTCCACACACAATCGAAGTGACACATCCTTCTTTTTCACGAATAGCACCGGCGCTCCCCAAGGCGACACACTCGGCCTAATAAAGCCCTTGTCCATCAAATCCTGGAGTTGCGCCTTAAGCTCTCGCAGCTCAGCGCGTGCCATCCGGTAAGGAGCCTTTGAGATTGGCGCAGTTCCCGGAACTACGTCAATCACAAACTCAATCTCCCTATCTAGCGGCATGCTTGTCAGCTCAGGGGAAAACATCCGGGAACTCGCGGGCAATAGGGAATATCCCGAGTCCCCGGCCGCCGCCGTAGGCCCTTCAACAACACTAGCCAAAAAGGCTACACATCCACGATGGATCATCTGCCTCGCTCGGGAAGTTGAACACATAGAGGCAAAGAAAGCACTCTGACCATCCCCGGTATACCAACATTTCCTGGTCTGGCTCTCTAAAGTGACGGTCCTCGCGGCACAATCAATGGTCGCAAAATACCGAGCCAGCCAGGTCCATCCCGAGGACCACATCGAAGTCCTTCAATTATCTCAGGACCAACAGGTCTGCTGGCATAATCCAGGACTCGATTTGCATCGGGCAGGACCAACAACACTCCTCTACGTGCAAGGTGTGATCGGGAATCTGAACCTCTCGTGCACGTGGTAGAAGTCCTACCTTTAACCCATGTAATGATGCAAATGATCTACTGATAAAAGAATGCGATGCTCCAGTATCAAATAATGTACGAGTCCTAATGCCAGAAAGTAAGGTGATACCTGCCACCACGTGATCTGCTGCCGAAGAGTCCTCTACCTGCGCAGCATACACTCGCCCACTCTGGGCTGGAGGGCGATACTCCGTGGGATAGGAAGAAGATGGCCTGCTTGCTGGAGCATATGGCCGCTGAGCCGTCGACCGTTGCTGTGATGAAGATGGAGCCGATGCTGAAGAAGGGGCCGTCGATGGCGCATAAGGGCAAGTAGCTCGGACGTGGCCAGACTGTCCACATCTATAGCAGCGACCCCACCGCTGGTCGCAGGTGTTGGAAAAATGCTGACCTCCACAGAAAATACAATTGTCGGGGGCCCGTGGTTGTCGTGACTGCTGTTGTCGCTGAGGCTGTCGCTGTGACCCACGCTGCGACGGCTGGGATCTCTGCTGCTGCTGCTGCCGCTGCTGGGGCCTCCGGGGTCCACCAGGCCCTCGCCGCTCCGACCGTCCTTGGCCGGAAAACTGAGGCGGTGGCGGTCGGGGCGGCCTCCAGGAACTGGCCTGTCTCCCGTCGTCCTGCGCTGGTCGCTTTCTGTCGGAACTCTGAGCGACCAAGCCCCCACGTCTGGCGACGACGTGGTCTCCCCTTTCAACCCATTGGGCATGCTCTGCTGCCTCCTCCAAGGTCTGTAGTCTCTGAGTATGCACCAAAGTATAGATTTCTGGGCGCAGGCCCAACTCAAAGAGCTCCACCTGGTGCGGTCCGTCCCTGGCGACGTAAGGTACGCAGTTGAGCAACCGCGTGAACTTCTGAAAGTAGTCCAATGCTGTCCGGTCGCCTTGCTGAAGATTCTTCAAATCATCCTCCAGCTTTTTCTTCATACTCGTGGAAAAGTACGTATCCAGAATCATCTTCTTGAACTCTGACCAGGGTAGCTGTCGAGTGATCTGGAACTCCAGAGGCTCTACCCGACGCCACCATGCATCAGCGTCCCCGTCTAAGCAGTGTACAGCCATATGTACCCTGTACTTCTGGTCAATGAAGAAGTCCCGGAATAACTTCTCCATTGACGAAAGCCAAGTCCCGATCTCCCACGGCTGGGTATTCCGCCCCGAAAACCTGGGCGGTCCCCGCTTACAGAACTGAGTAAGTTTGTCAGCAATCTCCTGCTCCTCCGCAGGAGTCAATGGCCGGATTGCTCCTTGAGCAACAGGGGATGCCGTGGTCACCGGTCCAACTGGGGAAGCCACAGCAGGGGAGGGTGGTACGGGAGAACTCTCAGGGGGTGCAACAACAGGCTGCGCCCTCTGTTCTAACATCTGCGTCAGCCGACCCATGGCCTCCTCCTGACGCCGCACGGCCTCTGCCATCTGGGCCATCTGAGCCTGAAGCTCCAGCACCTCACTCTGCTGGCCCTGCTCGGACTCCTCCGGCTCGGGCTCAGGGGAATCAGGCTGAGAACGCGTCAACATTCTACGTCGCGGAGGCATCCTATCACAAGAAACCACACTCAGTATCATATCCCCACACGACCCAATCTATCGAAAGTCAAAGACATCCCCATATTTCTGTGACTTTATGTTGTCTGCAGCCAACATAACGGTTCACCAGAAATTAGGCATGTCGATCCCTCTTCTCTCACTGGAAGAGTCAAACAATAAATCAACGACTTTCGCAAGTATCACGTCTCTCGTACCCTATTATCCTAGGGTCTACCAAAAGCCTAGGGTTTCCTAAGTCCCAACTGACCTATCCCTAAGCTCTGATACCAACTTAATCTGTCACGACCCGGAACCCGGGCTCGCCAACAGATCCGCCGTGCACACGGGATTTCCCGAGTACACGAAGCGCTGGTAACCTGCTCCGATATAATATGAACAATAAAAGAGCATAATACAGAGCTGAAGTAGAAGAACCACATAGTATCTCATACTGGAACTAAAAATAAACTGTAATATGTACAATAATCTCCCAGCTCACCAAAATAATACAACCAGCCGGCGAAAGCCAAACTCAAAATAAAAGGAGAATATCACAGTCTGAGTGAAGGGTACAACGTCTATCTACAGCTCTCAGTCTCCCAGGAGATCTATCTACTCAGCGATCCCTTTACCTTTATCAGCCGCTGATAGCCTAGCAGCTCCCGCAGACGACTCTGCAAAATAAAGAAGAAGAAAGAGAAAAACAGTAATGGGGGTGAGAACTACCAGATAAACCAGTAGCCTCCCCTAGTGGGCAAAATCTCAACTCTGACGCACCCACTAGGACTACTAGAGGCCCGAAAGGAAAAAGTGGTAAAGCTGTAAGCAGAACTGCTGAATAAAGGGGAAACCACCACTAGCATGCCTCTAAATGCAGTGCCAAAAGGAATGACTGTATGTATGCATCAGTATCTAACATGCCTGCCTGAATAAACCCAATCTTATGCCACCAGTAAAACTGGTACTGCCTGCTGCGCCTTGCCTGCCAAATCGGGTATGCTGGCCAATGCATAACACCGATAGGGAATGAGAGTCTCAAGGACTCAAGCCTGCCTGTAACACACTTCGGAGTGGCACTCGAGGGGAGCGACCCACACGAGTAAAAGTACCTCAGTAATAAGTATCATAAGTGTCGTAAACAGCAGGACTGGATCATGACTATGATCAAAGTGGGAAAAGCCATCCACTAAGAAACCCTGATCTGATGCCATAGTACTCAATAAGTGGGAAAAAACCATCCACTAGAGAAAAACCCGATCCCCTGCTGATGCCTAAAATAGACCAGACTCAACCCCATTCTGATGCAAGGATAAACATCCGGCCGACCGCCTACAGTCCGCGGTCACCGCAACACCCCACAAGTTTATAATCTAACATAACCTTGCCTATACTATCCCAAACCCCTGCTCATACTCGAGCGACAAGCAACTGAAAGCAAAAGAGAGCAATAAAACATGTCAAGTCTTAATATGATAGTGTAGCAATAAATAGTGGCCCTACCTGATGTCCGGACATGCATGCAACTGTCTTTATTTTAAAAGTTGTAAAATAGTGTCAAAGATTTAAAAAGATTGATTTACTGAATAAAAGTCATTTGCATGCGAGATTATAGTCTTTGTCTCAATCACAGTGTCCCAATATAAGTCATCATATCATCTGTGGGGTTATATTAAATTTTAGGAGAGTTTGTCCCAGCGGTTCTCATCAATTGTCCTGTTAGTAGTCCTGTTAGTAGTCCTGTTAGTAGTCCTGTTAGTTGTCCCAATAGTTCTTATTAATTGTCATATTAGTTTGTCCCAATTGTTCTCATCAATTGTCATATTAGTTTGTCCCAATTGTTCTCATCAATTGTCATATTAGTTTGTCCCAATTGTTCTCATCAATTAAATTTTAAGGGAGTTCCAGTAATCCCAGTGAGCTTGTCAAAAATGAGGTAAGCAACAACTGCCCACCTCGAACAGCTCAAATCACACCCAGATAGTCTCCTGGCTGTCCACAGTCACCTAGAACTGCTGTCTGCCGAGAACGGTGCCCTCTGTATAGTGCTCAGAAAAATCCAGAAAAATTACGGTTGCGTTCCTCGCGAAGAGTAGATCAAAATCGACTCTTTAAACGTCTCGATCGGATGCTCCTACGCCAAGATAAAAATCAGAGAAGTTGACACTCTTACGGTCGCGCTGCCGCAAAAATCGTCCAAAAATTCCTCCTGGTTAGCACTCAGGGAATTTCCGACGAAACTGCGACGGGAAATGGGCCGAAAAAGAGAACCGTCGCAGTGCGCCGCGTCGCAGATAACTCACTATCGGTATCTTCAAAAATTCTAAAATTCTGAAGAGAGAGAGAGGAGAGAGAGAGGAAGAATTTTTGTATAGGGCACTTTCTCTGGTTCTCTCTCTACAGCACGGAGCCCGAGGTGAAAGATGGTAGGGGTGGGAGGCTCTATTTATAATGGGCCAAGGTCCCTCACCAGATCCCGGGCAGAACAGCAAACACCGGAATGGACCATCCAGGACGCGCCACGTGTCGACAAAACAGGAAACAGCCTTGTGCAATGCCACTGAGAATCCGCCACGTGTCCACGTGGTGTACGGGCCCGGTCCCCGCGCCGGGTTTTCCGAAAAATGTTGGCCAATCGGAGCGCCGCCACGTGCACCTTCTAGAAGCCGGCCGGCCAATGGGGAAGCGCCACGTGTCAAGGTAAGGCTTCGGTGCACCCGGTGCACGGCAAGCCCATGGACCCCGCACCAGCGCCCCCCGCCCGCGCCGCGTGCCGCTGCGCTCTGCCGCGCTCCGCCGCTGCGCCGCCGCTGTGCCGCCGCCTGCCGTCGCCCGCCGGTAGCCGCCGGCGGCCGGAACAGTAATTCCGGTCGCCGGAGTTACTGTTCCGGTGAACAGTGTTTTGGCGCCGAAAAATAAAGTGAATATACCGTTTTGATCGTTTTCGTGCGCTGAGTCCAAATCCGCTGTCCATTTCGCCAAATTCTCATCCGAAATTTTGCCGAAAGCTCCCGGAAAATCCTATTTGCTCCGATTTTCGCGCAGAGTCTATATTAAATGTCCAATTTTGATTCTACAACCTCTGTTTCACCGAATAAGCTCCCTACAATCACTGTTTAATGTTGCACAGTTCCTGCAGGAGTCCGGATCATCACATGGAGAGTGGTAGTTGATGGAATCTGTCGTCCAGATACTCGGTCAACTGGAAACTCCATTTTCTCGAAAGAACTACGACCAGAGTACCGCTTTTTAAACTTAATTGTTTGTTATAATGTCATTCCAAACATGAACACAAAGGTTCTTCGGTGGGAGAGAATGATATTCCTTTATCTACTTGGAAACCCCACAGCTGCAATGGGAGCTAACTTAAACATTCCTTACGTCATCTGGACAAAGATGGCGCGATATGTGGAGCATGCTCATTCTTCAGAGAGACTACCTTATCCAATGATCATCATGCGCATTCTTCGCAAATTTAAAGCTGACACAAATGCTAGTTCCTATATGCACAGTCTAGGAACGATCAATGAAACAACAATTGTAAAGTCTCTCTCGACGAAGCCAGATGAACCCATAATACCTCCTCACCGGCAACGAGCACAACAACAACAAGCGACAACCTCTGCACCGGCAGCAACTCCTCCAGTCCAACCAGCACATCCAGCACAACAAGCACCTCAATCAACTTCTGATGATGATGCATCTGTTACCTCAATCTATAAAGAACTGCAAAGGCTCTCCAACGAGCAAGAACGTGTATCAAATGAACTAATTGAGGTAAAGGAATCAATAAAGAAGGTAAATAAGAATCAATCATTAATGAACAAGCGATTAAAGAAAATCTTCCAAATTCTCGGCTGTATCAGTTCAGATGAATCTGAATGATCCATATCCTTCCAATTTCTGTTTATTATGCATATGTTTAATCCATCTTTTGTGCAGGTTCTTAAGTTTTAGTTTTTAGTTCTCAAACTTGAATTGTTAACCATTCTCTCCGTTTTTGTAATTTTGGCTTTGTTTGTGACAAAAAGGGGGAGAGAGTTTAGAGAGAACTTGAACAATGATGAATGTGAACTTGAACAATGATGATGTGAATGTGTGAACATCAAGGTAAGTATCACTTCAACTTTGACCTTGGCGAAGAGTAAGTATCACAACTTTGGTTTTTATCTTGTGATTTGTTGCATGTTCCTACTAACTATTCGACTAACTATTTGAACATGTATTTTTACTAACAAGTTGTTTGATTACTAACAAAGCAAAGTTTATGACATTTGGAATTTTATTGCTTAGAAGATATGTCAATCTTTGATTGTTATCTTATTACATATCTGAATTACTCAATGTCATAGTGAGCATAAACTCTATCTCTGTTAGGATTTGAATGCTAAATATTCTTGAGGTATCTAACGATCTCTTTTTGTCAAGAATGATTTCTTTGTGCAGAGAGTACAGATGTCTAAGTCTAGAGTCTGTTTTAGGAGTTTATCTCATGTTTTTAAATTTTTGGATCTCCATTGTAAATTTTTGTTGTATGGTGATAGCAACAAAAATATCTTTTTGAATTTTCTTTAGTGGATCTGTGTTTTGTCACGAAACCGCCAAAGGGGGAGATTGTTACGGAATTTAAGTTGGCATAGTTTCGTGAAAGGTTTAAGTCTTGAAGATTGAAGATAAAGAAAGTTGGATCATATACCTCAATCTCAAGAAAGAAGAATTCAAAAGGATCAGGTATGTTTAACTAAAGATTATTGGTGATCCGAATACTTCTTGTAGTGTAGAAACACCTGGAAGAGTTTTTAATTGTTTAATTATCAAAAACTGGTGTTCGGACAAGTTCAGGATCCGGATCAGAGCCAGCGATCCGGATCCCGAAGGTTGTTGTTTCATACAATACTTCAATCCGGATCGCAGCATCTCACGATCCGGATCCCGAACGTTGAGTTTTCTGAATTGTATGAACGATCCGGATCAGACAATCCGATCCGGATCCCGAACGTGTGATTTTCTGGAAACCGTCTTTTTTGCTACTGCAATCCGGATCGCCCAAATCCGATCCGGATCGCCGTCCGTCAAAATTCCAGAAATGTTAGGTTTTTGATTCTTATCTCCTTCCAAATGTTTCTAACCTATAAATAGACCCTATGACTCTTTTTCTAGGGTTAATCCATGTAATCCAAAAAATCCACATAATCGATATAGAGCCGTCATATTCAAATATCATCTTATACGGCCCTAGATCCAGATATAGAGGAGAAAGGAAATCATTAGAGAATACTCTATGTTTCTTCATCTATATTGATTAGTTTGATTCTAGGTTTTCATACTCACATCTTGAGTTGAATCAAACTAATGAATACTTAGATGGTATTTCCGATCTATCTTTGATCTAAGTATTCGGCGGATCATCACCACCAAAAACAACGATTTACCCCAAAAATCGGCGCGTGGATTCGCGTGTCCTTGTGGATTCAAGGTTCAACCGCTCTCGTGGATTCGGAGCGAGGCACGTTCGTGGATTCGAAGGGTGCTACTGGGTGAAGACCGTGGATTCGGTCAGACGTCGTGGATTCGACGTTGGACGCCGTGGATTCGGCGTTGGGCGCAGATCGTGGATTCGAGAAGCGTCGTGGAGCGAGCGGAGAAGATCCTCTAGGAGCGTATTGAAAAGGTTGAGTCGTAAGTGTGTACGGTAAATCACCTTGTACGTGTTTTAATTCTAGTGGATTTCTGCCGTGTTATCGGTCCCGTGGTTTTTTACTCCGGTGATGGAGTTTTCCACGTAAAAATCTTGCGTATTATTTTTATTTCCGCATTGGGTTTTTATCGCAACGATTTTTGAGTGTTTATACGTTTACACCTATTCACCCCCCTCTAGGTGTTTTTTCTCCTATTTAGATCTACATTATATATAACCCAACACGTTCAGTTTCAGTTTAATCAGACTATGGATTAGCGTGTTCCAAGTCGGTTGGCTTTCTTCCAAAATTAGCGGGCGACATACTAATTCTATGTCGTAGTATGCATGCATGTTAAGTAAAGTACTCCTTTTTGTGGACCAAGATACAAGCTTGTATGATAGAATTAGCAAATTTATTATTTCTTGTGATAATGAAGTATTGGAATCTTGACTAGCACCCCA
>CM055060.1:5496905-5536905 GCA_029204045.2 Tillandsia leiboldiana
TTAACGGTGTAGAAGAATCTAAATTTATTTAAATTTTGATAGAAAATACTTTAAACCATTTAAATCAAGATCATCATTCTTGATCTTGAATTCAAAAATTTTATTCTTAAATTTTAAAGATTATTTAATTTTTACCGTTTATTTTGACATGATTTACTTATTAAATAAACGATGTCCAAAAGTTATAAAACTTTTTTTCTAAAAATTTTATATATCCTAAATCATATTTAACGATATGAATCGTTGATTTAAATATCTTAAAATAAAAAATGCGACTATAGTAGTAAAGCCCTAATACTATCAATAGTATAAAAATATTACTCTCTTTATATATATATATAATCATAATTCAAATTATATGTGAAAGCTTCATCTATGAGCGTAAGAGAATAAAAGGAAACCATTTCACTCTTTTGCAGATCGTGAATGAGAACGAATCACAAAAAAAAATACTCTACAAATCGATTTCCAAAATAAAAAATTATGGCAGAAGTTACGATTTTAATTTTTCATATAGTATAACGTATAATATCTCAGCCAAAATTTTTATTGAAATTTTGTTTCTTTTGAACTTCATTTAATTTTTTTTTATTAAATAATAATAATAATAATAATATTTTGTCGCTGACTGGATTATGGATTATGTAACCGCCGGCCTCCACCGACACCGGGCGTTTGTCAAAAAAAAGTAAAGGGCCACATGATGCAGCCCCATAGGGGCTGCATGCATGTCCCCCCACTAGGGCTGCCTAGAGCTGCCCCCATGTCGGGGCTGCGGCAAAATAAAACAAAAAATATTATTTTATTTATTTATTTATTATGAAAAGTAGAGATCGAGGATAATTTTGATTTACTAAATTTTTGTATTATAACTCATTATTGTAAAAATTTATAGTAAAATTATGTATGACGTTTGGTTTTTATTATACATGAATTTATACTAATTTACTTATTTGTACATGGCTATAAAATAGTGTATTTAGTTTATTTTTTTTATATAATTTCTATATTATTATTCTAAATACACATGTGATGATCATAAAAAATTTAGAATAGAGTATGTAGATTTGATATAGTTTACAAATTTTGAGCCATATGAAGTTGTAAAGAAAATTATTCTGCACTTTTATTCTTCTTCCGTTGTGTTTAGAAATAGCACAAAATTTTGGATTATTTGATGTCATATAAAGATTGATGAGATCTATTATATTTAGGAGTAGCCATAACATCCTATTCATGATATATGATCGCTTATGGTATTTTTATAAAATGATATTGAATTAAAGTTAGCTCGAAAATTTATACAGATTTCTATTTTAATTTTAATAATCATTCAATGTCATATAAATTAAGTTATTTGTATTTTTGTTTATACTTAAGAGCAGCCACATTATCTTGTAGATAGAGAATAACACATAAGAATATTTTTCCATTCAATTAAGGTTTAACTATTTATTACAGTCAAATAAAATTTTAATTCTTCTGAATTTTGACTAGAATAGGATAATGTAATAAATTTCTAGATAGCAAAATTTCTTATACCCACATGTACAAAAATTTCACTGTCTAGGATCTAGTTTTCTACTAGTCTTACTATTAAAATAAATAAATTTTATACGTGCAGTGCCTCTACCCATAGAAAGGTAAAATTTATTTAATTTAAAATTTATTTTCTCATAGTATACGATAAAGTTTCATCTTTCCTTCATTGTTGTAGGTTTTTCCTCTACTGCATTTTTTAGTGATGCGTCTCGTATCCCTATACTTACTAGGGACAACTATTCTGATTGGAAAGAGAGTACTTTTTTTACTTTAAATTCTATGGATCTTGACTTGGTTTTGCACGTTGAGCAACCGCCTAAGATAGTGGGGCCAAACAACTTCATAGTAGGAATCTACGCAGGATAAATGAAAACAATCCAACCATTTAAACTTGATGCTCATAAAGTCTAGAGTGTCAAAAAGCATAAGGGGATCAATTCCGGAATGTGATAAAGCCAATGATTACCTAAAGACCATTGATGAGCAATTTGTCAGTTTCGACAAAGCTTTTGTGAGCACACTAATGAAGCGACTTTCGAGCATCAAGTACAATCGAACTAAGGGTGTGCACGAACATATATATTATGGAGATGCAGAACATAGCGGCTCAAAAAGACTTTAAAAGTTGAGATCTCCAACGGGTTTTTAGTCTATTTGATGCTAAACTCATTACCGTCTGAATTTGACCCCTTTAAAATCTCCTACAACACGCAAAAGGATAAGTGATGAATAAATGAGTTACTGACCATATGTGTTTAAGAAGAGGAGAGACTTAAGAAGGAGAGGTCGGAGATCATGACAGAATCTGTCAATCCGGCGACTCAACGCAAAAAGGGAAAGAATAAGAGTGCATATAATTCAAAAAGTTAGTACAATTGTCAATAAAGAATCTGACAAGGAGAATCAATACTACTTCTTTAGGAAGAAAGTGCACATAAAAAGGGTCTGCTTGAAGTATAAAACTTGGCTCAAAAAGATAAGTATTGAAACTATCTATATTTGTTATAAATCTTATTTAGTTAATATTCCTAAAAATACATGCTGGATTGATTGTGACACGAATGTACATGTCACGCCCCGCTGTCGAAACTGCGACCCGGGCTCGCCAACAGACCCGCCATTTGCACGGAAATCTCCGTACAGACGAAGCGTCTACCCTGGAAGTCAGATCTATAGCTAAACATGTATCAGAGCTGAAAATAAAGCTAGTAGCTACAGAAATCATAACTGAACATCTGCATATACATAAATCCAAAAGTAGCACATAGTCACTCCTGCTATGAAAGTAAATATATACAAATCTCTCAGACTGTCCAGTACAAAAGAGGAATCTCAAAATACAGGATACCTCTACCTCTAACTCTCAAAAAGATAAAAAGGGTAAGTAGCTACTAAGCCATGCCCTTACCTCGGTCAGCTGTCTCCGCACGGGCATAAGCTGGAACAGCACCCCCTGGAAAACCTGTCACCGCAACGGGTGTGAGAACTACACCAACATGTAGTTCTCAGTGGGTACCGTCGCCAATATCCACGGTACGCCCACTAAGTCTACTGGAGGCAAAAACAAATAGGTATGCAGATAATAATAAAGCTGAAATGAAAATACTGCTAATATGCCTCAAGTATCATGCTCAAAGGAAAACTCGACTATGAACATGCCATGCCACCACTCGCTCAAATCAACCCAATCTAAGTGACTGCCAAATCTGGTCCAGTCAAGCCTGCGCCCCCTAGTGTATCAACTAGGGTCCCTCGTGTATCAACGAAGGGTGTCCCATCGGACTATCACAGTACCACGCAAAGCAGCCTCATCAGGCGCATCACCATCGCATCCGGAGCGGCAACTCGAGGGGAGCGACCCCACCGAGGAACAAACGGTTCTCATCTGGCATAATAAGCGGCATCTGCAGGCTATAATCCACGATCAAACAGATCGGAAACTCGAATACCAAATATCCTACAATCATGTCTAGGTCGGAGAATCCTCCATGACTCAATCTGATAAAGCCCATAAACCCCCAAGACACTAGAAAACCCAACCACAAAGTAAATAAAAATCCTCTTGGCCCTCCGGCACGAGAAAACATGCACCCTGAACCTATCCGACCCCTCTGGACGATCTCAATAAGTAAAAACTATTTTTAAAACCAGCTTTTCATTAAAACGGTTCAGATGCAATTTTTGTATCAACTAACTATGCAAACAGTGTCATATGATGTCCCCAGCATACTAAAAATAACATGTGGTTTCGGTTATCAACAACTAGATAACCTAGACATGCTAAACATGCGTACAATAGCATTAGAGGACATTCCATAAATCTTGAAGAATTTCCAACCCACTTAGATCGCTATCCACAGGCTAAGCCGAAGTCGGTGAAACGCGGACTCGCTCACTGCCAAAACCAGCCGAAACAGCACCCTCGGCCCCTGACGCGCGCACTCTGCCGAACATCCAGAAAATCTCCGGGAGCTCACAGCACACACTCACAGTCGGGTCCGCACAGTGCACAGGGTAGCACCACAGCTCCAATCCCACTCGTGCAGCACCCAGCTACTCCTCTCAGTATAGGGAAGAAGAAAAGAGGGATGAAAACTCAATCCCAATTCGAAATCCAAAAAGACCACATAAACTCGAAAAACACCGTAGTCACCTCTAATGCCGCGTCCGCGCGCGCGCAAGCTCCAACAAGCTTTCCTCAACTTGACAAGCTCCCTGCCGTGCCCTCCAACGGAACCCGAAGCTTCGGCGCGGAGAAGAACACCCCGAGAACTCACAGCTACTTCCTCTCTTCCTTACTCTCACTCTTCCTTTCCTTGTTCTAGCTGAGAAGAGATGAGGGTGAATGGTGCATCTAAGGGAGAGGAGAAGAGGGCAATATATTGTACGGGATGGGGGGTAGTTGGGATGGATGGGTGAAAATACCAGAATGCCCCCACTTAAAACAGGAATTCACCTTAATATCCCCATGTTCTGGAGGCTGTGTACCGGTACCCGAGCTCACCTACCGGTACCCAAGCACGAGTTTTCCAATCCGAGGGCCAACTCTGCCCAGACCAACATGGGGTTCCGATACCCTACCTGGTGTTCCGGTACTCAATGCATTAGGAATCTGGCGTACCGGTACACACAACTCAGTACCGGTACCCAGGGAGTTAGAAAAATTCTTGCTGATTTCTCAACCGAAAACTCTCTGTCGGATCCTAGAGAAATTCGTTCCAGTACCCATCCCCGCGTATCGGTACGCAATGCCCCAAAAATGCAGAATCAAGCTGAGGCTTCCAATTCCGACGCCGTCAACTCACTTTTCGATCCAGAGGCTTCCGCGTTAATCCGAAATGTCCCGAACTCATTTGTAATCACAAAATAAACACGCCACAGGCGTTTTCCCCGCACCACGCTAGCATGCGAAGTCGGTGCACTATACGAAGCCCCGGTACTCTACATCCTCCCATCCTTAAAAGGGTTTCGTCCTCGAAACCAAAGTAAATCCGAATCTCAGGAGGGTGTCTCAAACAGACGGGGATAGAAGATCCTCAACTCAACCTCAGTCTCCCAAGTGGCATCTCTTTCATCGTGATGGCTCCATTGGACCTTCACAAAAGGTATGACCCGGCTGCGCAACTCCCTAGCCTCACGGGCAAGAATTCGCATCGGTCGCTCCTGATAGCTCAAATCCTCGTCCAACTCCAAGGAAGTGAAGTCCAGAACATGCGAGGGATCAAATACATACTTCCGCAGGACGGATACATGAAAGACATCATGGGTGCCGGCCAATCGCGGCGGTAGCGCAACTCGATAAGCAACTGGTCCAATGCGCTCTAACACCTCAAAAGGGCCAATGAACCGCGGGCTGAGTTTCCCGAGCACTCCAAAACGGCGTATCCCTCGAGATGGCGAGACTTTCATAAAAACATGGTCTCCAACTTGAAACTCTAAGTCTCGCCGCCTTCTATCGGCATAACTCCTCTGCTCTGGGCGGTCACCAAATGTCGTCGAATGACCTTGACCTTTTCTTCAGCTTCCAAAAACAAGTCAGGTCCCAAGGTCTTCCGTTCTCCCACATCACTCCAGAATAATGACGATCGACACTTCCGTCCATACAATGCTTCGTAGGGTGCCATCCGAATGCTCGCTTGGAAGCTATTGTTATACGCGAACTCCGCCAATCTCAAATGTCGATCCCAACTGGTGCTAAAGCTAAGGACACATGCTCTCAACATGTCCTCCAGAGTCTGAATGGTCCGCTCTGACTGTCCATCAGTCTGTGGGTGAAAGGCGGTACTGAAATGAAGCTGGGTTCCTAAGGCTGTCTGCAGGCTCTTCCAGAAGTGCGAAGTGAACCTCGGGTCCCTATCCGACATAATCGAGGCTGGTACACCATGCAGCCTCACAATCTCGTCGAGATAAAGCTGTGCCAACCTCTCTAAAGTCCAACTCGATTGCATAGGCAGAAAATGGGCTTATTTGGTCAATCGATCCACAATCACCAAGATAGCATCAGCTCCACTCTGTGACCTCGGTAATCCAACAATAAAATCCATGGTCACACGATCCCACTTCCATTCAGGTATTGGAAGGCTTTGCAACTTACCAGCTGGAACCTGGTGTTCAGTTTTAACTTGCTGACAAGTTAGACAAGGGGCCACAAACCTTCCAATATTTCTCTTCATGCCAATCCACCAAAACTGTGCCCTCAAATCTCTATACATCTTAGTTCCTCCGGGGTGAAGGGTATAAGGTGTAAAGTGAGCTTCTCTTAATATCAGTTCTCGAATCTCTGAATCCACTGGCACACAAATACGGTCCCTGTACCTCAGTACTCTCGCGGCATCAATCATGAAGTCCCCACTCTGACCATGCTGAATCTGGTCTCTAATCTTCTCAAGGTAGGGGTCCACACTCTGCTTCTCTCTGATCCTGTCTAACAGAGTGGGTTGTAAGACCAAAGACATGAGTCTTGCAGAATCCCCAGGGGACACAACCTCAATCTCAAGTCGCCTCAACTGCTCTCTAAGTGGCATCTGCTGAGTAACCAACATGCTCAAAGACTGCACTGCTCGCCTACTCATGGCATCCGCGACCACATTGGCCTTGCCGAGATGATACTGTATGCTCAAGTCATAATCCTTTATCAGCTCTAGCCACCGGCGTTGCCTCAAATTGAGCTCCTTCTGAGTAAACAAATACTTCAGACTTTTATGGCCGGTAAATATATCACAGTGCTCCCCGTATAGGTAATGTTGCCACAACTTCAAAGCAAAAACCACTACGGCTAGCTCCAAATCATGCGTAGGGTAATTCTTCTCATAATCCTTTAATTGTCGCGACGCATAAGCAATTACCCTATCACGCTGCATCAATACACAGCCTAGGCCGCTA
Organism: Tillandsia leiboldiana; assembly: GCA_029204045.2. Taxonomy (NCBI): domain Eukaryota; kingdom Viridiplantae; phylum Streptophyta; class Magnoliopsida; order Poales; family Bromeliaceae; genus Tillandsia; species Tillandsia leiboldiana. The sequence continues at coordinate 5,503,830 of CM055060.1, forward strand.
TGGGAGGCATCACTGTAAACTACGAATCCTTCTCCCATCACGGGCAATGTAAGAACCGACGCTGATATCAATCTTCGCTTCAACTCCTCGAAGCTCTACTGGCATTGCTCAGTCCATACAAATCTGGCCCCCTTCCTAGTCAATCCGGTGAGCGGGGTAGAGAGTTTCGCAAAACCCTCTATGAATCGTCGATAATATCCCGCAAGGCCCAAAAAGCTACGTACCTCTGTCACCGTCGTCGGTCTAGGCCAATCCCGAACGGCATCAATCTTCGTTGGGTCTACCGATACTCCTGCGGTGGAAACCACATGGCCTAGGAAAGAAACCTCTCGAAGCCAAAATGCGCACTTTTTCAACTTGGCATACAACTTCTTCTCTCTCAGAAGTTGCAGCACTATCCTTAAGTGCTCCTCATGCTCTATGTCGCTTCGGGAGTAAACAAATATATCATCGATGAACACCACCACAAACCGGTCCAAGTACGGCTGAAACACTCGGTTCATCAAGTCCATAAAAGCGGCAGGTGCATTGGTTAGTCCAAATGGCATCATTGTAAACTCGTAATGCCCATACCACGTTCTGAAAGCCGTCTTGCATACATCCTCGACCTTCACCCTCAACTGGTGGTAACCGGACTGAAGATCTATCTTCAAGAAGACCGTAGCTCCCTGAAACTGATCAAACAAATCATCAAATCATGGGAGGGGATACTTATTCCGGATGGTCACTTTATTCAACTCTCTGTAATCTACACACAATCTGAGCGATCCATCCTTTTTTTTCACAAACAGGATCGGCGCTCCCCACGGTGATACACTGGGTCTAACAAACCCTCTATCCAATAAATCCTACAACTGAACCTTTAGCTCTCTCAGCTCTGCCGGTGTCATTCTGTAGGGTGCCTTGGAGATTGGTGCGGTTCTAGGAACTACATCAATCACAAACTCTATCTGTCTCTCCGGCAGCATAGAAGATAACTCTGGGGGAAATATATCCGGATACTCACGGACAATAGAGATGTCCTCGAGTCTGGGCATCGCCGTAGGCACCTTCACTACTATCGCTAGAAAAACGATACAACCACGACTCAACATCTGTCGAGCTCTGGCGGAAGAGACAGTCGCTGCGAACAAAGTGCTCTCGCATCCTCTATAAACATACTCCTCCTGACCCGGCTCACGGAGGGTCACCGTCCTCTCTCTATAATCGATGGTAGCGTAATACCGGGATAACCAATCCATACCCAAAACCACATCAAAATCCCGGAGTTGTCGTAGGACCAACAAATCAGTAGATAGGATCCAGGGTCCTAACAGCACTGGGCTGGACCGACAACACTCATCGACGTGTAATAAATGATATGGAATCTAAACCTCTAAAGCACAAGTCAATGGTCCTATCTCTAGCCCATGCGACGATGCAAATGCTCTACTGATGAATGAATGCGATGCTTCGGTATCAAACAATGCTCTAGCACGAGTAGAGGAAATCAGAATCATACCTGCTACCACCTAGTCAGCGGCCAAAGAATCCTCCACCTGGGCGGCCAAAGAATCCTCCACCTGGGCGGCGTACACTCGCCCGCTCTGAGGGGGTCGTCTGTCTGACTGTGGCGATGACGTGGCTCGATCCACCTGGCCAAAACTCGGCGAAGCTCCTACTACCTACGAAGGTAAGGGAGGTGTTGATGCTGCCGAAGGTGCTAACGAACCTGCTCTCGGGCAAGACGACGCGATATGTCCTGGTTGGCCACAACGAAAACACCGGCCCTGTCGCTGCTCGCACTGCGGGGGTGCATGTGGCCCGCCGCAAATAACACATCGGTCGGGGTGCCTCTACTGCTGCGGCTGCTGCTGTCTAGGCTACCGAAAACATCCAGGTCTTTGTCTCCTCTGAGACCGACGACCCTGAGACTGGAATCGTGGCGGTCTCGGTCTACTCGACTGTCCAAAATCAGGTGGCACTGGACGCTTCTTTCCGGAGCTGGTCCCTTGTGCTCCATCCCTCTCGGACATAATCGCAGATCCTCAGTCCACCCACCGAGCATGCTCAATTGCTGCATCTAGCGTCGGCGCTCGCTGTGAATGCACAAAGTGGTAGATATCCCGATGCAGTCCTCTCTCAAACAGATCAACCTTCTAGGCCTCATCCCGGGCAACATGAGGCACACTGTGCAGTAATCGCAAAAACTCGCGAGCATACTCTTGAAGAGGTCGACTCCCCTGCTGTAGGCGTCTCAAGTCCCCTTACAGTTTCTGCTTTGCACTGTCGGGAAAGAAGGCCCCGAGCAGTAAAGCACGAAACTCAATCCAAGTCGTCAACTGGACCCCAGGTGGTCCAACCGGTCGAACTCGACGCCACCAAGTCTCGGCGTCCTTCTCCAAAAAGTGGGTAGCCAAATGCACCTGATGCTTCTCCTTGATAAACAAGTTCTCGAACAACTTTTCCATAGCAGCGATCCAGTTCTCGGCCTCCCAAGGCTCCAGACTCTGCCCTGAAAACTGCGGGGGACGGAACTGGCTAATGTAAGACAACTGATCAGTAAGCTCCCGCTGCTCCTGCGCCGTCAACGGTACAATATGGGTCGAAGTCGACGATGTCGCCGTTGGAGGTACTACCGATGGTACCATAGGAGATGCTCTCTGCTCGAGCATGTGCATCATACGCTCCATGTTCTTTTCCTGGCGCCTCATCGCCTCTGACATCTGGGCTACCTGGGCCCGCAACTCTCAGACCTCACTCTGCTCAGTCTGCCCAGCCTCCCGCTGCTCGGGCTCCTCCTCCACGGCAGGATGCGCCCTAGTCGCTGCACGACGTCTCGGAGGCATCGTAGACCCTGCAACCAAAACCAAACATTAGGACCAAGAAATCTCTCGACCCAATCAAGCGAAAGTCTAAAACATGTTACCCATGCTAAAGCATTATGTCGTCTGCAGCCGACATAAGTATCTTAGAGAATAAACATGTAAAATCACTCACCCCACTCCTCTAGCGGGAGGTACAAACTCAATCAGGACTCTCGCTAAAGTCACGTCTTTCATGATAGTCATTCTACTGTCCAACCAATAGCCTAGGGTTACTAAGTCCTCAACAACCTATATACCTAGGCTCTGATACCACCCTAATCTGTCACGCCCCGCAGTCGAAACTGCGACCCGGGCTCGCCAACAGACCCGCCATCTGCACGAAAATCTCCGTACAGACGAAGCGTCTACCCTGCAAGTCAGATCTAAAGCTAAACATGTATCAGAGCTAAAAATAAAGCTAGTAGCTACATAAATCATAACTGAACATCTGCATATACATAAATCAAAAAGTAGCACATAGTCACCCCTACTATGAAAGTAAATATATACAAATCTCTCAGACTGTCCAGTACAAAAGAGGAATCTCAAAATACAGGGTACCTCTACCTCTGACTCTTAAAAAGATAAAAAGGGTAAGAAGCTATTCGGCCACGCCCTTACCTCGGTCAGCTGTCTCCATACGGGCAAAAGCTTGAACAGCACCCCCTGGAAAACCTGTCACCACAGCGGGTGTGAGAACTACAACAACACGTAGTTCTCAGTGGGTACTGTCGCCAATATCCACGGTATGTGCACTAAATCTACTAGAACAAAAACAAATAGGTATGCAGATAATAATAAAGCTGAAATGAAACAACTGCTAATATGCCTCAAGTATCATGCTCAAAGGAAAACTCGACTATGAACATACCATGCCACCACTCGCTCACATCAACCCAATCTAAGTGACTGCCAAATCTGGTCCAGTCAAGCCTGCGCCCCCTAGTGTATCAACTAGGGTCCCTCGTGTATCAACGAACGGTGTCCCATCGGACTATCACAGTACCACACAAAGCAGCCTCATCAGGCGCATCACCATCGCATCCGGAGCGGCAACTCGAGGGGAGCGACCCTACCGAGGAACAAGTGTGTCTCATCTGGCATAATAAGCGGCATCTGCAGGCTATAATCCACGATCAAACAGATCGGAAACTCGAATGCCAAATATCCTACAATCATGTCTAGGTCGGAGAATCCTCTACGACTCAATCTGATAAAGCCCATAAACCCCCAAGACACTAGAAAACCCAACCACAAGGTAAATAAAAATCCTCTTGGCCTTCCGGCACGAGAAAATATGCACCCTGAACCTATCCGACCCCTTTGGACGATCTCAATGAGTAAAAACTATTTTTAAAACCAGTTTTTCATTAAAACGGTTCAGATGCAATTTTTGTGTCAACTAACCATGCAAACTAGTGTCATATGATGTCCCAAGCATACTAAAAATAATTTGGGGTTTCGGTTATCAATCTGTAATTTTCTAGGCAACTATCAGATTTACCAGCTATAATAGGAGATAACCTAGACATGCTAAACATGCGTACAATTGCATTAGAGGGCATTCCATACATCTTGAAGAATTTCCAACCCACCTGGATCGCTATCCACAGGCTAAGCCGAAGTCGGTGAAACGTGGACTCGCTCACTGCCAAAACCAGCCGAAACAGCACCCTCGACCCCCGATGCACGCACTCTGCCGAACGTCTAGAAAATCTCTGGGAGCTCACAACACACACTCACAATCGGCTCCGCACAGTGCACAGTGTAGCACCACAGCTCCAATCCCACTCGTGCAGCACCCAGCTACTCCTCTTAGTACAGGGAAGAAGAAAAGAGGGAGGAAAACTCAATCCCAACTCGAAATCCAAAAAGACCACATAAACTCGAAAAACACCGTACTCACCTCTAATGCCGCGTCCGCGCGCGCGCGTGCTCCAACAAGCTTTCCTCAACAGGAGAAGCTCCCTGCCGTGCCCTCCAACGGAACCCGAAGATTCGGCGCGGAGAAGAACACCCCCGAGAACTCACAGCTACTTCCTCTTTTCCTCACTCTCACTCTTCCTTTCCCTGTTCTAGCTGAGAAGAGAGGATGGTGAATGGTGCATCTAATGGAGAGGAGAAGAGGGCAATATATCGTACGGGAGGGGGGTAGTTGGGATAGATGGGTGAAAATACCAGAATGCCCCCACTTAAAATAGGAATTCACCACAATATCCCCAAGTTCTGGAGGCTGTGTACCGGTACCCGAGCTCACGTACCGGTACCCAAGCACAAATTTTCCAATCCGAGGGCCAACTTTGCCCAGACCAACATGGGGTTCGGTACCCTACCTGGTGTTCTGGTACTCAATGCATTAGGGATCTGGCGTACCGGTACACACAACTCAGTACCAGTACCCAGGGACTTAGAAAAATTCTTGTTGATTTCCCAACCGAAAACTCTCTGTCGGATCCTCGAGAAATTGGTTCTGGTACCCATCCCCGCGTACCGGTACGCAATGCCCCAAAAATGCAGAATCAAGCTGAGGCTTCCAATTCCGACGCCGTCAACTCACTTTTCGATCCAGAGGCTTCCACGTCAATCCGAAATGTCCCGAATTCATCTGTAATCACAAAATAAACACGCCACAGGCATTTTTCCTGCACCACGCTAGCCTGCGAAGTCGGTGCACTATACGAAGCCCCGGTACTCTACAGCATATGTCACGCCCCAAGATCGCCAATTTGGACAGTTCGGGCACGCCAACAGACCCGCCAATCGGGCATGACCTCTCTATACCCGAAAGAAATAGTCATATCCATATCAATACAAATGAGTGTATGCTGAAGAGTAAGAATCAGAGTATAAAAACTATCAACTAGAAACTTCATTCATTAAACAAACAGTTTTACAAGTATATGAAAGAAACAACATGAGTAAACTACCAAAATATAAAGTTAATTACACTTTTCTCTCAATAATTTAAAATAACTTTTAAAAGGTTTACATCATTTTCCTCACATACAAGTTCACTCAAAAATAACCAAAAAGTGGTGCTGATGACGCTAGACCCGCTAGGCCGTTAAACTGCTAGGCTCTTGCCTCTATCTCGTGCCTCGCCGGTGCTGCCTGGATCTGTAAAATGGTCACCCAAGGATGTGAGAACTACGAATAGTTTCCAGTGGGTTCAACCACCGAGAAAACATGTTCTACACCGCTTAGTACAATGGAAGCAATAATAACAGGTAATATATGATAGGGAAAACTATAAATGCTAACTAATATGCTCATGTAGTAAGCTACTTGTTACGGCTTTTTTGTGTTGTCATATTTCGTGAGTTGATTTGTTGAGTTGAGTCGGAGTCTTGAAGTGATCAAATTGTCAATCAGCAATCGAAGACTTAGAGAAGATTCAACAAGAGCTCAAGTTGACACTTAGTGTTTTGAGTCTTGAAGATTTGAAGTTGAAGAATTGTGGATCATATACATCAATCTTAAGGAAAATGGATTCGGAATGATCAGGTACGTTTAACTAAATAATTTTGGTGATCCGAATTCATTTGAGTGGTTTAGAAACACTTGGATAAGTTTTCATTGCTTAAAAATAAAAAACTGGACAAATTGGCTGTTTCAGAATTTCTGATCCTGAACCGATCCGGATCAGAATTCCGATCCGGATCAGAATTCCGATCCGGATCCCGAACCTTGTTTTTTCAGGAATTGCTGAAAAAAGACGACAGTCAGGATCGCCGTAAATCCGATCCGGATCGTCGTTCGGGAAAATTTCTGTTAAGTCAGTTTTTGATGCTTTTCTCTTTCCAAAGGTTTCTAAACTATAAATAGACATTTAGGGTTTCTCAAAAACTACCGATTAATTAATTAAACACTTGAGAGCAACCCTAGAGGCTAGGTTTTTATCGTTCTTCTTTATAGCCTCTTTTAGGTCAATTCGACGGTTCTTCCAAGATCTATCTTTTGTCGAATTGATCTAGTCTTTGCTTAGAGATTTCTTCTACGGTTCCTCAATGAGAATCTAAGCAAAGGATCACCATCGAAACCAATATTTCTATCGGCTAAGTTTGTGTCGTGGATTCGACGTAGCATCGTGGATTCGGTGTGTTGAAGGCGTTTCGTGGATTCGAAACGTGTGCTCGTGGATTCGAGTGGCGTTCGTGGATTCGAACATGTGCAGTGGACGTGCAATCGGTGGAGCGCAAGGTCCGAAGAAGTTGAAGGAGGGGTTGAATCCGTGGAGACGGTAATCACCTTGTTATTCTTCTTTTCTTAGTGGATTGTTATTGCGTGGACGTCCAATCGGTGAGCGCAAGGTCCGAAGAAGCTGAAGGAGGGGTTGAGTCCGTGGAGTCGGTAATCACCTTGTTATTCTTCTATTCTTAGTGGATTGTTATTGCGTGTTGGTCCCGTGGTTTTTCTCCTGGATTGGAGTTTCCACGTATATCTCGGTGTGCTGTTTTTATTTTCTGCATTGGTTTTTATTTTGCACTGAGATTTGGTTTTATAAGTATTACACCTATTCACCCCCCCTCTAGTTGTTTGATAGTACCTATTTTGATCCGTGTGGATCCTTCGGGGATCCTAAAAACCTACACTACTATGCCATGACACGGTCACTATGCCGCTACAAAAGAAGGTCATATCTAACCCGGTCATCTCAGCCACTCTACATATCCATTTTACTTTTCTTTAGTTCAAGTTATTTATCCCTTTGGAAAGACCTCGTCCAATGGCCCCGTGCCCGGTAGTCATGCTACAAAAAGACGAGACGATCCAAAGGCGCCACTAGCACCATTGGTGCTCTATATACCATTCGGAAGTACCTCGCGTGCCAAAGGGTTTTGCCCGGGGAGACGACTATCGTTCTCACACTCCCAATGCGAGTCTTAAATCCGAAGGTGCTTTAATCATCTTTTTCATTCTCTTTTACTCTTAGCTTCTTTAGCTTTTATCTTTTTGCTTCTTTCTTTCAACTTTTACCCTAGGTCATTGACTCTAGGTAAGCCATAGTATTCTTTTACCTTTGACTTTAGCCTTTACCCTTTTCATTCCTCTTTTATCCTAGGTCGTTGACTTTAGGTTAGCTATGATGTCTCTTGGACTATCAATTTGGTTGAAGTTATTACAATTGCTCACATTTGCACATTCACCCTAAGACCAAACTCTAGGGTTATTAATTTTCATGAAACTCATCAACCTCAACCAAACTCATGACTTAGAGTTTTGACTCTATGTTGTACACTCTATCATGCAACCTTAGATTATCCCCTAAGACAATACCACCCATCTTGCTTAGAGTCATCTCTTAGGTTTTATGCCACTCATTTGTACTCATAACCTAGGTTTTCTCCTAAGTCAAATATCCTCATTCTCATACAAAAACAACCTATAGTAGATTTAGCATAATTCTCTTATAGGGCTAAAACCTAGAATTCTCAAATTCATGAACTCGTTACACAACTTTTTCTACTAAAATACTTCTAAATCAAAAGGCAAAGAAAAATGGAAGAGATTATCCTTTTTCGGAAGAATCCCCCACCTTCTTATGTGTTTCTTGGAAGAAGTAGGGTTTAATCTCCCAAAGCTTCAAGGAAATTCCTAAAAAGGGGATTAGAATGTATAAGAGACTCATCATTCCCTTTTAAACCCAAGAAAACCCAAATCTTATGAAACCCTAAGGAACTCACCTTAGGTTTTAGCTCCAAAACGTTGAGAAGATAGTCCTTCTTCCTCCCTAAGCCTCTCTTGAAAGTTTCCAAGCTCCCATATAGATCAATCCCACCAAAAGCCCAAGCTAGGGTTTCCTTCTTTCCATTTCTAGAGAGAGAAAGAGAAGAGAGGGAGAAGAGAAATGAGAAGAGGGGTGTTTTGTGTGTTTTTTCTGTGAAGGGGTGTGGGTTTAAACCCTACTTAACCATGGGTTAAGTCTCCAATTAACTATGGTTTACCAACTCTGAACCTGCTGTCAAGGGCTTGGGGTACCAGTACACGAGTTCTAGTTCCGGTACTCTGGTTCAGGTTCCGGTACTCGGCAATTGGAATTTTCCAACCCGAGAGCTCATCTTTCTATTTTTTCATGGGGTACTGGTACTCAAGAACAGGTTCCGGTAGTCCAGCACTTAAAAAATTTCCTGATTCCCTCCAACCCGAGAGTTGGATTTAACTATTTTTTACAAGGTTTCGATACCAGCTAGTGGTTTCGGTACCCAAGTCAAAAATCTAAAATTTTTAGATTTTGATCTTCTCAACCTTACTTTTTCAACTCAACTTTGATCCGAAGGCTTTTGCTTCGAACCAAAACACTCCAAATTCATTCTTAACAACATTTTAGACATGTTAGGAGCAATTTAACCTCACTTTGCTATTTCGCGGAAGCCAGTGCACTATAGTACATGTCACGCTCCGTGACCCGTCTATTTGGTCGGTTCGGGCACAAGCACAGACCCGCCGAATGGGCAGAGTTTCTCTTGTCCGCCTTAGGCATCACAACCAATACAATTCCAGATATTCCTACTTGGAACTGAATTCATATAAGGATTGATAAAGAAAAGTACTTAAAACATAAACTACTAACTATTACAAGCATTCGTCTCAGACATACACACATTTACATTTTTTTTCTCTTTACTTTTTACAATCCACAATTTCATTACATTTTCATTCTTTTACATTTTATACCCTTAGCTAATAGAGAGTACTCTATCTGAGACTCAACCTGGTAGGGCGCTATCTATTGAGTTACGCCCTCAACTCGCTTCACTGCGCCGCTCGCGGAATGACCTATAAAATATGGGGTGAGAGCTATAAAAATAGTCCCCAGTGAGTACGGCCACCCAAGTAAGAAGCTCGACCTACTAGGTCCAAAGGAGGCAAAACGAGTATATAGATAGATAATCTGCTGGAACATAACCTTACTCTACATGCCACATGATCATATGTTATGCCTCGATGCAAATGCGATAATAAAAACTATCAAGTAAGAATTACACATTTATTTCTAATTCACTATCCATTTATATCAACATTTAGCCTAAGGTTCCTTTACCTTAGCCAAATTCCCAACTCGATCTTGAGTTAATCCATACTCGTGGTTTTCAAAACCACTCTAACCATGACCTTGCCCAGGGGTTGTAGTACGTTGCATTTGCCACTGGTCAACGGTAACCATTCCTTACTGGCCTTGCCCTAGGGTTACAGTACATCACATTCGCCCCTAGCCGACGACCTTCGTTATTCTGGACCTCGCCCGGGGCCGCACTATGTCGTTTTCCCTTGTCTCACGATTACAGAACGGCGAATGGTTGGGCACGATCAAATTACTTTAATTATTTATTTACTGTGCATATTTTTCTATTATTAAGTTAACCTTTTTTTGGTTTATGACTTTCAATTCACGTGGTTTTCCTACCACTTATATTCAATGACCTACATTCAACGACACTAGATCCAATGTCCTTATCACCTGAGTTTACATGGCTCCTAGGTTCACCCGTCTCCAACCTATATTTGATAACACTAGGTTTTATGCTTAATTTATCCAAGTGGCTAACCTACCACTATGTCATCCCATCCTAAACTTGATGGCACTATGTTTATTAGTTCAAAGTTGAGTTCTCTAATGCCCAGAGCAATTCAACCTACTTTACTAATCCAAACATACCCATCCCAATCTAGGCATTCATATATATATATATATATATATATATATATATATATATATATATATATATATATATATATATATATATATATATATATATATATATATCCTCTAAGTTTCTATATGTGACACCCCCGAAATTTGGATTAGTCCTATATATAAATGATATAATAGAACTAAATCTCTTAAACCCGGCTATAGCATTTTGGATGGTAGCAAGACCCAAGAGGTTAAGAGAGTTAAGTGTGCTAGACCTAAAGTAGTTCTAGGATGGGTGACCCCCTGGGAAGTTGGGGCATCACGGTTGGTATCAGCGCCATTCACCAGCCGGAAATATGAGATGAGTCTCGGTTGAGCCAGGGTTATTTAGCGGGTAGAGCGAGGCTCCCCGGCTAATGACAGTTGTGGGTGGAGTGCAGTTCCCCACAAGATCGGCTAAGGCTAGCGAGACGAGTCTCACATCGTCTGGTGCTTGTGAGTGTCTTTGAGCCTGACGAGGACGTCAAGGCTTAAAGGGGGGAAGAATGTGACACCCCCGAAATTTGGATTAGTCATATATATAAATGATATAATATGACTAAATCTCTTAACCCGGCTATAGCATTTTGGGTGGTAGCAAGACCAAAGAGGTTAAGAGAGTTAAGTGTGCTAGAGCTAGAGTAGTTCTAGGATAGGTGACCCCCTGGGAAGTTGGGGCATCACAGTAACCTTCGACTTTCTGCTTAGGAAACAGATGATAAATTTGCATGTGTAAATGGACAGATGATAAATTTGCATGTGTAAATGGACATAGAGAAAAGTGAATTTTTCTAATTGTCAAAAATAGATGATAAATTTGCATGTGTAAATGGACATAGAGAAAAGTGAATTTTTCTAATTGTCAAGAATAAATGATAAATTTGCATGTGTAAATGGACATAGAGAAAAGTGGATTTTTCTAATCGTCAAAAATAGATGATAATTTGGCATGTGTAAATGGACAAAGAGAAAGTGGATTTTTCTAATTGTCAAGATAGGGAATAAATTTGCATGTGTAGATGAATACAGATGAAAAGTGCTTTTTGATGAATTATTCAAAATAGGAGATAAATTAGTATTTGTAGATGAATACAGATGAAAAGTGCTAAATTTATGATTTATCCAAAATAGGGGATAAATTTGTATGTGTAGAGGAATACAGATGAAAAGTGCTAAAATTATGATTTACCTAAAATAGGGGATAAACTTGCAAGTGTACATGAACACATATGAAAAGTGCAAATTTGTGATTTACCTAAATTAGGTGATATAAGAGTATGTTTGGTAGTAAAATTAGGAGAAAACCTAGATTAAGGGTTTAACGAGTGGCATGATGTCCTAGAAGTTAAACCTAGATGAACGAGTGACATTGTTTTAGGGGATAACCTAAGGTTGAGAATAGAGTATTTAACATAGAGTCAATAAACTCTAGGTTAAGCATGATACAGAACTTAGGTAAAGAAAACCTAAGATGAATTAGTGGAGTTTTACTCTCAAGTAATGAATTAGAGTCAATGTAACTCTAAGTTAAAAGTGGGACAAGAAAATAGAGTTAATGCAACTCCAGGCTCAACGTGGGATAAAGAAAAGAGTATGTGGCCACAAAGTTAAAGAGTTAAGTAGATAGTAGAGTATCTAACTTAGAGTCAAACTCTAAGGATAAGTATATGTGATCACAAGGTTAAAGAGTTAAACAAATATAACCCTAGAATGGGTCATATGGTGCCTAAGCAAATGGACAACCACTTTAACTTCAATTTGAGTTAAATGAATGAAAGAGAAATATTTAAGAGTCCATGAGACTCTCTAGTTATCCTTGTGGCAAGACCTAGGATAAGAGATAAATTAATGAAAGAGATAAAGTTTAAAAAGAAAGCTAAAAGTGGCTAAAAAGCAAAAGAGAATGCAAATGGTGCCTCTGAATGTGAGACCCTTCTAAGGCGAATCGGATATGGTACTCCTTCAGAGGACCGATTAAATAAAGACAAGTGTAAAAGTGAAAGTAAAAAGCTAAAAGGCTTAAAAGAAAGAGGAACAGATTGCCAGTGGCAATGTGAGCTATCAGCTCGAATAAGGAAGAAAAGCAAGTGCTTAACAGCAAAAAGGCTAAGTGCTAAAGTAAAAGTAAAAGAAAAGAAAAGAAAAGAAAGAGATAAAACGGGCGTACCTTCGGGGGTGAAACGTAGCCCTTGTTGGAGTTATGGGCAGTATCCCTCTCCCGGGCAGTGACCCGTCTGGCACGTTTCTCCCGTAGGACGGGGTAACACTTGAGGTGTTATCGGCAACCTTAGAAATCTTGTCTTGTGGTAGCATGACTACCGGGCTGGGGCCCGTTGGACAAGAATTTTTGAGGGTTTAACTTTAACTAAAGCACCAGAATGTGAAAGAATAAAGAGAGGATAGAGTGGCCAAGGTGGCCGGGTTAGCTTGACCCCTTTTTACAGCGGCATAGTGGCCGAGTTTATGGATAGTAGTCTGGTATGGCTGAACATAGTAGTATTGGGTCGATGATTATACTCAGATAGTGTAGTGACCTTTTTATATGCATTTTAGCATGTTAAATCAAGATATATAGTTTTCCTAGCATTCTACAATTATTGCTTCCATTGGAACCAAGCGGTGTAGGACATTCTTTCTCGGTGGTTGAACCCATTGGGAACTTTAAGTAGTTCTCACACCCTCGGGTGACCATTTTTCCAGGTTCTGATGCAGTCAGCGAGGCATGCGATAGGGGCAAGGGCCCAGCAGCATAGAGACCTAGAGGGTCTAGCAAATGTATCCTTTTTATATTTTGAGTGAACTATGTATTGTGAGGAAAAGATGTAAAGAAATTTGTAATATTATTTAGTTGCAAGTTGATAGATGTAAAGTGTAATAATGTTATATTATGGTTCACTCTTGTATGCTTTCATTTCCACTTAAACTATTTGTTTATTGAATGAAAGTTTTAAATTAGTAGTGATTTTATTACTCTGATATTGAGCTTCCGCATACACTTGATGTATTGTTTTGGATGTTACCGTTCCTTTCGGGTAGTGAGAGGTCATACCCGATTGGCGGGTCTGTTGGCGTGCCTGAACTGTACAAATTGGCGGTCTCGTGGCATGACACTCTATGCCTATGTTTCATATCCACTAGTAATTAATTCACCTCAAGTAGCATGCATCCTATGCCTACTTATCGTACCAAATTAACCTTACCATTACATGCGTCAATAAAATAATATTAAATTTACTGACTTTCTCTCAAGACATGAGAAACGATCTAATCGCTTCGGTAGAGCACTAATCCATATGTTGTGCTCCAGATTGTTTGTAGACACTTAAAATCGGACGCCCGCGGCCACCGGTTCATGTACACAGCACGCACGACCAAAAAATGGCCGATTTTGGTCGTTTTGCGAATTTTTTTGCCGACGCTCGTTGCTTTTCCAATCGAAGTTGCCCATGGCTCCTCTCTAACCTTCAATTAGAGAATAAACCAATCAATTTAGGTTTAAAAGTTTCAAGAACTCCAAAAACCCCAAATGAGCCCTAGTTCCCTTTTATCCAAAATTACTTTGATATTTTTGGAGTAAGTAGGCGTAGAAGTCTCAAGGGAACATGAAAATATCAATTTTAAAGGATTTAACAAGAATCCTTACTGTTCGCTGAAGACCCTAACCTTGACCGCGAGCTCCACGAGCGCCCACGCACGTTGAAAGCTTGATCTGATATTCACACGTGACTTCTGAGGTTGGACTCTGCCAAGGCGATAAGTGATGGGGGGAGAGAAGAATAAGATGGACAGGGAGAGAGGATCCCCCTCTCTTCCTCTCTCATTGTGTGCGGGTGTGTGTGTGTGTGTGTGCGTATAAGGAAAAGGGGGAGGAGGGGTCCCACTTAAAGGCCCCCCACTGTGAAATGATAGAAATGCCACTTATTGGGCTCCTCTCTCATTGTGTGCGGGTGTGTGTGTGTGTGTGTGCGTATAAGGAAAAGGGGGAGGAGGGGTCCCACTTAAAGGCCCCCCACTGTGAAATGATAGAAATGCCACTTATTGGGCATTTCTGTCGCTGAGGGTCTAGACCCTACCCCAGGGTTCGATCCCCGAAGGCCATCTTCCAGGGTTCGCAAAGAGAGTTCGAACCCTACTCCCAAGATCCGGACCCTATGTGACGCCCCACTTCCCAGGGGGTCACCCATCCTAGAACTACTCTAGCTCTAGCACGCTTAACTCTCACAACCTCTTGGATCTTGCTACCATCCAAAATGCTATAGCCGGGTTATGAGATTTAGTCCTATTATATCATTTATATATAGGACTAATCCAATTTTCATGGGTGTCACATTCTTCCCCCCTTTAAGCCCTGACGTCCACGTCAGGCTCAAGCACACTCACAAGCACCAGGCGATGTGAGACTCGTCTCGCTAGCCTTAGCCGACCTTGTGAGGAGCTGCACTCCACTCACAACGGTCATTAGCCGGGGAGCCTCTCTCTACCCGCTATATAACCCTGGCTCAGCCGAGACTCATCTCATATTTCCGGCTGGTGAATGTCTCTGATACCAACTGTGACGCCCCACTTCCCAGGGGGTCACCCATCCTAGAACTACTCTAGCTCTAGCACGCTTAACTCTCACAACCTCTTGGATCTTGCTACCATCCAAAATACTATAGCCGGGTTATGAGATTTAGTCCTATTATATCATTTATATATAGGACTAATCCAATTTTCATGGGTGTCACACCCTACCCCCAAGGTTCGATCCCTACCAGCAAGGTCCGGTCCGGACCCTAAACCCCTATCGACCTAGATTTTCATCGTTGGAAAAATCCTAATTTAGCTCGTTGGGATTCCAACACTCTTCTAATTGTTCCGAAACTCTCGGAACCCAACTTGGATTTGTCCACAGTTGCCTCTTGATTGTTTTTAGTCTATTGAACAAAGTCCAATAATTCTATAATTTCATTTTCGCACCGAACCCGCGCCGAAAACACTACAACTAGCTTGAAACTTCATCAGGACCAGAGGAATAGTTCTTCAAGCTAGTTTTCACCATAACTTTGCTAATTGCTAAAGTCCAGGTCATTATAGTACATATCTCAAATACCATGAAGTGTTTTCACAACCTAAACGCGTTGTGCCAGATGAAATGATTTTAATTAGTGGAGAAGGAAATAAACTATATTTTATTTCTTAGAAAACTATATTTTAAGAATAACTTTAATGTTAATCATAACATTAGTGTTAAAAGAAATATTTTAAAGAAAAACTTTTCTTCTTTGTGGTACAAGCATTTAGCTCATATCTCTTTAGAAAAAATAAAGCAATTGGTAAAAGAAAAGATCCCAAAAGATCTTAACTTTACCGATTTTGATACTTGCGTGGAATGCATAAAGGGAAAATATACCAACACGAAGACAACTAAAAAATGCAAAAAAGAGTTTTGAAATTCTTAAGATCATACATATAGACATCTGTCGACCTTTTCCTACTCCTGGTTTCAATGGTTTGAGATATTTTATCTCATTCATTGATGACCACTATAGGTATATATATCTCTATCTCCTAATTGAAAAGGTTGACGCACTCAATGCTTTCAAATCTTATAAAGGTGAGGAGGAGAAACATTTGAATAGAAAAATCAAGATTGTGAGGTTCGACAAAGGGGCTGAATACTATGGAAGATATACGAATAAAGATCAAATGACCAGTCCATTTGCTCAATTCCTCGAAGGTGAAGGCATCATTACTTAGTATACGATGCCTGATACACACCAACAAAATGGTATTGTCGAAAGAAGGAACATGACACTTATGGACATGATAAGGAGCATGATTAGTAGCTCTTGTTTTCCTTCATCTCTTTGGAGTGAAGGATTAAAGATAGTGGTGTCTATTTAAAATGTGATTTCATCGAAGGTTGTTTCAAAAACTCCTTTTGAGTTATAAAAGGGTAGAAACCTAGTTTAAATCATCTATATATAGAGGGATGTTCAGCTGAGGTGAGGGTTTATAACCCACATATAAAGAAGTTGAACACCCGAACATCCAGTGGATATTTCATTAGCTATACCATAAACTCTAAAAGATTCAAGTTCTATTGTCTAAATCACTCATCTAAGATAGCTGAGGTTAGGAATGCTAGGTTTCTTGAGAATTCTAGAGCTAGCAGGAGTGTTGTTCCTCAAAAGATAGATTTTGAGGAAATAAGAGATTTAACTAGTTATCCATCAACAGATAATAATTTAGTTGCTCTGCCAAGAGATCAATTTGGCCGTATTGGAGACCAACCAATCATAGAGTATGAAAATACTAAACCAGTTGAACCTCCCCATGAAGAGCTTTTCCAAGAGGAACATACAATTATAAAGCCAGCTACACAGAATAATGAAAATCTAAAGGAAGTGTTTGACTTAAAAAGATCTTTAAGGTAAAGGAGATCGGCAATTTCGGATGATTATATAGTCTATCTCCAGAAATCTGATTATGATGTTGGGCACCATAAAGACCCATGGCTGTTTTCAAAAGCCATGTAGGGGGATAAATCCTTATTTTGGTATCATATCATGAGGGAAGAGATGAAATCTATGGCAGAAAATCGAGTTTGGGATCTAGTTGAGTTACCATAAGGAGTCAAAACCATTGGCTTTAAGTGGGTCTTTAAGATCAAAAAAGATTTTTTAGGTAACATAGAATGATATAAAGCTAGACTTGTTACCAAAGATTCCACATAGAATGAAGACATTGATTATCATGGAACTTTCTCTCTGGTATCAAAGAATGATTCATTAAGAATTATCATGGCCTTAGTAGCTCATTTGATTTGGAGCAATATCAGATGGATGTGTAAACGACATTCCTAAATAGGGATACATATGAAAGGATATATGCAACAGCCCGAAGGTTTTTGCACAGGTGAGAATAGTCACCTTATATGTAGACTGAAGTTTATATACGAGCTGAAACATACCTCCCTCCTGCCAATAGTATATCAAGTTTCATGATGTAATTACTACATTCAGTTTCGTAGAAAATATCATGGATTTGTGCATGTACCTTAAGGACGGTGGGAGTAAGTATATTTTCTTAGTTTGTATGTGAATGATATTCTCCTTATAAGTAGTGATTTAAGTTTGGTTAGAAAGATTAAAAATTTTATTTCTAAGAACTTTGAGATAAAGTATATGGGTGAAGCTTCTTATATTATCGGTATAAAGATTCACAGAAATTGATCTCGGAAGATTTTGGGTCTATCTCAGAAAGTCTACATCGAAATAATTCTAAAAAGGTTTAAAATGTCAAATTGTGCACCTACAGCTGTGCTTATTGTGAAGGGCGACATATTCAATCAGAAACAGTGCTCACAAAATGATTTAAAGTGAGAGCATATGAAGAGCATACCCTATTCCTCTATAGTAGGGAGGTTGATATATGCACAGGTTTCTATCAGACCTGATATAGTACATGCAATAGGAATGCTAGGCAAATACCAGAGCAACCTTGGCCTTGATCACTGAAAAGTTGCGAAAAAGGTTATAAGATATTTATAGGGAACAATGGATGATATGCCCTAGGCATTCTAAGCATCTTGAGGTAGTTGGTTATTCGAACTCTAATTTTGTTGGATGTGTGGATTCTAGAAAGTCCACTTTGGAATATATTTTCTTTCTTACTCAGGGTGTTATATCTTGGACGAGCACCAAGGAAGATACAGTTGCTACATCCACTAAAAAGGCAGAGTTCATCGCTTGTTATAAGGTTTCGTCGCAAGCTTTATGGTTAAAAAATTTTATCTCAAATTTAAGAGTAGTTGACTCTTGCAAGACCAATTAAGATTTATTGTGATAACTCTGCTACAGTATTCTTTACTAAGGATAGTCGAATTACAGATCGCAACAAACATATTGAAACGAAGTATCTTGCTATGAAATAACACGACAAGAAAAAGAAGGTGAATATCCAACACATTAAGACTGAGATGATGATCGTTGATCCTATGACTAAAGCATTGCCAGAAAACAAGTACAAGGATCATGCTGATCATATGAATATTTTGAGTCCATTTACAGTTTGAGTTTTTCTTCTTGTATAAAGACTTTAGTGGTTATTCTTATTTGAATAAGAAAACTTTTTTTTTTTTTTGCACAATCATGCGCATAAAGTTGTCTTTCGTATACTACAATATTATTATGTAGTAAAATGGGACTCTGAGTTGAACTTTAATTAGTTCATATAGTGGTAGCTCATAAAGATACTTGATTAAGGAATATGTGCTTTTGATATAAGGAAATAAGTATTCATTCTGTTTAAACATGACCGCTATGATTAAGGTATTATTATTTATTGGTCGAGAGGGAGATTTTCATTGCATAATTTACTGGGTACCTAATAAAATTTTATATCGCCTATACAATAATGATTACATCACTAGGCCAAGTGAGATATGTGGCCCACGTGATTTATTCAAGGCGATTCTTATGGATACAGTCAATCCAATAGTTAGGATGTATCTGGACTTATTCTTGATGGACAAATGTGATTAAAACATCCTTACATTAGCTTATATATACTTAAAACATCCTTACATTAGCTAATATATATATATATATATATATATATATATATATATATATATATATATATATATATATATATATATATATATATATATATATATATATATATGAATCCGGCTACTATACTATCAATAGCACCAAGTATTTAGTGCTACCAAGTTTTCCACAGTTAGATTTACTACTTTAATCATTTCCGTCCCTTAGATCATACTATTTCCTCAAACACCTACTAAATCCTACGGGACCACTATCATCCTAAACACACATCTCTTAATCCAAGGGTTAAAAACCTAATAGCATGTGACACCCCAATAGTCCCACATCGGATAGGAATGTGGATGTGTTTGGGTATAGATAAGATATGGACACTAGTAATAATAACTGGGCTTAACCATTTTGGGTTGTGGTTTGGGCCCAACGAGTTATTATTGCTAGTGGGCCAGGTCGCTACATTTGAGTATCAGAGTGGCGCAGCGGAAGCGTGGTGGGCCCATAGATACCATCTAATCTGCCACGCCCCAAGTTTCAAAAAGCGATCTAATTTTTTTTTTTTTAAAAAAAAAAAAAATCAGAGTTCGGCACTTGAAACCCGAGACGTGGATAGATCGCCACATGCACAAGGAATCCTTTGTCCACTCTTACAGAGTCTCCCCTGTGCATGCTAGGCAAGGCTAATGCAGTAATACAATCAGAGGAGACATAACAACAACTAAACATGAACTAATACATCACAACATACATGTCATAATCCAACAACTCGAAGAGAATAAAACAGACTAGTGTCATAATGCTGAACTAAAAAGGTAGGGTGCTAGTAACTGTAGTCGATAACAGGGTTGACTCTACCGTGGCAGCTCACTGTGTGGTGACCCTGATCCCCGTGTGGCTTCTCCCATGAACCGTGGTGTAGAACACCTAGTGTTGGTGTATCTGGTCCATAGTGCATCAAAGGGATGCCACAAATTGACCCTGTGTGATATCCACAGCTGGATTGGCCTTCGGCTGCATTTGCCGCATTTTCGGAATTGTTTTGGGCCAAACAGAGGTTGGATTTGGATTCAGCGCGGAAAAACGCTTGAAAATGGCTTTTTGTTTGCCAAATTCTGAGTCCGGATGCCCAAAAACGGACTCCCGGAAAATTTACTGGATTTCTGGTGCATGGGGGAGCCGTGGACCGGCGGGGGAGCCACGTGGCAGGCCCTGATTGGCCGGCGCACGCAGCTGGGTCCACGGAGCGCAGGGGATTGGACCGGGGTGCACCGGGAGGCGCGTGGACCGGCAGGTGTCCACGTGGCAGCGCCTGATTGGGCGGCTTTGGTGCGCTCGGTCTGCGGGAGTGCGCGGGGAGGCGTGGACCGAGGGCGCGCCACGTGGCGGCACCCGGTTGGCGGGCGCATGCGCGCGCGGTCCACGCAGCGCGCGGGGCAGGTGCCGCGGGCAGGTGGCCGTACGCGGGGCAGGCGCGGGCGACGTGGGCGGTGCCACATGGCGCCCGCTGATTCGCGGTCGCCACCTACCGTGTTGACGCGAGCAGGGACACGTGGCGCTCCCCGCGGCGGCTTGCACGCCTGCGGCGTGTTCGGGGGACACGTGGCGGGCGCCGGCGCGGGTCGGACCAAGCAGGCGTCCGGCTGGATCCCGTGTGCGGGCTGGGCCGGGCCGGGCCGCACTGTGCGCGCCCGAAACCGGCCGGGCCGGGCCGCACTGTGCGCGCCCGAAACCGGGCTGGGCCGCACTGTAGCCGCCCGAACCAGGCTGGGCCGCACTGTAGCCGCCCGAATCTTGGGACAATTTCGGTATTATCCGAATTGTTTCTTTGGGCCTATAAATAGGCAGCCCGAGCCCTCTTTGCAGCCCTTTTTCTCTCTGTCTGTGCAAGATCTCCCCGAGCTTCCTCTTGATGAATTTTTCCTCTCTTAATCCTTGATATTCCTGCGGAGTTTAAGATTTTTTGGAGGCTCGAATCCCGAGGTTCTCTATTTTACGGCGCGGCGCGACGTGGTGGTTCCTGTGTTCTTCTTCGGCGCAGCAGCAGTGTTTTAGCTCCCCTGGTCTACTCCGACGATCGTTTCGAGCGATTTCTTCGCTGCTGGATTCGTAACAGGTGAGGCTACGATTTTGGTCGTACATTTTCAGATTCCGCATTTTTCGAGGAGTTTTCTCGTGCTCACTGGGACCCTTCTTGCTGTGAGATTTTGGTGAGGGCAGCACCTTCTCTTGAGGAGATCTTCGCGCACGAGTCTCGGATCAAGACGTGCTTATAGACTTTTTTCATCTACTCGACGCGAGGATCATCGTGGATTTTTCTTGGAATTTTTGGAGACCTTCCCGAAGGTATACACTTTTCCTTTTATCTGTACAAGAGTTTACAGTTGAATGGTTTTGGGATTGTGCGCACCGATACTGTGGAATTTGTAACTTGGCCTACGGTGCTCGGAATTGGACGTGCAGGTACCCGTTTCGAAGCTATCGACGCGAGGATCACTGTGGTATGTTTATCAGAATTTTTGGAGTTCGTTTTACAGGTGAAAATTTCACAGTAAGTGGACTGTTCCCAGCAGATTTGTAAAACCTGGATTTTATTGGATTTAAAGTGTAACTGTAGCCTTATGTTGTACCCAGGAGGGATTGTGGACTGTGCTGGACCTGTTGGACCTAGAGTGGTTATTTTCTTGGTTTTCTCAGCTGTACGACTCCAGACAGTTAGCGTCTTCAGGTGGGTGGCTTGCTTTCAAGATCTATGGACTGTGCTCTAATTCTATTGATATAGAATCATGCATGATAGCGATTGGACTTGGGTAGCATGCTAGAGTGTAGGAATTGTTGTTCCTTGTTTTATCTGTCGATCTTGTGATCTCTTGCTTCCTTCTATCATGTTAAATATTTGTTATCTTGGAACCTGACCTAGCACCCCCGTCATATGTTGCATGTGTAACCAGACTAGTAGAAAACCCTCACTTGGGCTAGGGTTATTTATGCTTAGACATCCACACTTTATGTTTCATTCCTGGACTTAGTGTTATCCTCGCCCGGGTAGTGGGCCGAGCGGTCGGGACTTCTTTTTAGTGTGGGATGCGTTTGCACTCGTGCTTGGGAGCAGAGTGGAGTCTGGTAGCTGTAGTGGATTGCTTGTCTGTACCGGGAACCGTTGGGGGTAAGCGGTGGTCCCGGGAGGTCTTGTTTTCCCCTGTTTGGGTTGTTGCCACTGTGTTAGTGGAAATAGTTTACTAGTGTTAGCCGGACCTAGAACCCAGAACCCTTTTCGACATACACATGATTTTAGTCTACCAATGTTTTCTTCCAAGCATCGAAGGGCCGCTGGAGTCTGTTCTTGTTTGATTGGACAAAGGCATCAGCCCTTCGGGGTTTGGGTAAAACACTTGTTTTCTAACTGTTTTTCTAAAAAGAACTAAAATTATTAAATATGGATTTCTTCCAGTTCAAAATGGTTTTCAATAACAAATGTCACATTTTTCCTGTAAATCTTCCCACTCGAAGGATTCGAGTGGTCTGGGTTCTAGGGGCCGTTCCTTTGTCGGGACGGAAGCCACGGGGGGCCGAGCCTGGAACCTGTTCTTGTTTGATAGGGTTGTAGGTGTAGGTCTCCCGGGACTTTCGGGCCCTGTCGGTGTCTTCTGCGTGTTGTACCGTGATTATTGTGTTTCCGAACTATAAGGGGTCGGGAACTCCGATAGGCGGAGCCTAGAGTCTGTTCT
The DNA here is from genome assembly GCA_029204045.2 of Tillandsia leiboldiana. NCBI lineage: Eukaryota > Viridiplantae > Streptophyta > Magnoliopsida > Poales > Bromeliaceae > Tillandsia > Tillandsia leiboldiana. The sequence continues at coordinate 5,526,628 of CM055060.1, forward strand.
TGTTTGATAGGGTTCTAAGCACCGGCCTATCGGGTTTCCGAACCCATATGGTGTCGGTCTTGCCTGTGAGTCAGCGTTGGTGTTGTTAGTCGATCTTGTTGATCGTGGTTTGGACTATAGCCTGCATGAGCCATATTGAGCTCGACAGAGTGCGCGGATACCCTTGTCCTCGTTGGGGTCGCTCCCCTCGAGTGCCACGTCCGGAGTGGTCTGCACTGTGGTGTAGCGACTTGTCGACGCCGTCCCTCTGGCTGGTCCAGTTTTGGCAGTCACGGACACCCTACGGTAGACCCGTCCTGTTGAGGATGTGCGGCAGTAGGTGGGCGCAGGTTTGACTGGACCCTATGGGGCAGTCAGTGTAGATTGAGTGACTGTACTGTGTGAGTTAGTAGGTGCATCATGTTTCCATCTGTTCCACTCTTTGAGCATCTAGGTAGAGGCATAGTAGCTGTAGAGTTACTCTTCCAGCCCTTTCATTTCAGTATTATATTATTGTTACTTTATGCCTCTAGTAGACTTAGTGGGCAGACCGTCGGGCTTGTTGGCGGCACCCACTGAGAACTACTTGGGACGCAGTTCTCACACCCGTCGTGGTGTATTTTCCCACAGGGACTTCTACTCCTGTTCCTGCTGCTCCTGTTGCTGCTTCTTCTGATCGAGGTAAGGGAGTCGCGATATAGATTCCTACCAGTCATCGTCCAGAGAGTAGATGTACCCCTTACTTTTTGTGTGCTCATGTTGAGAGATCTTGTAGTGAGGTATAGAGTTGTACTTTTATTTTACTACTTGAGAGACTTTTGTACTTTTGGTGAGGACTTGTGTTGTATATATTTCTTTTTTAGCTGTTTACTTTCAGCTCTGATATCTGTATAGTATAGCTGATCTTTTGCAGGTTAGTCGCTTCGTCTATACGGGCTACCCGTATGGGCGGCGGATCTGTTGGCGAGCCCGGGTGGCAGTTTCGACGCCGGGGCGTGACACACTGGATCGTCCCAAACTCTCAGCACCCGACTGACCTAAAAAATGGTTACCCAGAGGGTGTGAGATACAATAAAAATGTATCCCAGTGGGCACGACGGGCCGAGAAATAGTAAGTCGTACCTACTGGATACAATAATAAGCGGATAATGAAAGCAGGGTATAACAAAGTTGAATAACTGAATACTGAACTGAAACTAAGCATGCTGAGTGATAAGAAGAAGTGAAAGCAAGGTACTCATGTCTGTAAACTAATCATGCTGTGACTGGCAATCTAATGATAGAAACTGATCATGCTATAAGACAGAGCTGGTATGATAGTCAATAATATCAATGTTGTAACTGAGAATGTTGAATAATAATAACTGTAGGTACCCAATCAATGCTATCATAGATCACGAGGACCTCAACTAATTCCATAGTCGGCTGACATATAATCCGGCACCATCGGTGCACTCATGCACACACGTGTCACCACTGTCGTTCACTATGTGCAACCTGGGGGGCTCACGGGTCGCCACTGTCGACCACTCTACCTGTAAAGAACGCGTTGTGGGGGATTAGACCCATTACGTACGTGAAATGGGCAACTAGTGATCTGGCAATCATAATGCTGATGCTTAAACTCGCGGTCTAAAGACCGAACAATCGGCGACAAGCTGAAAAAATCTCAATCGGGATGCTGAAAGCTGTAATCTCAACTGGTGCTGTATAACTGAATCTGTATGCTGAAACTGTATCACTGAACAGAACTGAACTCCTATTCTATAATGCAATATAGAACAGAAAATGCTGATATGAACTGTACTGATAATCACCTTAACTAATGACCAATCAGGCATGACATATGTCCAGATGTATATACTAATACTGGAAGTAAAATGCATAAAGAAAGGCTCATCTGTGGAATTAAGGCTGTCAACAATAACAGGGGTTCGTCCTACCACGGTACCCGTAGGGCCGAAATGATAAAGCCTGGACCGAAGATAAACCCACCTCAGGGTAGTCAATCAAGGTAACCACCGGATGGCTCACAGGCTGGCGGCTGACTGCTAGGACCTAAATCATAAACACAGGTCAATAAATGACTCTCTCATACCCATCCCATTGACTCACTGTGTGTAGAAAGCTTAAACAGGGAACTTTGCTGAAGTCCCGGGACTTGCCAGAATTTTTGGAAATCTGTCGATCGACCATCTTTGGTCCAACCTATGCCTACAGGTCTCCTAACTTAACGAAGCCTGACGTGCTGCCCCAGAATGCTTCACTGAAGACGTTCGGCACTCAAACTCCACTGAGCGCGACTCTATACTCAAACGGTGTAATAAACACTGAAACACCACCGGAAAAGCCGATTTCATCTCCGGGAGTCACCAACGCTAAACCGAAGTCACTAGGCCTACCAGGACAGCGTCGAGAACAACCAAGGACAGCTGGCATCCAATAAAAATCATCTACTATTCTCGAAATGCGCGTTTAGCGCGAAACCGCAAATAAACCACCAATAAACCGCCAATTTTGCCGATTTACGGTCCGAAATCTAATTCCCGCTCAACGAAAGCCATCGGATCTCCAATGAATGGTTTAGAGATCATAGGCACTCAGCCCAAGACAGCCAAGCAAGTCACAATTGGTTTAGACCGCTAGGGTTTCCAAAAATTGCATAAATACATGTTTTTTGAAGCCTTTTAAGCTTGCATTTTATTTCTGAATACTTTTGAACTGAACCGGGGCAACCAGTAGGTGGGCCTCAATGCACTGAACGCCGTGATCACCATTTCGGAGCAGTATGGAACCCGAGAACAACTTCGGGTCAACAAAACCCTTTGACATAAGGTCTACATAGCCATTTTAATCAAACCACTCAACCAAACTTAAATCTAAGGTGAGCACCATGCTCAGGAGGTCGAAGAAACTCAGAGGCTCACCCTGAGGGTGCGGCAAAGCTGTTGGAACAGCATAAGGAACTACACATGCCATTTTAGAGCTTGGTACTCTGTCACGCCCCGGGGTCGAAACTGCGACCCGGGCCCGCCAACAGATCCGCCGCCCATACGGGAAATCCCGTATAGCTAAAGCGTCTAACCTGCAAAAGATAATACTACAACTATACATATATCAGAGCTAAAAAGTAAACTACTGAAATATGAAAATACAACTCTAAATAGTACAAGCCTGAACCTCACAACATAAGTCTCTCGAAAATAAAACTCTCAATAGCAACTATCTACAATAATCCAACAGACTGTACTACAAAGCTTCGAAAAGGGGTATAGCTATACTCCAAAGACGGGTAGGGAACTAGCTCGCGACAACCGCGACTCCCTTACCTCGATCAGCTGGTGCAGCAACAGGAGTAGGAACAGGGGTAGATGCCTCTGGAAAATCCGTCACCAACATAGGGTGTGAGAACTACACCGTCATGTAGTTCTCAGTGGGTACCGTCTCCAAGACCAACGGTCTTCCCACTAAGTTTACTAGAGGCATAAGATAACAGGAAAACTGTAATAATGTAAAGATAAGCTGGAAAGAAATCTACAGCTATCATGCCTCTATCTACAATGCTCAATGGGTGATACAGATGAAAATGATGCATCGACTCTAACCCAATATACTCAATCAACCTAATCACAGTGACTGCCACACAGGGTCCAGTCAAACCTGCGCCTACCTACTGTCATTACATCCACGGAGGACTAGACTTACGTAGGGCGTCCCACACGGACTGCGTCGACAAGTCGCAATAGTAAAGTAATAGGTCCAACTCTGGAGTGGCACTCAAGGGGCGCGACCCCACCGAGGAAAGTATCCGCGCATCTCTGTCGAGCTCAATATGGCTCATGCAGGCTATAGTCCAAATCCACGATCAATTAGATCGGAAATAATAACTCAACACTAGTAACATCTACCGGAGACACTCCACAGCTCGGGACCACCGTCAACCCAAACGGCTCCCAGAACAAACAACTCGACTCACAAACAAGAAGAAACCAACTGACACAACAAGGGTCCGAGAATCCCGAAAGGCCGGTGCCTACAACCCTAATCAAACAAGAACAGGTTCCAAGCTCAACGATCCCCGGGGAAATCAACTCTCTCAAGTAAAACACCCGGAGGGAACCAATCAGGGTCCGAAAGTTTCGGGAGACTAGCACCTACAACCCTATCAAACAAGAACACGTTCTAGGCACAGCCCCCCTAGCTTTCGTCCCAAAACAAGAAAACGGCCCCTAGAACCCAGATCACTCAACCCTCTCGGGCGAGAAAGTTTGTAAGAAGAGATGACAGTTATTTTCGAAAACCATTTTGATTTGAGAAGCCCAATTTAATGAATTTTAGTTTTTTAAGAAAATCAGTAAAAATAAGTTTTATTTTTCAAACCCCGAAAGGCTAATGCCTTCACCCTATCAAACAAGAACATGCTCCGACGACCGTTCGAAATTTCGAAGGAAAACCTTTGTTTACTGAAATTATGTGTGTCCAAGAATAGTCCGGGTTCAGAGTCCTACTATCAACAACTCAACACTACCACAAACACTGTGCTAATGACACTGGTCGGAGAATATACGACAACCCGGGACCACCGTTTACCCAACGGCTCCCAGCATTAGCACAACACTAACCACAGCTACCAGACTCCACTCGGCCCCCAAGCACGAGTGCAACATGCATCCCACACTAACCCGACTGCTCGGCCCACTATCCGGGCGAGGAAACACTCTAAGTCCAGGAAAAAAAAATGCAAGAGGTGGAAACTAGAACATAAAAGAGCCTAGCCCAAGTGAGAGTTTTCTAGCAGTCTGGTTGAATACATGCAATCATATGACATGGTGCTAGTCAAAGTCCAATAACTCTATAAACATCAATAGTAGCACCTATTCTAGCATGCAAAATCTACAATACTAGAATTAGAAGGAAGTCCGCAGACTTGGAGGAAAATCCAACCCACCTCAGTTTGCCACCAATTGCTTGTAGACACTTGCAATTGGGCTCCCGCAGAAACGTTCACTTTCGAAACAGAAAGCGCAATGGCGCCCGCCACGCGCGAACGGTACACCCTGAATAGTCCGGCAGTAAAATTGCACGGCAAAGGACACCTCCAACAACGGTCCCTAACAGAACAAGGGTACAAAGTTCAAAGACAAAAACTCCAAAAGTAAAATCTAAAAACTGTGCCAAAAAACATAACAAAACACGAGCAACACCTACCTTAATGCTGGGGCGCCGACAAATGGGCGCACGCACGACCGCCCGGCTCCGTGGAACACCTCGCACGCACTCCACGATACAAACGGTGCACCCGCGACACAAACGGCGCGCCCGCGGCACTCCAAAAATCCCCCACGAATTTTCCCTCGCTCTCCTAAGAATGTGGGACGGAGCAAAGAGAAAAAAAGAGGGAAAGATAGGGGAATTCGGGCCTTAAATAGCCCGAAATTGGGCTAGCTACAGTGCCCGACCAACTCGGGGGCGCCAGCTGGCGTTCCCCCGCGTCAGCGCGCCCGCGCCGCTCGGAGCGGGGCCATTAGGGCCAGCCATGTGGCGGTGCCCACACGGGCCAGCGCCTAGCGTCAACGCGGGGCGCCCTCGGGCGGCACGCGCCCCAACGCGAGGTTGCCGCGTGGCGCAGCCCACGCCTCCGCCCTGCCTGCCCTGCCTCGGTCACCGCGCCTAATGAGGCGCGGCCACGTGGTGTGTGCACGGGTTCACTGTACCCGGTGCACGCGCGGTGGGCCGTGGACCGGCCCACCAGCAAATTCGACCCGTAAACCCGAATTCGCCCGAAAATAGTCAATTTTGACTGTTTTCGCGCGCTGAGCCCGTTTTTGGCGTCTGTTTGACGCACAACGCACTCGATACATGAAAAATAGGTATTTTGCCGCCAACCACACGGTCAAGTCGCGTGAAAAAAATTTGGGACACCACATACTCAAGATCACCCAATCCCTTCAGTCCATCTTTGGACAGAGGTGAGCATCTAGCCCATGGGATGGTGAGGACACAGAGGCTTGCCCTAATGAAGTTGTAAAGCTGTTGGAGCAGCACGGAGAACAACCTAGCCTAGGCTAGGGCTTAGCATGCGAAAGGTAGCTATCCCCTCAGCCATTTTCCAAAATAAGATGAGCAGCAAGCTCAAGGGACTGAGGGAAGTCGAATGCTCACTATCCAACAAGGGTAGCTGGCCGGCCGGAGCAGCCGCCAGAGCAAGCTCGGAAATGGACACATGCACCACCATGGCCAAGAACATAGAGCCAGTGTTCTGGAGCAGAGTTTGGGCAAGCATGGCTTCTACCCACTTGCGGGCACTGCCAGGAACCATGCCAGGTCGGGAGTGGGCGCGCGAAGGCGGCGGATAGACGGGGACAGGCAATGCGGCCAAGCTTGAGCATCACTAATGGTGAATTTCCATGCATAGGGTTCTAGATCCAAGTAAGGGTCCAAGATGCTTGCCCTTGATGCGGGGAAGCTTCCCGGTGCGGTGGCCGGCGGCGGAATGCGGCGGATGGCCGGCAGCCATCATTGCGGCCAACCGAGCACAAACAATGGTGAAGCTGCAAGCAGGGGCCATTGGTTGCATGAAAATGCATGTACGAGACTGTTTTAACCTTGTGAAGATTTCTGGGTGCATGGCCGGCGATGGGAGGCGGCGCCGGCGCCGGTGCCGAAGCATCAAGCTCAGCCGAGCACTACTTTTTCCGAAATTAGGGCATCACCCCGCGAGTTCCACACCACACCATTCCTTCCCAAACTTCATGGGAAGGAAGAAGGGGTCCAGAAGAAGGTGCTGGACATCTTGCTTTATAGCCAAAGCCGTCGATGTGCGCGGTTGTCTGAGGCGGAGCATCATTGGGTTTCCGGCGGTGCAACTTCACCGTCGGCAAACCTCCCATTCCTCGGCTTCGAGGTTAGGCAGGGGAAGTCCACAAGACTTCATAAAGCCTCTGCCATGGGTCTTCGGCCAAGAAACCGAGGGATGAAGAGGTCTCACCTTAGCCAGAATTGGAGAAGATGGGAAGAAACCGGTTTGTTCTTTCCGGCGTCTTGCTGCCACAACTCGCCACCGAATCCCCTCGGCTCGAGTTTTGGAAGTCAGAGAAGTCCTGTGAATGCTCTGGAATAATCCCAAAAATTGTTGAGTGTTCTCTCCTTCAACCCAACCCGAGATCAATGCTTTCATGCATGGGACTTAGTTTCCCCCGGCGGCCAGAGCTTTGGGAGGTGGCGACAATACTTTTGGAGGAGAAAAGGAAGGTGAGAAGGCTTTTGGTGGCAGCTGGGTGCAAGGGAACTGCTCCTGTGGCTACTACCTCAACTCACACTCGAAAGAAAGAGAGGAGAATGGCTTTTTCTCCTCCCACCATGCAGTTCCAAATGAAGGAAGCGATTGCAGAGTGCCCTAGCATCATGGCAGAGGGAGTAGAGAACATGGGCTGGGGCTGCGATTTCAGAGGTGGTTTCCTCAAGGTTGCTATTGGTATATATTGCACAAAAATGTTATTTGACCCCTCAACTTATCACTACACACTCTAAGGCCTTCACTCTAGCACAATCTTGCAACTAGGTTCCTCTCCACCAAGTTTCACCCCAATTGGTACATAAAATATTGGGTTCTTTTAGAAAATACACTAAATCTTTTAGTATTTCATGCTTTTCGAGGCAGTAGGGATGTCAAATAGAAAAACGGACACCACCACGACGTCCGGCTCGACGAAACCTTTCGACTAGTGATCTTGGTTTGTCGAGTTCGATCCTCTAAAAATTTGAAATCCATCTTGAACAGTGAATTGTGACCTTTTGCATGCTTTACGATGCTTTAGGCTCGTCAAACCAAAATTTCGTCAGCGCCACTGCGCTCAGAACGACGAAACTATTTGACTCGACTATTCGGACCGTCAGATCCGGACTCCCGACGGCCGATCAGCCGATGTTGGCCGGCGAGGGAATTAAAACGAGGGTTACTATTCACGACTTAAGTCGTGGGCCCCACTTCGTTCTTCACTATTTTCGAGACGATCCGACCGTCAGATCAAAAATTGGTTTGCACCATTCTAAATCAATTCGACAAGACGGATCCACTAGCGATTTTTGTTTTTCAAGATCAGACTCGGATTGGTAAGTTGGGGGACAGTTTTTTTGAAAACTGTGCAATTTGCACTTTTTGACTTATAATATCTCCGAAACTATATTTTAATTTCAAATCCACATTCGAATTTATCAAATTCCAATTTCGAATTTTTTTTTGAGTATTACATAGCACCAATGACCTGGTGCTATTAAAAGTATAGTAGCCTAGGAATATATATATATATAGTAGGGCTACTATACTCTTATGAGTATAGACCCTTCGTACTCATAATTTTCCGCCCTTGGATGAAGGGATGTGAGGTTAGGATGATAGTGGTCCTCTAGGGTTTAGTGGATTATTGGTGAAATAGTATAAATCCTAGGGGACCACTATAATCCTAACCGCACATCCCTTCATCAAAAGGCCGGAAACTTATAAGTACGAAGTGATCTATACTCATAAAAGTATAGTAGCCAGACTTTCTCTCTCTCTCTCTCTCTCTCTCTCTCTCTCTCTCTCTCTCTCTCTCTATATATATATATATATATATATATATATATATATATATATATATATATATATATATATATATATATATATTGTGTGTGTGTGTGTGCGCGCGCGCGTGCGCCCTTTTAGAAGCACGAAACTCTCCATGCTTCCAAATTATTTTCAATATTAGGACTTCCGAATCGACGATTAGCTCTATTAAACTTGATCAAAAATATTGATCTTGTTTTATATAGTATTAAAAAAATTTATTATTTTTCGTGATTTGAATTTTCTACATCGTTAAACTTGCAAACGACTCACAACGATCATTAAAATTGTTGATTTTGAGCTCCTTTGATCATTAGACAAATAATATCAAAAAATCACAAACTTTAATTTTTAAGTCATTTAAATACTCTAGATCAAATTTAATGGAGTTGAACGTCCATTCGGAAGTCCCAACATTAAAAACGACTTGGAAGCACGAAAATCTCCGTGCTTTTAAAAGCACACGAGCCTAACTATATATATATATATATAGTATGTCCCCTGTGCTTTTGAAAGTATGGAGGAATCCGTGTTTGCAAGTTATTTTCAATGATGTAATATTCGATTCGATGATCGGTTCTGCTAGACAAGAATTACGCTCTTAGAACTATTTAGAAACTAAATTTCATAATTTTTGGACATCATTTATCAAGTGATCAAAGAGTCTCAAAAACTATTATTTTAACGGCCGATGTGGCACATCTGTAAGTTCAATGGTGTAGAATAATCCAAATTAGGTAAACTTTCATAGAAAATTCTACTTAACATCGAGAATAAGATCGATACTTTCGATACGAGATTTGAGTTTTTTATCACTATTTTTTATGAAATATTTATTTTTAGCTGTTATTTTGGGGCTACTCGATCACTAGGCAAATGAAGTGAAAAAATTATGAAATTTGGTTCTAGATAGTTCAAACATTGTAGATCAAAGTTAACGAAACCGATCGTCAAATCAGATATCCCATCATTAAAAACAACATACAAGCACGGAGGACTCCATACTTTCGAAAGCATAGGAGTCTAGCAATATATATATATATGGATTGAGCTCCTATGCTTTTAAAAGTATCAAGTCATTTGTGACTGTAGGTTTTTAGCCCTTGGATGAAAAGATGTGCGGTTAGGATTATAGTGCGCCCCTTGGGATAATTGAGTGGTTGGTGGAATAGAATGATCTAAGGGATGAAATTAGTCGAAGGGTAGATCTAACGGTAGAAAACTTACAAGCACCAATTGCCTCGTGCTTGTACAAGTATAGTAGCCGGACTCGTATATATATATATATATATATATATATATATATATATATTGTAACGACCCGGCCCACTAGCAATAATAACTCGTTGGGCCCACACCACAGCCCAAAATGCCTAAACCCAGTTATTATTACTAGTGTCCATGTCCTCTTAAATATCCAAACACATACACATTCGCATGGGATGCGGGACTATTGGGGTGTCACAGACTCCCCCGTTTAGGCCTGACATCCTCGTCAGCCCAAACACACACACAACAGCCCAAGATCACCAGGCGATGTGAGACTTGTCTCGATAGCCCTCTCATCTAGACCCAGACTCAGCCGAGACTCGCCACACACTTCCGGCTGGTTATTGGCTCTGATACAAATGTAATGACCCAGCCCACTAGCAATAATAACTCAAAATGCCTAAGCCCAGTTATTATTACTAGTG
>CM055060.1:5543282-5585600 GCA_029204045.2 Tillandsia leiboldiana
TGTGGACCGCAGCCCCACTCAACTTATTGGGCTCACCCAACTCAACTTATTAGTCTCCTGAGCCTATTGTCACGGGCAGGAGTTGGACCTATTTATAACCCATAAATAAATAGCCAACAATCGTCTCGTCAGTTTGAGCGCAATGGCGCAGTTTGTTTTTGTAGGATCGTTGGCGCTAACCATTAATTCCAAAAGCTCGAGCATTTAGAAATACGCAACCAATTCACTTAAAGCGTACAGACACAGTGCCCACGGGTCTCGACCGGACTCAACCCACTTGGACGTTGGGTCTATTGTTGGGCCTCTTGCCGTTAGGTCTATTGTGGACCGCAGCCCCACTCAACTTATTGGGCTCACCCAACTCAACTTATTAGTCTCCTGAGCCTATTGTCACGGGCAGGAGTTGGACCTATTTATAACCCATAAATAAATAGCCAACAATCCCGCCCCCCCCCCCCCCCCCCCCCGCAACACCTGCACTGTGTGGGAATCGAACCCGTGCCACTGGCTCCGATACCACTTGTCGGATCGTTGACGCTAACCATTAATTCCAAAAGCTCGAGCTGTTAGAAATACGCAACCAATTCACTTAAAGCGTACAGACACAGCGCCCACGGGTCTCGACCGGACTCAACCCACTTGGACGTTGGGTCTATTGTTGGCCTCTTGCCGTTAGGTCTATTGTGGACCGCAGCCCCACTCAACTTATTGGGCTCACCCAACTCAACTTATTAGTCTCCTGAGCCTATTGTCACGGGCAGGAGTTGGACCTATTTATAACCCATAAATAAATAGCCAACAGTTTTTATGTTTGACGAGCCTAGATTATCGAAAAGCGTGTAAAATAGTAAAATACACTGTTCAGGATGGATCGAGAAACTATCGAGGCTTAAACTCAACAAACTAAAATCACAACTTGATAGGTTTCGTCGAGCCGAACGTCGTTGCGAAGTCCGTTTTTCAGTTTGACCATCCTAGAGCCTCTAAATATGTAAAATATAGTAAAAGTAGGGGTAAATTCACAAAAATGTTTATATTTTATTGATCAAAAGGCTTGCAACTTCTTAGGGAGGGGTCTCTCTGTAGTAACCGTGAATTTTGAAAACTGAAATTTAAGTTTAAGTATATTTTTGGAATGTTTATGAGTCAAAAAGTGTAAATTATCAGTATTTTCGGACACTGACTTCAGGCTTACAGATCTGAACTAATCTTGAAAATCTGAAATCGTCGGTGCGACCATCTCGTCGAATCGATTGAAAATGATATAAACAAATTTTTGATCCGACGGTCGGATCGTCTCGAAAACAGCGAAGATGAAGCGGGGCCCACAACTTAAGTTGTGAATAGTAACCCCTGTTTTAAATCCACTGCCGACCAACGTCGTTCGATTGACCGTTTGGGGTCCGAATCTAACGGTTCAGGTAGTCGATTCTAACCACTTCATCGTTCTGAGCGCAATTGCGCTGACGAAATCTGCGTTTGACGACTCTGAAGTATCGGGATGCGTGCCATACAGTATAAATTTACTGTATTAAATGGACCGAACATTTTTAGGGGCACTAAATTGAGGAACCAAATACGTTACCTGATAGGTTTCGTCGAGCCGGACGTCGTGGCGAAGTCCGTTTTTCATTTCGACGACTTGTGTGCCTCGAAATGCGTGAAATACAAGTTAAAAATGGGTATTTTCGCAAAAGGTGCAATATTTTATGTACCAAATGGGTTGAGGCTTCTTGGAGAGGGTTCTAGGTGCAATTGTGATCCACAGCAGGGACCCTGGGGTTAGAGGCATAAGGTATAGGGACCTATTGGCATTTTGTTACAAAATAGAGTTAAATGCAATGTGTCTCTTGGGCTCCTCGTCGGGGGGAGGGGAGGTTACAGCCATTCGTGGGGTTTTAAAACTCATGCTGACATTCAAGCAGAGGAAACCGCCTCTCCCCCTTAGCCCTGGGTCGCCAAGAGTCGCACCCACTCAAGGAAACCGAGTTCGGGCAAGGAAGACGAAGACTGCTCCTGGGATCCTCAAGCTTCTTCCTGAGCATGCTAGTGAGCTCCTCTACCTCCTGTGAGCGCGCCTGAGAGAGGCAAGGCGCGTGCGACGCGGGGAGGAGCGAACCGGCTTCATCCTTCTTCTCCAACTCCGGCCAAGGTGAGATCCGGTTATCCCTTGGTTGTTTGGACCCGAAACTTTTGGAAGTGTCTTCCTTATGATCTGGGCACTCTTTCCAGCCCATCCCCGAAATGGAAAAAACCCCGGTTGGCTGGTGGTGAAGTTGCACCGCCGGAAAACCAACCTAGCTCCGCCTCGAGCTATCTCTGCTCCCGGCGGTTTTGAATGAAAAATAAAATGATGGGAAGCTTCTTCTTGACCTCTAGACCATCTCCACCAAATTTGGTGAAGTTTGGTGCTCTGTGGGAGGCGCGGCATCAAGCCCTAGTTTGGGGAAGATGACCCATTCGGCCGAGCTCTTTGCTCCGGCGCCGGCGACGCCTCCGACCGCCGGCCACCTGCCCAAGAAGCTTCCTGGGGTCAAGGTGAGTCCAACCATGCATTTGTATGTGGGTCATGCAGCCTGGAATGGGATCCACCATTGTTGGCAGAGCTCGAGCCCAACAATAGCGGCCGGCCGCCGCCGCCGTGTCTTGCCGACAGCCATGAGTCCAGTAAGCTTTGTGGGGGCAAGTTGCAACTACTAGTGCTGTTGCATGTGGCCCAGAGCCCTTGGTTGAAGTTTCACCATTAACGGCCTCAAGGGTTGGCCGAGCTTCTTCTCCGCGGCGAACCTTGGTGTTGGCTTCGCTCGAGCCGGGTTGGAGGAGTTCCTGCCACCTTTTGGATGTTCTTCATCCAGTATTAGACCCTTTAAACCAAGCTTGCCATAGTTGCTGCTTTGTGTTGGTTGGGTTGTGTTGTAAGATTTGATGCACACCATGTGATCGGGGAAATGCCCGAGAGAAGCCTCAGCTTGTTTTGGCTACTTGTAACCATCCAGCAAGTGAGCCCTTGTCTCCACATAATCCCCTGAACATGATGCTTGCCTTAAAATCACAAATGGTCAAGTAGAGTTTTGCAAAACGCAAAGTGGCCTATGTTAACCAAGGAGAGAATGGCCCGAAGTTTTCCTCTGAGCACGGTGTCCAGCAAGTCGAGGGCCACCTATTGGTGGTGTCGGTTCGTTAAAATAATGCTCCGATAATAAATACGGGCGAAAAAGGCCTTAAAATACATGTATTTGTGCAATTTTATGTAACCCTAGGGGCCTAAATGCAAATGTTACCTCACGTGCTGTCTTGGGCTGTGTGCCCATGATCTCTAAGCTTTTTGTTGGAGATCCGAAGGTTTTCATTGAATGAAAAAAATTGGAAAAGATCCAGGTTTAAGCTTTATGTGCGTAGTGAGTCTGTAGTTCGGCTATGTGTGAGCCATTTCCTGATCAATATTCATGATTCAGGTCCTTGCTGTCACGCCCCGGAACCCGGGCTCGCCAACAGATCCGCCGTGCACATGGGATTTCTCGAGTACACGAAGCGCTGGTAACCTGCTCCGATATAATATAAACAATAAAAGAGCATAATACAGAGCTGAAGTGGAAGAACCACATAGTATCTCAGACTGGAACTACAAATAAAGCTGTAATAAGTACAATAATCTCCCAGCTCACCAAAATAGTACATCCAGCTGGCGAAAGCCAGACCTAAAATAAAAGAAGAATACCACAGTCTGAGTAAAGGGTGCAGCATCTATCTAACAGCTCTCAGTCTCCCAGGAGATCTATCTATTCAGCGATCCCCTTACCTCGATCAGCTGCCGATGGCCTAGCAGCTCCCGCAGACGACTCTGCAAAAATAAAGGAGAAGAAAGAAACAGAAAAGAATAATGGGGGTGAGAACTACCAGATAAACCAGTAGCCTCCCCTAGTGGGCAAAAACCTCAACTCTGACGCACCCACTAGGACTACTAGAGGCTAGAAAGAAATAAGTGGTAAAGCTGTAAACAGAACTGCTGAATAAAGGGAAACCACCACTAGTATGCCTCTAAATGTCATGTAGCATGAAATGACTGTATGCAACAATACCAAACATGCCTGCCTGAAATAACTCAGTCTTGTGTCACTAGTAAAACTGGTACTGCCTGCTGTGCCTTGCCAAATCGGGTATGCTGGCCAATGCATAACACCGATAGGGGATAGTTGCCAAATCGGGTATGCTTAACACCGATAGGGGATAGTTGCCAAATCGGGTATGCTTAACACCGATAGGGGATAGTTGTCTCAAAGACTCTGCAACACACTCCGGAGTGGCACTCGAGGGGAGCGACCCACACGAGTAAAATATCTCAGTAATAAGTATCAGAAGTGCCATAAAACAGCAGGACTGGATCATGACTATGATCAAAGTGGGAAAAACTATCCACTAAAGAAAACCCCGATCTGATGCCATAGTACTTAACAAGTGGGAAAACCATCCACTAGGATAACCCGATCCTCAGCTGATGCAAAATAGACCAGACTCATCCCTAATCTGATGCAAGGATAAATATCTGGTCGACCGCCTACTGTCCGCGGTCACCGCAATACCCCACAAATCCATAATCTAATGCAATCTCGACTACACTATCCCAAACCCCTGCTCACACTTGAGCAACAAGCCTCTGGATGCACAGGACAACAATGAAACATGTACAAATCCCAAGATGATAGTGTAGCAATAAATAGTGGCTAACTAGATGAGCCAGAAAGCATGCCATTATTTAAAAGCTGTAGAAAAGTGTCAAATATTTATAAAAAGATTGATTGTTATGAAAGTTATTGCATGCGAGATTATAGCCTTTGTCCCAATCACAGTGTCCCAATATAAGTCATCATATAATTGGTGGGGTTATATTAAATTTTAGGAGAGTTCGTCCCAGCGGTTCTCATCAATTGTCCTGTTAGTTGTCCTGTTAGTTTGTCCTGTTAGTTGTCCTGTTAGTAGTCCTGTTAGTAGTCCCAATGGTTCTCATCAATTGTCATATTAGTTTGTCCCAATTGTTCTCATCAATTGTCATATTAGTTTGTCCCAATTGTTCTCATCAATTGTCATATTAGTTTGTCCCAATTGTTCTCATCAATTAAATTTTAGGGGAGTTCCAGTAATCCCAGTGAGCTTGTCAAAAATGAGGTAAGCAACAACCGCCCACCTCGAGCAGCTCAAACTACACCCCAGGTAGTCTCCTGGTTGTCCACAGTCCTCAAATCCTGCAAATCAGCGCACAGCTGTTCAATATAAGTCCCAAAAGTACAATATTTGCTGTTTTTCAAACAGCACGAGAAAAGAGGAGTTTTTCACCTCTATAAAGTGCTCAGGAAAATCCAGAAAAATTACAGTTGCGTTCCTCACGAAGAGTAGATCAAAATCGACTCTTAAAACACCTCGATCTGATGCTCCTACGCCAAGATAAAAATCGGAGAAGTTGACACTGTCCAGAAATTTCCACAGCAAAAAGGGGGGTCAAAGAGACCTCGGGAAACGTGCCAAAAGTGCGAAATGGAGCAAAGTGATTAACACGGAAATTGAAGCCTTACCTCTTAGGAACGCGCTGCCACAAAAATCGTCCAAAAATTCCTCCTGGTTAGCCCACAGGGAATTTTCGACTGAACTGCGACGGGAAATGGGCCTAAAAAGAAAACCGTCGCAGTGCGCCGCGTCGCAGTGCGCCGCGTCGCAGATAACTCACTAACGGTATCTTCAAAAATTCTAAAATCTCTAGGAGAGAGAGAGGAGAGAGAGAGGAAGAAATCTTGTAGAGGGCTCAGATTTTAATTCTCTCTCTAAGGGCTCGGAAACCAAGGTGGGAATGAGGAGGGGTGGGGGACCTCTATTTATAGTGGGCCAAGAGAATATTCGGCTCCACACCAGATCAGATCCGAACAGGAAACACCAAAATTGGCCATCCATAATGCGCCACGTGTCCACATAACAGCAAACAGCTTGTGCAAGGCCACTCAGATCTCGCCATGTGTCCACGTGGTGCGCGTGGTTGCTCCGCGCTCCGGGTTTTCCGGATAACGTGGGCCAATGGGGGTGCTGCCATGTGATACAGTCCCCACAGCCTTCTAGAAGCCAGCCCACTAATGGGGAAGCGCCACGTGGCAGGGGGGTTCTTCGGTGCTCTCGGTGCATGGCAAGCCCATGGACCGTGCACCCCACGCGCCTGCCCGCGCCGCGCGCCGCTGCGTTCTGCCGCGCTCCGCCGCTGCGCCGCCGCCTGCCGCCGCCCGCCGGTCGCCGCCGGCCGCCGGAACAGTAATTCCGGCCGGCCGGGTTACTGTTCCGGTGAACAGTACCTATGCGCCGAAAAATAAAGTGAATACACCATTTTGATCGTTTTCGCGCGCTGAGTCCAAATCCGCCGTCCGTTTCGCCAAATTCTTATCCGAAATTTTGCCAAAAGCTCCCGGAAAATCCCATTTGCTCCGATCTTCGTGCCGAGTTTATTTTAAATGTCCAATTTTCGATTCTACAAGCTACGTTTCACCGAATAAGCTCCCTACAGTCACTGTTTAATGTTGTACAGTTCCTGCGGGAGTCCGGATCATCACATCCTCCCCCACTAGAAAGAGTTTCGTCCTCGAAACGAGACTAAACAATAATCCTCAGTCCGATGTCTCGAATAAGTAGGGGTGAGCATCCCTCATCTCCGACTCGAGCTCCCATGTAGCCTCGCGCTCGTCATGATTGCTCCATTGGATTTTCACATAGGGAATGGCCCGACTGCGCAATTCTCTCACCTCTCGATCCAGAATTCGCAGTGGGCGCTCCTCGTACCTCAAATCCTTGATGATCTCAAGCGGTGTGAAGTCGATGACGTGTGATGAGTCGAAGGCATACTTCCTCAAAGTAGAAACATGAAATACATCATGGACACCAACAAGCCTCGGAGGAAGTGCAAGTCGGTAGGCAACTGGCCCGATACGCCCCAATACCTCAAAGGGTCCAATATATCGGGGGCTAAGTTTCCCACGAATGCCGAACCTCCTGATTCCTTTGGACGGCGAGACTTTCAGGAATACATGATCTCCAACCTGAAATTCTAAGTCTCGTCGCCGAACATCGGCATAGCTCCTCTGTCGGCTTTGGGCGGTCAGAAGATGCTTTCGAATCACTCGGACCTTCTCCTCTGCCTCTATCAATACATCTGGTCCCAAGGTCCGCCTCTCGCCCACGTCACTCCAATAAAGTGGTGACTGACACTTGCGTCCATACAATGCTTCAAACGGAGCCATCTGAATGCTCGCTTGAAAGCTATTGTTGTACGCGAATTCAGCCAAAGATAAATGCCGAATCCACCCTCCGCCGAAATCCAGGACGCAAGCCCTCAACATGTCCTCCAGGATTTGTATAGTCCGCTCTGACTGCCCATCAGTCTGGGATGAAAAGCCGTACTGAACCAGAGTTGAGTCCCCAAGGCTGTCTGCAAACTCATCCAGAAACGCGAAACAAACCTCGGGTCTCTATCTGATACAATGGAGGCTGGTACTCCATGTAATCTAACTATCTCATCTAGATATAGCTGGGCTAGTCGCTCAAGTGGCCACGTAGTCTGCATGGGCAGAAAGTGCGCCGACTTGGTAAGTCTATCTACAACTACCCAGATGGCGTCTGCTCCTCCCTGGGCCCTCGGTAGTCCGACCACAAAGTCCATTGTAATGTGGTCCCATTTCCACTCGGGGATTGGGAGACTTTGTAACTTGCCAGCTGGCACTCGATGCTCAGCTTTCACCTGCTGACAAGTTAAACACTGGGCCACAAATCTCCCAATATCCCTTTTCATGCCTTTCCACCAGAAGTGTGCCTTGAGGTCCTTATACATCTTAGTCCCACCAGGATGTAGGGTATAAGGTGTATAATGGGCCTCTCGCAATATCTGTTCTCTAATCTCCACATCTATTGGCACACATGCTCGGTTCCTGTACCTCAGTACTCCCGAGGCATCTACCGTAAAGTCCCCTGACTGATCACTCGGAATATGATCTCTAATCCTGGCCAAGTGGGGGTCCTCACTCTGTTTCTCTTTGATCCTGTCCAGCAGAGTGGGCTGCAAGACTAAAGATGTCAGTCTAGCAGAGACCCCAGGGGACACAACCTCTATCTCGAGCCGTCTCATCTCCTCTAATAGCGGCGCCTGGTCTGTGATCAACATAGACAGACTTTGCACCGCTCTCCTACTCAAGGCATCAGCGACCACATTAGCCTTGCCTGGGTGGTAGAGAATATCTACATCATAATCCTTTAATAGCTCTAACCACCTACGTTGCCTCAAATTCAACTCCTTCTGCGTGAACAGGTATTTTGGGCTCTTGTGGTCGGTGTAGATTTCACAATGCTCCCCATATAGGTAATGGCGCCAAAGCTTCAGTACAAATACCACAGCAGCAAGCTCCAAGTCATGGGTAGGGTAATTCTTCTTATAATCCTTGAGTTGCCTTGATGCGTAAGCAATTACCCTCCCTTCCTGCATCAGCACACAACCAAGTCCGCTGTGTGATGCATCACTATAGATCACATATCCTTTTCCCATAACAGGAAGGGAAAGGATAGGAGCGGTCATCAGTCTATTCTTCAGCTCCTCAAAGCTCTTTTGACAGTCCTCACTCCAGATAAACTTCACTCCCTTACGCGTCAAGCGAGTGAGGGGTGTGGAGAGCTTCGCAAAGCCTTCCACAAACCGACGGTAATACCCAGCTAAACCCATAAAGCTACGTACCTCAGAAACCGTCGTCGGTCGGGGCCAATCACGGACTGCCTCTATCTTCGCTGGGTCCACCGCCACACCTGCAGCGGAAATCACATGGCCCAAGAAGACTACCTCCCGAAGCCAAAATTCGTACTTTGCCAGCTTGGCAAACAACTTCTTCTCTCGTAGAAGTTGCAGCACAATCCTCAAGTGCTCCTCATGCTCCTCATCACTTCGGGAGTAGACCAAGATATCATCAATGAACACTACCACGAATCGATCTAAGTACGGTCGGAATATCCGGTTCATTAAATCCATGAATGCGGCAGGGGCATTAGTTAGCCCAAAAGGCATAACTGTAAATTCATAATGCCCATACCGTGATCTAAATGCCGTTTTCGGAATATCCTCGGCCTTTACTTTCAACTGGTGGTAACCGGATTGCAAATCTATCTTAGAGAAGACACAAGACCCTTGCAGCTGATCAAAGAGATCATCGATACGCGGCAAAGGGTACTTGTTCTTGATGGTCACTTTATTTAATTTCCTATAGTCCACACACAATCGAAGTGACCCATCTTTCTTCTTCACGAATAGCGCCGGCGCTCCCCAAGGCGACACACTCGGCCTAATAAAGCCCTTGTCCATCAAATCCTGAAGTTGCGCCTTAAGCTCTCGTAGCTCAGCCGGTGCCATCCGGTAAGGAGCCTTTGAGATTGGCGCAGTTCCTGGAACTACGTCAATCACGAACTCAATCTCCCTATATGGCGGCATGCTAGTCAGCTCAGGTGGGAAAACATCCGGAAACTCACGGGCAATAGGGATATCCCCGAGTCCCGGCGCCGCCGTAGGCCCCTCAACAACACTAGCCAAAAAGGCTACACATCCTCGACGGATCATCTGCCTTGCTCGGGAAGTCGAAATCATAGAGGCAAAGAAAGCACTCTGACACCCCCGATATACCAACCTCTCCTGGCCTGGCTCTCTAAAAGTGACAGTCCTTGCGGCACAGTCAATAGTCGCGAAATACCGAGCCAGCCAGTCCATCCCGAGAACCACATCAAAGTTCCTTAACTGTCTCAAGACCAACAGGTCTGTTGGCATAATCCAGGACTCGATTTGCATCGGGCAGGACCAACAGCACTCATCCACGTGCAAAGTGTGATCGGGAACCTGAACCTCTCGTGCACGTGGTAAAAGTCCTACCTCTATCCCATGTAATGATGCAAATGATTTACTAATAAAAGAATGCGATGCTCCAGTATCAAATAATGTACGAGTCCTAATGCCAGAAAGTAAGGTGATACCTGCCACCACGTGATCTGCTGCCGAAGAGTCCTCTACCTGCGCAGCATACACTCGCCCACTCTGGGCTGGAGGGCGATACTCCGTGGGATAGGAAGAAGATGGCCTGCTTGCTGGAGCATATGGCCGCTGAGCCGTCGACCGTTGCTGAGCCGTTCACTCGCGTACGCTGTGGGATTGATCCCCCACATTACGTTCTTTACCGGTAAAGGGTCTGGTTGACCCGTGAACAATCCCCTCTTGCTGTATCACTGGGTACGGGGAGCCCCTCGGCTGGACCGATATGAGGAAACTCTCGGCTGTACCGTTAGGTAAGGATCCTCGCGGCTATATCAATGGTACGGGGTTGCTGTTCAGCTCGGCTAGGTGGAATCCAGTATGGTTGTGGTTGGTTCTGCTTTGTATCTTCGTCTGAGGTCTTGTTGACCAATATGGTGGTTTTGATTGGGTATTTGATTGTTCTACCATTGATGCAGTGATTGCCTGTTTAGCATGCTTAGTCATTATACTCTTATGATTGCTCAGTTTCTTGATTCAGTATCTATATCAGGATGCTCTTATTATGATAGTTCAGTACCATGTTATGCTCAGCACTGTATTCATGATTATCCAGTTATCAGCTTGTTATACCTGCCTCACCTACTGATCTTTTACTATCCGCTAATTATTGTATGCCAGTAGGTACGATTAGCTATTTCTCGGCTCGTCATGCCCACTGGGATACACAGTCGATGTATCTCACACCCCCTGGGTGACCATTTTTCAGGTTGTTCGGGTGCTGAGATGTCGGAACGTGTTGGTGAGGCTGTCGTGATAGCAATGACCCTTGTGTCGCTTTTTAATTTATTTTCTGCATGATTTATGTAAACGATAAATGTAATAATGTTTTAAATTTGGCTAACTGTTTATGTAGTTAAATGCGTAGTTTAGACTACTCTGATATTGGCTGTAAGTGCTTAGCCGTGCATGTATAGAAAAGGCTCAGTCCAAGGGGATTGAGAATTTTCTATACATGTGGCGATCTGCTCATGCCCTGGATTGCTTTTAACTCTGATATTTAAAAAAAAAAAAATTAAAAAATTTAGCCTGCTTTTCGAAACTCGGGGCGTGACACTCCCCATATTTTTCACCTGTTATGAGGGATCGAGAAACTATCGATGTGAGGACCTGAATCCCCGCAAGAGGATTACTGTTGGATCAGCAGCTTCTGGAGCCTTATTCTGCGTGTTGATGGTGCTTGTGTGCGAATCGGACTCATGGATGGGCTCCACACGAAAAATAGATCAAGGTTGCCTTCGGATGTCTTCGTCGAAAATTGGAATGAGTTTCGAATAAAACGGAGGCCGTTTTTAGATTCAGCGCGCGAAAACGATGAAAATTGACTATTTGGATGTATATTTGTGAGTCTGGACGCCCGAAAACGGACACTCGAAAGTTTTCGGTGTTTTCGAGTGCACGGGAGGAGCCGTGGACCACCGGGGTGCCACGTGGCGGAGCCGGATTAGCCGGTGCAACGCGCGCCGTCCTAGGAGGCGTGCAGTCGGGTGCATGGACCGGCGCGGGGACACGTGGCAGCCCCTGGTTGGGTGGCGCAGCGCGCGCGGTCCACACGGGAGCGCGCGGGTAGACCAGGCAAGAGAGCAGGCAGGTGCGGCGTGCGGTGGTTGGGTGTGCCACATGGCAGCTCCCTATTGGGCGTGTTGGGGACAGGTGGCGGCTTCGGGTTCGGCGGGTGCATCGGGTGCGTGCACCGGGCGCAGCGAGCGAAGGCGGTGGACGCGTGGCACGCGAGGATAGGCCGAACAACGCACGCGGGGCAGCGCGCATTGCGCTCCGGGCGCGGCGCACGCTGGACCGCGTCGGGCCACGTGTCGCCCGCCCATTGGCGGGCGCAGTGACCCAGCTGACCCGGCATGAACCACGGCCCACGCTTCCCGCCGTGGACCGCGCTGCCACGCATCGCGGCCCGATTGGCGGGTGCGTGTGCGCTGGGCGCGGGCGGGCCACATGGCGCGCTGAGGTCGTTTCGGGTGCGCACTGTGCGGGCCAGGCCGGATTCGGGCGCCCGAATCTTGCGCCCGAATCCGGAATCTCTTTCTTGGTGGACTTGGGCTATAAATAGCCTCTTGGGCTTTTTTTTTTGAGCTTTTCTTTTGCGATTTCTCTACCCATTTTCGGCAGGGAGGTTCCTCTACGAGTCTTCTTCGACTTTTGGGATCCCGGGAATTTTTGGAAGTCGTGCCATCTGCGTTCTCCTCGACATCGTGAGCTTCGACGCTCCTTCGATTTTGGCCTCTACCATCGCAGTTCAGTCCGCGAGGCCCCCTGGATCACCCCGATGGAGTTTTGAGCCGATTTTTGTTTCAACGCGTTCACGAGAGGTACGTCTTCGATTTCTGTGTTGATCACTTTGCTCCATTTTGAGTTTTTGGTGGTGTTTCCGAGGTACCTTTTGACCCCTTGTACTGCTGTGATGTTTGGGACAGCGGTGGAGTATTATTGGGATTTCTCGGCCTACGGGCATCGGATCGAAGCGTGTGAGGACTCGATCGGCATCTACGCTTCAAGAGGAACGCTACCGTATTTTCACTGGAATTTTTGGAGGTCATTTCAAAGGTGATGTTTTAGCTTCTTCGTGACTGATTTTCACAGATTTTTATTCTTGAGGGAGTTTGACTTACCGCAATGTTCTATTTGTATCTTGGCCTACAGGTGTCGGAACGAGTAGTTTAAATACTTGATTTGTATCTACTGGTCGCGAGGATCGCAGCCTTGATTTTTCTTGATTTTTTGGAGGACCGCACGCAGGTGAAAAATCACCTTTTTCTGTGCTGGTTTGTAAAAATAGCAAGTGTTGTTTAGGGTGTGTTTTTGGTGTTGATTGATGTTGGTTGGAGCAGAGACTTGTGCGACCGAGTACCGAGGGTGCGGTTTCGGCGAATTTTGTTAGCGACTGGCTGCGCACTTCACCGACTTCGACTTTGCCTGCGGAAAGCGTTTCAGGTGGGTTGCTTCGTCTCCAGAACTAGTGGACGGTTCTCTAATTCTATCTGTTAGAATGCATGCATGTTTAGGGTACAATATATGTGATTGAAGGGTAAGCTTAGTAATGTTAATTGTTTGAGAATTGCAAGTGGAACCCATGTTATGTATTATGAGAACTTGCAAGATTTGGATATCCATGATGATGGTTAATGTAAGCTTACCTAAGGAAATGTTACCCTCTGTGATTGATAGCATGCATGATGTAATGTACAACCAATAGGATTGAGATGTAAGCATGGAAATGGCCTAGATCATGTAGATTGGCATACTATAGTAGTGACGTATTAGCATGCCATGTTAGCACATAGCCTTTCATGAGGATTGATTATTTCAGGGGACAGAATGATATATCTATGTGCGGGTACTACTCTGAGGAGTTATTATGAATCATGGATTATGGACAGGTGTAGTTCATTAGTGATTTTGGCATGTTGGTTATGCCTATGTGGAGCCACTATTTGATATATTCTCTTTCTTCTATCTTCCTTGAGGACACTTGCATGCTTGTATGGACATCTAGATAGGCCATCTTTTACTGCTACACTATCATGTTGGGACTTGTCTTAGGAGAAACTATGCTTGTTTCTTTTCTCCTTTTTAGTCAGACATGTGATACATGTTGCTAGGGTTCGAGCAGGGGTTTGGGATAGTGTAGTCGAGACTTTGAGTCTGTGACAGGTTGGACTTGATTGTGGGTTGTAGGATGTTCCGGCAACCGCGGATATTGGGCGGTTGACCGGGTGTTGGTTGTGGTACCAGATTGTGGACTTGTGGGGTATTGCAGCGACCGCGGACATTGGGCGGTTGACCGGATATTTACTTGTGCATCAGATTGGGACTCAGATTTCTTTAGTGGATGGATTTTTTCACTTCGATCAGAGTCGTGATCCAGTCCTGCTATATCGTGATACTTGTGACAGAGATACTTTACTCGTGTGGGTCGCGACCCTCGAGTGCCACTCCAGAAGTAGGCCTATGACCGAGCCATATGTGCCGGTCTGTTACTTATATTAGGATGCGAGCCATGTGTTCCGATCCCGCGGATTCGAGCCATGTGTGCCGATCCCGCTACTGAGTTATTGAGTTCGACAGTAGAGCAGACAGTGCCAGTTTTTACTGATCCATTGATTGGGTTTATTCAGGCAGATCCTTTTATTGTTGCACTCGTGCCTGGGGGCTGAGTGTAGTCTGGTAGCTGTGATTAGACTAGTGCTAGTGTTGTTGGGAACCGTTTGGGTTGACGGTGGTTCCGGATCATTGAGAGTACTTCGACCGTTGTGCGAGATGCTTGGAGATCTTGTGTCTATCCGTTCTGAGTGAGAGCGTGGATTTCGACTATAGACTGCATATGCCACTTTTCGATAGCGAGTTAGTCTGATTGGACACCCTACGTTGATACACTAAGGAGGTGCAGGCTTGATTGGATCAGATGTGGCAGTCAGCTCGATTGGGTCGATTGAGCACTTCGTGTGCGAGTGGTTTCATATCTTTCATCGGTTTTTCCCATTGAGCATTTAGATAGAGGCATGGTAGCTGTTGAGTATCTCCAGCTTTCTTGTTCAGTCTTTACTGCATCATTATCTTATGCCTCTAGTAGACTTAGTGGGCAGACCGTCGGGCTTGGTGGCGGTACCCACTGAGAACTACGTGTTGGTGTAGTTCTCACACTCGTTGGGGGTTCTCCCCCTTCTTTTTCTTTCCTCTCCCTTGTTTTGCAGAGTCATTTGCAGGTGTTGCTGATTCTGCTGTTGCTGTTCGAGGCGAGGGAGTCGCGGGCTAGATCCCTACCTGTTTTTGGAGAGTAGCTGTACCCCCTTATTGGAGACTTATAGTATAGTCAGTAGATTATTTTATTTTCACTTTTGAGAGACCATTGTATTGTGAGGATCTGACTTGTACTGAGAGCCTGTACACTGATGTATTATTTCAGTTTACCTCCCTGTTGAGTTCGGGGTTATTATTTCAGAGGATATTGTATGAGGATTATGTATGGGAGATGGATATTGTATCATTATTTCCAGTTGTACAGTGTTGGATTTGAGTTTTTCAGCAGTTTATTTTTCAGCTCTGATATCTATTTAGCTGTAGTTTTATCTTTGCAGGTTGGACGCTTCGCCTATGCAGGGTTTTCCGTGTAGGTAGCGGATCTGTTGGCGGGTCCGGGTCGCAGTTTCGACCCTGGGGCATGACAATCGAGGCTTAAACTCAACAAACCAAAATCCCTACTTGATAGGTTTTGTCGAGTCGGACGTCGTTGCAAAGTCCGTTTTTCAGTTTGACCATCCTAGAGCCTCAAAATACATAAAATATAGTAAAAGTAGGGGTAAATCCGCAAAAATGTTTATATTTTATTGATCAAAAGGCTTGTAACTTCTTGGGGAGGAGTCTCTCTGTATTTTTCACCTGTTGTTAGGGACCCGAGTTAGATTAAGGCTTGTACAGGGGGGCTAGAGTGCATTTTGTTGCAAATCTACCATTCAATGCAACAAGACTCTTGGGGTTACGGGTCTTTGCATTAAAGCCTCGGAACAGGGAGTCCACACCACCTTTCCAACCCCCACATCCTTCCCTAAGCGTCACCTCTCTCTCCCAACGTCGGGGATCGCTAGAGAGCGCCTTCCAAGCAAAGGATGGTTGTTCTCGTGTTGGGTTGGAGCAGAGAGCAGCAACCGCCTGTGGCTTACTTCCAGATCATCCTGTGGCTTCCTCCTACCTCCAGAAGGCAAGCCCGTGGGAGCCCGTAGCCTGCTGTGTCGCGCATCGCCGATGGAGCAACCCTGCTTCATCCCTTTCTTCTCCAACTCCGGCGAGGTGAGTCCTCCCCGTCCTCTGGTTTTTCTTGCCTAGAACCACTTGCAGTGGCTTCCTCATGTTTGGGGAACTCCCCCTGTGTTAAGGATTTTAGTTTTGGCGTATTTCGTGAAAGTATTTAAGTCTTGAAGATTGAAGATAAAGAAACTTGGATCATATACCTCAATCTCAAGAATGAAGAATTCATAATGATCAGGTAAGTTTAACTAAACATTATTGGTGATCTGAATACTTCTTATAATGTAGAAACACTTGGATGGGTTTTTAATCGGATAAAAATAAAAAACTGGACAAGTTACATGTTCAGGATCCGGAACAGGGAACTACAGTCCGTACCCCGAACGTTGGTAGTTCATGCACAAATCCAGTCCTGAACATCCCTGTTTTTGTTCCGGACCCCGAATGTGGACTTTGGTAAAACTGCATGAACAGTCCGAACCATAGGATTTTGTTCCGGACCCCGAACGTGGAGTTTTCTGAAACTGCATGAACAGTCCGCACCGTGGATTTCGTTCCGGACCCCGAACCTTGTTTTTTCAGGAATTCTCTGAAAAACAACAACAGTCCTGAACGAGACTAATCCGGTCCGGACCGTCGTGCAGGATAAAATCTGTTACAATCAGTTTTTGATTCTTATCCTCTTCCAATGGTTTCTAACCAATAAGTAAACCCTAATTCCATCTTTTAGGGTAATCCACACTAAGTTTTATCTCTGGGAAATGACAGATAAAAATTAACGGAGAAAAACTTAGAGATCCGCATATAGAGAAGAAAGGAAATAACTAGATCTGATTCTATGTTTCTTCATCTATATTAATTAATTTGATTCTAGGTTTTCATACTCAGATTTTGAGTAGAATCAAATTAATGAATACTTAGATGGCATTTCCGATCTATCTTTGATCTAAGTATTCGGCGGATTATCACCACCTACAAAACAACTATTTTCCCCAAAATCGGTGCGTGGATTCGCGTGGCCTTGTTGATTCAAGGTGCAACCGCTCTCGTGGATTCGGAGCGAGGTACGTTCGTGTGATCGAGACGTACTACCTGGTGGAGACCATGGATTCGGCCAGACGTCGTGGACTCGACGTTGGACGCTGTGGATTCGGCGTTGGACGCAAATCGTGGATTCGAGGCGCGTTGCGGAGCGAGCGGAGAAGATCATCTCGGAGCGTATGGAAAAAGGTTGAGTCGTGTGTGAGTGCGTTATATCACCTTTGTACGTGTTATAATCTTAGTTGATTTCACCATGTTATCGGTCCCGTGGTTTTTTACTCCTGGTTTTGGAGTTTTCCACGTAAAAATCTTGCGTGTTATTTTCATTTCCGCATTGGGTTTTTATTACGCAAAGATTTTTGAGTGTTTATCGTTTACACCTATTCACCCCCCCTCTAGGTGGTTTTTCTCCTATTTAGATCCTTATTATAGAGGTGACCCAACAATTGGTATCAGAGCGGGAATAGGGTTGTAAACAATGGTTGAAGGTGGAAACATCAACAGACCCCTGTTCTTCGATGGAACAAACTATGCCTACTAGAAAGTGCGGATGAAAGCCTTTTTAATTTTCATCGACGAACGGGTGTGGCAATCTATCGAGTTAGGATGGTCAAATCCAACTGAAGTTATTGTTGATGTTCACACCATCAAACATGTGAGACTGCGAAAGAAATCTGGGATGTTCTTCAAGTTACACATGAGGGAACTAACCATGTGAAGATTCAGAAACTGCAAATGCTTACGAGCAAGTTTGACTCTATTTTCATGGCAAAAAATTAATCTTTCACAGATTACTATACGCGATTGCAAGACATCGTGAATACATGTGCTAACTTGGGAGAGAAAATTCCAGAATTTAAAATTGTAAGAAATATTTTAAGGACTCTTCCTGAAAGATTTCGTTCCAAGGTTACGGCCATTGAAACTATTAAACACCCGGACGAAATCCGTGTAGAAGAATTAGTTGGTTCATTACAAACATATGAAATGACATTTCCTACTAACTATTCTTCTGGAAAAGCATCTACTTCTAAGTCTTCAGGTTTTCCGTTGAAAACAACAAAAGAAGAAGACGCGGATTCTTCCTCCTCAGACGATGACGAGAACCTATCTATGGAGGACTTTGAGAAGCAGCTTGCTCTCTTGACAAGGAAGTTTCGCCGAAACATTCGAAGGGGTAATTCAAGTAAAACTCCATCCTTCGTAAAGTCGAAGAAAGGCAAAGGTTTTTCAAGCCAAAAGTCAAGAAAGCAAGAGAGTTTTTCAAAGGATAAGAAAAGCTCAGAGGGACAAGTCCAATGCTTCAAGTGCTGAGGGTACGGCCATATCTCAACGGAATGTCCCAATAAGAATCCGTCAAAGAAGAAAGCGATGCAAGCCGTCACTTGGGATGACACCTCAACGTCAAATGAGTCATCTTCCAATGATGAAGAGAATAACGCAACGGCGTTCCACGCGTCCACAACTTCACCTTTCGTGTGCTTTATGGCAAGTACATCTGATTCCTTGTCCAACTCCTCCCAAGTTGAAAAGAATGCAACGGACAACGAATCGAGCAACTCCGAAGGTGAAGACTTTGCTTTAGCCTACCATAAACTTCTAAAGTATTCAAAGAAACTGGCTAAGCAAAACAAGGGGTTGAGAGGGAGATTGCAGGATCTCGAAGAAGAAGTAAAAAGGGCAACTTCTTTCTCAACCGGTCTTGAAGTGGAAAGGGATAACCTGATAAAAGCAAATGTTTCACTTCAAGAGAAAAATGAGCATTTCGAGAAGGTACACGTAAAAATGGTGGATAAAGCAAGTTACCTCTTGAAGCTCTACTCCGAGGCTCGACAGGAAAAAATGGAGATGACGGAAACCATTTTCCAACTCAAGGATGACTTAAAGCGATTTTCTTCTGGAATGAGTAAGTTGGATAAGATGCTTGGTCTTGGTCAAACAAATCGTTTCGGCCTCGGATACAGTCGAACTGGAGACAGTCCTAGTTCGAGCCAGACAGTTTTTGTGCCCCAGTCGGTAACTCCTCCTCCGACGACGGAATTCACTGCAATCAACGACAACAACCTTACCTCACCTACTTCGAGATCGTCAAGTACAAAGGTATGTTTTCGTTGTGGTTATACAGGGCACATAAGAAGAAATTGCAAGATTGGAGCGCAAAGATCAAATCAAGCACATCTTGCAACTACTACCAATGAGTTCACTCCCCGGAAATCAAAGAAGGATTTTTCAAAAGAAAAGAACATTGGTAGTACATTAAACAAGACGCTTTCACCAAAGGTAATAACTTCACAATCATTGCCGACATACTCCAAAACTCAAAAGGTTTGGGTACGCAAAGGTGAATTCTTCCTTCGTCTTTGAACCACGTTGGTACCAATCGGCCCTTGGAATTACTGCACATGGACTTAATAGGGCCGACTCGTCAACCATCTTTGGGAGGTAAATGGTATATTTTTCTTTTGGTTGATGATTTCTCTAGATATTCATGGGTAACATTTTTAAAAGAGAAAGCGGATACTTTCGACTCTTTTCATGAGGTTTGTCATCGTATTATGATTGAAAGAAATGAAAAGATCGTTCGTGTTCGAAGTGATAGAGGTGGAGAATTCATTAATTCTAAATTCATTAATTTTTGCACTTCCAACGGCATAAAACATGAATTCTCAGCACCCTATACACCTCAGCATAATGGTGTTGTTGAGCGCAAAAATAGGGTTGTTCAAGAGATGGCGCGTGTGATGCTTCATAGCCAGAAACTCCCGTTACATTTTTGGGCTGAAGCTGTGAACACCGCTGTCTATGTAATTAATCGAGTGTATTTGCGCCCGAGAACTTTAAATACACCATATGAGCTGTGGTTTAGTAGAAAACCGAATATCAAATATTTTCGTATCTTTGGGAGTCGTTGTTATATTTTGCGTGATCGCGAAAATCTTGGTAAATTCGACTCTCGAAGTGACGAAGGGATTTTCATGGGTTATTCTACAAACAGTAGAGCATATCGGGTATTTAACTTGGGATCTAAAACGATGGTAGAATCTATAAATGTTAAAGTAGAAGAAGCTTTCCATTTTACATCTGATAAATCTACCCCTGATATGTCTCTAGATGATGATACTCCTGTAAATGCATCTTCTCATAATAACTCTTTTGATAAAGTTGATGCATCTAATGGTTCTTCTAGTTTATCTGAAATACAGGAATCATCACATGTACCTCCGAGTACTCCGTTACCTCAAATGCTACGGATCTCCAAGGATCATCCGGAATCGAACATTATTGGAGACCCACAAGAAGTAGTCAGGACTCGGAGACAGTTGGTTTGTGGAGTCGCATGTTACGTCTCCATGGTAGAACCAAAGAACGCCGATGAAGCTCTTCAGGATGACTATTGGATTGAAGCAATGCAGGAAGAGCTCCATCAGTTCGAAAGGAACAAAGTCTGGGAACTAACGAAGCCACCGAAGAAACACAACGTGATTGGTACTAAATGAATTTTCAAGAATAAGAAAAACAAGGATGGTACCATCATCAGGAACAAAGCACGCCTAGTTGCTCAGGGCTACTCACAAATAGAAGGTATAGACTTTGATGAGACGTTCGCCCCAGTTGCTCGACTCGAGTCAATTCGTATGTTGTTAGCGATTGCTTGTCATTTTAAAATCAAACTCTTTCAAATGGACGTTAAGAGCGCGTTTTTAAATGGGTTTTTGAACGAGGAAGTTTATGTGGCTCAACCGAAAGGTTTTGTAGACTATAAACAACCTAACCATGTTTTTCGTTTGAAAAAGGCTCTTTACGGTCTAAAACAAGCATCGCGAGCGTGGTACGAAAGGTTAACAAAGAACCTATTGGAAAAGGGCTATACTCGGGGGGGAGCAGACCGGACTCTCTTTGTGAAGCATTATCAGGATAATTTCATTGTAGCACAAATCTATGTCGATGACATTGTATTTGGTGCAACTAGAGACAATGATGCTTCTAAATTCGCAGAAACCATGGAAAGCGAATTTGAGATGTCTATGATGGGAGAATTGACATACTTTCTTGGATTGCAACTGAAACAAAATGAAGAAGGCATCCATTTGTGCCAATCCAAGTATGCAAGGGAGTTGGTGAAGAAATTCGATTTAGAAAATTCTAAAGATTTTCCGACTCCGATGGGAACTAGCAATAAGGGAATAGGAAGTGAATCTTTTAGTGAAAGTGTAGACGAGAAGCTTTATCGCAGCATGATTGGAAGTCTACTATACCTCACGGCTAGTCGCCCGGATATATCCTTTAGTGTTGGGATCTGCGCGAGATATCAATCAGCACCAAAGGAGGTTCACCTGAAAGCGGTGAAAAGGATCATCCGGTATGTTAAAGGAACACTGAACTTCGGAATTTGGTATCCTATGGGAACAACGCTTGACATTATAGTATATTCAGATGCCGATTGGGCAGGATCTGTGGATGATCGGAAAAGTACGAGTGGTGCATGTTTTTATCTTGGCCATTGTCTTGTTGCATGGCATAGTAAAAAGCAAAACTGCATAGCACTCTCGACTGCCGAAGCGGAATATATCTCAGCGGGTAGTTGTTCAACTCAACTCATTTGGATGAAAAGCATGTTGAGCGACTTCCGAATTTCAGCAACTTCGGTAACCATTCTTTGTGACAACACAAGTGCTATAAATATTTCTAAAAATCCTGTGTTGCACTCGAGAACAAAACACATTGAACTTAGATATCATTTTCTAAGAGAGCTAGTTGAATCAAATTTACTTCAAATTTCCTATATTTCAACTGAGGATCAATTAGCTAACATTTTAACAAAACCTTTGGATCAAAAACGGTTTATTCATTTACGTAAAGCAATTGGAATGCTTTCCTTGAAATAACACTTTTCGAAATCATTGCTTAGGTTAGGTTTTGTTTTGTGTTTTTGTTCCTTATCTATGTCTGTACATAGAACATTAATTGAGCATATGCAATTGACTTTACTTGCATCCTTTCATATATTTAGAAATTTATTTTGCTTTGGATATCATAATAATTCATTTGATGCAATGATCATTTATGTCAATTAAGTTATCTTTAATTGATCAAAGTCAATTTCTCTCTCATATGATCTCTTGGTATAGTTTTTTTCATATTTGAAAATTGAGTTAAGTATGAAACTCGAGATCAATTTTTGGTTGAATACTTTATATCTTAAATAATTGATAACCAATTGAGGGGGAGTTTGTTAAAATATTTATGCTGATAAGATGTGGAAAGAGTTACATCCCATTGAGGAGTGTGAAAACTACCACCACATGGAGGAAAGAGCTACCACCTCGGTCGTCCGAGTACTGTGTGCAGCTACCACATGTATACTAAGCATGGTTTTTCAAGTTGATAAGATAAAATGCTTTTTGGAATACTTGACTCTGTCAAATTCCAAGGTTGGTATAAGGTGGGGATTTTATTGAAAGATGCTCAAATAGCCACTCCTTACAACAAATTGATTAGATACATTATCTAACATATTTGGAATTTCAAACATCTATTGATCTTGGTACTTCATTTTCTTTGCATGATTAATGATTTGATAAACGCATTACTCATAAGATCAAGATAGATGTCATTGAACTTGTTCAACTTTAAGGGATTTAATTTTTATAAATTTTCATTTCATTACTTGGATATTATTGATAGATTTTGCATAATCTATTTCTTTTGATGTGAAATGATGATTTTTGTTTAAAGTTGACATGCAAAAGTGCTTACATACTTTTTTCTGGATTTTCTGGAATTTTTCTAAATTTTTCTGAAGAAAAAGTTTGGAGCCGATCCGGACCGGAACATCCGTTCCGGATCCCGAACGCAAGAATTTCCTGTGGGTAGCCGATCCGGACTGCATTCATAGGGCGTTCCAGACCGCGGCTAGAGTTTATATGAAACAAAAGGGTTTTTGATTTTATTTCATCTCAATCTTTTGTTTCCAAGTCTCCAGAGCTTCTCTCTCTAGAAATCATCCAATTTGGAGCCTTTCAAACTCTAGTTCTTCGAATCAAAGTGAGTTTTCATGATCAAAACTTTAGTTTTTCACAGTTTTCCTCTATTTTGCTCAAAACGAGAAGGAAATCTTGTAACTTCTTCGTTAGAGATTGGTTTTTGGTAAAATTTCTTTTGAAATAAGAACTCTGAGTAGATTAGTTTTGATTATATGCTAGGTATTCTCTTGATTAACGAATTTTTGGGCTTCGATTTCTAAAAATTCGGTTTTATGGCATATAATGAGAAGTTTCGAAAATCATGGAATTTATCTATTTTTAAAATTCTTTTTGCAAAACTAATTTGATTTCTAGTCTCTCTACATGATAATGATTGTTTGGGTACAATTTTTCAAATTTTTGAAAATAAACAATTTTTTCGTGTTCTTGAGTTGTTGCTCACAGGATTCTCTCATTCACAAGAAATAGCAAAGATGGTTTTTGTTTGGATTATTGTGCTCATTGTAGCATTAGTGGGAACTCGAGCATCTGTTAAAAAGGAAAAAGATGGAACAAATCAAGAAGAGACAAAGAATGTTCCTCAAATGGAGTCAGAATCAGAAGATGAAGAGGATTGTGACACATTTTGTAAAGAAGTACAACAGGCTGTTGATGACGAAGATAGGTTCTATTTAAAGAATAAAAAGCTGATGAAGTCTTCTTCAACAACCAAGCAGTACACTAGGCGAAAGAATTCGAGGGGTAGTGGAATTCAGATTAATGAACCCCTCGCCAGAGCACGCTCTCTGCCTAGAGAATCTCCATGGAATGAAGGTCAAAATGCACCGTCAGCGTCTACACAACGTCCTTCTACCTCCAGGAGAAACACCACAGAAGCTGATACATTATCTATCCAACGAGAACAGAGGAGAATGTCTGAAGAACAAGAAAGAATGTCCACTAACATTCACAAGATGAAAAGAAAATGTTCCAAAATATCAGGAATGCTTAAAGGAATTTTGAACAAATTGAACTGTAGCAGTTCAGACCAGTCTGATCTGGAATGATTATTTGCTCTAATGATCTAACCTGTGGTTTCTTTGTTATTCTAACTTTTATTTTCTTTTGCAGGTTTTTAGTCTTAGTTCTCTATCTTTTTGAACTTTTAACACTCCCTTTTATTTTGTAATTTTGGCTACTTTAGTGATAAAAAGGGGGAGAGAAGATATGAACAATTGGAACAATGGTTACAATAGTTTGTGAGAACTTTGAACTTTGAACTCTGGAAGGTAAGTATATCAACGCAACTTTTGGTTTTGTATTGTGAATGAATGTATGCCTCGACTAACTATTTGACTAACTATTTGGGCATGTATTATTACTAATAAGTTGTTTGATTACTAACAAGTTTATGACATTTGGATTTTTAATGCTTAGAAGATATGTCGATTTTTGATTGTGATCTTATTACATATCTGAGTTCATAAATGTCATGGTGAGTATAAACCCTATCTCTGTTTGGTTTTTGAATGCTAAAAATTCTTGAGGTATCTAACGATCTCTTTTGTCAAGAATGATTTCTTTTGCAGAGAGTACAGATGTCTAAGTCTAGAGTCTGTTTTAGGAGTTTATCGCATGTATTTGTTTTATTTGGATCTCTAATGTAAATTTTTGTTGTATGGTGATAGCAACAAAAATACCTTTTTGAACTTTCTTAAGTGGATCTCCGTTTGTCACGAAACCGCCAAAGGGGGAGATCGTTAAGGATTTTAGTTTTTGCGTATTTCATGAAAGTATTTAAGTCTTGAAGATTGAAGATAAAGAAACTTGGATCATATACCTCAATCTCAAGAAAGAAGAATTCATAATGATCAGGTAAGTTTAACTAAACATTATTGGTGATCTGAATACTTCTTATAATATAGAAACACTTGGATGGATTTTTAATCGCATAAAAATCAAAAACTGGACAAGTTACATGTTCAGGATCCGGAACAGGGAACTACAGTCTGGACCCCGAACGTTGGTAGTTCATGCACAAATCCAGTCCTGAACATCCCTGTTTTTGTTCCGGACCCCGAATGTGGACTTTGGTAAAACTGCATGAACAGTCCAGACCAAAGGATTTTGTTCCGGACCCCGAACGTGGAGTTTTCTGAAACTGCATGAACAGTCCGGACCGTGGATTTCGTTCCGGACCCCGAACCTTGTTTTTTCAGGAATTCTCTGAAAAACAACGACAGTCCTGAACGAGACTAATCCGGTCCGGACCGTCGTGCGGGATAAAATCTGTTACAATCAGTTTTTAATTCTTATCCTCTTCCAATGGTTTCTAACCTATAAGTAAACCCTAATTCCATCTTTTAGGGTAATCCACACTAAGTTTTATCTCTGGGAAATGACAGATAAAAATTAACGGAGAAAAACTTAGAGATCCACATATAGAGAATAAAGGAAATAACTAGATCTGATTCTATGTTTCTTCATCTATATTAATTAATTTGATTCTAGGTTTTCATACTCAGATTTTGAGTAGAATCAAATTAATGAATACTTAGATGGCATTTCCGATCTATCTTTGATCTAAGTATTCGGCGGATCATCACCACCAACAAAATAACGATTTTCCCCAAAATCGGCGCGTGGATTCGCATGGCCTTGTGGATTCAAGGTGCAACCGCTCTCGTGGATTCGGAGCGAGGTACGTTCATGTGATCGAGACGTACTACCTGGTGGAGACCGTAGATTCGGTCAGACGTCGTGGACTCGACGTTGGACGCTGTGGATTCGGCGTTGGACGCAAATCGTGGATTCGAGGCGCGTTGCGGAGCGAGCGGAGAAGATCATCTCGGAGCGTATGGAAAAAGGTTGAGTCGTCTGTGAGTGCGTTATATCACCTTTGTACGTGTTATAATCTTAGTTGATTTCACCGTGTTATCGGTCCCGTGGTTTTTTACTCCTGGTTTTGGAGTTTTTCACGTAAAAATCTTGCGTGTTATTTTCATTTCCGCATTGGATTTTTATTACGCAAAGATTTTTGAGTGTTTATCGTTTACACCTATTCACCCCCCCTCTAGGTGGTTTTTCCCCTATTTAGATCCTTATTATAGAGGTGACCCAACACCCTGCCCGGCCTTGTGGCCGGGGAAGCGTCGGGTTGCCGGCGGGAGCATTACACCCGCCGGAACCCTAACTAGCTCTGCATCGAGAACGCATTGCACCCGATGGCTTGGGGCCAGATCCAAGTTGTTGGATTCATTCCTCTGGACCTACTGAGGCTCTCCACGAATTTTGGTGGAGTTTGGTTGAGTGTGGAGTTCGCGGTGATGAGCCCTAGTCCCGAGTTATTGAAGCTTGGCCGGGCTTCTTCCACCGCCGCTGCCGCCGCTTCCCGCCGCCGGCCACGCATCTAGTTAGCTTCACCTGGTTGAGACAGAACCAGTGGTGCACTTGCATGAAGCCCAAATCCCCTGCATGGACATCCACCATTGTTGGTATCCATAGTTGACCGCAAGCTCGGGCTCCGGTCAACCATCGGTTTCCGACGCCGGTGCTGGTGCTGGTTGCACCCAGAGCAATTCCCTTGAGCTTCTTATGCTGTTGCTTGCCTTAGGTTTGCTCCAGAACCTCTGTTCTGTTGAGCTGGACCAAGCTAGCTCTTGGACCTTATGCTTTGGCTGAGCTTGCTTCATTTTTTGTTTCAGCCACTTTCCAGCCACCCCATGCTGAGCCCTTGGACCTCCTTGACCTCCCGAGCTTGGTGCTCACCTCATGATGGAGTTTGGTTGGGTGGTTGGTTAGTTCTAGCAACCTACACCCTTGAATATCTAGGTTGCTCTATTCATTATTCCAGCAGCTTAGCCACACCTCCAAGGTGAGCTTCTGAGTCCCCTCGACCTCCTGAGCATGATGCTCATCTCAAATTTGAGAATGATTGAGTGGTTAAGTTGCAATGGCAACTTGAGTCTTAAAGCATAGTACATGTTGACCCAGAATTGTCCTCGGGTCCTGGGCTGCTCCCAAATGGTGAGCATAGTGTTTAGTGTGTCGGCCCCACCTACTGGTGGCCTCGGTTCAGTTCAAACGAGTCTAGGTATGGACTTCTAGCTTAAAAGGCAATAAAAAGTATATAATGGTGTAATTATAGTAAACCCTAGGGGCCTAATTACAATTATAGCCTTATGGGCTATCTTGGGCTGTGTGCCCATGATCTCTAAACCTTTTGTTAGAGATCAGACGGCTTCTGTTGAGCGAAAATTGGCTATCGAACCGTAAATCGGCAAAATCGCTGATTTATTGGTGTTTCGGCATTAATCACGCAATTCGAGAAATTGTGATGGTTAATTATTGTTGTTGGATGTTCCTGGCTGTTCCGAGCACGATCCTGGTGGATCCAGTGGCTTTGGTTGTTGCTGGCGACTTCCGAAATCGAAATAGAATTTTTTAGGGGTATTTTGGTAATTATGGCACCGATCGAGTTTAGAGTCGTACCCAGTGGTATGTCTTTGCCGGAACATCTTTAGTGAAGCATTCTGGGGCCGCACGTCAAGTTTCGTTGAATTATGGAACTCATAGGCGCCGATCGGGCCATAGTTGATCGATCCGCGGATTTTCGGCAAATTCCGAGAATCTAGTAAAAGTCTATGTTTAAGCCTTCTGCACCTAGTGAGTCAGTGGGTTGAGTATGTGTGAGTCTATTTCTAATCAGTGTATATGATCCAGATCCTAGTAGTCAGACTCCAGCCCGCGAGCCTTCCAGCAGAGTTTAGGACCGCCTACACCGTGGTGAGTTTTCTTCGGTTCGGGCTTTATCATCTCGGCACTATGGGGTACCATATTTGGTCGGACCCCTGTGCTTCATGATAGCCCTGATTCTATCCTTGAGCCTCTTTCTATTGATTGATTATCATCAACTTATACTTGGACATTTACCATACTTGATTGGTTATGAGTATACTCTGGACTTTTACCATGCTTGATTTGTCATCAGTATATTTAGATTATATCTGGACATTAACCATACTTGATTGGTCATTAGTATACTTTGATTATATTTGGACATTTACCATACTTGATTGGTCATTAGTTTGATATCAGATTATGTCTGGACATTCATCATACTTGATTGGTCATTAGTTGTGTACCAGATTATGCCTGGACATTCATCATGCTTGATTGGTCATTTACTATATATCAGTATACTTTGATTATATTTGGACATATGCCATGTGTGATTGGTCATTATCTTAATTACTCTTATTCAGACAGTTCATTACTCCTTACATTCAGTACTGCATGATATATCACAGGATTGGTATACAGATACTTGCATCCCTGTTGGGATTTCCGGCTTGTTGCCGATTACCCGGTCTTTTGACCATGAGCTTGAGCAACAGCATTATGATCGCCATAGAGCCAGCTTTCAGTCACGTACACTCACGGATTAGCTACCCGCAATGGTATTCTTTACCGATAGAGAGGTCACATCGACCCGTGAGCCCAGAGTTCACACAGTGTGTGCAGGGATATGATAGCGTATTGGTGCATCAGTGTGGCATTAGCCTGAGGTCCTAGTGACTAAAAGTGGCATCGATTGGGTACTTGGGCTTCTATCATTAATGCATGATTCATATATCTATTTCAACATGCTCTTACACCTATTTTTTTGTACCCTTATATGCTCAATATTGTTATTATGATTCATTCAGTTATCTGCTTATCTATATCTTCCATTGCCTACTGATCATTTACTATCCGCTGATTATGATATGCCAGTAGATACGATTTGCTATTTTCAAGCTCGTCGTACCCACTGGGATACACTTATGTTGTATCTCACACCCCTGGGTGACAATTTTTCAGGTCCATCGGGTGTTGGGAGGTCGGGGCGAGTTGGTGAGGCTGTCACGATAGAGCTGTTCCCCCTGATGTTTATTGTGGATTTCAGTTTATCTATTTTGTGGTTATATGATGACTTAGCGATATTATTATATGATGAATGATTTACTTAAAGACTAGTTTGAATATTTAGAACTAAAATGAATATGTTTGGGATTATGTTTAGTCATGTCATGTTTAGACAATACTTGCCACTGTACTTACTTAGCCGTCCAAGGGGACAGAAAATTTTTTATACATATGGCGATTTGCTCACACCTTGGAAGTGTTATTTAAACTCTGATAAAAGAAATTTAAAAAAAATAATAAAAAAAAAAAAAAATAGATTGCTTTTTCAAAACTCGGGACGTGACACCCCCCGTTTAGACCTGACTTCCCCGTCAACCTAAACACACACCCGTTTAGGCCTGACGTCCCCGTCAGCCTAAACACACACACAGTATCTGTCACGTCCCGGGTTTTCAAAAATGGTCTAAAATTTTTTAATGTAACAACACAACCCACTAGCTGTGAGGACCCGGAATTCCCACGTTTGGATTACTGTTGGATCTGCGGCTTCCGGAGACCCATGTTGGGTGTTAGAGGTGTTTGCGCGCGTATTGGACCCAAGATTTGGACTCGGCATGAAAAACGGATCAAGTTTGCTTTCCCGGGAATTTTTGAGAAATTTTAGAAGTGGAATTTGGCAAATCGGACAGCGGATTTGGATTCAGCGCGCGAAAACGCTCAAAATGGACTATTTACTTGTATTTTTCGGAGCTCGGATGACCCGGCACGGATTTCGAGGTCTTGGGTACTGTTCCGGCGGCCGGAGTTGCGCCGGCGGCGGCGGCGGACGGCGGAGCGCGGCGGCGGGCCGAGGAGAGGCCGGTCGGTCCACCGCGGGAGTCGTGCACCGGGCGCGGGCCACGTGGCGAGCTCCGGTTGGCCGGCGCAGCACGCGCGGTCCACGCAGTGGCGCGGGTGCACGGTGGACCGGGTGCGGACGCGTGGCGGACTTTGGTTGGCGGGTTCTGGTGCGCGCGGTCCACGCGGCGGGAGGCTGGTGCCTCGGGGCGCGTGCCCGACGTGCGGCAGCGGGAGGCGCGGTCGCGCACGTGGGCGCGGCGTGGGCGCGGTCGGGGGCGACGTGGGGGCGCCACGTGGCGCCCCGTGGTTGGTCGGGCGCAGCCGCGCACGTCCACGTGTTGGGACACGTGGCGTCGCGCGGTTCGCGGGCGCACGTGCGCCGGGCGCGGGGAGCGCGTCTGGGCCACGTGGCGGCCCGTGAGGGATTCGGGCGCGCACAGTAAAGGGCCGGGCCCGTTACTGTAGCAGCCCGAATACCCCGGGCGCCCGAACTTTGGGCCAAAAGTCCAAAATCTGGATTTTTCGGGCTGGGCCTATAAATAGGCAGTTGGCTGAGGCTTTTTGCCCCCTTTCCCGAGCTCCCCTGCCCATGGCCCCTTTAGGAAAGTTGTAGAACTTTGTGCTGCGCATCTTCTGGCAGAGGCCCGGATTTTTTGGAAGCCGCGACGTCGACGACTTCGGCATCGGAGCGCAGTGTGGCGATCTTTCATCGGAGGCCCGTTATCGTCGCAGTTCGATCTGAGAGGTCCACAGAGCTACTCCGTCAGTATTTTTGGACGATTTCTGCGGCGTTGGAATCACGAGAGGTACGCCTTCGATTTCCGTGTTGATCACCTTGATTGATTCTGAGTTCTTGGCACGGTTTACGAGGCATTTCTGAGCCACTGTTTTGCTGGTGGAATTCTGGACAGCGGAGGCTTGCCGGAATTTTATCTCCACAATCGAGCATCAGATCGAGACGAGCCTATACACTTTTTGGATCTACTCGTCGCGAGGATTATCATCGTATTTTTTTGGGATTTTTCTGAGGCTTGCCCGAAGGTATACTGTTTCCCCTTTTACTGTGCAGAGTTTTACAGTTGTGTGGTTGTGAGTGTTTGCGCACCTGTACTGTGGAATTTGTAACTCGGCCTACGGGGCTCGGAATTGAGCGTGCAGGTACCCGTTTCGAAGGTCTCGACGAGACGATCGCTGTGATATTTATTTCAGAATTTTTGGAGCCTTATCTGCAGGTGAAAAATGGACATCTTTGAGGCTGAATTTCAGAGTGTGATTATTTGGGTAATTTATGGGGTTTAAGTGTAACTTTGGACTGTATGTTGTACCCAGGAGAGTTTGCGGGTATTGCTGGACCCGTTGGAGTTGGAGATTTGGGATTCTGGGTATTTTTAGCTGTGGAACTCCGGACAGTCAGCATTTTCAGGTGGGTGGCCTTGTCTTCACGACCTATGGACTGTGCATTAATTCTATCTGTGTAGGGACTTGCATGTTATAGATGTGTTTTATATAGCATGCTAGATTATAGGAATTGATGTTCCTGATGTTGATAGATCATCATGTATTTATTGTCCTTCCCTACAAGCTGTTGATTATTGTTATCTTGGAATTTGACCTAGCACCCCTGTCATATGATTGCATGTGTAACCAGACTGGTAGAAAACCCTCACTTGGGCTAGGGTTATTTCTGCTTTAGACATCCACACTTCTATCTTTCCTGGACATAGTGTTCTTCCTCGCCCGGGTAGTGGGCCGAGTGGTCAGGAGTTATCTTTTAGTGTGGAATGCATGTTACACTCGTGCTTGGGAGCAGAGTGGCGTCTGGTAGATGTAGTTGGTTGTTCATCTGTAGCGGGAGCCGTTTGGGTAGACGGCGGTCCCGAGATGTTTTATTTTTCTTGTTTTATCTGTCGTCGCTGTGCTAGTGGCAGCGGTAGATCAGTGTTAGCAGAACCTTAAACCCAGAACCTTTTTGGACACACATATGATTTTTGTCAACCAAATATTTTCTTCCAAGCATCGTAGGGTCGCCTGAGTCTGTTCCTGTTTGATTGGACGAAGGCATTAGCCCTTCGAGGCTTAGATATAAAACTTGGTTTCAACTGTTTTCCTAAGCAGAACTAAAAATCATTAAATATGGATTTCTTACAGATCAGATGGCTGCAGTAAGAAATGTCACAGTTTTTCCTATAAATTAACCACCGAGATGATTCGAGTGGTCTGGGTTCTAAGGTCTGCCTTTTCTTGGGACGAGAACAACGAGAGGCTATGCCTAGAGCCTGTTCTTGTTTGATTTGGGTTGTAGGTTCTAGTCTTTCGGTGTTCCCGGACCCTTCATTGGGTCAGTGGTTGAGATGTTCAGCCTGTTTGGCCTGTTGAGTCAGCTGTTCGCAGTGGATGCGATGTCGGCCTGTTGAGGCAGTTGTTCGCAGTAGATGCGACGTTTGGCCTGTTTGGCCTGTTGAGACAGTTTCTCGCAGTGGATGCGACTTGGTGCCATGAGTTGGCAGAGTGTGATCTAGAGGTTGTTTCTCTGATTTAGTGGTGGAGGTGGTTCTCCCACTTAGCCTTGAGGATCTTGGGGTTCTGGCAGATCGAGTCGTGGAGGTTTCCCGACTCAGCCATGGTCGTGCATTTATCAGATTGAGTCGTTGAGGGTTCTCCGACATAGCTGTGAGAGTGTGTTGGGCTATTCCTGTTCGAGTCGAGGTTCTTTTTCCGACTGAGTTGTGCTTTGAGCTTGGAGTTACCGATCTGTTTGATCGTGGATCATAGCCTGCATGAGCTACATTTGAGCTTGACAGAGATACTTTACAGAGATACTTGAGATGGGTTACTTTTTACTCGAGCGGGTCGCTCCCCTCGAGTGCCACTCCGGAGTAGGCGAGACCGGGTTGTTATACCGGCGTGAGATTGAGCTTTTCTATCGCGACTTGTCGTTGCATTTGTCCCTCTGGCTGTGCTGGTGTTGGCAGTCATGGACGCCCTACGTAAGTCCGCTCCTCCGGGACGTAACGGCAGTAGATCCTACGTAAGTCCGCTCCTCCGGGACGTAACGGCAGTAGATCCTACGTAAGTCCGCTCCTCAGGGACGTAACGGCAGTAGGTTGGCGCAGGCTTGACTGGACCCGAGGAGGCAGTCAGTTCAGATTGAGTGATCAGAGATGAGAGTTAGTTGTGGCATCATGTTCTTTCTGTCCCACTCTTTGAGCATCTAGATAGAGGCATAGTAGCCGTAGAGTTTACTTTTCCCAGCTTTCCTTACAGCACTGCTTTTGTTACTTTATGCCTCTAGTGGACTTAGTGGGCAGACCGTCGGGCTTGTTAGCGGCACCCACTGAGAACTACTTGGGACGTAGTTCTCACACCCGTCGTGGTGTCTTTTCCCACAGGAACTTCTACTCCAGTTCCTGTTGTTCCTGTTGCTGATCCTTCTGACCGAGGCGAGGGAGTCGCGAGCTAGTTCCCTACCCGTCGTTGGAGTGTAGCGGTACCCCTTCAGAGGAGAGCTTCAGTAGATTAGTTATTTTATTTTCCTCCTTTGAGAGACTGTTGTAGTGAGGATTGTTATGTATTGAGAGCCTGTACACTGATGTATTTATTGGAGATACCTCCCGGTTGAGTTCTGAGTTTGTATATGAGGATTCTGCATTTATCATTTTTGGAAGACGGACATTGTTGTGTTATTTCCAGTTGTACAGTGATTGATTTAGTTATACAGCAGATTTTTATTTATAGCTCTGATATCTGTTTAGCTGTAGTACTTTTCTTGCAGGTAGGACGCTTCACCTATGCGGGTTTGGCATAGGTGGCGGATCTGTTGGCGAG
This sequence comes from Tillandsia leiboldiana, assembly GCA_029204045.2. Taxonomy (NCBI): domain Eukaryota; kingdom Viridiplantae; phylum Streptophyta; class Magnoliopsida; order Poales; family Bromeliaceae; genus Tillandsia; species Tillandsia leiboldiana. Next base: position 5,576,697 of record CM055060.1, read on the forward strand.
CCGGGTCGCAGTTTCGACCCCGGGGCGTGACAGATTAGAGTGGTATCAGAGCCTAGGTTGTAGGTCATTGAGGACTTAGAAATCCTAGGCTTGTGGTTGGACATTAGGATGACTACGTGAGAGTCGTGACTTTTAGCGAGAGTCCTGATCGAGTTTTGTACCTCTCCCATGAGACGGGATGAGTGATTGGCATGTTTGTGCTCCTAAGCGATTATGTTGGCTGCAGACGACATAATGCTGTGGAATTGATAACATGTCTTAGACTTTCGCTGGATTGGGTCGTATGGTTGTTGTGTCCTGATGTTTGTTATTGTGCAGTGGTCTACGATGCCCCTGAGACGTCGTGTAGCGTAGAGGGCACATCCCGCATCTGATCAGTAACCCGAGCAGCGGGAGACAGAGCTATCAGAGCAGAGCGAGACCCTGGAGTTATGGATCCAGATGGCACAGATGTCGGAGGCTGTCCGATGCCAGGAGGAGGCCATGGAACGTTCGATGCGCTTGTGGAGCAGAGAGCGTAGTTAATTGCAGTACCGCTTGAGTGCCATCCAGTACCTTCTTCCTTTGCAGTGGTATCTTCAGTTGTACCAGTGGCGCCGATGGAGCGAGCAGCCCCCTCCGTGCCGACGAGCTGTGCCGAGGCACCGAGGCAGGGTGGATAGTGGATAGTAGCTGAGCTTCGGGACGTCATTGGCCGATGGAGCCAGTCCCAGCAGTCTGAACCCTCCCGATTCACAGGTTTGAGTTGGAGCCTTTGTAGGCAAAATTGGGGTTGGTGGTGATTGAGAGACTATCTGAGAGCCTTCATGTGCTAGGGAGTTTTTACAGTTGTTGAACTGCACGCTCCAGGTTTCGAGGGACGAGGCGCATAGGATATGTTTGACGGGGAATGGTTTGCACCAGGATACCTTTCAGTTTAGTTGGTCCCTCCATTACGGATTATTGGCGCTTCGATGGGTAGGCATTGTGTATGGAGCATGGCGCTGCAGTTCCTTGGGATAGGGATCTGCCGCCAGAGGCGAGTTCTGGATATTGGCGCTTGGCGCCGGGTGATGGAGGACAGATCGGCCGGCAGAGATATTTCTGATTTTATTTTTCCTGGATAACGGGTTCCCGTGATGCCAGAGATCGGGTGGACCCCGATGGCAGCATCAACCTCTATATCGGAGTGGCGCAGCGGTAGCGTGGATTTGTTAGACTGCGGAAGGTGAGGACTTTGACCTTCTGCGAGGCAGACGAGAGGAGATTTGGTTGTTGAGGTCGTTAGAGCACACTGGTTATAGCGACAGTGTGAGAGGTGCTTACGGCGGCACCGGGACCCAAAGATATCTCTGTTGCCACGAGATTCCGGGTGTGATTTCACCTGAGCTGTTGATAATGCCGCCGGTTAGGGAGATAGAGATTGGGTTGGCGTGGTTCGGGGAACCGCGCCACCCTCGACAGCACCTCATTGGATATTGCCAGTAGAGCTGTGAGAGCTGATGGCGCAGTTGCAGGATCTGATGGATCGAGGGGTCTGTTTGACCTAGTGCCACGCCGTTGATATACGGTGGTGATGCCACATCGTTGATACACGACTGTGAGGGCCCTTTTATGGTTCGTGTGTAGACAGGTCCGAGTATTATTCTGGACCTTTTGTTGGAGTCATACTCCGGCAGTTATTGTATGGTGCGGGTACCTACTTGGAGTCAGACAGCCGAAGACCTTGCCTAGAGGGCGTTCAGGACACGGTAGGGCATCTTGAGCTCTTAGTGAGGCCAATTGGATTGATTAACGCCCTGCCACTCTTTTGGTTTGAGGAATTGTGCTCCAGCTGTACTTGATTGTATTGGTAACAAGATCCTCCAGGGGTATTATGATCTACTCCCAAAGCGACTTGGAGCGTGAGGGGCACTGGTGGATGCGTTACCATGCTGTGTGGGTGAAGCTGTATGCCAGGTTATTGAGATACAAGTTTTAGCTTTAGAAGCTTACCTTCTTGGGTCACCATGTGTTAGCCGTAGGAGCGGCGGTGGAATTCCGGCCAATGTGGATGCTATTTGAGTTCTGCTGAGATCAACATTTATTGTTGAGGTGAGGAGCTTTTTGGATTTGGCAGTGCCAGGAGAGTATGGCGAATGGATGATGAGACTGGTACTAGCGCCGATTTTAGCATCGCCAGTGATGGGAGATGGATTTGCGTGTCACAGTGATGCCTCCCATAGTGGCTTTGGAGTTACAGTAGATTATTGTTGAGGAACAGGGCTCGTGGTTGTGTCCCTGAGGGTCCCTTTTGACGGTACACTGCGGTGAAGCAGTCCCTGCGGATGGTCAGGATCCTAGAGTGATTGAGCGAGGACCCTAGCCGATTAGGGCTTCTCTTCTTTGGATGACCGTATGGGTATGTCTCGGATCGCCTGGTTGAGCTGGCACCAGGGAGCGGTGTTGGTGCGTGCTACATTGGTTGTCCTCTCTTGTCCCCCAGCCTTTTGTTGGCGTGCGTGTTGGTCCTTCCACGTCTCAGCTCAGGAGTGTTAGGCTTGTGGATTCCTCGCCCGTGATGGACTCGTTTCCTGTGAGATCTGCTAGTACTTGTGGTACGAGGGACGCCCGTTGCGAATTCTGGCTCGTGAGATGAGAGAATTACGCAACCGGGCCATGCCGTACTGATTATTATTTTGTTGAGGAGTAATCACGGGGAGTGAGTAGCGACTGGGGAGTTGGAGACTGTGTGGTTGGATGCTTACCCTTGGCTTCGAACTCCCTTTTGAGCCGTGTTTGTTTCGAGGACGAAACTTTCTTTTAGTGGGGGAGGATGTGAGGACCCGGAATTCCCACGTTTGGATTACTGTTGGATCTGCGGCTTCCGGAGACCCATGTTGGGTGTTAGAGGTGTTTGCGCGCATATTGGACCCAAGATTTGGACTCGGCATGAAAAACGGATCAAGTTTGCTTTCCCGGGAATTTTTGAGAAATTTTAGAAGTGGAATTTGGCAAATCGGACAGCGGATTTGGATTCAGCGCGCGAAAACGCTCAAAATGGACTATTTACTTGTATTTTTCGGAGCTCGGATGACCCGGCACGGATTTCGAGGTCTTGGGTACTGTTCCGGCGGCCGGAGTTGCGCTGGCGGCGGCGGCGGACGGCGGAGCGCGGCGGCGGGCCGAGGAGAGGCCGGTCGGTCCACCGCGGGAGTCGTGCACCGGGCGCGGGCCACGTGGCGAGCTCCGGTTGGCCGGCGCAGCACGCGCGGTCCACGCAGTGGCGCGGGTGCACGGTGGACCGGGTGCGGACGCGTGGCGGACTTTGGTTGGCGGGTTCTGGTGCGCGCGGTCCACGCGGCGGGAGGCTGATGCCTCGGGGCGCGTGCCCGACGTGCGGCAGCGGGAGGCGCGGTCGCGCACGTGGGCGCGGCGTGGGCGCGGTCGGGGGCGACGTGGGGGCGCCACGTGGCGCCCCGTGGTTGGTCGGGCGCAGCCGCGCACGTCCACGTGTTGGGACACGTGGCGTCGCGCGGTTCGCGGGCGCACGTGCGCCGGGCGCGGGGAGCGCGTCTGGGCCACGTGGCGGCCCGTGAGGGATTCGGGCGCGCACAGTAAAGGGCCGGGCCCGTTACTGTAGCAGCCCGAATACCCCGGGCGCCCGAACTTTGGGCCAAAAGTCCAAAATCTGGATTTTTCGGGCTGGGCCTATAAATAGGCAGTTGGCTGAGGCTTTTTGCCCCCTTTCCCGAGCTCCCCTGCCCATGGCCCCTTTAGGAAAGTTGTAGAACTTTGTGCTGCGCATCTTCTAGCAGAGGCCCGGATTTTTTGGAAGCCGCGACGTCGACGACTTCGGCATCGGAGCGCAGTGTGGCGATCTTTCATCGGAGGCCCGTTATCGTCGCAGTTCGATCTGAGAGGTCCACAGAGCTACTCCGTCAGTATTTTTGGACGATTTCTGCGGCGTTGGAATCACGAGAGGTACGCCTTCGATTTCCGTGTTGATCACCTTGATTGATTATGAGTTCTTGGCACGGTTTACGAGGCATTTCTGAGCCACTGTTTTGCTGGTGGAATTCTGGACAGCGGAGGCTTGCCGGAATTTTATCTCCGCACTCGAGCATCAGATCGAGACGAGCCTATACACTTTTTGGATCTACTCGTCGCGAGGATTATCATCGTATTTTTTTGGGATTTTTCTGAGGCTTGCCCGAAGGTATACTGTTTCCCCTTTTACTGTGCAGAGTTTTACAGTTGTGTGGTTGTGAGTGTTTGCGCACCTGTACTGTGGAATTTGTAACTCGGCCTACGGGGCTCGGAATTGAGCGTGCAGGTACCCGTTTCGAAGGTCTCGACGAGACGATCGCTGTGATATTTATTTCAGAATTTTTGGAGCCTTATCTGCAGGTGAAAAATGGACATCTTTGAGGCTGAATTTCAGAGTGTGATTATTTGGGTAATTTATGGGGTTTAAGTGTAACTTTGGACTGTATGTTGTACCCAGGAGAGTTTGCGGGTATTGCTGGACCCGTTGGAGTTGGAGATTTGGGATTCTGGGTATTTTTAGCTGTGGAACTCCGGACAGTCAGCATTTTCAGGTGGGTGGCCTTGTCTTCACGACCTATGGACTGTGCATTAATTCTATCTGTGTAGGGACTTGCATGTTATAGATGTGTTTTATATAGCATGCTAGATTATAGGAATTGATGTTCCTGATGTTGATAGATCATCATGTATTTATTGTCCTTCCCTACAAGCTGTTGATTATTGTTATCTTGGAATTTGACCTAGCACCCCTGTCATATGATTGCATGTGTAACCAGACTGGTAGAAAACCCTCACTTGGGCTAGGGTTATTTCTGCTTTAGACATCCACACTTCTATCTTTCCTGGACATAGTGTTCTTCCTCGCCCGGGTAGTGGGCCGAGTGGTCAGGAGTTATCTTTTAGTGTGGAATGCATGTTACACTCGTGCTTGGGAGCAGAGTGGCGTCTGGTAGATGTAGTTGGTTGTTCATCTGTAGCGGGAGCCGTTTGGGTAGACGGCGGTCCCGAGATGTTTTATTTTTCTTGTTTTATCTGTCGTCGCTGTGCTAGTGGCAGCGGTAGATCAGTGTTAGCAGAACCTTAAACCCAGAACCTTTTTGGACACACATATGATTTTTGTCAACCAAATATTTTCTTCCAAGCATCGTAGGGTCGCCTGAGTCTGTTCCTGTTTGATTGGACGAAGGCATTAGCCCTTCGAGGCTTAGATATAAAACTTGGTTTCAACTGTTTTCCTAAGCAGAACTAAAAATCATTAAATATGGATTTCTTACAGATCAGATGGCTTCAGTAAGAAATGTCACAGTTTTTCCTATAAATTAACCACCGAGATGATTCGAGTGGTCTGGGTTCTAAGGTCTGCCTTTTCTTGGGACGAGAACAACGAGAGGCTATGCCTAGAGCCTGTTCTTGTTTGATTTGGGTTGTAGGTTCTAGTCTTTCGGTGTTCCCGGACCTTCATTGGGTCAGTGGTTGAGATGTTCGGCTTGTTTGGCCTGTTGAGTCAGCTGTTCGCAGTGGATGCGATGTCGGCCTGTTGAGGCAGTTGTTCGCAGTAGATGCGACGTTTGGCCTGTTTGGCCTGTTGAGACAGTTTCTCGCAGTGGATGCGACTTGGTGCCATGAGTTGGCAGAGTGTGATCTAGAGGTTGTTTCTCTGATTTAGTGGTGGAGGTGGTTCTCCCACTTAGCCTTGAGGATCTTGGGGTTCTGGCAGATCGAGTCGTGGAGGTTTCCCGACTCAGCCATGGTCGTGCATTTATCAGATTGAGTCGTTGAGGGTTCTCCGACATAGCTGTGAGAGTGTGTTGGGCTATTCCTGTTCGAGTCGAGGTTCTTTTTCCGACTGAGTTGTGCTTTGAGCTTGGAGTTACCGATCTGTTTGATCGTGGATCATAGCCTGCATGAGCCACATTTGAGCTTGACAGAGATACTTTACAGAGATACTTGAGATGGGTTACTTTTTACTCGAGCGGGTCGCTCCCCTCGAGTGCCACTCCGGAGTAGGCGAGACCGGGTTGTTATACCGGCGTGAGATTGAGCTTTTCTATCGCGACTTGTCGTTGCATTTGTCCCTCTGGCTGTGCTGGTGTTGGCAGTCATGGACGCCCTACGTAAGTCCGCTCCTCCGGGACGTAACGGCAGTAGATCCTACGTAAGTCCGCTCCTCCGGGACGTAACGGCAGTAGATCCTACGTAAGTCCGCTCCTCAGGGACGTAACGGCAGTAGGTTGGCGCAGGCTTGACTGGACCCGAGGAGGCAGTCAGTTCAGATTGAGTGATCAGAGATGAGAGTTAGTTGTGGCATCATGTTCTTTCTGTCCCACTCTTTGAGCATCTAGATAGAGGCATAGTAGCTGTAGAGTTTACTTTTCCCAGCTTTCCTTACAGCACTGCTTTTGTTACTTTATGCCTCTAGTGGACTTAGTGGGCAGACCGTCGGGCTTGTTGGCGGCACCCACTGAGAACTACTTGGGACGTAGTTCTCACACCCGTCGTGGTGTCTTTTCCCACAGGAACTTCTACTCCAGTTCCTGTTGTTCCTGTTGCTGATCCTTCTGACCGAGGCGAGGGAGTCGCGAGCTAGTTCCCTACCCGTCGTTGGAGTGTAGCGGTACCCCTTCAGAGGAGAGCTTCAGTAGATTAGTTATTTTATTTTCCTCCTTTGAGAGACTGTTGTAGTGAGGATTGTTATGTATTGAGAGCCTGTACACTGATGTATTTATTGGAGATACCTCCCGGTTGAGTTCTGAGTTTGTATATGAGGATTCTGCATTTATCATTTTTGGGAGACGGACATTGTTGTGTTATTTCCAGTTGTACAGTGATTGATTTAGTTATACAGCAGATTTTTATTTATAGCTCTGATATCTGTTTAGCTGTAGTACTTTTCTTGCAGGTAGGACGCTTCACCTATGCGGGTTTGGCATAGGTGGCGGATCTGTTGGCGAGCCGGGTCGCAGTTTCGACCCTGGGGCGTGACACTAGCAATAATAACTCGTTGGGCCCAAATTACAGTCCAAAATGCTTAAACCTAGTTATTATTACTAGTGTCCATTGTGTCTTATATACCCAATCACAATCCTATTCCCATTCGATGTGGGACTATTGGGGTGTCACATACTCTCACCCGTTTAGGCCTGACGTTCTCCGTCAATTTAATCACACGCGCAGCACAAGATCACCCGGCGATGTGAAACTTATCTCGGTAACCCTGCCATCTAGACCCAGACTCAGCCGAGACTCGTCACACGCTTCCGGCTGGTGATTGGCACTGATACCAAATGTAATAATCGACCCACTAGCAATAATAACTCGTTAGGCCCAAACTACAGCCCAAAATGTTTAAACCCAGTTATTATCACTAAAGTCCAGATGCCTTATATATCCAATTACAACTCATTCATATCCGATGTTGAACTATTGGGGTGTTACATGAGTAGAAAGTTGGAAGACATTAGAAAATTAGAATTTTAATTTAATAATAAAAAATTATAAAATATAGGTCTCTTTATATATGGGTGGCCCTAAAATCCAATAGTAGAAATAGTAAATATATAAGTTAGGATAATAGTAGTGTTGTAAGGTTGAATGGATGGTTTGAGAAATAGTATGATCTAATGGGGGAAATTGGTCAAATGAATATATCTAAGGATGACAAACTTATAAGCACCAGGTGCTTGATGCTTTCAAAAGTCTCATAGGGCTGGACTCTATATATATAAAACAAAATTAATAATTTTAATAGTCGTGGTGAATTGTTTATAAGTTTAAAGGTATAAAATATCTAAATTATGTAAAATTTGATATAATATTTTTATACTATATAAAACAATATCAATATTTATAATCTAAATTTTAGTGTCATATTATCACCTTTTGTGAATTTTTTTCTTTTCAGCCGTTAATTTTGAGTCATTTCGATTATTAGACAAATGATATTAAAAATTTACGAAATCTATTTTCTAGAACCTTTAAATACCATAAATTAAATTTAATAAAACAATCATCGATACGAAAGTCCTAACATCGAAAACAACTTGATAGCACGAAAGCTTCATTACTTTTTAAAAGCACGGAGGCCTCCGTGCTCTCAAGTCGTTTTCGATGTTGGGACTTCCGAATGGACAATTGGCTCAATTAAACTTAATCTAGAATATTTAAAATATCTATTTTTTTTTTTTGTGATTTTTCGATATCATTTACTTAGTAATCGAAATGGCTCAAATCAACGGCTGAAAATAAAAATCTAACAAAATATAATGATATGATACTAAAATTTTAGAACAAAAATATTGATATTATTTTATATAATATAAAAAAATTTATATCAAAATTTTACGTGGATTTGGATATTTCCACATCATTAAACTTGCAACGACTCATTACAACCATTAAAATTATTGATTTTGACACCTCTCTGTCACGAGGCAAATGATATCAAAAAATCGAGGAAATTTATTTTCTAAACATTTTAAATACTCTAGATCAAATTTAACGGAGCCGATCGTCCATTCGGAAGTCTCAACATTAAAAACACTTGGGAGCACGGAGGCCTCGCGCTTTAAAAGCACACGTTCCTAACTTTCTATATAATATATATACACACATGAGTAGAGCTTATATGCTTTTAAAAGCAGAAGTCCAAATATTTTTGTGATTTTATTATTGAATTAATTGCATTGAGATCCGTGCTATTGTACTTTCTCTTTTTTTCTCTTTAGTGATTTTATAATAGCACAAATGCGATGCAAATCTTTATGGTAAAAAATTTAAAGCATATTTAGTCATATGCTTTTAAAATATATAAGCTCTATATATAGAATATATATAACTATATATATATATATATAAAATTGAGCTCATGTGCTTTTAAAGTAATAAGTTATGTCACGC
>CM055060.1:5585700-5704922 GCA_029204045.2 Tillandsia leiboldiana
TTTGGTCAACCAAATATTTTTCTTCCAAGCATCGGAGTCGCCTGAGTCTTTCCTGTTTGATTGGACGAAGGCATTGCCCTTCGAGGCTTAGATATAAAACTTGTTTCAAACTGTTTTCCTAAGCAGAACTAAAAATCATAATAGGGGATTTTCTTACAGATCAGATGGCTTCAGTAGACAATGTCACAGTTTTTCCTATAAATTAACCACCGAGATGATTCGAGTGGTCTGGGTTGTAAGGTCTTGCCTTTTCTTGGGACGAGAAGCAACGCGAGGCTATGCTAGAGCCCTGTTCTTGTTATTTGGGTTGTAGGTTCTAGTCTTTCCGGTGTTCCCTGACCTTCATTGGTGTCAGTGGTTGAGATGTTCGCGTTTGGCCTGGTGAGTCGCTGTTCGCAGTGGATGCGATGTCGGCCTGTGAGGCAGTTGTTCGCAGTAGATGCGACGTTTGCCTGTTTGGCCTGTTTGACAGTTTCTCGCAGTGGATGCGACTTGGTGCCATGAGTTGGCAGAGTGTGATCTAGAGGTTGTTTCTTGATTTAGTGGTGAGGTGGTTCTCCCTTAGCCTTGAGGATCGTGGGTTCTGGCAGATCGAGTCGTGGAGGTTTCCCGACTCAGCCATGGTCGTGCATTTATCAGATTGAGTCGTTGAGGTTCTCCGACATAGCTGTGAGAGTGTGTTGGGCTATTCCTGTTCGAGTCGAGGTTCTTTTCTTTTCCGACTGAGTTGTGCTTTGAGCTTGGAGTTCCGATCTGTTTGATCGTGATCATAGCCTGCATGAGCCACATTTGAGCTTGACAGAGATACTTTACAGAGATACTTGAGATGGGTTACTTTTACTCGAGCGGGTCGCTCCCCTCGAGTGCCACTCCGGAGTAGGCGAGACCGGGTTTGTTATACCCGGCGTGAGATTGAGCTTTCTTCGCGACTTGTCGTTGCTTTTGTCCCTCTGGCTGTGCTGGTGTTGGCAGTCAGCACGCCTACGTAAGTCCGCTCCTCGGGAACTAACGGCAGTAGATCCTACGTAAGTCCGCCTCCGGGACTACGGCCGTAGATCCTACTAAGTCCGCTCCTCAGGGACGTAACGGCAGTAGGTAGGTTGCGCAGGCTTGACTGGACCCGAGGAGGCAGTCAGTTCAGATTGAGTGATCAGAGATGAGAGTTAGTTGTGGCATCATGTTCTTTCTGTCCCCTCTTTTGAGCATCTAGATAGAGGCATAGAGCTGAGAGTTACTTTCCCAGCTTTCCTTACAGCACTGCTTTTTTACTTTATGCCTCTAGTGGACTTAGTGGGCAGACCGTCGGGCTTGTTGGCGGCACCCACTGAGAACTACTTGGGACGTAGTTCTCACACCCGTCGTGGTGTCCTTTTCCCACAGGAACTTCTACTCCGTTGTCCTGTTGTTCCTGTTGCTGATCCTTCTGACCGACGGCGAGGGAGTCGCGAGCTAGTTCCCCCTACCCGTCGTTGGAGTGTACGGTACCCCCCCTTCAGAGGAGAGCTTCAGTAGAGTTATTTTATTTTCCTCCCTTTGAGAGACTGTTGTAGTGAGGATGTTATGTATTGAGAGCCTGTACACTGATGTATTTATTGGAGATACCTCCCGGTGAGTTCTGAGTTTGTATATGAGGATTCTGCATTTATCATTTTTGGGAGCGGACATTGTTTTGTGTTATTTCCAGTTGTACAGTGATGATTTAGTTATACAGCAGATTTTTATTTATAGCTCTGATATCTGTTTAGCTGTATACTTTTTCTTGCAGGTAGGACGCTTCACCTATGCGGTTTGGCATAGGTGGCGGATCTGTTGGCGAGCCGGGGTCGCAGTTTCGACCCCGGGGCGTGACAGATTAGAGTGGTATCAGAGCCTAGGTTGTAGGTCATTGAGGACTTAGAAACCCTAGGCTTGTGGTGGACATTAGGATGACTACGTGAGAGTCGTGACTTTTAGCGAGAGTCCTGATCGAGTTTTGTACCTCTCCCATGAGACGGGATGAGTGATTGGCATGTTTGTGCTCCTAAGCGATTATGTTGGCTGCAGACGACATAATGCTGTGGAATTGATAACATGTCTTAGACTTTCGCTGGTATTGGGTCGTATGGTTGTTGTGTCCTGATGTTTGTTATTGTGCAGTGGTCTACGATGCCCCTGAGACGTCGTGTAGCGTAGAGGGCACATCCCGCATCTGATCAGTAACCCGAGCAGCGGGAGACAGAGCTATCAGAGCAGAGCGAGACCCTGGAGTTATGGATCCAGATGGCACAGATGTCGGAGGCTGTCCGATGCCAGGAGGAGGCCATGGAACGTTCGATGCGCTTGTGGAGCAGAGAGCGTAGTTAATTGCAGTACCGCTTGAGTGCCATCCAGTACCTTCTTCCTTTGCAGTGGTATCTTCAGTTGTACCAGTGGCGCCGATGGAGCGAGCAGCCCCCTCCGTGCCGACGAGCTGTGCCGAGGCACCGAGGCAGGGTGGATAGGTGGATAGTAGCTGAGCTTCGGACGTCATTGGGCCGATGGAGCCAGTCCCAGCAGTCTGAACCCTCCCGATTCACAGGTTTGAGTTGGAGCCTTTGTAGGCAAAATTGGGGTTGGTGGTGATTGAGAGACTATCTGAGAGCCTTCATGTGCTAGGGAGTTTTTACAGTTGTTGAAACTGCACGCTCCAGGTTTCGAGGGACGAGGCGCATAGGATATGTTTGACGGGGAATGGTTTGCACCAGGATACCTTTCAGTTTAGTTGGTCCCTCCATTACGGATTATTGGCGCTTCGATGGGTAGGCATTGTGTATGGAGCATGGCGCTGCAGTTCCTTGGGATAGGGATCTGCCGCCAGAGGCGAGTTCTGGATATTGGCGCTTGGCGCCGGGTGATGGAGGACAGATCGGGCCGGCAGAGATATTTCTGATTTTATTTTCCTGGATAACGGGTTCCCGTGATGCCAGAGATCGGGTGGACCCCGATGGCAGCATCAACCTCTATATCGGAGTGGCGCAGCGGTAGCGTGGATTTGTTAGACTGCGGAAGGTGAGGACTTTGACCTTCTGCGAGGCAGACGAGAGGAGATTTGGTTGTTGAGGTCGTTAGAGCACACTGGTTATAGCGACCGTGTGAGAGGTGCTTACTGCGGCACCGGGACCCAAAGATATCTCTGTTGCCACGAGATTCCGGGTGTGATTTCACCTGAGCTGTTGATATGCCGCCGGTTAGGGAGATAGAGATTGGGTTGGCGTGGTTCGGGAACCGCGCCACCCTCGACAGCACCTCATTGGATATTGCCAGTAGAGCTGTGAGAGCTGATGGCGCAGTTGCAGGATCTGATGGATCGAGGGGTCTGTTTGACCTAGTGCCACGCCGTTGATATACGGTGGTGATGCCACATCGTTGATACACGACTGTGAGGGCCCTTTATGGTTCGTGTGTAGACAGGTCCGAGTATTATTCTGGACCTTTTGTTGGAGTCATACTCCGGCAGTTATTGTATGGTGCGGGTACCTACTTGGAGTCAGACAGCCGAAGACCTTGCCTAGAGGGCGTTCAGGACACGGTAGGGGCAATCTTGAGCTCTTAGTGAGGCCAATTGGATTGATTAACGCCCTGCCACTCTTTTGGTTTGAGGAATTGTGCTCCAGCTGTACTTGATTGTATTGGTAACAAGATCCTCCAGGGTATTATGATCTACTATCCCAAAGCGACTTGGAGCGTGAGGGGCACTGGTGGATGCGTTACCATGCTGTGTGGGTGAAGCTGTATGCCAGGTTATTGAGATACAAGTTTTAGCTTTAGAAAGCTTACCTTCTTGGGTCACCATGTGTTAGCCGTAGGAGCGGCGGTGGAATTCCGGCCAATGTGGATGCTATTGAGTTCTGCTGAGATCAACATTTATTGTTGAGGTGAGGAGCTTTTTGGATTTGGCAGTGCCAGGAGAGTATGGCGAATGGATGATGAGACTGTACTAGCGCCGATTTTAGCATCGCCAGTGATGGGAGATTGGATTTGCGTGTCACAGTGATGCCTCCCATAGTGGCTTTGGAGTTACAGTAGATTATTGTTGAGGAACAGGGCTCGTGGTTGTGTCCCTGAGGGTCCCTTTTGACGGTACACTGCGGTGAAGCAGTCCCTGCGGATGGTCAGGATCCTAGAGTGATTGAGCGAGGACCCTAGCCGATTAGGGCTTCTCTTCTTTGGATGACCGTATGGGTATGTCTCGGATCGCCTGGTTGAGCTGGCACCAGGGACGGTGTTGGTGCGTGCTACATTGGTTGTCCTCTCTTGTCCCCCAGCCTTTTGTTGGCGTGCGTGTTGGTCCTTCCACGTCTCAGCTCAGGAGTGTTAGGCTTGTGGATTCCTCGCCCGTGATGGACTCGTTTCCTGTGAGATCTGCTAGTACTTGTGGTACGAGGGACGCCCGTTGCGAATTCTGGCTCGTGAGATGAGAGAATTACGCAACCGGGCCATGCCGTACTGATTATTATTTTGTTGAGGAGTAATCACGGGGAGTGAGTAGCGACTGGGGAGTTGGAGACTGTGTGGTTGGATGCTTACCCTTGGCTTCGAACTCCCTTTTGAGCCGTGTTTGTTTCGAGGACGAAACTTTCTTTTAGTGGGGGAGGATGTGAGGACCCGGAATTCCCACGTTTGGATTACTGTTGGATCTGCGGCTTCCGGAGACCCATGTTGGGTGTTAGAGGTGTTTGCGCGCATATTGGACCCAAGATTTGGACTCGGCATGAAAAACGGATCAAGTTTGCTTTCCCGGGAATTTTTGAGAAATTTTAGAAGTGGAATTTGGCAAATCGGACAGCGGATTTGGATTCAGCGCGCGAAAACGCTCAAAATGGACTATTTACTTGTATTTTTCGGAGCTCGGATGACCCGGCACGGATTTCGAGGTCTTGGGTACTGTTCCGGCGGCCGGAGTTGCGCTGGCGGCGGCGGCGGACGGCGGAGCGCGGCGGCGGGCCGAGGAGAGGCCGGTCGGTCCACCGCGGGAGTCGTGCACCGGGCGCGGGCCACGTGGCGAGCTCCGGTTGGCCGGCGCAGCACGCGCGGTCCACGCAGTGGCGCGGGTGCACGGTGGACCGGGTGCGGACGCGTGGCGGACTTTGGTTGGCGGGTTCTGGTGCGCGCGGTCCACGCGGCGGGAGGCTGATGCCTCGGGGCGCGTGCCCGACGTGCGGCAGCGGGAGGCGCGGTCGCGCACAGTGGGCGCGGCGTGGGCGCGGTCGGGGGCGACGTGGGGGCGCCACGTGGCGCCCCGTGGTTGGTCGGGCGCAGCCGCGCACGTCCACGTGTTGGGACACGTGGCGTCGCGCGGTTCGCGGGCGCACGTGCGCCGGGCGCGGGGAGCGCGTCTGGGCCACGTGGCGGCCCGTGAGGGATTCGGGCGCGCACAGTAAAGGGCCGGGCCCGTTACTGTAGCAGCCCGAATACCCCGGGCGCCCGAACTTTGGGCCAAAAGTCCAAAATCTGGATTTTTTCGGGCTGGGCCTATAAATAGGCAGTTGGCTGAGGCTTTTTGCCCCCTTTCCCGAGCTCCCCTGCCCATGGCCCCTTTAGGAAAGTTGTAGAACTTTGTGCTGCGCATCTTCTAGCAGAGGCCCGGATTTTTTGGAAGCCGCGACGTCGACGACTTCGGCATCGGAGCGCAGTGTGGCGATCTTTCATCGGAGGCCCGTTATCGTCGCAGTTCGATCTGAGAGGTCCACAGAGCTACTCCGTCAGTATTTTTGGACGATTTCTGCGGCGTTGGAATCACGAGAGGTACGCCTTCGATTTCCGTGTTGATCACCTTGATTGATTATGAGTTCTTGGCACGGTTTACGAGGCATTTCTGAGCCACTGTTTTGCTGGTGGAATTCTGGACAGCGGAGGCTTGCCGGAATTTTATCTCCGCACTCGAGCATCAGATCGAGACGAGCCTATACACTTTTTGGATCTACTCGTCGCGAGGATTATCATCGTATTTTTTTGGGATTTTTCTGAGGCTTGCCCGAAGGTATACTGTTTCCCCTTTTACTGTGCAGAGTTTTACAGTTGTGTGGTTGTGAGTGTTTGCGCACCTGTACTGTGGAATTTGTAACTCGGCCTACGGGGCTCGGAATTGAGCGTGCAGGTACCCGTTTCGAAGGTCTCGACGAGACGATCGCTGTGATATTTATTTCAGAATTTTTGGAGCCTTATCTGCAGGTGAAAAATGGACATCTTTGAGGCTGAATTTCAGAGTGTGATTATTTGGGTAATTTATGGGGTTTAAGTGTAACTTTGGACTGTATGTTGTACCCAGGAGAGTTTGCGGGTATTGCTGGACCCGTTGGAGTTGGAGATTTGGGATTCTGGGTATTTTTAGCTGTGGAACTCCGGACAGTCAGCATTTTCAGGTGGGTGGCCTTGTCTTCACGACCTATGGACTGTGCATTAATTCTATCTGTGTAGGGACTTGCATGTTATAGATGTGTTTTATATAGCATGCTAGATTATAGGAATTGATGTTCCTGATGTTGATAGATCATCATGTATTTATTGTCCTTCCCTACAAGCTGTTGATTATTGTTATCTTGGAATTTGACCTAGCACCCCTGTCATATGATTGCATGTGTAACCAGACTGGTAGAAAACCCTCACTTGGGCTAGGGTTATTTCTGCTTTAGACATCCACACTTCTATCTTTCCTGGACATAGTGTTCTTCCTCGCCCGGGTAGTGGGCCGAGTGGTCAGGAGTTATCTTTTAGTGTGGAATGCATGTTACACTCGTGCTTGGGAGCAGAGTGGCGTCTGGTAGATGTAGTTGGTTGTTCATCTGTAGCGGGAGCCGTTTGGGTAGACGGCGGTCCCGAGATGTTTTATTTTTCTTGTTTTATCTGTCGTCGCTGTGCTAGTGGCAGCGGTAGATCAGTGTTAGCAGAACCTTAAACCCAGAACCTTTTTGGACACACATATGATTTTTGTCAACCAAATATTTTCTTCCAAGCATCGTAGGGTCGCCTGAGTCTGTTCCTGTTTGATTGGACGAAGGCATTAGCCCTTCGAGGCTTAGATATAAAACTTGGTTTCAACTGTTTTCCTAAGCAGAACTAAAAATCATTAAATATGGATTTCTTACAGATCAGATGGCTTCAGTAAGAAATGTCACAGTTTTTCCTATAAATTAACCACCGAGATGATTCGAGTGGTCTGGGTTCTAAGGTCTGCCTTTTCTTGGGACGAGAACAACGAGAGGCTATGCCTAGAGCCTGTTCTTGTTTGATTTGGGTTGTAGGTTCTAGTCTTTCGGTGTTCCCGGACCCTTCATTGGGTCAGTGGTTGAGATGTTCGGCTTGTTTGGCCTGTTGAGTCAGCTGTTCGCAGTGGATGCGATGTCGGCCTGTTGAGGCAGTTGTTCGCAGTAGATGCGACGTTTGGCCTGTTTGGCCTGTTGAGACAGTTTCTCGCAGTGGATGCGACTTGGTGCCATGAGTTGGCAGAGTGTGATCTAGAGGTTGTTTCTCTGATTTAGTGGTGGAGGTGGTTCTCCCACTTAGCCTTGAGGATCTTGGGGTTCTGGCAGATCGAGTCGTGGAGGTTTCCCGACTCAGCCATGGTCGTGCATTTATCAGATTGAGTCGTTGAGGGTTCTCCGACATAGCTGTGAGAGTGTGTTGGGCTATTCCTGTTCGAGTCGAGGTTCTTTTTCCGACTGAGTTGTGCTTTGAGCTTGGAGTTACCGATCTGTTTGATCGTGGATCATAGCCTGCATGAGCCACATTTGAGCTTGACAGAGATACTTTACAGAGATACTTGAGATGGGTTACTTTTTACTCGAGCGGGTCGCTCCCCTCGAGTGCCACTCCGGAGTAGGCGAGACCGGGTTGTTATACCGGCGTGAGATTGAGCTTTTCTATCGCGACTTGTCGTTGCATTTGTCCCTCTGGCTGTGCTGGTGTTGGCAGTCATGGACGCCCTACGTAAGTCCGCTCCTCCGGGACGTAACGGCAGTAGATCCTACGTAAGTCCGCTCCTCCGGGACGTAACGGCAGTAGATCCTACGTAAGTCCGCTCCTCAGGGACGTAACGGCAGTAGGTTGGCGCAGGCTTGACTGGACCCGAGGAGGCAGTCAGTTCAGATTGAGTGATCAGAGATGAGAGTTAGTTGTGGCATCATGTTCTTTCTGTCCCACTCTTTGAGCATCTAGATAGAGGCATAGTAGCTGTAGAGTTTACTTTTCCCAGCTTTCCTTACAGCACTGCTTTTGTTACTTTATGCCTCTAGTGGACTTAGTGGGCAGACCGTCGGGCTTGTTGGCGGCACCCACTGAGAACTACTTGGGACGTAGTTCTCACACCCGTCGTGGTGTCTTTTCCCACAGGAACTTCTACTCCAGTTCCTGTTGTTCCTGTTGCTGATCCTTCTGACCGAGGCGAGGGAGTCGCGAGCTAGTTCCCTACCCGTCGTTGGAGTGTAGCGGTACCCCTTCAGAGGAGAGCTTCAGTAGATTAGTTATTTTATTTTCCTCCTTTGAGAGACTGTTGTAGTGAGGATTGTTATGTATTGAGAGCCTGTACACTGATGTATTTATTGGAGATACCTCCCGGTTGAGTTCTGAGTTTGTATATGAGGATTCTGCATTTATCATTTTTGGGAGACGGACATTGTTGTGTTATTTCCAGTTGTACAGTGATTGATTTAGTTATACAGCAGATTTTTATTTATAGCTCTGATATCTGTTTAGCTGTAGTACTTTTCTTGCAGGTAGGACGCTTCACCTATGCGGGTTTGGCATAGGTGGCGGATCTGTTGGCGAGCCGGGTCGCAGTTTCGACCCTGGGGCGTGACACTAGCAATAATAACTCGTTGGGCCCAAATTACAGTCCAAAATGCTTAAACCTAGTTATTATTACTAGTGTCCATTGTGTCTTATATACCCAATCACAATCCTATTCCCATTCGATGTGGGACTATTGGGGTGTCACATACTCTCCCCGTTTAGGCCTGACGTTCTCGTCAATTTAATCACACGCGCAGCACAAGATCACCCGGCGATGTGAAACTTATCTCGGTAACCCTGCCATCTAGACCCAGACTCAGCCGAGACTCGTCACACGCTTCCGGCTGGTGATTGGCACTGATACCAAATGTAATAATCCGACCCACTAGCAATAATAACTCGTTAGGCCCAAACTACAGCCCAAAATGTTTAAACCCAGTTATTATCACTAAAGTCCAGATGCTTATATATCCAATTACAACTCATTCATATCCGATGTTGAACTATTGGGGTGTTACATGAGTAGAAAGTTGGAAGACATTAGAAAATTAGAATTTTAATTTAATAATAAAAAATTATAAAATATAGGTCTCTTTATATATGGGTGGCCCTAAAATCCAATAGTAGAAATAGTAAATATATAAGTTAGGATAATAGTAGTGTTGTAAGGTTGAATGGATGGTTTGAGAAATAGTATGATCTAATGGGGGAAATTGGTCAAATGAATATATCTAAGGATGACAAACTTATAAGCACCAGGTGCTTGATGCTTTCAAAAGTCTCATAGGGCTGGACTCTATATATATAAAACAAAATTAATAATTTTAATAGTCGTGGTGAATTGTTTATAAGTTTAAAGGTATAAAAATATCTAAATTATGTAAAATTTTGATATAATATTTTTTATACTATATAAAACAATATCAATATTTATAATCTAAAATTTTAGTGTCATATTATCACCTTTTGTGAATTTTTTTCTTTTCAGCCGTTAATTTTGAGTCATTTCGATTATTAGACAAATGATATTAAAAATTTACGAAATCTATTTTCTAGAACCTTTAAATACCATAAATTAAATTTAATAAAAACAATCATCGATACGAAAGTCCTAACATCGAAAACAACTTGATAGCACGAAAGCTTCATTACTTTTAAAAGCACGGAGGCCTCCGTGCTCTCAAGTCGTTTTCGATGTTGGGACTTCCGAATGGACAATTGGCTCAATTAAACTTAATCTAGAATATTTAAAATATCTATTTTTTTTTTTGTGATTTTTCGATATCATTTACTTAGTAATCGAAATGGCTCAAAATCAACGGCTGAAAATAAAAATCTAACAAAATATAATGATATGATACTAAAATTTTAGAACAAAAATATTGATATTATTTTATATAATATAAAAAAATTTATATCAAAATTTTACGTGATTTGGATATTTCCACATCATTAAACTTGCAAACGACTCATTACAACCATTAAAATTATTGATTTTGAACCTCTCTGTCACGAGGCAAATGATATCAAAAAATCGAGAAATTTATTTTCTAAACATTTTAAATACTCTAGATCAAATTTAACGGAGCCGATCGTCCATTCGGAAGTCTCAACATTAAAAACAACTTGGGAGCACGG
Organism: Tillandsia leiboldiana; assembly: GCA_029204045.2. Classification (NCBI taxonomy): domain Eukaryota; kingdom Viridiplantae; phylum Streptophyta; class Magnoliopsida; order Poales; family Bromeliaceae; genus Tillandsia; species Tillandsia leiboldiana. Next base: position 5,596,084 of record CM055060.1, read on the forward strand.
AGGCCTCGCGCTTTTAAAAGCACACGTTCCTAACTTTCTATATATATATATATACACACATGAGTAGAGCTTATATGCTTTTAAAAGCAGAAGTCCAAATATTTTTGTGATTTTTATTATTGAATTAATTTGCATTGAGATCCGTGCTATTGTACTTTCTCTTTTTTTCTCTTTAGTTGATTTTATAATAGCACAAATTTCGATGCAAATCTTATGGTAAAAAATTTAAAAGCATATTTAGTCATATGCTTTTAAAAATATATAAGCTCTACTATATATATATATATATATATATATATATATATATAAAATTGAGCTCATGTGCTTTTAAAAGTAATAAGTTATGTCACGCACCGAGATTCAAAAGTGGGTCTAAATTTTTTTTTTTTTTTATAAATCAGAGTTTTAAACACTTGACTTCTCCAAGGCGTGAACAGACCGCCACACATATAGAAAAGCCTCTGTACAACAAACAGAGCCTTTCCTATATATGCTCGGCTAACAGATACAGTCAATCAGAGTAGATACGAAATAGCTATACTAAATAACTTCTACTCTATTACAACCACAAGGTTCATAAGTTATACATCCAGTTCTCAAAATGGAAATACAGTTGCAATGATTTACTAAATCAAAAGGGGTACATCCTACCAGGGGTAAAAACTACCACGCGTCCTCACACAGAACGTCCAAAGGTCCCTGCACCCGAAGGACCTGAAAAACAGTCACCCGAGGGTGTGAGACACACCGGAGTGTATCCCATTGGGCACGACGAGCCGGGAAATAGCAAGCCGTACCTACTGGATACAATAATAAGCGGAAACAGAAGTAGGATATACTGAAGATCAATGCAGGTATATAATCCAAGAAGATCAAACATAGATCAATAGAACAGGGTATGCATATATAACACAATCATACTATGCATGATAATCTATAACAGATATGAAATGCAGGTAATCAAACAAGCAAGAATATCAGGAAGGTGCATCAAAGGTAGTACCACGAATATACCCAATCAACTGCCACTTTTGGCCACAAGGGCCTCAGGCTAAACTGCCATGGAGCAATGGACCTCAAGCAACTACCACTTTTGGTCATTGGGGCCTCAGGCAACAACCACTTTTGGACACCCAGCAAGCTACAGAGCAGTGTAATCATATATAAAGCTGATCATGCTATAACTGATAATCTGACAAGTAGGAATGAATATGTTATAGCTGACAAGCAGGAAATAGTCATACTATCACTGATAATCTGGCAAGCAGTAAATGATCATGCTATAACTGACAAGCAGGAAATAGTCATACTATCGCTGATAATCTGCAAGCAGAGAATGATCATACTATAACTGATAATCTGACAAGCAGTAAATGATCATGCTAAAATTGATAATATAATAAGCAGAGAATGATCATGCTATGACTGATAATATGATAAGCAGGAAATAACAAAGATCATGCGTCAAAGGTGTCACCACAAATATACCCAATCAAATGCCACTTTTGGCCACAAGGGCCTCAGGCTAAACTCCAAGAATCAAAAAGTCTCTGGATAGTGCCAGGACCCCAGGGCTTGCCCTAGTTGCAGCCCAGGTCTGCTGGATCACCCAGATCCACATCCTTGCACTCACACAAGTTCACAATGCACCAAACATTTGTCCACACAGATCCAGCTTGATCTGAAGTGAGCATCAAGCTCAGGGGACATTTGTGAGCAAGTTTGATATTCAACTTGAAACCTAATTCCACTGTTTCCTTCTTTGTGGCATTTTCACAAACACATGGTGTGCACCATTTCTAACAATACCCACAACCCAACCCAAGGTTGGATCTCTGCATTCGCAGTACCAGACCCTGCAAAACTTGAGGGAATAAACTCCTCCAGGTTGCAGGAACTTTTCCAGCAACCTGGAACAAGCTCAACACCCAGGTTGGCCACAGGCTCGGGGAAGAAGATGACCCCCTTGGCTTTGAAATTCGTGACCCGCAACCCAGGGCATATAGGATCAAATGACTTGACCAATTGGGTGCTAAAACATTCTGTGATGCTTTCTGTGCCTGTGCCCGGCGACAGGGCACGGCGGCGGCGCGGCGGGGCCAAGCTCCACCTCGAGCTCCAACACCATTAATGGTGGATTTTGATAGAAGCACTTTGAAGCCTTCCAACATGGATGGAAATGTTTTAATGGTCCATAGGAAGCTTCCCGACCAACCCAGCCCAACCGGAGTTGGCCGGAGCGCCGGCGGCCGCGACATGGTTGAGAATCGGATCATCCATGGCCACCAATTTTTGATGCTGCATGGATGCCATGCAAGTGCATGGGTGGACTCCTCTCACACCCAGGAACATTTCTGGGCAAGTGGCCGGCGGCGGGGAGGCTCGCCAGCGCCGGAGCAAGTAGCTCGGCCGAAGTACATAAAACCCGAAATTTAGGGTTTCAATTTTCTTCGTGAATACCCAACCTTCTTTGTTCAAACTTTGTAGAATTGTTCTATGGGTCATACAGTCCTTTCATACCAATTTTGGCACATTTTGATCCATTGGTTGCGGAGTTTTTCCGAGGCGGAGCAACCTTAGGTTTCCGGCCAACTTTGCTCCCGCCGGCCAACCAGGCTTCATGGGGGCTCGGGCTCGTGCAGGGAGCATCCTTAGGACAGAGGAAGTCTACTGCTAAGGGTCTCGGGTCTTGAGAACCATTGGTTAGGGTGCTCTTACCTTGGCCGGAGTTGGTGAAGGAGGAAGAAGTCGGTTCTTGGTTCCTTCTTCACGCGCGGCCACAGCAAGCTCCAGCAACACTCCACTGGTACAGAGGAACTCCACTGGATCTCCAGATCAAGACTTGGAAGAAGTTGGTTCCATCTTCTTCTTCCTCTCTCTCTCTCTCGGTTTTCTCTCAAGGGAATGGTGTCCTCGGCCAACACCAGAGCACAAGGTTGGTTTGGGAGATGCTGAGAGGTTGGTGCTTCGAAATCCACTTCAAAACTCTTCGAGCTCTGGCCCAGGGTAGTCCAAGAGGCAACTTGCACTTAATGCAAGATTCTTTGCACCAAACCGGGTTCACACACAACCCCCAAGCCCCGAGCTCTGCTCAGCCACCTTCATGGGCTTCACGAGTTGGCAGAAGCCCAATGAACAAGTTCCCAAAGGCTTTGGCCCAAGCACCATTAAGTTATTTGAAGAAAAACAATAATTCGGTGCTTTTTACGTACTTCGAGAAAATCCGCTCAACGAAATGCGAAATGGATTTCGCCACGACGTCCGGCTCGTCGAGACCTTCAAGTAAGGCTATTTATTTGTTCAATTTGGCGCTCAAACGACTTCCCGGGCCATTTAGTTCTATGTGTCGTAATTCGACGCACGCACTTCGATGCACCCGGATCGCCAAATACGAAATCCGTCAGTGCCATTGCGTTCAGAACGTCGAAATTAGCTAGGATCGACTACTCATACTGCTAGTCTTATTTTGCAGATAGTGGTTTGGCCTACCGTCGATCCAGAGGGGTCAAAAACCGGAGTTTACTATTCACACTTAAGTTGCGGGGCCCGCAGCTTCTTCGCTGATTTCTGGAAGATCCGACCGTTGGATCGTCGACAAGTGAATATGAATTTTTCATGTTTCGACGAGACGGTCGCAATGGTGAACTCAGATTTTCGAGATCAGACCCCGATCAAAAAGCGATATTTTTGTGGCTCAATTTACTTATTTTCTGTAATTAATAAATCCAGAAATTTATTTAAATCTTTAAAAATTTACGATTACTACAAGTTATTGGTGTTTGTAGGTTTTTAGCCCTTGGATGAAAAGATGTGTGGTTAGAATGATAGTAGGACCCTTGGGTTAAGTGAGTGGTTGGTGGAATAGAATGATCTAAAGGATGAAATTCGTGAAAGGTGTAGATCTAACGGTTGAAAACTTACAAGCAACAATTGCTTGCTGCTTGTACAAGCATAGTAGCCGGACTATATATATATATATATATATATATATATATATATATATATATATATACACACACACACATACACACCTTTTGTGATATTTTTATTTTGTCGTTAAATTTGAGCCATTTTGATCATTAGACAAATAATATTAAAAAATTATAAAATTTATTTTCTAGGACTCTTAAATACTCTAAATCAAATTTTAACGTAACCAATCGTCGATACGAAAGTTTTCGATCAAGTTTTAACGTAACTCTAGGAGCCCACTATCATCCTAACTGTACATCTCTTAATCCAATGGGCAAAAACCTAAGAGCACTAATAACTTTGTGCTATTTATATATATATATATATATATATATATATACATACATATATATATATATATATATATATATATATATATATATATATATAGAGAGAGAGAGAGAGAGGGAGAGAGAGAGTCCAACTAGATTGCTTGTAAAAGTATCCAGTATTTTGTGCTTGTAAGTTTTCTCCGTTAAATCTAACCTTTTGACTTATTCCACCCCTTAGATCATGTCATTCCATCCCTTAGATCATGCTATTTTATTAACTACTCACTAAACCTAAGGAGCATATTATCATTCTAACCACACATCATATCATTTAAGGGTAAAAAAAAATTTCACCTAAATCAAAACTATAGTTTATAAAATATATGTAATTTTTTTGGCTAAATTACAGAAAACCCTCCTGTCATATCCCGCTTTTCCACTTTACCCCCCTGTCATTTAAAAGTCGACAACCTGCCCCCTCGTAATTACCGAATTGTGCAATAACCTCCCCGCCGTCAGTTGACCGTCAGTTTTTTTGAAAATATTTTTTCATATACCCAAAATACCCTTGGGAAATATTCCCTAAAAAAAAAAAAGACTTCGAAAAAAAAAAAAAAAAAAAAAAAAAAACTTCGAAAAAAAAGGAAGGGTATTTTCGTCAATTTACCATTTCTGTCAACGTCGTTGCCCTCTAAAGACATTTCTGAAATTACGAGGGGGCAGATTGTCGACTTTTAAATGACAGGGAGGTAAAGTGAAAAAGCGGGATATTAGAGGGAGGTTTTCTGTAATTTAGCCAATTTTTTTTATTATGCATCGAAGCGTACTCTGAGTCTTGCAGTGAGGATAATCTCATCACATCATATATATATAGTGGTAAAATTTGTAGATACAGTTTGCAAGTACACACAATCAAATAAATTATAGGGGCCGTTTAGTTGTACATAGTTACAATTACCTGCAATTATAACTGTACAGTTTGCAAGTAAACACAATCAAATAAATTATAGGGGTCGTTTACTTGTAGGTAGTTACAATTCCCTGCAATTATAACTGTACGGAGATTCAAATCCGATATTTGGTTTAATGCGTTTGATTCATATGATCAAGTGAGTAACTTTAAACCGAAGTTAAACTTACTTCTCTAATATGTTTTCTATATAAAAATAAGTTTTTTCTTGCATAGAAAGTAATCTCATCAAGTGATAAATTTTATTGATAAATTTTATAAATGTATTTCTCAATCTCACGCAGCAAAATAAATTATTTAAAATTACAACGCTAGCAAAGACACCTTCCTCAGCAATGACACCGCCCCCAGCCTGTCCCTTACTAACAGCAAAGACACCTTCCTCTGGCGCTGGACCAAATATAAAATCTTCTGAGTCAAGTCGATGTACTGCTTCTTACAAGATAGCGGGGAAGTAGACTCCCGCTTCGACAAACTCTAGAGCATCACGATACCACTGAAAGTAAAAAATTTTTGTCTGGCTAGTTCTTAGAATGAGGGTTCTGACCAGGGACATCCTTCTGAAAAGAAACTGGAGTGGACCCAGCTGTTGCGTCTACTGCTTAGGTTCTAAAGAAACTGCGGACCACCTCTTTGTATCCTGTACCTCCGCAAAATCGCTGCTGGAGGGCTTGCTGCCAAACAAGCTGGAGGTCCGCAACGGTACAACCGTAGACAGGCTATGGGATGCGAGCGGCCTCAAGAAGGGTGCATTGGGAAAAATGATGCTAACCACCATCGCGGCCACCTGGTGGAACATCTGGTTGGAAAGAAACAGAAGGTTTTTCGACAACAAGAAACGTTGCCTCGGAGCTTTACTAGCGGAAATTAGGATTTGCCGATCGAACTGGACCAGATTCTGTGCCTAGTTTTTTTTTTTTTTTTTTTTTTTTGGGCCCGGCTGCTCCACTGCAGAAACCGGTTGCCCAGTTGCTAAGTTCATCTTCGTCATGAATAAAGAGACAGCATGCTGCCTTTTTCTCAAAAAAAAAAAGAAAAAAAAAAAAAAATTACAACGCTAGCTACTACATCCAAACAAAAATGATACATTTAATTATATATATTGTAATTCCAACTACATGCATCTCCGGCATTTACAATTATCTTCAACCAAACAGTTACATATTATAGTTGCAATGCTCTTTATTACATCCAGCTAAACAAGATAAATGTAGCTATAAGCATGTAATTATTATATTTTCAACAACATATCTATACAAGTATACTGTATATATAATTATACCTAACCAAATAACCCCAAAGGGAGTATTTTGTTCCGCAGAAAATCTTAGAATAATTTTTTCTAAGAATTAGAAAGGCTTTCCATGGAATACATCATTTTCATATTTTTCATAGTTTTTGTTGTTCCGATAAAAAAATTTGAAAAAAAAAATTAGGAAAAGTATTTTTCAGGGAGCCAACGGGACGGAAAATACTTTTTTCTTAATAGAAAATCATGTCCTGGAATTTTGTTTCTAAGAACCAAACACCCCCTGAAGTTGATTAAGAAAGTTAATTAAGCAATCTGCCAACTGTTTCAAATATCTCCCATCTCAACTCTTTCATATTAATGGAGCACAGCAAGTTGTGTGGAATTTCCAAATCCTTGAATTCATAGGTCAACCTGACTTACAAATACAATCCAGTTAGATAGCTTTCGAAAGAGTTGTCAAGCAACTTGCAACATTGAGAAGTTTCAAATCCTCATAATGATATACAGAAGAAAAAAAATCTGGTACATTAATTGCACACACTAAAAAATAAATGGATGTCACATCTATAAACTATTTTTCAGAAATTTTTTGAAATTTCTGAGAAATAGATAGTATATGATCTGCTTCATTCAATAAAATGATAACTTCGTTTAGAAAAAAAAAAAAAAAAAAAAAGAAAAGAAAAAAAAAGAAAAGGGGACTATCAAAGAAATGAATGCAAGTCTTGTTTTGGCAACTTCTAAAATATCTATTGTATTTATTGGGGTCTCTAGTGAGATATTTTTGGATATTTTGTAAGACCAAATCATTTAATTGGATGGCTAGGCACAACAATCATTTTCAATTAATATAAGTGAGATAGCAAAATATGCAACAAAAACAAAAGAAAAAAAATATTTTGCAGAAAGTTGTATATGCAAAAATGGACTTTTTTAAAAAATAACCCACAAAATTTTTAAAATTTGCAAAATAACCCTATGAATTTTTTTTTGCAAAACTAACTCTACTTTTGCCAGCAGGGTGCCGTGGAGGCAAGACCACCTAAAGACGCTGAATCATTCAGCGCCTTCAGTGTATTTCCCGAAGGCGCTAAATGATTCAGCGCCTTTACAAAAACCCTGTGAAGACGCTGAACCATTCAGCGCCTTCTGTATATATAGAGAATGCGCTGAATCATTCAGCGCCTTCTCTATATATTCAGAAGACGCTGAATGGTTCACCGCCTTCTGTATATATCCAGAAGGAGCTGAATCATTCAGCGCCTCCTGCATGTGCACTGAGGACTTAGCCAATTTTCGCGAAAATTGGCTAAGTCCTTAGGCCATGTGGTGTAAGTGTTAAACGAGTTGAACCATTCAGCGCCTTTAACATAAATGTTAAAGGCGCTGAACTATTCAGCGCCTTTAGCATAAAGGCGTTGAATAGTTCAGCACCTTTAACAGCAGTAATACCAATATTTTTTTTCAATTAAGAAAAATCAAAATTTGTACAACAAATTTCATAACAGATTGAAAAAGTACAAGTTTCACAATAGAATGAAAAAGTATAAGTTTCACAACATCCAGATATTGAGCTAAAACATTCAGAAATTATGTAGAACAATTTCACAATATTCAAAAATAACAGTTGAGTAACAATAAAAAAACATAATCACAAAAATGTCAATAATATACCCTCAAACTCAAAATTGAGCTAAAACTCAATTTTGAGCTCGTCCTCTCCCTCGATGTCCTCGGCCACGCCCTCGTCCACGCCCACGCCCCACGCCCACGAGGAACTGCAAGCTCGATAATCAGTATATCATCAAGATGCTCGACGGCTGCCAACTGATCGAGCTCCTCGATAATACCACCCTCATCATGCTCAGCAACATGCTGGATCTCATGTGGCGATGATGACGAGGGACGACGACGTGAATATGTTGATGCAAAAGATGTCCGTGATACAGGAGGCGGGAGCGACTCTGACGTCGAGTGAAATGTCGTAGGGGCCTGAATAGAAGGAGATGGAGATCGTGACACCTGAAAGGGCGTAAATAGTTAGTTAATTTGAATTTGAAGACTTAATTTGAATTTTCTGGTGATATGAAAGTACTTGATGACGCGAGGACGATGCGTGAGCATAATCTCCTCGTCCCTCTAAAACTCCGACAGTAGGTAGCATTGGTACATTTTGTAGTACTATATGAATATGCTCGCACATATCTGTCAGAGTCCCGAATATCCTCGTAGGCGACGGACGATCATGCAATAACTGGCCTATAGTAGTATCTATCCGTCGTAGTGTGTCGGCTTGCATTTCAATTTACAAATTAAATTTATGTTAAATATACAAAACATGTTAAATTTATATATATAAATTATTATACCATTGTCCTCTCGATATGCCCACGAGGATGAAAAGTCAGCGGAGGACGCTGTACTGGACGATATATCCATCTCCTCGTAATCGTCCAGTACCATTGCATGTATATGGATGCCGCCTGCAGTGGGTCCTCACCAGCAGCCGGGAGCTGATCAACAATGTGATCTAGCCTCTCAGACCACCTCTCAATGTGTACAGCGTGAAATGCAATCTAATCCTCATCCAGACGCCCACGTGATGTCACGCGTCGGATGGACTCCACATTAAGAGGTATATGCTAGAGAAGACCGAATTACCGCAGGACTCTGTCTGGTACATGCATCTGTACAATGTGAAAGTAGATGATGACTGTCCTTGAACGCCAGATTTGCGAGCCCTGTACACAGTGTTGGCATAAAAAAAAATTATAATAAAAAAAAATACGGGAAAAGATTATGGTTGGTCCGTAATATTGATTTGTCTATATAAGCCCCGTAAAAGCTCAAAATTTTTAACATATTTGGGTCCAACAAATTCAATTCTTTAATAGGCCATTTGTGAACACAAGCTTAGGCCATTTGTGAACACAAGCTTGTGGGTCTCATCAAAGCTCCGTCAATTTTTAAGTCGGATCCTATTTTTTTTTGCCCAGCGGGACTTACATTATAGTAAACTTTTTGTTTAAAAATTTAACTTCAAAAAAATTATATTCAAATTGAATTTTGAATTTTCAATCAAATTTCAAAATATTTTTCAACCGGCTTATCCAAATTCATATTCAAATCTCCAACCAAATTTTAAAATATCTCTCAATTCAATTTTGAACTTTCATCGTTCGTTAATCGTTCAATTTTGAAATTTGAACATATTCAATTTTGAAATTTGAAATTTGAAATTTAAATACAACCATACTTTCTCAATTTTGAACATATTCAACTTTGAAATTTGAAATTTGAAATTTAAATACAACCATACTTTCTCAAATTTGAACGTAACCATTCAATTTTGAAATTTGAAATTTAAAATTTAAACACAACCATACTTCCTCAAATTTGAACGTAACCGTTCAATTTTAAAATTTGAACATATTCAATTTTAAAATTTGAAATTTGAAATTTAAATACAACCATACTTCCTCAAATTTGAACATAACATATTCAGTGTTGAAATTTGAAATTTGAAATTTAAATACAACTATACTCTCTCAAATTTGAACATAACCATTCAATTTTGAAATTTGAACACATATTGAAATTTGAACATAACATTTTAATTTTGAAATTCGAACATATTCGATTTTGAAAATTTGAAATTTGAATATAATAACTTCCTCAATGTATTCAAATTTTGAATCTCGCCTTTTTCTCAACGAACCCACGCACGTCGTTTCTCAACAAACCCGCATTTTCTCGCCAACCCCCTTAACAAATCCCAACAAACCCACGCGATATTTCTCTACCACTCCCCACTATAAATAAAGGGAATTTTTTTTTTCTCTTGCCGGTCTGAAAAATCAACCTCCCATATTCCACCACAAAAAAAATATAATCTCCCATATTCCGCCACAAAAAAAATCAACCTCCCATATTCCACCACAAAAGAAAACCAACCTCCCATATTCCACCACAAAAAATATAACCTCCCATATCCCACCTCCCATATTCCACCACAAAAAATATAACCTCCCATATCCCACCGCAAAAAAAATCAATCTCCCATATTCCACCAAAAAAAAAAAACTCCTCCCAGACTCCACTACATATCTCTCATCGCAAAAAAGAAGAAGGAGAAATAGCGCTTCCTCGACTCCTCCGATCGACTTCCTCAGCAACTCCGAGCGACTTTCTCAACTCCTCCGATCGACTTCCTCGCTTCCTCGACTCCTCCGATCGACTTCCTCAGCAACTCCGAGCGACTTTCTCAACTCCTCCGATCGACTTCCTCGCCTTTTTTTTTTAGACGTATTTCTCAGGTTCAAAAAAAAAAAAAAAAAAAAAAAAAAAAAAAAAAGATAAAGATAAATAAATTTCTTTGAAAGCCGGTTTGGGAACTCCGCGGACGACCCTTACTTCAGGTTGAAAAGAAAGAGAAAAAAAAAAGAAAGGAAAATTAATGAACTAATTTCTTTGAAAGCCGGTTTGGGAACTCCGCGGACGACCCTTACTTCAGGTTGAAAAGAAAGAAAAAAAAAAAAAAGAGAAAAAAAAGAAAAAAAGAAAAATTAATTTCTTTGAAAGCCGGTTTAAAAAAAGAGAAAAAAAAGAAAAAAAGAAAAATTAATTTCTTTGAAAGCCGGTTTGGGAACTCCGCGGACGACCCTTACTTCAGGTTGAAAAGAAAGAGAAAAAAAAAAAGAGAAAAAAAAGAAAAAAAAGAGAAAAAAAAGAAAAAAAAGAAAAATTAATTTCTTTGAAAGCCGGTTTGGGAACTCCGCGGACGACCCTTACTTCAGGTTGAAAAGAAAAAAAAAAAAAAAGAAAAAAAGAAAAAGAAAAAAAAAAATAAATTTTTTTGAAAGCCGGTTAAGCCGGTTTGGGACTTCTCCGGACGCCCCTTACTTCAGGTTGAAAAAAAAAGGAAGAAAAGAAAAAAAAAAAAAAAGAAAGTCAACATAAACCCAAAACCAATTCGGATGATTTCTTCAGACATCCGAACTTAGGTTAAGTCAAGTCAAAGCGAATTCGGATCCCAGATATAAATCAAAGCGGATTTCCTTCAGATCCCAAGTCAGAAAAAAAATAATAATGGGACTTCTTCGGATCCCAAATAATTTCTTCTTCGGATCCCAAATAGTTTCAAAAATAGAAACTTCCTCGGATCCCAAATAATTTCAAAAAAAAGGGAATTCCATAGGACCCCACATCAAAATAAAATAACTGTATTTCTCCGGATCCCAAGATAAAATTAGAAAAATTTTCTTCGGACGCCAAATAAAATAAAAGGGGATATTGAAATAGGAATTTCTTTGAATCGAGACGAGTCCTAATCAACTTGTAGCCTAAGTCCGATTCAAAAAGGACTAATAAATGAACTCAATAAGGCTCACCCCATATGAAGGCCTCAAATTTACCCATATAAAAATAAGGCCCAATCCATATACGGGTCCCAAATACAATCCACATACGGATCTCAAATCCAATCCACATATGACATAAGGCCCAATCCATATGCGGGTCCCAAATCCAATCCATATACGGATCTCAAATTCAATCCACATATGACATAAGGCCCAATCCATATACGGGTCTCAAATCCAATCCACATCCACATATGACATAAGGCCCAATCCATATACGGGTCCCAAATTCAATCCACATACGGATCTCAAATCCAATCCACATATGACATAAGGCCCAATCCATATACGGGTCTCAAATCCAATCCACATACGGATCTCAAATCCAATCCACATATGACATAAGGCCCAATCCATATGCGGGTCCCAAATCCAACCCACATACGGATCTCAAATTCAATCCACATATGACATAAGGCCCAATCCATATACGGGTCTCAAATCCAATCCACATCCACATATGACATAAGGCCCAATCCATATACGGATCCCAAATGCAATCCACATACGGATCCCAAATCCAATCCACATATGACATAAGGCCCAATCCATATACGGGTCTCAAATCCAATCCATATGCGGGTCCCAAATCCAATCCACATACGGATCTCAAATTCAATCCACATATGACGTAAGGCCCAATCCATATACGGATCCCAAATCCAATCCACATACGAATCTCAAATTCTATCCACATATGACATAAGGCCCAATCGATATACGGGTTCCAAATCCAGATCATATGTGGGCACTGAATCAAATCCACATATGATATAGGCTCAGTCCACATACGGTCCCAAATCCAGTCTATATACAATATAAGCCGATCCACAAATAAAACCCAAAACCCACTCAATCTCATCGCCTTAACATATAATTAAGGCAAAATATATCCAAACCGACTAGATTCTAAATCATATGCTTAGAACTTAGCCAAATCCCAATTCGATCGAGCTCTAACACATATACTTAGAGTTCATCCAAACCAACCCAACTAACCCTAATACACATACTTAGGGTCTAGTCAACCTTTTACTCTAGCACATATATCTAGGGTAGAAACCAAATCAACTCAACTAATCCTAATACATATACTTAGGGTTAGTCAATCTCTCATTCTAGCACATATAACTAGAGTGAAAAATATATCAAACTCGGCCAATCCTAATACATATAGGACTTAGCCATCTCCTACTTTCGAGTAGCATCAAATCCGACCCACCTCAATACACATCATTGAGGTTTGGTCATGTCTCCACTTTGGAACATACGCCAAATGTGGAATCAAATATAATTGGACTCTAATACATATACTTAGAGCCAATCGAACCCAATTAAACTCTAACACACATAATTAGAGTTTAATATCGATTAGTCCTCAACACATATACTCGGGATCTAATCAATTGCAAACCCAGCTAAATCCTAACACATATACTTAGGATTTGTCCAATCATTAGGATACGATTTATTCTATCCTCCTCACAAAGGTCTCTTAATCGAAGGTGCCCCAATCACATGGGGGTAATTAACAATAGATGCTTGCGTCTATTGGAAGTCATGAATCCGCAATACCTGATACCCACATACACCCATCAACATACAAATATAAATCTGAATCGTGAATACCATCCCACGGGAATCCCAAAAGAGAACCGCGCGAGATGAGTCATTCGAGATCGCAGACAAAATGGCACGCCCAGTGGGACCTGACTTCTCCTTCCATCTTTGAGACCTCTAATATATATATATATATATAAAAAAAAAAATCAAAAAAAAAAAAACCATAAAAAAAGAATAAAAAAAAAAATACAAAAAAAAGAAAAAAAAATACAAAAAAAAAGAAAAAAAAAGAAAAAAAAGAAAAAAAAGGAAAAAAAGAACAAAAAAAAAAGAAAAAAAAAAGAAAAAAAAGAAAAAAAGAAAAGAAAAAAAAAAGAAAAAAAAAAAAGCGGTAAAGGTGAATCCTAATGATTACATCGAGAAAATAGCACCAACATATATGAACATAGCTGGTTTTACTGGGGGCTTGATTACCTTTACTATCCTTTCCCAATAATGCGCAAAATATGGTCAATTTCTCGACTGCAACATCGAAAAAATAATCTAATGGGGGCATACCCAATCATCTTCACCAACCCGTAGGTAAATAGCTCACCTACTCACCTACTCACCTACATCCAAAAGAATGGTGTTCAAAGGAAAGCTCATATACAGTCAAAAAAAAAAAAACAAAAAAAAAACAAAAAAGAAAAACAAAAAAAAAACAAAAAAAAAAGACGAAAAAAAAAGAAAAAAAAAAGACGAAAAAAAAAGAAAAAAAAAAGAAAAAAAAAAAGAAAAAAAAAATCCCAAAAAAAAAGAAAAAAAAAAAAGAAAAAAGAAACCATTCCCGGCTGTGGTATAACCCCACAGGCAAAAATGGGATTCCCGCTGTGAGAAAACACAATTCAAACTCACAGGCAAAAGTTAGGGAAAGGCATCGGGTGAAAACCCATGTGGGCGCCCGATTGCCACTGAAACATATTTTTCTTTCAAAACAAACCCATATTTTTCAATAAACCCATATTTTTCAATAAACCCATATTTTTTAAAATAAACCAAAATAAATCCATATTTTTTAATACTCAAATATATTTTGTCTACGACAGCTAACTGATTTTGGGATCGGTTATGCACAGCAATTTTATTTGCTCGTATTTTTCAATAGCACAAAAAAAAAAAAAAAAAAAAAAACAAAAAAAAAAAGACAAAAAAAAAAAGAAAAAAAGAAAAAAAAATCCCAAAAAAAAAAGAAAAAAAAAAAAAAGAGAAACCATTCCCGGCTGTGGTATAACCCCACAGGCAAAAATGGGATTCCCGCTGTCAGAAAACACAATTCAAACTCACAGGCAAAAGTTAGGGAAAGGCATCGGGTGAAAACCCATGTGCCACTGAAACATATTTTTCTTTCAAAACAAACCCATATTTTCCAATAAACCCATATTTTTTAAAATAAACCAAAATAAATCCATATTTTTTTATACTCAAATATATTTTACAGCTAACTGATTTTAGGATCGGTTATGCACAGCAATTTTATTTGCTCGTATTTTTCAATAGCACAAAAAAAAAAACAAAAAAAAAAAAAAAAAAACGAAAAAAAAAAGGAAAAAAAAAAGAAAAAAAAGAAAAAAAAAGAAAAAAAAATCCCAAAAAAAAAGAAAAAAGCAAAAAAAAAAGAAAAAAGAAAAAAAAAAGAACCATTCCCGGCTGTGGTATAACCCCACAGGCAAAAATGGGATTCCCGCTGTGAGAAAACACAATTTAAACTCACAGGCAAAAGTTAGGAAAACGCATCGGGTGAAAACCCATGTGGGCGCCCGATTGCCACCAAATATTTTTCTTTCAAAACAAACCCATATTTTTCAATAAACCCATATTTTTCAAAATAAACCAAGATAAACCCATATTTTTCAATACTCAAAAAATATATATATTTTTTTTTCAAACATATTTTGTCTACGACGGAATTCTAACTCACCTTAGGGTCGGTTATATGCAACAATTTCGATTGCTTCCCGAGACAAAATAAACTCATATATTTCAAAAAAAAAAAAAAAAACAAAAACAAAATGCCCCCAAATTATAAGCCAGTTCAACCTAAATCGAATTTAGGTGGAATCATATGAACTGGACCATGCACCAGCTCGACCCCAAATCAAATTCAAAGGGTTTTGAGCCCAACCGCAAAGAGGGTGACTCAAACCAAACTCGAAGGCGTCTTAAATCAAATCCAAACCAAATGCAATGGAGTTTCAAGTTCAAACGGATCTCAAACCTAACCATAAGGTTACGAGCCAAATCAAACCACAGGCCGGTTCGACTTAGACCAAGCCATAAAGAATTCAACTTATCGGTTCAACCCAAACAAAACCACATGAGGACCGAGCCAAGTCGAACCGAATTACAAGCTAGCTCGACTTAAACCGAGCCATGAAGGATACACCTTGAACCTAGGCTGATTCAACTTAAACCGAACTGCATGAGTTTCGAGCCAAACCAAACCACAAGCCGGTTCGACTTAAACCGAACCACAAAAAGTTCAACTTGAACTACAAATTGGTTCAACCTAAACTGAACCGCAGGAGGATCAAGCCAAGCCGGATCAAACCATAAGTCAATTCAACCTAAATCGAATCTAGACGAAACTATATGCAACTTGAACCAGGACATGAACCAGCTTGACCCCAAATCAAAATCAAAGAGTTCTAAACCAAGCCGCAAAGATGGCGATTCAAATCAAACTCAAACGGATTTCGAATCAAATCACAAGAGTTCAATCCAAACCAAATGCAAAGGGATTCTAAGTTGAACCGAACCCCAAGGTGGCTCAACCAGAATCAAACTCAAACGGATCTCGAACCAAACAATAAGATTATGATCCGAACCAGATCAAACTATGAAAGGGTCCAAGTTGAGCCGAACTATAAGGGCCCGACCCAAATCGAATTCAAAGGGTCTCGAACTAAGTCATAAGGGTTCGACCTAAGCCATGTCTCAAAGGGTTCTGAACCAAAGTATAACGGTTTGGCTCAAATCAAATTCAAAATGGACAAATCAAGTGAAAGCCTAAACCGGCTCAGCCCAAATCAAATACAAAAGGTTCAAACCAGTTCAATTTGAACCCAACCTGGAAAAAGGTTCAAATCGAACTTCAGGGATGATCCAAATCAAGCAAACCAGCTCCACCCGAACTGAAACAAATCAAGAGTTCAAACCGAGCTAACTCCAAATAAATCTGCTGAGTCAATTTAATCGACTCACAAACCTAATTCCAAACGACCGAAAAGTCATTAAACTAAACCCAAATCCAAACGACCGAAAAGTCATTAAACTAAATCCAAATCCAAACGACCGAAAAGTCATTAAACTAAACCCAATTTCAAACGACTGAAAAGTCATTAAACTAAATCCAAATCCAAACGACCGAAAAGTCATTAAACTAAACCCAAATTCAAACGACCGAAAAGTCATTAAACTAAACCCAAATTCAAACGACCGAAAAGTCATTAAACTACACCCAAATCCAAACGACCGAAAAGTCATTAAACTAAACCTAATTCCAAACGACCGAAAAGTCATTAAACTAAACCCAACTTCAAACGACCGAAAAGTCATTAAACTAAACCCAACTTCAAACGACCGAAAAGTCATTAAACTAAACCTAATTCCAAACGACCGAAAAGTCATTAAACTAAACCTAATTCCAAACGACCGAAAAGTCATTAAACTAAACCCAAATCCAAACGACCGAAAAGTCATTAAACTAAATCCAAATCCAAACGACCGAAAAGTCATTAAACTAAACCCAATTTCAAACGACCGAAAAGTCATTAAACTAAATCCAAATCCAAACGACCGAAAAGTCATTAAACTAAACCCAATTTCAAACGACCGAAAAGTCATTAAACTAAATCCAAATTCAAACGACCGAAAAGTCATTAAACTAAACCCAATTTCAAACGACCGAAAAGTCATTAAACTAAACCCAATTCCAAACGACCGAAAAGTCATTAAACTAAACCTAATTCCAAACGACCGAAAAGTCATTAAACTAAACCTAAATCCAAAAGACCGAAAAGTCATTAAACTAAACCGAAGTTCAAACGACCGAAAAGTCATTAAACTAAACCCAATTTCAAACGACCGAAAAGTCATTAAACTAAACCCAATCCAAACGACTGAAAAGTCATTAAACTAAACCCAATTCCAAACGACCGAAAAGTCATTAAACTAAACCCAACTTCAAACGACCGAAAAGTCATTAAACTAAACCCAACTTCAAACGACCGAAAAGTCATTAAACTAAACCTAATTCCAAACGACCGAAAAGTCATTAAACTAAACCTAATTCCAAACGACCGAAAAGTCATTAAACTAAACCCAAATCCAAACGACCGAAAAGTCATTAAACTAAATCCAAATCCAAACGACCGAAAAGTCATTAAACTAAACCCAATTTCAAACGACCGAAAAGTCATTAAACTAAATCCAAATCCAAACGACCGAAAAGTCATTAAACTAAACCCAATTTCAAACGACCGAAAAGTCATTAAACTAAATCCAAATTCAAACGACCGAAAAGTCATTAAACTAAACCCAATTTCAAACGACCGAAAAGTCATTAAACTAAACCCTATTCCAAACGACCGAAAAGTCATTAAACTAAACCCAATTCCAAACGACCGAAAAGTCATTAAACTAAACCCAATTTCAAACGACCGAAAAGTCATTAAACTAAACCCAATTTCAAACGACCGAAAAGTCATTAAACTAAACCCAAATCAAACGACCGAAAAGTCATTAAACTAAACCCAAATCAAAACGACCGAAAAGTCATTAAACTAAACCCGAATTCAAACGACCGAAAAGTCATTAAACTAAACCCAATTCCAAACGACCGAAAAGTCATTAAACTAAACCCAATTTCAAACGACCGAAAAGTCATTAAACTAAACCCAATTTCAAACGACCGAAAAGTCATTAAACTAAACCCAATTTCAAACGACCGAAAAGTCATTAAACTAAACCCAAATCAAAACGACAGAAAAGTCATTAAACTAAACCCAAATCAAAACGACCGAAAAGTCATTAAACTAAACCCGAATTCAAACGACCGAAAAGTCATTAAACTAAACCCAACTTCAAACGACCGAAAAGTCATTAAACTAAATCCAAATCCAAACGACCGAAAAGTCATTAAAACAAACCCAATTTCAAACGACCGAAAAGTCATTAAACTAAATCCAAATTCAAACGACCGAAAAGTCATTAAACTAAACCCAAATTCAAACGACCGAAAAGTCATTAAACTACACCCAAATCTAAACGACCGAAAAGTCATTAAACTAAACCCAAATCAAAACGACCGAAAAGTCATTAAACTAAACCCGAATTCAAACGACCGAAAAGTCATTAAACTAAACCCGAATTCAAACGACCGAAAAGTCATTAAACTAAACCCAACTTCAAACGACCGAAAAGTCATTAAACTAAACCCAATTTCAAACGACCGAAAAGTCATTAAACTAAATCCAAGTCCAAACGACCGAAAAGTCATTAAACTAAACCTAATTCCAAACGACCGAAAAGTCATTAAACTAAACCCAAATCCAAACGACCGAAAAGTCATTAAACTAAATCCAAATCCAAACGACCGAAAAGTCATTAAACTAAACCCAATTTCAAACGACCGAAAAGTCATTAAACTAAATCCAAATTCAAACGACCGAAAAGTTATTAAACTAAACCCAATTTCAAACGACCGAAAAGTCATTAAACTAAACCCAAATTCAAACGACCGAAAAGTCATTAAACTACACCCAAATCTAAACGACCGAAAAGTCATTAAACTAAACCCAAATCAAAACGACCGAAAAGTCATTAAACTAAACCCGAATTCAAACGACCGAAAAGTCATTAAACTAAACCCAACTTCAAACGACCGAAAAGTCATTAAACTAAACCCAAATTCAAAGGACCGAAAAGTCATTAAACTAAACCCAATTTCAAACGACCGAAAAGTCATTAAACTAAACCCAAATCCAAACGACCGGAAAGTCATTAAACTAAACTCATATTCATATCGACCGCCATGTCAATAAACTGAGCGATCCATACTCATATCGACCGCCATGTCAATAAACTGAGCGATCCATACTCATATCGACCGCCATGTCAATAAACTGAGCAAACCCATATTCAAATCGACCGCCATGTCACTAAACTGAGCAACACATATCATATAGACCGCCATGTCACTAAACTGAGCAACACATATCATATAGACCGCCATGTCACTAAACTGAGCAACACATATCATATAGACCGCCATGTCACTAAACTGAGCAACACATATCATATAGACCGCCATGTCACTAAACTGAGCAATACAAATCGTATAGACCGCCATGTCACTAAACTGAGCAACCCATATTTATACCGACCGTCATGTCACTAAACTGAGCAACCCATACTCATATCGACCGCCATGTCACTAAACTGAGTGACACATATCAAATACACCGTCATGTCACTAAACTGAGTAACTCATATACATATCGACCGCCATGTCACTAAACTGAGCGACCCATACTCATATCGACCGCCATGTCACTAAACTGAGCAACCCATACTCATATCGACCGCCATGTCACTAAACTGAGCAACCCATACTCAAATCGACCGCCATGTCACTAAACTGAGCAACCCATACTCAAATCGACCGCCATGTCGCTAAACTAAGCAACCCATACCCATATCGACCGCAATGTTACTAAACTGAGCGACCAATACCCATTCGACCATCATGTCACTAAACTGAGCAACCCATATTTATATCGACCGCCATGTCATTAAACTGAGAAATTAAATTGGATGCGTACAAAAAAAAATGGAAAAAAATATTTGGAAAAAAAAATGAATAGAAAAAAAATAATTGAACGTGCATCTTTTCACCGTACTCGTGCCTCGTACAACGAAAAGATGGGGGGCATTTGTTGGCATAAAAAAAAATTATAATAAAAAAAAAATACGGGAAAAGATTATGGTTGGTCCGTAATATTGATTTGTCTATATAAGCCCCGTAAAAGCTCAAAATTTTTAACATATTTGGGTCCAACAAATTCAATTCTTTAATAGGCCATTTGTGAACACAAGCTTAGGCCATTTGTGAACACAAGCTTGTGGGTCTCATCAAAGCTCCGTCAATTTTTAAGTCGGATCCTATTTTTTTGTGCCCAGCGGGACTTACATTATAGTAAACTTTTTGTTTAAAAATTTAACTTCAAAAAAATTATATTCAAATTGAATTTTGAATTTTCAATCAAATTTCAAAATATTTTTCAACCGGCTTATCCAAATTCATATTCAAATCTCCAACCAAATTTTAAAATATCTCTCAATTCAATTTTGAACTTTCATCGTTCGTTAATCGTTCAATTTTGAAATTTGAACATATTCAATTTTGAAATTTGAAATTTGAAATTTAAATACAACCATACTTTCTCAATTTTGAACATATTCAACTTTGAAATTTGAAATTTGAAATTTAAATACAACCATACTTTCTCAAATTTGAACGTAACCATTCAATTTTGAAATTTGAAATTTAAAATTTAAACACAACCATACTTCCTCAAATTTGAACGTAACCGTTCAATTTTGAAATTTGAACATATTCAATTTTAAAATTTGAAATTTGAAATTTAAATACAACCATACTTCCTCAAATTTGAACATAACATATTCAGTGTTGAAATTTGAAATTTGAAATTTAAATACAACTATACTCTCTCAAATTTGAACATAACCATTCAATTTTGAAATTTGAACACATATTGAAATTTGAACATAACATTTTAATTTTGAAATTCGAACATATTCGATTTTGAAAATTTGAAATTTGAATATAATAACTTCCTCAATGTATTCAAATTTTGAATCTCGCCTTTTTCTCAACGAACCCACGCACGTCGTTTCTCAACAAACCCGCATTTTCTCGCCAACCCCCTTAACAAATCCCAACAAACCCACGCGATATTTCTCTACCACTCCCCACTATAAATAAAGGGAATTTTTTTTCTCTTGCCGGTCTGAAAAATCAACCTCCCATATTCCACCACAAAAAAAATATAATCTCCCATATTCCGCCACAAAAAAAATCAACCTCCCATATTCCACCACAAAAGAAAACCAACCTCCCATATTCCACCACAAAAAATATAACCTCCCATATCCCACCGCAAAAAAAATCAATCTCCCATATTCCACCAAAAAAAAAACTCCTCCCAGACTCCACTACATATCTCTCATCGCAAAAAAGAAGAAGGAGAAATAGCGCTTCCTCGACTCCTCCGATCGACTTCCTCAGCAACTCCGAGCGACTTTCTCAACTCCTCCGATCGACTTCCTCGCCTTTTTTTTTAGACGTATTTCTCAGGTTCAACAAAAAAAAAAGAAAAAAAAAAAAAGATAAAGATAAATAAATTTCTTTGAAAGCCGGTTTGGGAACTCTGGCACGCCCACCCTTACTTCAGGTTGAAAAGAAAGAGAAAAAAAAAGAAAAGAAAAGGAAAATTAATGAACTAATTTCTTTGAAAGCCGGTTTGGGAACTCCGCGGACGACCCTTACTTCAGGTTGAAAAGAAAGAAAAAAAAAAAAAAAGAGAAAAAAAAAGAAAAAAAAGAAAAATTAATTTCTTTGAAAGCCGGTTTGGGAACTCCGCGGACGACCCTTACTTCAGGTTGAAAAGAAAGAGAAAAAAAAAAAGAGAAAAAAAAGAAAAAAAAAGAGAAAAAAAAAGAAAAAAAAAGAAAAATTAATTTCTTTGAAAGCCGGTTTGGGAACTCCGCGGACGACCCTTACTTCAGGCTGAAAAGAAAAAAAAAAGAAAGAAAAAAAGAAAAAGAAAAAAAAAATAAATTTTTTTGAAAGCCGGTTTGGGACTTCTCCGGACGCCCCTTACTTCAGGTTGAAAAAAAAAAAGGAAGAAAAGAAAAAAAAAAAAAAAGAAAGAAAGTCAACATAAACCCAAAACCAATTCGGATGATTTCTTCAGACATCCGAACTTAGGTTAAGTCAAGTCAAAGCGAATTCGGATCCCAGATATAAATCAAAGCGGATTTCCTTCAGATCCCAAGTCAGAAAAAAAATAATGATCCCAGATATAAATCAAAGCGGATTTCCTTCAGATCCCAAGTCAGAAAAAAAATAATAATGGGACTTCTTCGGATCCCAAATAATTTCTTCTTCGGATCCCAAATAGTTTCAAAAATAGAAACTTCCTCGGATCCCAAATAATTTCAAAAAAAAGGGAATTCCATAGGACCCCACATCAAAATAAAATAACGGTATTTCTCCGGATCCCAAGATAAAATTAGAAAAAATTTCTTCGGACGCCAAATAAAATAAAAGGGGATATTGAAATAGGAATTTCTTTGAATCGAGACGAGTCCTAATCAACTTGTAGCCTAAGTCCGATTCAAAAAGGACTAATAAATGAACTCAATAAGGCTCACCCCATATGAAGGCCTCAAATTTACCCATATAAAAATAAGGCCCAATCCATATACGGGTCCCAAATACAATCCACATACGGATCTCAAATCCAATCCACATATGACATAAGGCCCAATCCATATGCGGGTCCCAAATCCAATCCATATACGGATCTCAAATTCAATCCACATATGACATAAGGCCCAATCCATATACGGGTCTCAAATCCAATCCACATCCACATATGACATAAGGCCCAATCCATATACGGGTCCCAAATTCAATCCACATACGGATCTCAAATCCAATCCACATATGACATAAGGCCCAATCCATATACGGGTCTCAAATCCAATCCACATACGGATCTCAAATCCAATCCACATATGACATAAGGCCCAATCCATATGCGGGTCCCAAATCCAACCCACATACGGATCTCAAATTCAATCCACATATGACATAAGGCCCAATCCATATACGGGTCTCAAATCCAATCCACATCCACATATGACATAAGGCCCAATCCATATACGGATCCCAAATGCAATCCACATACGGATCCCAAATCCAATCCACATATGACATAAGGCCCAATCCATATACGGGTCTCAAATCCAATCCATATGCGGGTCCCAAATCCAATCCACATACGGATCTCAAATTCAATCCACATATGACGTAAGGCCCAATCCATATACGGATCCCAAATCCAATCCACATACGAATCTCAAATTCTATCCACATATGACATAAGGCCCAATCCATATACGGGTTCCAAATCCAGATCATATGTGGGCACTGAATCAAATCCACATATGATATAGGCTCAGTCCACATACGGTCCCAAATCCAGTCCATATACAATATAAGCCGATCCACAAATAAAACCCAAAACCCACTCAATCTCATCGCCTTAACATATAATTAAGGCAAAATATATCCAAACCGACTAGATTCTAAATCATATGCTTAGAACTTAGCCAAATCCAAATTCGATCGAGCTCTAACACATATACTTAGAGTTCATCCAAACCAACCCAACTAACCCTAATACACATACTTAGGGTCTAGTCAACCTTTTACTCTAGCACATATATCTAGGGTAGAAACCAAATCAACTCAACTAATCCTAATACATATACTTAGGGTTAGTCAATCTCTCATTCTAGCACATATAACTAGAGTGAAAAATATATCAAACTCGGCCAATCCTAATACATATAGGACTTAGCCATCTCCTACTTTCGAGTAGCATCAAATCCGACCCACCTCAATACACATCATTGAGGTTTGGTCATGTCTCCACTTTGGAACATACGCCAAATGTGGAATCAAATATAATTGGACTCTAATACATATACTTAGAGCCAATCGAACCCAATTAAACTCTAACACACATAATTAGAGTTTAATATCGATTAGTCCTCAACACATATACTCGGGATCTAATCAATTGCAAACCCAGCTAAATCCTAACACATATACTTAGAATTTGTCCAATCATTAGGATACGATTTATTCTATCCTCCTCACAAAGGTCTCTTAATCGAAGGTGCCCCAATCACATGGGGCTAATTAACAATAGATGCTTGCGTCTATTGGAAGTCATGAATCCGCAATACCTGATACCCACATACACCCATCAACATACAAATATAAATCTGAATCGTGAATACCATCCCACGGGAATCCCAAAAGAGAACCGCGCGAGATGAGTCATTCGAGATCGCAGACACACAGAAGTCTGGTAATGCAGATAAAATCTCATCTGTGTACGGCATCCATATAACCTGTTAATGACACAAAATGATCAGTTAGTATAAAAAATATTTAGAAAAAATATATGTAAAGTATTGATTAAAACATCTACATACCTGCGTCTCTCTCTGCTGATCCAACTCATCTCTATAAAACTCAATGTCAGCGGTCCTGACATTGGCTCTAAAGCGTAGTCCTCCAGCGTTTGCCCATCTAGATTGTAAAATATATATATTAGTTGCAATTACATTTGAAATACAAAAATCTACTATATCAAATAAATATCTTACCGGCAACCCAGAGGGAGATCTACTATATCGGGTAGCGCTAGGACGCATGCAGGTCGGCCGATATGAATATGCTCCCAAGCCCAAATCTATATATAAACACCAATGACTTAATATAATAAATAAAATATTAAATACCAATATTAACATAATAATGAAATCAAAATATTAGATATTATACCTGTAATAGGGTCCCAAAATAACAACACTCGGCCTTCCCGTACAGTGAGGCAAGTCCTAGCGGTCGATATAAATATGCCAAGGCAGCTGCACCCCATGCATAAGCCCCGTAGATATCAAAATCAGCCAAAAGTGATAGCCACTTTAGGTGAACTCTGTGTCCACTGGGGTTGGGAAACAAACTACACCCGATTTGATATAACATATATGAACGGGCTGTAGCTGCCACTACTCCTGCAGGGGCATCTAGAGGTATATGGCCGTGCTGATGATATAGCCACGTTAGGCGTATCTGCGACCGGTTTATTTTGTCGGGCACAGCTCCCAACAATGCCTCGCATAGAGGCACCTAATCTTGCAGTGAGTTCCCATCACTGGTGGACCGTCGACACGGAGACCTGAAATAACCGCCACATCCTGGAGTGCGACGGTCATCTCACCATGGCGAAAATGGAACGTCTGGGTCTCCGGTCTCCACCTCTCGGCAAGGGCGGCTAGTAAAGCCTGATCCAGCTGCACGCGTCTCAGGCGTGCTACCCCGTAAAATCCAGACTGTCGGAATAGATCTAGTACAGCTGGATGGTCAAGCTCCCACCGGTTAAGCTTGCGCCCATACTCTGAGAACTCCACAGCACGATACCCCTGTAATGCCAAAACAAATATAGTTAGCTTTTACACCAATTCAGCTTATTTGTATTACGATAAAATATCAAATGAAATTTTATAGCTCTTACCTCAGTCCTGATAAATGCTGACCTATGGAGATGCTGCTCTGATAGGACCGAAGGATCAACTGGTCCCGCATCCTCGTGATCTGCCATCTGTAATATATAATCTACATATTAGTAACATAATAGCTAAAAAAGAGCAAATATTAAGACAAGATAAATAAAATTGTGGAAGTCATACGCCAACGTCCTTGTTGCACTCGTTGTACATTTTGTGGACAAGTGCTCCTATAATGGCCTGCTTGTTTACAAATGGAGCATGTTCCTCGTCGACCACCCCCCTCGTCCATTATATTACGAATACGTGTAGATCGTGGACGACCTTTCTTCCTTCGTATAGGAGACGGTACAATCGGGGTACCTTGGGGTCATGGCCAGTGCCGTCTATCAGGAACATGATGAAAATGTGGTGCGTACGTCGCACGATAGCAATCCGTACTACACCAGACTGAACAAAAATTATGATAGTCTAATCTTATATGTGATGTACTACAAACTGCTAAGATATGCGAGCAAGGTATTCCCGTTAGATGAAATTCACCACATGAATATTCTGCATTTGTTCCATTCATGGTTACTTTGAAAGAGAAATCTCCAGTATTGACTTCAAATTCAGTTAGTCCAAAACGTTCGACACGATGTCCCCGCGCCGTATCCATACTTTCGGTAATTATATTTTTTATGTTAGGGGTTAGCGCGTCCGTCATTCTTTCACCGTCATCACGACGATGAAAAAAATACTTATTAAGCTTATAAAATGTAGCCGCAACAAAAGCCGTGATAGGCAAACCACGACTTCCCTTAAATACCTTATTTAACGATTCAGAAAGATTCGTAGTCCTCAATCCAAACCGGCGGCCTCCATCAAATGCCTTTGCCCAGTACTCTTTATATTTATCGAGATCATGGACCCACTGCCAAGCATCGTGATCCAACACATCTAATTCTTCCTTCAACTGATTATATTCCGTCGGTGTTGAAGCAATTCCGATCTGCCAAAATTTATCTAACAAAGTTTTATTTTTGAAGTGCTTATTCATATTCGCTTTCATGTGTCGAAGACACCAACGATGCGAGTGACCCTGTGCTGGAGGATAGATAATAGCCACTATTTTCCTCAATTCAGGAAATCGATCAGATATAAAACAAATGGCTCTATCGCGGGTAACATACTGACCCATGTTTTGCATAAACTATCGCCAACTCCCGCCATTTTCTCCCTCACAAATTACAAATGCCAAAGGATATAGTCCATTATTTGCATCTATATACAGCCGTCGCTATCAAAGCATGACCTTCGTATTTGCCGTACATATGTGTGGCATCAATACTCACTACCGGCCGACAATGTGCGAATCCATGAATCGAAGGTCCAAATGACCAAAAAACACGACCAAAGCGACAAATCCCATCAGCGGGTCACCTATGATCCAGACGCCATAAAGTACCAGGATTAGATTGCTTCACCATATTAAGGTATCGAGGCAAGTCTGTGTATGACTGCTCCCAGCTCCAGTAAATAAGCTGTAACGCTTTACTCCTTGATTGCCATGCCTTCCAATATGTTATGTCAACATGGAAAGTTTCTCGCACCGTTTCTTGAATTTCTTTTAGCGTCATATTAAGTCTAGCCTTTAATGTCGGAAGAATCAATTGACATATAAGGCTCGAATTACAATTACGGTGCGCCACATTGAGCATTGGAACTACACATGTGTGTGGACCAGCATATGTTTTTACCCTAAAGTACGTCATATCTTTAGGTACCGAAGCATGTAATCTCCATGAACATCCCTCTACGAAACATTTGACAGTGTAAATCGTTCTAGTAGATTTCAATACTTTCATTTGTACATTATGATCAATATGCCACCGGTCTAGAGCATCCAATAAAGATGCCTTATCATGAAAGACACGTCCAACCCAAGTCCCGTCAATGCTAGGGAGACCAATATTGATTTGTCGAATATCAGTCTCTGTAGGATCTACAACATACTGATTTATCCAATTATTATCTGTAGGAATACGTTCCGAATGATCAACAAATTCAATTTCCTCGTCAGAATTGTCTACATATTCGTTGCTTATTTCTGGGTTGTCCATTTCATTGAAAACTGCATTTGCAAGATAATTTAACCCTCCATCATGATCATCATCTATATCAAATGATGGATCATTCAAATCGTCATCCTCACTAATATTGTGATCATCATTGATTGGTGAATCCTCATGATTAATATCACTATCACCACCCCCATCAACATTAGCATCTCCTTCATCAATATTATTGTCACGCACCGGGGTCGAAACTGCGACCCGGGCTCGCCAACAGATCCGCCGCCTATACAAAAACCTCGCATAGGCGAAGCGTCCAACCTGCAAAGAAAAACTACTACA
The DNA here is from genome assembly GCA_029204045.2 of Tillandsia leiboldiana. Classification (NCBI taxonomy): domain Eukaryota; kingdom Viridiplantae; phylum Streptophyta; class Magnoliopsida; order Poales; family Bromeliaceae; genus Tillandsia; species Tillandsia leiboldiana. The sequence goes on from CM055060.1 coordinate 5,624,364, forward strand.
GCTAAACAGATATCAGAGCTGTAAAATAAAACTTCTGTAAAACTCAAAACCAACCATTTGTACAACTGGAAATACTGATACAATATCCATCTCCCATAAGTGATAATCATACAATATCCTCAAATACAATTACCCAGAACTCAAAAGGGAGGTAAGCCGAAATAATACATCGGTGTACAGGCTCTCAGTACAAGTCAGATCCTCACAATACAATAATCTCTCAAAAGCAGAATAAAACTAATCTACAGACTGTACTACAAATCACCAATGTGGGGGTACAGCTACTCTCCAACGACATGTAGGGATCTAGATCGCGACTCCCTCGCCTCGAACAGCAACAGCAGAATCAGCATCTCCCACAGATTACTCTGCAAAATAAAGAAGAGGAAAGAAAAAGGAGGGGGAGAACCCCCAACGGGTGTGAGAACTACATCTACACGTAGTTCTCAGTGGGTACCGCCACCAAGCCCGACGGTCTGCCCACTAAGTCTACTAGAGGCAAAAAATAACAATGCAGTAAAAACTGAACAAGAAAAGCTGGAGATACTCTACAGCTAACATGCCTCTATCTAAATGCTCAATGGGTGATACAGATGAAAAGATATGCAACTACTCGCACCCAAGGTGCTCAATCGACCCAATCGAACTGACTGCCTCATAGGGTCCAGTCAAGCCTGCGCCTACCTACTGCCAGTACATCCACGGAGGACTGGACTTACGTAGAGCGTTCGTGACTGCCAAAACTGGCCCAGCCAGAAGGACTGCGTCCGTGACTGCCTAAAAATGGCCTAGCCAGAGGGATAGCATCGACAAGTCGCGATACGAAAGTAATAGGCCCACTCCGGACGGGGCACTCGAGAGGCGCGACCCCACCGAGGAAAAAGGTATCCGCGTATCTCTGTCGAGCTCAAAGTGGCTCATGTAGGCTATAGTCAAAATCCACGCTCATTCTCAGAACGGAATGACTCAAGATCCTCAAACATCTCGCACGACGGTCGGAGTACTCTCGACGACTCGGGTAACCAGCTCTCATGAATCTCGAGACACTAACGAACTCAACCAACTCGTGGCGCTAAACACACAGACTGGAGATACTCCACGGCCAGGATCGACCCACAACTCAGGGCTAACAAAACTGGTCGGACGACACTCAACGACCCGGGACCACCGTCAACCCTAACGGTTCCCAACGACATTGACTGGAAGATACTCGACGGCCCGGGACCACCGTCTACCCAAACAGCTCCCAACAACACTAGCACAGGTCTAATCTCAGCTACCAAACTCCACTCAGCCCCCAGGCACGAGTGCAACAATGTCTCACAGTAACCTGACCACTCGACCCACTACCCGGGCGAGGAAAATCTATGTCCAGGAAAAGATGCAAAGTGTGGGATGTCTAAAGTATAAAAGAACCTAGCCCAAGTGAAGGTTCTCTACTAGTCTGGTTTCAATATGCATCATATGACAGGGTGCTAGGTCAAGTTCCAATAATAGCATTTAATTAAACAAAGTATAAATAGGAAGTCTCATCTCTCATAAGCATGCTTTCTATCTCCTCTAGCATAAAATAAACATATCCATTTAACATCATGCGAGGTATCAAATCTACCAAAACATGTACAATAAAGTCGAGTAAGCATCAATCCATATGATCTAGGCCATTCCTCATGCTTACATCTCAATCCTAGCGATTGTACATTTAATCATGCATGCAATCAATCAAAATGGGCAATATTCCCAAAGGTAAGCTTCTATTAATCATCATCATGATATCCACTATCGCAATTCTCATAAAACATAATATGGATACTACTCATGCAATTCTCAAATAAATACCGATACTAAGCTTACCTCTCCATCACATACATGGGTACACTAACATGAAAATATTCTATCAGATAGAATTAGAGAACCGTCCATCGGTTCTGGAGACGAAGCAACCCACCTGAATCACTTTCCGCAGGCAAAGCCGAAGTCAGTGAAGTGCGTAGCCACCCGCTAACAAAATCCACCGAACCGCACCCTCGGTACTCAGTCGCACAAGCCTCTGCTCCAACCAACATCACAGCCAACAATCAATCGACACCACAAAGACACCCCAAAAATAGCATTTGCTGTTTTTACAAACCAGCACAGAAAAAGGGGATTTTCACCTTCGTGCAGTCCTCCGAAAAATTCAGAAAAATCACCGTTGTGATCCTCGCGATGAGTAGATACAAATCGAGTACTTATACACTTAATTCCGACACCTGTAGGCCAAGATACAAATAGAACAACGCGGTAAGCCAAACTATCCACAATCGCAAATCTGCGAAAAATCAGTCCCAAAGAAGCTTAAATATCACCTTTGAAGAGTCCTCCAAAAATTCCGATAAAAATACGGGTGCGTTCCTCTCAAAGCGTAGATGTCGATCGAGTCCTCAAACGTCTCGTTCCAATGCCCGTAGACCGAGAAACCCCAACAATACTCCACCGCTGTCCAATACCTCGCAGCGGTACAAGGGGTCAAAAGATACCTCGGGAACCATGCCAAAAACCAAAAACGAAGCGAAGTCATCAACACAGAAAATGAAGGCGTACCTCTCATGAACGCGCTGCCATGAAAATCGGCTCTAAACTTCATCATGGTAGCTCAGGGCGCCTCGCTCACTGAAATGCGACGGTAGAAGCCAAAATCGAAGGAGCGTCGAGGTGCGCCGCGTCGCAGAAAACGCCGATGCCGCGGCCTCCAAAAATTTCGGGAATCCTTCAAGAGTTGCAGCACAAGATGAAGAAAAAGTCAGCTTGAGGGCTCTGTCGCAGGGGATCTCGGAAAAAGGGCCAAATGAACGGCCAAAGGGGGCTATATAGCCAAAACAGAACAAACTAGGTAATTCGTCCATGTCCCTGGTTTCGGGCGCCCGAAAACATTCGTGCGCAAACAGTGCCCAAACAGTAGCCCGATCGCCAGCCGTCCATCCAGCGCCCGGATCCACTCCGTTGCGCCACGTGTCCCCGCACAACAAACAGCTAGGACGGCCTACAAGCTCGCGACGCGTGGCCGCGCCCACGCGCCCGCCTCTCCCGCGTCAACGCCTTGGTCGGCGCGCACACGTGTGCGCACGCCGCGCTGCCGGAGCCCACGCTGCGCACGCATCCCGAGGCACCTGCCGCCCTACTCGGTGGACTGCGCCTGGTGCGCCAGCCAATCCAAAGCTGCCACGTGTCCAAACCGCGCCAATAGGAAAACGCCACGTGGCACACCACCCTCGCTGCACCGCGCCAGCTCCGCCCTCGCGTGGACCGAGAGCACGTGGACCGGCCAACCGGGAGCCGCCACGCGTCCATCCCCCGGTGCACGCCAAGCCCCGTGGACCGAGCGGCCCGCGCCTCTGCCCGCAGCCGCTACCCGCCGCCGCTCCGCCGCCTGCCCGTCACCGCCGGCGCTGCCTCGGCCGCCGGAACAGTACCCCCTTGCCTCGAAATCCGTATTTGAACATCCGGGTTCCTAAAAATACAAGTAAATAGTTCATTTCCATCATTTTCGCGCACTGAGTCCAAATCCGATGCCCGTTTTGCCCAATTCCACTTCTAAAATTTGTCGAAGGCTTCCGGTTAGGCAAACTTGCTCCCGTTTTCCACACTGAGTCCAATTCTTGGGTCGATCCGATTCGCGCACAAACACCTCTAACACAAAGCAAGGGCCTCCAGAAGTCGGTAAACACACTGCAAAAGCTCTATGGAGATCCGGGTCATCACAATTATCACCTCCTTCGTCAACATTAGTACCAAAATCATTAATAACAGGATTATTCCGATGATCATAGGAAGTAGATAACCTGCACATTTGGTAAAAATAAAATTCCAACATTACCACCTCCATGTACCATTAATTTAAAAATTAATTTGATTTGTACTTACCCCCAATCATAAGGTTCTAGTTGTAAATGAGACAACCTAGGTTCTAGACGGGAAGTCGTGCATTGTCCGCGTGAGGTCGTGCATTGTCCACGTGAGGTCGTGGCTTGCGTGTGTGTGGTCGTAGGTGGCACACATGTGGTCGTTGGTGGCACACTAACCGAGCAAGGTACAACACTCTCAATAGGCGAATACTCACTTTCTCTACAGCATATATAATGATTAAATCCATTTAAAGAAAATTACAAATCACCAATTTATTATGTTATTTTACTAACCTTGTCTTTCTTACACCACCTTTGCTTGGAATATTTTGATCACCCATTACATTGGCGAAAGGACCCACATCAATATAATTGTGGAGCATTCTCGTGTAATAACCTTGTGGCTCAAAATTTTCCGACGGGTGTAGCTCTTTCTCAATGTATACTGTCACAAAACCATAATGTTCGCATAATCCAATCATTCCCTTCAATGATTCATCATCTACTATTTCGTGAGCTAAATATTCGTTACCGACACTGGGGCAATGAATAGTGAATTTTAAACAAAATTCTTCTCTTGTACAATTTGTTAAACGATACATCCTCGTCTCGAAACTAGTATATATAGAATCAGAACGTATCGCGATTAATTTTTTTCGACCGCCGATATATTTTGGACCATTCTCATCGATAACTAACTGTACATACCAATGAACACTTAGCGACAAGCGACGATTAGCCATTTTAACTACAAAAAAAATAAACACTTCAAAATACTAATTTGAACTTCGTAGTGAGAGAGCGACAGTGAAACCTCTCACTGTGAGATCTCTCAAGGTAATGCTAAGGGCGAGAGTGAGCGATCTCGCGCGGACACTGTAAAACCTCTCTCACAGTGAGAGATCCCTCACTGTGAGAGACTCACAGTGAGGGATCACAGTGAGCACAGTAAGGGATCTCTCACTGTGAGAGAACTCTCACAGTAAGGTTGTCTCACAGTGAGAGAACTCTCTCATTGTGAGAGATCCCTCTCACACTGAGGGATCCCTCACTGTGAGAGACTCACAGTGAGGGGATCGCCCACTGTGAGCGATCTCACAGTGAGCGATCTCACTGTGAGGGGATCTCTCACTGTGAGCGATCTCACTGTGAGAGATCCCTCTCTCACAGTGAGAGAGAGAGAGAGAGAGAGAGAGAGAGAGAGGGAGAGGGAGAGGGAGGGGCTCACAGTGAGAGATCTAGAGAGTGATAGAGACGGCGGCGACAATGGGCTTCCTCTCGGCGACGGCGAGGTCGACGGCGACAATGGGCTTCCTCTCGGCGACGGCGAGAGAGGGGGAGAGAACTCTGCTTCGGCACTGTGCGGGAGAGGGGGAGAGAACTCTGCTTCGGCACTATGCGGGAGAGGGGGAGAGAACTTGCGGGATTGAAGAGAGAAAGTGAGGGAATTGTAGCCCGAGCGGGGGGTTTTAGTGGAGAAGAAGGCGCTGAACCATTCAGCGTTCAGCGTCTTTAACATAAATGTCCTTAGGACTTAGCCAATTTTCGCGAAAATTGGTCAAAAAATTCTCAGCGCCTTCCGCATATATGCAGAAGGCGCTGAATGAATCAGCGTCTTCAGCATATGTGCAGAAGGCGCTAAATCATTCATTGTCTTTAACTTAAATGTTAAAGGCGCTGAATAGTTCAGCGTCTTTAACATAAATGTCCTAGGAACTTAGCCAATTTTTGCGAAAATTAGTTAAGTTTTCAGCGCCTTCCGCACATATGCAGAAGGCACTGAATGAATCAGCGTCTTCAGCATATGTGCAGAAGACGCTGAATCATTCAACGCCTTCAGATGGTACAACCTCCGTGGTGCCCTGCTTGCAAAAGCAGAGTTAGCTTTGCAAAAAAATAAATTCAAAGAGTCATTTTGTACATTTTAAAAAAATTTAAAGTTATTTTAAAAAAATATCCTGCAAAAATTCTTTTTAACTCTTCAATGTTGTGTTTGGTAAACATCGCCTGTATCAATTTCGCTCGGCTTCTAAAATATGCTTGTCAACAATATAATACAAATTCTGGGTAATTTATTCTGATTGTACGGTTAAATCCACCAAGTAAGTATTAGACTAAACATTAGCACCATGTTTTGGTAAAATTGTACGGAAGTGACTTGAACTTTGAGCCATCTAGAAACGACTATCCAACTTTTAAAAAGTTCATATTTTCATTTGATTTGCGTTCTAAAGATCTACATTGGGTGCACCTATATATTCTTTTTCTGTTCTTGATGCGTGTCTTTTAGTTAATCCATTCATTTAATTGTTAAGTTAAAAAAATTATGATTAGTACTATGCTGTAGATATTGAACAACCAGATAAAATTAAATTAATGCGCGGACATAAATGTTCGGTTGCACTAGTTTGGAGCTAATAAATAATTCATATCAAATAAATTAAAATATTAAATAGTAAAATTAAAACTTAGAAATTTGAATTTGAATAGAAATTAAAATAGACTAGAAATGAAAACAGAATGGAAAATTTCTCCCCTTATAATTGGTTTAGAAACCCATGGGAATCAACATAGTTGATTCCTATATGCACTGCATATTTGGTTGAGATGAAGAAAAAATTAGTTACAAAAAAAATAAAATAAAATAAGTAAAAATTAAATTTAAAATTGAATTCACAACTCAAAACTTAGAATTAAATTTACAATTTAATTTCAAACTAAAACGTAAATATTACAAATTTACATCAAAATTTTAAAATAATTAGTCAAAATTTAAAATGTAAAATTTAAAAAGTAAAAATTTAAAATTGAGCCGACAAATAAAAATATAAATTTAAACTCAAGAGTTCAAATTCAAAGTACTTGATTGAATTTTAGTTTCAATTTAAGTTGAAATCAAAATCTAAAATTAAAGGTTCAATTTTTAAATTTAAGCTTATATTTTAACTAAAAATTTGAAGTTAAAATTTAAATTTAAATTCAAATCAAAATTATAAAATATAATTAGAGTATTTTTGAAATAATTATTTACTTCGTGAAAATTCAATTTTCAATCCGACCATAAATAAAAGTTGAATGGAGATTCACACGCCATCTAAAAAATCGGGAAATTGAAATCAACAAATAGAATCATTCATTCTGATTCCAATTTATGAGTGATAAATAGGGGGAGAATCAAACACACCCTTATAAATGTTCCGTATTCTTCAAGTTAGTTGTGTGCACTTTTTACTTTATTATTTCATATTGCCATATATCCCAATTAAGATCAGTCCACCTGGCCTGTGCTGTGTTAACACGGCAAGTTAACTCAATTAAAATCTACATAATAATAGCCCTTTCAAGAGCCCACTTCTGCTTTTGCTTTCAGGGGCAATAATATCTCGAACACATTGGACATTGGACAAGCAGAAAAAGATATGAGGCTTTGGTCACAATTGAAAGCAAAATGAGCTTTCAAATCTTAAATCATTATTTGTTGCTTCTAGATTTGTTGCACAGAAATTTTTTTTTTTTTTTTTTTCTTTTTTTGAGAGTTTCCTTACCTGAAAATGTAAACCAATTAGATTTCAAACTTGAAATTTCGAATACCAACCATCAAATTTTTTATCACTTGCGCTAGAAACGGTGGTTAATCAAAATCAATTTGTTAGAAATACTTTAATACCATGTTATTAGAAAATATCATATATAATACCTATAAGTAAGAAGTTTAAAAGTTCCCTCTATATATTTAGCTTCTAAACTGCTATCGTCAAAACTAATAAATAACAAATTATACTAATAATCTCCCTTGAGTTTAACTAATTTTCTCTCTTGAGGTGGAATAACAATAATAATATCGCAGGCTATGTCTCATATCTATCTTAGAAAGAAAATTGCTGCATAAATGTAACTCAAAAGGAGAATGTTCCCCCATCCCGCAATGGAAAAACTGATTATTATAGATTGAGCCAATGTAACTCTTCAATGTCTTGACCATAATAGTCAACAGAGCACTACCCACTTAGATGCGGTGTTAGTCGCGATCACAGTCTCGAACGAAAATATAGATTGGGCATGTGGTTTAGGTCCTTCCAGTTATTATTGCTAGTGGGTCGGGTCGTTACAAGTATCGGGACGAAACCATCGGCCCAAGATGCCTAAGCCCAGTTATTATTACTCGTATTTATAGTCTCTTATAAATCCAATCACAACTTTATTTCCATCCGATGTAGGACTATTGGGGTGTCACAAACTCTCCCTATTTAGGCCTGATGTCCTCGTTTGTCCAATCACACGCGCATCCCAAGATCACCAGGCAATGTGAGACTTGTCTCGCTAACCTTGTCATCCAGACCCAGACTTAGTCGAGACTCGTCACACACTTCCGGCTGGTGATTGGCTCTGATACCAAATATAACGATCTAAACCAATAGCAATAATAACTCGTTGCGTCTAAACCACCGGCCCAAAATATTTAAGCTCAATTATTATTATTAGCGTCCATATCTCTTATATACCCAATCACAATCTCATTCCCATCCGATGTGGGATTTTTGGGATGTGACAAAACCCCCGTTAAGGCCTTGACGTTCTCGTCAGCCCAAACACACACAGTCCAAGTTCACCAGACGATGTGAGACTTGTCTCACTAGCCATGTCATTCAAACCCCTGACATAGCTCGTCTCCTTGTCTGTCAGACCGTGGCTCAGCCGAGACTCGTCGCTCACTTTTGGCTAGTGATTGGCTCTGATACCAAATGTAACGACCCGACTCACTAGCAATAATAACTCATTGGTCCTAAACCACGACCCAAAATAGTTTAGCTCGGTTATTATTACTCGTGTCTATAGTCTCTTATAAACCCAGTCACAACTTTATTTCCATCCGATGTGGGACTATTGGGGTGTCACATATAATTTCGGGATAGATTGTGTGTAGACAATGACCCAAAATTCTGAGAGGAAATCTTGAGAGAAGTACACCGTTCCCCATATACTATACACCTGGGTGACACCAAAATGTACAAAGATTTGAAAATACATTATTGATGGCCCAAAATGAAAGGTGACGTTGGATGCTATGTGGTTCAATGCTTAGTGTTCCGACAAGTAAAAGCCCAACATCAACTTTCGATAGGTAAATTACAAAGGTTACCTATACCTTTTATGGAAGTAAAAAAATATTGTCATGGACTTCATCGTGGGCTTACTCAAATAACAAGCGGGCCACGATGTGATTTGAGTGGTTGTAGATCGATTAATCAAGTTGGCTTATTTTTTAACGATCCACATCAGCTGATCAAGGGACAAGTTGTTATGGATCTACATCAGTGAGGTTGTGCACCTCCATGGAATGTCGGTGTTGATCGTTTCGTATCGGGATCGCTAATTCGTGTGGCAGTTTTGGAAGAGTCTACACAAGGCTCTTGGGACATGCATTGATTTCAGTACGACATATCATTCTCAGAATGATGGAAAATCAAAAAGAACAAATTAGATTCTCCAGGATATGTTGCAAACGTGTGTCCTTGATTATGGAAACGGATAGCAACAATATTTGCCAATGGTGGAATTCATCTACAACAATAGCTTCCAAGCGAACATCCGGATGACACCCTATGAAACATTGTAGAGATGGAAGTGTCGATCTCCACTTCATTGGAGTGAGGTTGGCGAGAAGCCTACCTTAGGTCCGAATATAGTGTAAGAGACTGAGGAGAAAGTTTGCATTGCGCGTCAAAAGTTATTGACAGTGCAAAGCCGACAAAATTGCTACTTTGACAAGCATCGACCCAACTTGAAGTTTAGTGTTAGGGACCATGTGTTCTTGAAGGTCTGCCCAACAAGAGGAGTAAAGCGATTTGGAATCCGAGGGAAATTGAGTCTTCGCTACATTGGACCGTTTGAGTTGTTGGAGCGAATTGACCTCGTGGCATATCGGATTGCGCTACCCCCGAGCATGGCGGGAGTACACGACGTGTTTCATGTGTCTCTACTCTGCAAGTATGTGTCCGATCCCACGCACGCCATTAGCTATCCACTACTAAAGTTGCGGGAAGATTTGAGCATGATGAATATCCGATTAGCATCCTCGCCCGACAAGAAATTAAAGATATTGCGGAATCACTCCATTCCATATATCAAAATGTTGTGAAGCAACTATGAGGAGCATAAAACTACTTACGAGCTTAATAGCACAATTCAGGTGTGTTATCCCTATCTTTTCGGGGAGTCCTCTTGAGGTATGAAATTTCAAGTTTCGCGGACGAAACACTCTTTTAAGAGGGAAGGATGTATTACACTGAATGTTTGCAAATGGGAGTGCTCTAGTGAGAAAAAATAATGAAAACTATTTAAATAATCTTAATTGTGGTTGGGGGGTGTAGGAGTGTTTTCAGTACAAAAATGGCATGGAAACATACTTTGAACAGCAAAATCTACAAAACTCCAGAGTTACAATTAGTACTGGTACTGGAGTGGGTTACTTGTACTTAGCTGTGAGATGGCTGGGAGAGATCTCGAGTCTTGCGGAACTCTCGTGAGTACCGGTACTAAAACTCTAAGTATCAGTGTCCCGCCCCGAAACCACCAATTTGTACAGTTCGGGCACGCCAACAGACCCGCCAATCGGGTATGACCTCTCACTACCCGAAAGGAACGGTAACATCCAAAATAATAAATCAAGTGTATGCGGAAGCTCAATATCAGAGTACTAAAAATCACTACTAATTTAAAACTTTCATTCAATAACCAATAAGTTAAACTGTAACTGAAAGCATACAAGAGTGAACCATAATACAACTTTATTACATTTTACATCTCTCAACTTGCAACTAAATAATATTGTAAATTTTTACATCTTTTCCTCACAATACATAGTTCACTCAAAATATAAAAAGGTACATCTGCTAGACCCTCTAGGTCTTTATGCTGCTGGGCTCTTGCCCCTGTCGTCTGTCGCGACCGCTGTATCCGAACCTGAAAAAATGGTCACCCGCGGGTGTGAGAACTACAACAAAGTTTCCAGTGGGTTCAACCACCGAGAAAGAATGTCCTACACCACTTGGTCCAATGGAATGTAATAACCGTAATTTTTAAAATCTAAATTTAAGTTAAAATAATTTTCAGAATTATTTAAATAGCAAAAAAATGGGCAATTAGTGGGTCAATAGTGGCCCAGAGATGTCGACTTTTGATCGGGGTCTGATCTGGAAAATCCGAGATCACCATTGCGATCGTCTCGTCGAAACATAGAAGTTTCATATTCGTATGTTGTCGATCCGACGTTCGGATCTTCCAGAAATCAGAAAAGAAGCGGACGGGCCCCGCGACTTAAGTGTGAATAGTAACTCGCGATTTTCGACCCTTCGCGAGCGACAGTTGGCCGAACCACTGTCTAAAACCCTGACATAGGGGTATGAGTAATGGATCCTAACTAATTTCGACATTCTGAGCGCAATGGCACTGTCGGATTTCGCGTTTGGCGACCCGGGTGCATCGGAGTGCGTGCAATATACCGCAAATCGTCAAATTAAATGGCCCGAGAATTCATTTGTGTACCAAATCGAACAAATGAATAGCCTATCTTGATGGTCTCGACGAGCCGGACGTCGTGGCGAAGTCCATTTCACATATCGTCAAGCGAATTTTCTCGAAATGCGTGAAAAGCGTCGAATTATTAATTTTCTTCAAGTTTTCTTGAACCAAAGTGTTAGGGACTCTAACATGTGGTGCTTGGGTGCAATTTGCACCCACTGAGAGGTGCTCGGATGCTATGTGATAGGTGTGAACTGGGTTAGGGTTTTTCCATTAAAACCTATTAACAACTTGGGACCCTTGGGCTCCTCAAGGTGTTGGCATGGGAGGTGGGCCTGGGGTGAATCCCAGGCCACTTGGGGGGTCCCCTGGCTTCCCCTAGCCTGGTCCCGAGTGCGTAGAAGCCAAGGAACCACCAACACCATATATGGAAACCGGGAAAGTTAGAGGAGTTCCTATGTGCCTGAGGACCATTCTCGGTGCTTGCCGAAGTCGCGCAAAGGAGGGAGAGTGAGATCCGGCTACTTCCCTCTTCTCCAACTCCGGCCAAGGTAAGGGAGCTTTAACCAATGGATGTTTGAGCCCGAGACCCCTAGCAGTAGGTTTTAAATATTGTTTGGAAGCTCCATGCACAGCCCGAGCTTCCCATGCATTGTGGTTAGCCGGCGGGAGCAAGGTTGGCCGGAACCCTAGTAATAGCTTCATCTTGAAAGAACTCCGCAACCAGTGAACCAACATGGGAACAAAAATGGTACAAAAATACTGTAGGACCTATAGGTCATTTCTGCAAAGTTTCAACTAATATGGCTAAGTATTTAGGGAGGAAATTGAAACCCTAATTTTTGTGGAAAATGCATGTTGACCGAACTTTCTTTTCCGGCGCCGGCGGGCTTCCCCGACGCCGGCCACCTACCCAGAAGTGTTGCTGGGATTTGAAGGATTCCAACCATGCCCTTTCATGGCGACCATGCACACCGAAAGCTCGGGTGCCATGGTTGACCCGAGCTTGAGGCCGTTAATGGCGGCCGGCCGTCCGGCGATCTCCGACGACAGGGGCATGGCCAGAGCTTCTCAAAAGCTTGCTAGAAAACTTGTGGTGCTGTTATTTTCACCTTAAAACGGACAATAGCAAAGTTGCCATTGTTGAAGAAAGCTTGAAATGGAGCTTTGCTCCAGCCGCGCCGCCGCCGTGCCCTGTCGCCGGGCACGGGCATGGAAAGCATCAGTGATGTGTATGGCACCTATTGGTGCAAGAAATTGGGACCCAGACCCCTTGGTTGCTTAGTCACGAATTTCAATGCAAACCCCATCATCTTCAACCTTGGAGCTCGGTCCACCCGAGGCTTTGGGTCAGCTCCAAGTTGATGGAAAGGTCCCTGCTGCTTGGAGGAGCAATTCCCTCCAAGAAATTCTGGAGCTAGGGCTGTCATTGCAGAGAATCCAACTTCAAATTCTCTTATGTGTGTGTGTGAGATAAGGTGCATGTTAGGTGTTTGATTAAATGCCACAGAGAAGAAAGAGTTGGAATTCGACAAAACTTTGTATATAAAAAAGGCTCCAGTATGTTCCCTAAGCTTGATGCTCACTTCAGACCAAGTTGGTTATGTGTGGACAGGTAGTTGATGCATTGTGAACTTGTGTAAGAGCAGGGTGGTGGTTCTGGTTGAACCAGCAGGATTGGGCTGCCAAGATGGTGAGCCCCAGTGTCCTTGCACTGTTTGGAAACACTTTGATATACAAAGTTTTGATAAATGATGCATAGATGAAAAGTTATGACATAAACAAGCTTAAATGTAATAATTCCTGAAAAACTGTATTAGGGGCTGTTTGAAAAGTTGTAACAGTGTATTCCTGAGGTTTTGGGGGTCACTGAACGCGATGCTCGCGTTTGTTTTGGGTTTTGGTGAGCCAAAGAAGCAAAAATGCGTTTCGGCTAGGTTAGAGGAGTAAATTATGGCCCGAAGTTTTCCTCGGGCATCGTGCTGCCACAAATGGGTGAGCACGGCGTTCAGCAAGTCAAATGTCACCTGCTGGAGGTGACGGCTCGTAAAAATGATTTACCGTTTGAGAGAACGAGCCAAAACAGTGGTTATTTAGTGTATAAAGCCCAGTCTGAGTGAACCCAGGGGCCCTGCTGCAATTGTTACACCCTGGAAAGGTTAGATAAATGTTCTAAAGTAATGTTGGCCTATTAGTGGAGTTCCCTGGGGTTTCTGAAAAGCTAAATTGCTTTATGTAGCACAAATCGACGAACTGGTCGGTTCGCGCTAGTTGCGCCTTGAGCATTGAAAGACCCTGAGTTGTCATCTGGTATTATTGTAGGGCCCAGTCGTCAGGAGCCAGCAGTGATCCGTCTTGTGGTTATCGTGACCGTCTACCTTCTGGTGGAGTCATTGTTCCTCCTATATACAGGTGGGTTATCTTCGGTCCGCGTTTTATCAGGTCGGCCCTATTGGGTGCCGTGGTAGGTCGGACCCCTGTTCTTGGAACCCTGAACCTATACTATATGCTTTCATTCCAGCATTTAGTCATTTCAGCTATATTGTCTGATTATACATATGAGCCTTTCGTTATACTCTATTCTTCACTGCATGTTTAGAATATGAGTTCTAGTCTCAGTACTTATGATTTGCATCAGTATCGATATCCTAGTGGGAATTTCCTCGGCTTCTCGCCGTCTGTCCGGTCTACCGACCGTGGACTGAGATTTAGCAGTATGATTGCTATTGAGTTTATACCTGTTCTTATTACTTGCTTATCTACCAGCAGTTGCTTGATTACCTTACTGAGACATATCATGCTTATATTCCAGCAGTTGCTTGTTTACCATATTGAGATATATCATGCTTACATTCCAGCAGTTGCTTGTCATATCGTGCTTACATTCCAGCAGTTACTTGTGTATCATGTGGAGTTATATCATGATTCCTTCAGCAGTTGTTATGCATTTCCTGGACACATGCCATGCTTGATTGGTCACTAGCATAGTCTATACCTGTCTCTATTCTTCACTGCATGATTAGAATAGGAGATACTATTTCAGTATGTGGCATGTTATACTAGTATCCCAGTGGGGATTTTCCTCGGCTTCTTGCCGTCTATGTGGTCAGTGGACCATGGTTTGAGCATCAGCATTATGATCGCCGTCGAGCCAAGCTTTTCGTCACGCACACCGACGGTTTGGCCACCATGTGGGTGTTCTTTATCGGTAGAGAGGTCTGATCGACCCGTGAGCCTAGTGGGGTTATGATAGCTTGATTGGGTGTCCAAAAGTGGTTGTTGCCTGAGGCCCCAGTGACCAAAAGTGGTTGTTGCCTGAGGTCATATGCTCCATGGCAAATTTAGCCTGAGGCCCTTGTGGCCAAAAGTGGCAGTGATTGGGTATATTTGTGATGATTACTTTTGATGCATTATCCTTGCTTATCATTTACTGCGTGCCAGATTATCAGTGATAGCATGATTGTTTCCTACTTATCAGTACAGTATATTCATTCCTGCTTGTCAGTTATAGCATGATCATTCATTCTTACTTGTAGTCTTATCAGTGATAGCATGATCAGCTCTATATATGTGGCGGTCTGTCATTGCCCTGGCTTGATTTTGAAACTCTGATATAAAAAAAAAAAAAAATTTAGACCCACTTTTGAATCTCGGGGCGTGACATGGAAGCACTAATAATAGAATGCTAGGAAAACTATAAACCTCAATATTGAAATGCTGATATGCATATAATATATCACTACACTATCTGTGTATACTCATCAATCCAATACTCCTCTGTCCAGCCATACCAAGCTATACCATACACAACTCGGCCACTATGCCGCTGTATACAGGGTTAAACTAACCCGGCCACCTTGGCCACTCTATTTCCTCTTTATTCTTTCACATTCTTGTGTTTTAATTCAAGTTGCTAAACCGTCGGAGATTCTTGCCCAAAGGGCCCTCGGAGATTCTTGCCCAAAGGGCCCCAGCCCGGTAGTCATGCTACCACAAGACGAGAATCTCTAAGGTTGCCGATAACACCCGCAAGTGTTACCCCGCCCACGGGGAACTCTTTCATAAGGGTCATTGCCCAGGAGGTGGTCCATACCAATATCCTCCAATACGAGTTCTATCCCCGTGGTGCGTCCATCTTTATCTTTCCTTTTCTTTTCTTTCATTTTGACATTTAGTCTCTTTTTACATTTTATGCATTCTTATTCACTTAACCTTTTAGCTTATTATGCTTATTAAGCATTATCTTTTATTCATTCAACCCTTGTCCTAGGTCCATTCCTCCAAGGGTGAAATGAAAGTCTCTTTACTCTTAAGCACTTGCTTTTTCTTTCTTATTCGAGCTTATAGCTCACATTGCCACTGGCAATCTATTTCTTTTTCTTTTAAGCCTTTTAGCTTATCTTCCACTTATACACTTTTCTTTAGTTAATCGGCCACTTAAAGGAGTACCACATCCGAGTCCCCTTGGAAGGGTCTCACAACCAGGGGCACCATTTGCATTTTTTTTTTCTTTTTAGCCACTTTTAGCTTTCTTTAAACACTGTGTTTTTCATTAATTTATTCTTTACCCTAGGTATTGCCACACGGGTAACTAGAGTCTCTTGGACCCTTAAACATTTCTCTTTCATTCATTTAACTCAAATTGCTCATTCTTTATCTCTTAACCCTATGTTCATAACCTTAGGGTTTTACTATGTCCCAAGGACATTGTTAACTTTCAGTTACATTTGGCCTAAAGTCTATTAACTCTATTTCCTCTTTCACTTTAAATTAGAGTTCATTGACTCTATTACCCATTATCTGTGAGTTTAAACTCTACTAGTTCACCTTAGGTTTCCTTTACCTAAGTTCCATATCATGTTTAACCTAGAGTTCCTTGACTCTATGTTAAATAATCTATTCTCAACCTTAGGTTATTCCCTAAGACAATGTCACTCGTTCATCTAGGTTTAACTCCTAAGATATCATACCACTCGTTAAACCCTTAATCTAGGTTTTCTCCTAGTTTTACTACCAAAGATACTATTTTCCCTTGTGCTTTTACATGGTTCCTAGGGTTACACCCTAACATGATCACAATCATAAAACAATTAATCCCCTTTTACGCATGTAATTATTTCCATCTCAATCATAAATAATATTTATCATCTACGCATACAAATATCATCATATTTGGCAAATTAGAAAATTCCACTTTTTCATCTGTATCCATCTACGCATGCAAGTTTATCTTCTATTTTTGATAATTAGAAAATTCCACTATTCTCTATGTCCATTTACACATGCAATTTATCATCTATTTAGATAAATCAAAATTTGCATTTTCCGTTCTCTCAAAAAAATTTGCATTTTCCTCTATGTTCATTTAAGCATGCAAATTTATCATCTCCTTTTTGGCAACTAAAAGTTACACTTTTCATCTGTGTTCATCTACACATGCAGGTTCATCCCCTATTTTGGGTAAATCATAAATATCACTTTCCTCTAAGTTCCTTTACACATGCACATTTACCGTCTATTTTTGGCAACTAAAAGTTGCACTTTTCATCTGTGTCCATCTACACATACAATCTTTATCTGTATCAAGTTCATCATAAATCTCAATTTGGGTTATACCCAAATTTTTATCATGATTCCCTAACGCCTCTACCATGCCCCACTATAATGCTTCTAAATCAAAAGCAGAGGAAAAAGGGGAGAGGTCACCCAATTTCGGTATAATCCCCCACCTTGTGTTACCCCCAATTGCTTGTAGACACTTGAATTTGGTATCCCCGCAATTTTCTCGCCTCATCAAGGTTGCATGCAAAACGGTGCACGTCGTCCAAGTCTGGACGCAAAATGATGCAGTCTTTCCTTGAGGATGCACGCAAAACGATGCTCGCCTTTCGAGTCTGCACGCAAAATGGTGCACATCATCAAAGTCTGCACGCAAAACGGTGCACGTTATCCAAACCTGCACGCAAAATGATTCACGTACCTCGGGTTTACACGCAAAACGACACACATCTTCTTTCAAGGTTGCACGCGAAACGATGCAAGATCTTCGAGCTTGCACGCCAAACGGTGCACATTCCTTGGGTTTGCACGTAAAACGGTGCACCCCGAAATGCCCGGCGATACCTCGCGCAGCAAAACGACACAGTAAATCACGGTCCCTGACATGCACAAGGGCATGGGGTCAATTCCAAAATCCAAAAAGGGAAATCTTAACACCGTGTCAAAAACACCGCAAAATGGACGAGCGAAGTCTACCTCGATATCGTCGCGCCTTCCAACGCGTGCACACGCGTCCATCCGGCTTCTTGGAACACCTTGCGCATGCACCACGGGGTCCTCGGCGTGCTCGCGGCACCCCCCAAAAAACACCCCACGAAATCCCCCTCTCCCTCCTTTGGACGCTCGGTTTGGAGCAAAAGGAGAAAAGGGAAAGAAATGGGGCATTTTGGCCCTTTATAGGCCGAAATCTCCGATTCGGGCGCATGATTCGGGCGCACTAATCGCGGTTTCGGGCGGCTACAGTAGCCGCACATTCGCCCGCGCGTCAACACCGCGCCTGCGACGCGTCGCCTCACGCATCGCTTCGCACGGCGCGGCCAATGGGACGCTGACACATGGCATCCCACGCCCCCGCGAGTCAGTGATCGGTCGCATCGCCGGTCACATCGCGACTGACCGGCGAATGGGGGCCCGACACGTGGCCTGCCCCCGCTGACATGCGACAGGGGCTGCGTGCCTGTCGCCTCGGCAGCTGGGGCCAATGGGGCGCCGCCATGTGGCGCGCCCCACCTGCCCCGCCGCGCCTCGAGCCACGCACTCCTGCGCGTCGCGCGCGCGTGCCGTGCCTCGGGATTCATGCCCATGCCTCATGATCCGTGACATCTGCCTCGAGATCCGTGCCACTTGCCTCAGGATCCGTGCCAACTGCCTTGAGATCCGTGCCACTTGCCTTGGGATCCGTGCCAACTGCCTCGGGATCCGTGCCACTCGGAATTCGGGCGCTGCTACAGTAGATTCGGGCGCTGGCCCAAGCCCGAACCGGGTTCGCAACAATGCAACCCGGTTCGCTGCAGCCAATAAAACCCGGCCTGCTACAGTAATTTTCGGGCGCCCGAAAGTTTGGCCTAACTCCGGTTTCGCCCGTTTTCGTCTATTTTCGCCCGTTTCTCGCCCGTTTTCGCTCAAATTTGACAGGCAGCCACATTTTAACTTGATTTATCACAAGGTACTTTAAATTTTCAGTTTGGACCCTTTCTGGGTCACCAAATATCTCGCTGTATTCAGAATTGCTGGCGAACCCCGTTCAAACTGCCCGGGTATCCGATCAACGCGAAACTTTTACTATGGCCTTAAAGCATAATTACGGACCTCCCGTAATTTTCTCGAAATTTTCTGACACTGTAAATTTTCTGCTAAAAATCTGGGCCCACTTTTCATATAAAATTCTAGAAGCCTCCTTTTTAATCCGATTTCGGCCTAATTCACTTCCAGATCATCCTTTATTTCTCTAAATTCAATAAAAATAGTATTTCATACCATTTTTACTTACAATCAGTACTGAAACATTACAATCTGGTACATTACAATCAGTACCGAAACATCTGGTACATTACAATCAGTACCGAAACATGTGAGTACCGATACATAATAAAAGGCAGCAGATTCCAATGTTCGAGTTCTACGGAACTGCCTTGGAGTACCAATACACTTGAGAAGTGTACCAATACTGCCCTTCGTGTACCAATGCACAATTCTGCGAATCTCAAGTTTGGGTTGGTTGCAAATATCAATATTTAGATAATTTAGTTGCAATTGTGCCACTCTATATATACCCCTCCTAAAAGCGAACTCTCCTCCCACACTTATTTCTCTATCTCGTTCTCTCCGCTTCTCACAAGAAAGCAAAAAATCTCTAGTTTTCTCCTTTGTTGGATCTCCTTGATTTATCTTATTGGAAGCTTGGAGGAGGCTAAGAGCACCAAATTTAAACTCTAGAAAAGAGACGACAACCACCTCAACCCGCACTTTCTCTTATTTGGAGAAGTGGTGAGTTGGAGTTTTAGGCTTTTTGTTTTTACGGATTTTTTTTTCAAATGGGAGATTTAGCGGTTTTAACTTGATTAGAACTCTTTCTTTAAGGTTTCTTGGAGTTCTAAAGTGATCAAGAAGCATCTTCTAAAAGAATCCAAGTAGAGGTAGGGAATATCACCGAAATAGGTCTGATCTTTTTTTTGTGAGAAATTTTTATTATTCATATGCATGTATCATGAGTAAAGAATAGAATAAACCATATTTAGTTTGCATTTATGAGATTTAAGAGGTCATGAGGATTTATAAACATTTGGCCTAGAAAATAGGGTTTTCAACTCCTTTGCCATGTCAAAATAAAAGTATAAATTGAGTACAATGTTAACTATGAAACTTAGGAGATATTGTAGTGACATAAAACCTAGGATGAAATCTAGGGTGTGGAACATTATGAAACATAGACATCTATGCAACTTGAACTAGAGAACAAGCAAACTTGAGAAAGAACTAAATGGATAATCTTAGAGGACATTGAGACTTAGGGTGTAAACTAAGACACAAGTCACGATCATTCGAGACAGTCATTGTAAGAGAAGCCCGATTACCCTCAACTCCTTACACCGCAAATCTTGGGGGGAACCCGATTACCCTCAACTCCCTTTTGTCATTCTTGGGGAAGTTAGATTGCCTTCGACCTCAAGGGCCTGCCAATTGGAGAGAACCCTGATTACCCTCGACTCTCCATGAGATATTTATTATAGGAAATGAAACCAAACTAATAAATTGCTTAAATATGAGGTATGATTTGGGACAATCATCTAGGCCATCGGTATTTTTATATTATACTTGGCACATTGTTATTTTACTAGACACATAGTATATACTGTATTTCCTTTGCATATCTCTATTGCAGTAATAATTGTAGGTTTTTATAGGATCCACAAGGATCTAAATAGGTACTATCAAACAACTAGAGGGGGGGTGAATAGGTGTAATACTTATAAAACCAAATCTCAGTGCAAAATAAAAACCAATGCGGAAAATAAAAACAGCACACCGAGATATACGTGGAAACTCCAATCCAGGAGAAAAATCACGGGACCAACACGCAATAACAATCCACTAAGAATAGAAGAATAACAAGGTGATTACCGACTCCACGGACTCAACCCCTCCTTCAGCTTCTTCGGACCTTGCGCTGACCGGTTGGACGTCCACGCAATAACAATCCACTAAGAAAAGAAGAATAACAAGGTGATTACCGTCTCCACGGATTCAACTCCTCCTTCAACTTCTTCGGACCTTGCGCTCCACCGATTGCACGTCCACTGCACACGTTCGAATCCACGAACGCCACTCGAATCCACGAGCACACGTTTCGAATCCACGAAACGCCTTTAGCACACCGAATCCACGATGCCACGTCGAATCCACGACGCAAACTCAGCCGGTAAGAATATTGGCTTTGATGGTGATCCTTTGCTTAGATTCTCATTGAGGAACCGTAGAAGAAATCTCTAAGCAAAGACTAGATCAATTCGACAAAAGATATGTTCTTCAAAGAACCGTCGAATTGACCTAAAAGAGGCTATAAAGAAGAACGATAAAAACCTAGCCTCTAGGGTTGCTCTCAAGTGTTTTATAAATTGATCGGCCGTAGCTCCCCCGTTTTTGAGAAACCCTAAATGTCTATTTATAGTTTAGAAACCTTTGGAAAGATATAAGATTCAAAAACCTACCTTATCTGAAAATTTTCACGACAGCGATCCGGATCGGATTTACTGTGATCCGGATCGTCGTAACGAGTCAGGCAAATTCCAGAAAACAGGGTTCGGGATCCGGATTGAATTGCCCGATCCGGATCGTTCATGTATTCCAGCAAAAACCCATGTTCGGGATTCGGATCGAAATGGCCTTTGATCCGGATCGGATTTGCCAATGAACAAGCACCCTTCGGGATCCGGATTGGATTTTCTGATCCGGATCCTGAACATGTCCCATGTCCAGTTTTTTGATTTTTATGCAATGAAAAATTCATCCAAGTGTTTCTACACTATAAGAAAGAATTCGGATCACCAAAATTATTTAGTTAAACATACCTGATCCTTTTGAATACTTTCTTCTTGAGATTGATGTAACTGATCCACTATTCTTCATCTTCAATCTTCAAGACTCAAGACACTGAGTGTCAACTTGAGCTCTTGTTGAATCTTCTCTAAGTCTTTGATTGCTGATTGACAATTTGATCCCTTTAAGACTCCGACTCAACTCATTGACTTGACTCACGAAATATGCCAACACCAAAAATGCCGTAACAATCTCCCCCTTTGGCAATTTCGTGACAAAACCCAAAAATACATAAAAGCGCTCAAGACACTCATCTTAAACCAAAAAGTCAAAATTCAATGTTATCACCAAAACATTGATTTTCTTTGCGTGAAAGATCCACTAAATACAAAATTACATTTGAACCAAACAGTCCTAGAACATACTCTATGACTTAGGACTTGGAGTCTTAAAGTGATGTAATTCCTGCAAAACAAAACTCCAAACAAAATCAAACGTTAGTCGTTAGAAATTAAAATCCTACATTTGATTCGTCCTTTTGGTTCTTTTGTTTTTTCGCTCTTTCAACCTTTTCTTTATCTCCCCCTATCATGAGCATCTCTAACATGTTCTCCATGTTCTCTATGTTCTCCCCCTGTCTTGAGCATTGAGCATTTATGTTCTCCCTCTTTGTGATACGATCATTCATTATTTTCTGTTCTCCCCCTTTTTGTCACAAATTGTCAAACAGTGAACATACTAGACAAAAGGAAATCATTAAACAACATTAGTTCATAGAGAAAGAGAGATAAAAGCTCAGTTCCGGTATATAACAAAAATGCAGATTGCGTACCGGTACCAGAAAGCAAAAAACAAAAAATTTCTTGAAACAAATCCAGATTTTGGAATCTTTTCAAATACCGATTTGTATTCCATCAAGAAATCAATTTAAGTGCTTTAAACAATGAATTCACACAGATGCCATTCAATCCAATTAATTTCACAAAATTAAAAAAATTTACTCCTAAATCATGAAAAATAAAGATAAAACATTATAAACAGTTTTTCATGTTATATTCATCAAACACAAGTCATCAAAAATAATCTTGAGATCCAAACTCTATCAAGATGTAACGGATTTACAAAGATGACTTACGGAGATTTCCAAATGACATCAATTCTGAATTCTACCCTTTCAAATTGAGATAAGCACTAAATTACCTAAGGGTGGCTCTTTGAGCATCTTTCAACTATCCCACCTTATACCAACCAGGAGATTGTTCAAAATATAAGAACTTTGCATATAAATCTCCAAATGCTTCAACTAAAGATTTTCTCATAAAATACTATCAAGCATCCATAACATGTGGTAGCTTCACACACAGACCAGACGACCGGGGTGGCAGCTCTTTCCAACATGTGGTGGTAGTTTTCACACTCCTTTCGGATGTAACTCTTTCCACATCTTTTGCAAATCATTTCATTACCCTTGTAAGAATGCAATCTCTTACGTGAAAGAATTAAATCCCAAATTTTAGTCTATCGGTTGTCTCACGTTTATCACAATGAATTCACACAACCGAGATAGATTAAGCATCTAAAGATCACACATGATTTCTAAAATTTGATGCTTATAATATCAAAAACTCCTGTAATGAAGTATCTTCAAAATTATGATTATGGAATAAAGTTGATAATCCATATAAAATTAATTTGGAGTGAATAAACGTGAAGCCCTTTTTTTTTTATTCAATGCACTTGTTCATTAAAAAACTTTTGTTTAAAAAAAATATAAAAACAAAGAGCATTGAAAACATGTAATGCAGAGATTCAGAAAGATATGAAAGGAAAAACCAATCAAAGCATTACATACAGTCATAAGCTATTTAGAACTTAAGACAAGGAAAGATATCACCTTTCCGAATCCAAAATCGCTGGATTTTGGGTTGTCTTGATTCGTTGTGGCCGGGGGTTGTCCGCTTTGACTGTTGGTCCACCTTAGGTCTTTGCCTCGTAGTGATCCACTTGTATGATTGATGTTGTGGCTCGGACCTTTGGTGGGTTGAGTGAACTTCTTTGACTTGATGTGTCTTTTGATTCCGTTGAGTTCGCTCCGTAGATGAAGTTGCCGAAGAATTCTTCTTTCTCTTTTTCGGGCAATCCTTCACCAAATGTCCTTCAAGTCCACAAAGGTGACACGTTCTTCCTTTCAATTTGAATGTGGAACTTGAAGCATGCACAGTTTGATCCTTTTTAGAACCCAAACCAACCTTGCTTGTTTGACCTACTCCGGACATACACTCAAGTTTCTTCGAACCGGTTGAAATCCTATGTATGTCAGATTTAAGTTGATGGACTTGCTTGGTCAAAGCTTGGTTGGTAACATGAATCTCCTCAAACTGCTTTTCAAGAAAATCAATCTTGTCCATATATGATTTAGCGTTTGTCTCCGATTGGTTTAGCTTTTCTTGGAGGATTTTATTGTTATCCAATAAACGTCCTTGTTCCTCCTCGAGATCATGAAGTTTTATCTTTAAAGCATGATTCTCGTCTTGATTCTCAAGTCGTTGCTTTCTCAACTTCTTGATATGCTTGGCCATCTTCTTAGATTCCGCAAGAAGTTGTTAATATGCCTCAACGAGTCCTTCCTCGTCCGACTCCCCCTCACTTGATGACTCTCCGTTGGATGTTGATGTTTCATGCAAAATCAAAGGAATAGAGTCAGTGATTAAAGATGATAAAACAACATTAGAAGAGGGAATTTGAGAAGCATGTAAGGCAACGACTTTTTCCTCTTTACTTGAGGTCGATTCATTAGAAGTAGAATCGTCCCAAGTTTTCGCTTGCAAAGCCTTCTTTTTATATGATTTCGGAGAAGGACATTCCGTTGAAAAATGGCCGTAGCCTTTGCATCTATAGCATTGGATTTCCCCTTCGAAATCATCTTTTTCTTTTTCTTTAGAAGGTTTTGCAAAGCTTTTGAGGTTAGAGGATTTAGAACCCGATGATCCTTTAGAAGGTTTCGTAGATGAAGATCCATCGGTTCGATTCTTCCAAAACTTTCGACGAAATTTCTTTGTGATCCGCGCCAATTGTTCTTCAAAATCGGCAAAAGAGATTTCATCGTCGGAACTCGATTCGCTATCTTCTTCCTTTGTTGATTTGAATGCAATACCTGTAAGCTTAGAAGAAGACTTGGAAGAAACTTGATTAGTAGGAAAAGTCATTTCATAAGTTTGCAAAGCACCTACTAATTCCTCTACACTCATCTCATCCGGATGACTAACGGTTTCAATGGCGGTAACCTTTGCCCTAAACCGTTCCGGAAGAGTCCGAAGTATCTTTCTTACAATTTTTGACTCCGAGATCTTTTCTCCTAAATTAGCACAAGTATTGATCACATCTTGGAGTCTAGTGTAATAATCTGTAAACAATTCATGCTCTTCCATATGAATAGAGTCAAATTGACTTGTAAGCATCTGGAGCTTTTGAATTTTTACAAGATTAGTACCCTCATGTGTAATTTTGAGAATATCCCAAATTTCCTTCGCGGTTTCACACGCGGAAATTCGTGTGAACTCAGTCGAGGAAAGAGAATTAAATAAAGCGTTCATACCTTTCCCATTGTAAGAAGATCTTTCAAATTCCTCTTTGGACCATCTAGAGCGAGGTTTTGGGGTAGTAGAATTTCCTACTTCCTCAACAGGATGCACCCAACCGTATTCCACGGATTGCCATACCCGCTCATCAATTGCGATGAGAAAAGCTCTCATCCGCACTTTCCAATAAGCATAATTAGTCCCATCAAAAAGAGGAGGTCTATAAATATTACCACTTTCACCCAACATGATAGATAAACCTAAAACCCGCTCCGATACCAATTGTAGGTTTTTACAGGATCCACAAGGATCTAAATAGGTACTATCAAACAACTAGAGTGGGGGTGAATAGGTGTAATACTTATAAAACCAAATCTCAGTGCAAAATAAAAACCAATGCGGAAAATAAAAACAGCACACCGAGATATACGTGGAAACTCCAATCCAGGAGAAAAACCACGGGACCAACACGCAATAACAATCCACTAAGAATAGAAGAATAACAAGGTGATTACCGACTCCACGGACTCAACCCCTCCTTCAGCTTCTTCGGACCTTGCGCTGACCGGTTGGACGTCCACGCAATAACAATCCACTAAGAAAAGAAGAATAACAAGGTGATTACCGTCTCCACGGATTCAACCCCTCCTTCAACTTCTTCGGACCTTGCGCTCCACCGATTGCACGTCCACTGCACACGTTCGAATCCACGAACGCCACTCGAATCCACGAGCACACGTTTCGAATCCACGAAACGCCTTTAGCACACCGAATCCACGATGCCACGTCGAATCCACGACGCAAACTCAGCCGGTAAGAATATTGGCTTTGATGGTGATCCTTTGCTTAGATTCTCATTGAGGAACCGTAGAAGAAATCTCTAAGCAAAGACTAGATCAATTCGACAAAAGATATGTTCTTCAAAGAACCGTCGAATTGACCTAAAAGAGGCTATAAAGAAGAACGATAAAAACCTAGCCTCTAGGGTTGCTCTCAAGTGTTTTATAAATTGATCGGCCGTAGCTCCCCCGTTTTTGAGAAACCCTAAATGTCTATTTATAGTTTAGAAACCTTTGGAAAGAGATAAGAATCAAAAACCTACCTTATCTGGAAATTTTCACGACGGCGATCCGGATCGGATTTACTGTGATCTGGATCGTCGTAACGAGTCATGCAAATTCCAGAAAACAGGGTTCGGGATACGGATTGAATTGCCCGATCCGGATCGTTCATGTATTCCAGCAAAAACCCATGTTCGGGATCCGGATCAAAATGGCCTTTGATCCGGATCGGATTTGCCAATGAACAAGCACCCTTCGGGATCAGGTTTGGATTTTCTGATCCGGATCCTGAACATGTCCCATGTCCAGTTTTTTGATTTTTATGCAATGAAAAATTCATCCAAGTGTTTCTACTCTATAAGAAAGAATTCGGATCACCAAAATTATTTAGTTAAACATACCTGATCCTTTTGAATACTTTCTTCTTGAGATTGATGTAACTGGTCCACTATTCTTCATCTTCAATCTTCAAGACTCAAGACACTGAGTGTCAACTTGAGCTCTTGTTGAATCTTCTCTAAGTCTTTGATTGCTGATTGACAATTTGATCCCTTTAAGACTCCGACTCAACTCACTGACTTGACTCACGAAATATGCCAACACCAAAAATGCCGTAACAAATAATAGATCTTTTATTACTATTGATCTACTAATACCTCTTTTGGATCAAGTGAGTATAGAGTGCCACTTTCGGTGGTTGCATTCACTGAAAACTGCACCCAATAGAAACTTATTTTAAGTTATCACCACCACATGGTTGTTGTTGCTTTTAGGAGCCATCCTTCGCCAGTAAGGTGCGTGATTGTGACGAGAATGTCGTGAGTTAGATAGACCGTTGCTAGTCGGTCTAGAGAGTACACATTTTGTATGAAAAATGAAATTGCAATATTTTTGGTTAATGTGATGTAAACTTTAAAGAGTTGAATTGTAATAGTAGACTAGAAGTTTATTTACTCTAATGCTTTTGTGTTCATATCTCGTATATGTTGTACAAGTTGGTGTATATTTTCGTTTCGTACAAGTAGAAAAAATCTTACCTGTTTGGCGGGTTTGTTACACACGCCCAAGCCGATCCGTTGGGCAGGTCTCGGGGCGTGACATATTTGGATAGTTACTACCCTTATTGTCACGCCCCGGGGTCGAACTGCGATCCGAGCTTGCCAACAGATCTGCTACCCATACGATAATCCTCGCATAGGCGAAGCGTCAAACCTGCTAAAGATGGAGTCTACTAACTAACAGATATCATAGCTGAAGTAAAAACTACTATATAAAACAATAATCTACAGTACATCTATAAAATTTAAAATACAAATCCACCTCATCGAAGGGTAAAATAAAAATATAACACATATGGTACAAGACTACAGCCCAAAATTCGGGTACTGGGTGATAGAATTTATATTGGTATGATAATAAAATAAAACCGAATACATACCAATATTTAGGATTACAAATAAAACTGTAAAATAACTTACAGAGCATCATAGAGAAGAAATTCTTGATAAAAACAGCGGAAGCAAGAATCTGGATGTAATACGAACAGTACCAACCGAATTAGGTAATATGGTTTCTCCTCCTTTCTCAGGCACTCTCCCGTATGGTGTGAATTTAATGGATAATCTTATCAGAATACACATGAGTAGGTGGCAGGACCAGTACCCCTTTATATAGATTCAGATCGTCTTCCCATCAAAGTCTGATTAGAATTCTATTTAATTTAAATAGATAGAAAAGGGATAACACATCATATTAAGTAATTCTATATCTTTTAGGATTGACCCTTATATATAGTAAATTCAAATTTAAATATAATTAATTATGCCGCATATATGAAAATCCTAATGATCTCCCACTTGGATTATATTAATTATATTTTATGAACGAATTTTCTATACTCCAAACTTTATTGTGCATTGTTGAAAACTTTATGGTCAAATACCTTATAACTCACTTGATTCTTAACTCAAACTAAAAAACTACAATGATATAAACTATATCGGTCCACCTCCCTATATTGAAATTTTCCTTTCATAATTATCGTATCATCTTCATCTCCTAGCCAAGCACTTTATATGGCACAACTTTATGAATGAACTAAAAACCATATGTCCATTCATTAACAGACAAAACTTTATGTCTATTAAACGGTCCAATACAGCTGCATCAAAACTGTAACTTTATTGAAAGAAAATAAAAATAATGTCATAATCTTATACATCAAAAGAACTAATCAGACCCATGCTACAAACATGATCTTTATATGACCCAGGTGCCAGCCCCTTGGTTATTAGGTCTGCAACCATACACTTGGTACTGATGTATTCAATTCTAACATAATCTTCATCTATCTTCTCTCTCACAATAAGATACTTGGTGTACAAGTGTTTACACCACGTTGTAATCTTGTTGCTATTGGCAAAGAAAACTGCAGCTGAACTATCACAGAAAAACTTTATTGGACGAGCAATGGAGTCCACAATCTTTAAGTCTATGATAAAATTCCTAAGCCAAATAGCCTGTGATGTGGTCTCGTAACATGCAATATACTCTGCAGCCATGGTCAAAGGAGCAGTAATACTTTTTTTGCTGCTCTTTCATGAAATCACTCCACCAGTAAGAGAAAAATATACCTAGTTGTAGACTTTCTGGTATCTGGGCATCCCGTAAAATCAGAGTTTGAGTATCCAATTAGCTCCAAATGATCTGATCTCCTGTATATCAACATATGATCCAAAGTACCCTTCAAATACCTCATAACTTTCTTTGCAGCCTTCCAATGCTCCATACCTGGATTACTTTGATACCTGCCAAGCAATCCAACGGCAAAAGCAATATCCCGACATGCGCACGTCTGTGCATATATAAGACTACCAACTGCAGAGGCACATGGTATGTTTTTCATCTGTTCAATTTCAAATTGGTTCTTGGGACAATGAAAAGCATTAAGCGTATCCCCTTTCTGAACGGGAGCAACACTCGGCTTATAATTATGCATTTCAAAAATTTTCAAAACTTTCTTTATGTAAGCCTTTTGAGATAGACTGAGTAAACCTTTATGTCTATCTTTTTTAATTTCAATACCAAGAACATATGAGGCCTCACCTAAATCTTTCATTTCAAAATTTTGAAAAAGAAATTCTTTAGTGTTATGCAATAGTCCGAGATCATTACTGGCAAGCAAAATATCATCAATATGAAGAACTAAGAAAATTATTTTACTCCCACTAACCTTCAGATATATACATTGATCAACAATATTTTCTTTAAAACCAAATGTTAAAACGGTTTGTTTAAACTTTAAGTGCCATTGCTGGGAGGCTTGTTTTAGTTTATATATTGATTTCTTTAATTTGCATACCAAGTGTTCCTTTCCCTTTTGCGAGAATCCTTCAGGCTGACTCATATATATCTCTTCATAATGATCCCCATTTAAAAAAGCAGTTTTTACATCCATTTGGTATAGCTCGAGACCGTAATGAGCAACTAGAGCCATAATAACACGGAAAGATTCCTTTCTAGATACCGGAGAGAAAGTCTCTTTATAGTCAATGCCTTCTTTCTGAGTAAACCCTTTTGCCATAAGACGGGCCTTGTATCTCTCAATGTTACCTTTGGAGTCCCACTTGGTTTTACAAACCCACTTGCATCCTACAGGTTTAACTCCTATAGGTAACTCAACAAGATCCCATACCTTATTGTGGTTCATGGATTCAATCTCATCTTTCATCGCATTGTACCATTCCGTTGCATTACTGCTATTTATGGCTTCGGAAAAACTAAGAGGATCATCTGAATTCTGACCATTCTCATAAATATAGACAATATAATCGTTAGACATAGCCGGTCTTCTCTATCTTGAGAATCTTCTTAAATCTATCTGATCATTCACTTGTAAATCTTGATGTGGATTATCAATGATAGGTTCACCTTCTTTCACTTTGGAAAGGCTTCAGAAAAACTAAGAGGATCATCTGAATTCTGACCATTCTCATAAAGATAGACAATATAATCGTCAGATATAGCCGGTCTTCTCTGTCTTGAGGATCTTCTTAAATCTATCTGATCATCTACTTGTAAATCTTGATGTGGATTATCAATGATAGGTTCACCTTCCTTCACTGATCATCTACTTGTAAATCTTGATGTGGATTATCAATGATAGGTTCACCTTCCTTCACTTTGTTCCAAAATCTATCTAATCATCTACTTGTAAAAATTGATGTGGATTATCAATGATATATAGGTTCTCAATGATAGGTTCACCTTCCTTCGCTTTGTTCCAAAATAACTTGTTGTTCTACTGGAACTGGAACTGGAACCGGAACCGGAACCATCAAATTTTTTTTTTTTTTTGAGACAAAGATAGCATGCTACCCGCTTCGTTTATTTTTGAAATAAACTTAGCTGAAAATGTGAAGCAACTAGGCTTCGAACTCGGGTCTCGGGTACTAACCACCAAGCCCTTTGCCACTTGCGCTAGGGATGATTGATATTAGAAACAATAATGGGTATATTCTGCACAGAATCTAAATGCTCTTGAATTTCATCAAATTCAACGAATCGAGATTCAGAACTACCACTAACTATTTCATCCTCAATAATCCGTGTCGTTTTAGTTTCTGCAATCTTTATCGGAAGTGATGGACAATAAAACTTATACCCTTTGGACCTTTATGAATAACTAATAAAATATCCTGAAATGGTTCGAGAGTTCAATTTCTTTATTTGTGGATCATACAATTTGGCCTCAGCTTGAAAACCCCATGTATGAAAATATCTTAAACTGGATTTCCTACCTGTCCAAAGCTCAAAAGGAGTCTTAGCCATATCGAGAATAGTCATCAGTAAATGTGATAAAATATTTATGACCAGTAAACAAAAGAGGAAGAGGTCTGCATATATCCGTAAGAATCAATTCTAATGTTCCATCACACCTTCTGGCATCTTTGGAGAAGGTTTTGACCTGCTTTCTCTTTATGCAGTCCACACACGTTCCAAAATCAGAGAACTCAAGATCATCCAAAATTCCTTTTCTAATTAACCTTTGGATTCTCTGTTTCGACATGTGTCACAACCTCTTATGCCATAATATGGATGACTTTTTATTATTAATGCCACGTTTTGATTCTACATTTTCGTGCATGGTAAGAAAGATTTCACTATACGAATGATCTAAAGATACTTTATATAGATTATTTTCCAAAACATCAGAGCCAACTATCTCAGATTTGTAGGATAACGAAAAAACTTTATTATCAAAATTGAAACTATATCCCAAACCAACAAGTTTCGAAATAGAAATTAAATTCTTAGAAAAATTTGGAAAATGTATCACTTAAATCCAAAACATGACCACTAGAAATAACTAATCTAAATGTTCCTACAAATTAAACTTTAGTTGGATTTCCTTCAGCAGTGTAAATAGTGGCTTCTTCTTTATTGGGTTTCCTGCGGTTTAGAAATCCCTACACGGAATTCGCCACATGGCTTGTGGCACCAGAGTCAATCCACTAAGTATTAGATGGAACAAAAACTAAATGCAACTCATGAATCAAAACCAGAAACCTACTCTTCTTCTGGAGCCATTTCTGATACTTTTAGCAGTCTTTCTTCATATGACCCTTTTTCTTGCAAAAGAAGTACTTGAGAGTCCAATTACTTGATTGGCCTTGTGAATCAGACATGACTTCCATGTTCTTCTTTTTTGAGACATTCTTGCTTTTACTATTCTTAGCGCGCTTTATTTGTCCCTTGTGAGAAACAAAGTCAACTATATTTTGTTTCTCTTGCATCAGTCTGCCTTCCTCTTGCACACACATAGTCAATAATTTATTGATTGACCATTTATGTTTATGTGTGTTTTAAGAGATATAAAATGGTCCATATTCAAATGGTAAGGAGTTCAAAATAAAGTGCATTAAGAATGAATCAAAGATGGTTATTTCAAGTGCAGTGAGCTGCGCTGCAATATCTCGCATTTCTATAATGTGCTCGCGAATCGAGCCTTTTCCAGAGTACTTCATGGAAGACAGTTTATTCATTAGGGTACTTGCCAAAGCTTTACTGGAGCTTACAAACTGTTGCTCCATGGCATTCAAGAAATCGCGGGCTGTCTTACATTCAGGAATTGAATTCCGAATGTTTTTACCAACACACGCCTTCATCAGCATTAAACTAAGTCGATTATAGCGCTCCCACTTTTCAGAAAATGTTGTTTGGACTGACGTACTTTTATCTGTAAAAGGAGCAGGTTTTTCCTCTCTTAGAGCCAAATCGAGATCCATCCGCTCTAATGTGTGCATAATCTGTTCTTTCCACTCCGAATAAATAAAACCATTAAGTATAGGAACAAAATCACCAATAGGAACAAAAGATGAAATCATGGCTGAAAAATAAAATGCATGTTTTATTAATAAAATACCATATCAAAATATTTCACACCAAAATTAGAAAAATACACTTTATATCCTCCTTTGGAAGCAGAATTATGAGCATAAGTATTTTTTCTTTCTTTATGCATATACCTTATATGACATCATAACCCCTCCTTTGGGAGCAGAGTTACGAGCATAAATATGCAATTTCTTTATCAGAAATTAATTTAGACTTTCTGTAGATCGTGATAATTTCAAGTTTCTCATATAAAGAAATTGTCAGCTTTAGTCAAGCAAATTTCTCCAAACGAGTTACAAGAAAATTACCATTCTACACCACCCATATACATTTATGTTTAGAATGAGACTAAACAAAATAATATGGTGCAATTTCTACATGCACTTCTTTAAAGCAATTAATTTATTATTTTTTCTGAACAAGGCCGCTTTGGCTTGCACCCCCGAACAGTAGAAGCAATAAATTAATTTGACTTAGTGTCGTCTAATTAATATAAAAATTATCCAAAAGAATGCTACTTTAAAGTAAATTAGGTTATTATTCTTTAGTTAGGGTCGTTTTAGCATGCACCTAATCAATCGAAATAATAAATTAATTTAACTTAGCGTCTAGACTTAAATAATCTAACAACAATTATGATTATTTAATTTTCATATTATGTCTGATCAAAATAACACTTTATGATATACAAGAGTATGAATGTAATAATTTGAAATATAATATTACAATCATAATATAAACTTTATGTATATCCTTATTTCACCATAAATATTAGATAAATAAATATATGATAAATTAATATTATATGCAAAATCAAATCCTTATGTGAACGGATTTTTTATGTTCACAATACCTCCATAAGTATGAGATCAAATTATGATGAATAAAAGATGTTAAACACATAATATGTATATAAAAAATATACTGGAACCTAATAAATAATAGTTTGCAAAAAAAGCTAACTAATTATTTAATTGAGCTTTGACCATAATGCATGTCCAAACCCAGGTGCACCCTTCGTTACATTATTATAAACCCAATTACGGAAGGGTTTTGATAACCGTACATTAACAGATCACCGCCACATCTCCTCACCGAATGTAAAAGCACATGTCAAGCGATCAAGAAGGCTACTCGAACTAAATTGGCACACAACAAGGCGAAAGGCTATAGAAACGAGGATATTCAAAAATTGTAAAACTCTTCTATTACATAAAATAAAAAATCATCATAATTCGATTTAATAATATATTGCATACAATATTAAATTTATCGGTTAGACTCTGGTATCAATTGATAGAATTTATATTGGTATGATAATAAAATAAAATCAAATACATACCAATATTCATGATCATAAAAAAAATTATAAAATAACTTACAGAGCGTCATAGAGAATAAATTCTTGATAAAAACAGCGGAAGCAAGAAATTCGGTTGTAATACGAACAGTACCAACCGAATTAGATAATCTAATTTCTCCTCCTTTTTCAGGTACTCTCCCATATGGTGTCAATTTAATTGATACTCTTACCAGAATGCACATAAGTGGGTGGCAGGACCAGTACTCCTTTATATAGATTCAGATCGACTTCCCATCAAAGTCTGATTAGGATTCTATTTAATTTAAATGGATGGAAAAGGGATAAGATATATCATATCAAGTAATTCTATATATTTTAGGATTGACCCATATCTATAGTAAATCCAAATTTAAATATAATTAATTAGGCCATATATATGGAAATCCTAACACTGGGTACATCTATCTCTCCAAGAATAGGTTGGGAACTCACACCTCCCTTACCTCGGTCAGAAGAAGCAGTAGGTACAAGAACAGAAGCAGATGACTCTAAAAAAAAATACCTACAGCGGGTGTGAGAACTACATAAACAAAGTAGTTCCCAATGGATACCGTCTCCAAGACCAACGATCTACCCACTAAGTCTACTAGAGGCAAAAAATAACATAATATTAAAAAGTAGGTAAGAAAGCTAGAAAAGAAGTACAACTACTATGGCTCTATCTACGATACTCAAAAAACGACAAAGTGATGATATGCAATGACTCGCTCTCGAGGTGCTCAATCTACCCAATCACACTGACTGTCACATCGAGTCCAGTCAAACCTGCGCCCACCTACTACCATAACATCCTTGGAGGATTGGAATTACGTAGGGCGCCCAACCGGGCTGCATAGACATCATGCAGAAAAACAGGCCTATCTCCAGAGCACCACTCGAGGGACGCGACCCCGCTGAGGAAAGTTACGCATCTCAGTCAAGCTCAATATGGCTAATGTAGGCTTTAATCCAAATCCACGATCAACCAGATTGACAACGGTTTTGATCTTCATCTCGATGGTTGGATCCTTCCCGGACTCAAGATCGACCATAAAGTAGACTTCCGGCGAAGAGTTGCTCCCGCCGGCGACCGGGACGTCGGCTCCGCCGGAGAAAAGGAAGAAGAGAGATCTCCCCCGCGGCGGTGCCTGGCGGAGCCGCGAGTCGGGCACCATGGCAGGGTTGCGGCTTCCCTGATACACCCTCAGTTGAGGTTTAGGCCAACTAAATCTCCCAAGGTTGCCTTCCCAACACCAACCCGAGATGATCCACAACTTTCGGGTGGCATTCCGTGGCGGCTCCGGCGACGGGAAGGCGGCGGGGACTTAGGTGCGACGGTTGGGAGGGAGGTGGTGTAACACCCCCGGAATTTGGATTAGTCCTCTATATAAATGATATAATAGGACTAAAATCTCTAACCCGGCTATAGCATTTTGGATGGTAGCAAAATCCAAGAGGAACATGAGAGTTAAGCGTGCTAGAGCTAGAGTAGTTCTAGGATGGGTGACCCCCTGGGAAGTGGGGCGTCACAGGTGGAGAGTGGTGTCGGTTGCAGAGGGGAGATGAAGAGGCTTCGGTGTGAGGGGTTTTCGAAGAGACACCTCTGTACGCGAATGCATGTATATAATGCATACCCCGGCTAATGACCGTTGTGAGTGGAGTGCAGCTCCTCACAAGGTCGGCTAAGGCTAGCGAGACGAGTCTCACATCGCCTGGTGCTTGTGAGTGTGCTTGAGCCTGACGTGGACGTCAGGGCTTAAAGAGGGGAAGAATGTAACACCCCCGGAATTTGGATTAGTCCTCTATATAAATGATATAATAGGACTAAAATCTCTAACCCGGCTATAGCATTTTGGATGGTAGCAAAATCCAAGAGGAACATGAGAGTTAAGCGTGCTAGAGCTAGAGTAGTTCTAGGATGGGTGATGAGCTTCCCAATAGCTTGCATGTGAACTTGAACATGAAGCTTTTGATTTTGGAGGTTGCACCACTTGTGGGATCCGAACTTCTATTCCGGCCGCCGCCGTCGACTCCGGGCGCCGGCCAACGACTCGGGTGAGCTCTACATACCACCTA
This sequence comes from Tillandsia leiboldiana, assembly GCA_029204045.2. Classification (NCBI taxonomy): domain Eukaryota; kingdom Viridiplantae; phylum Streptophyta; class Magnoliopsida; order Poales; family Bromeliaceae; genus Tillandsia; species Tillandsia leiboldiana. Next base: position 5,660,317 of record CM055060.1, read on the forward strand.
CAGACCTTTTATCATGTTAGTTTGGGGCCGAATCTTTGTGGAATTAAGTTGGTATAATCTCGTTAATAATTAAGAATAATCATGGGGTTTTCCGGCCGCCGTTGCTCCTGGCCGCGGGCTGTGGCTCGGGCTTGGACCCGGAGTCCTCTGGGAGGCTCCTCTGACTAGTGCTTGCCCTGGTTCAGGTTTGGACTGAGCCAAATCCTTGTTTGGTGCAACTCGGGAATAGCTCCATTAGTAGTCTTGCTCCGGCCAACTTTCCGGCGACTTTCCGGCGTACCTGAGGTGAGCACCTCACTTCCCTACCCCCACTGAGCATGATGTTCACTTTAAATCCAGAAAAGATTGGGTGTAAAACGAATGTTATCATAAGTGCAAGTTGAGGGTTAAGAGTTTATGGGCCAAAATTGCTAATGGGCCTTTTGTTGGCCCAAGCCGGTGAGCACGGGCTTCGTCTCGCTGTCCCGAACGCGCTGAAACTTACGACGCAAGTTTTGGACTCCCGGTTTGGAAGAACGGGTCGAAACAATGTTCAAATAGGTGTAATTATGCAAATATTAAATATTTTATGGACTAACTTGCAAATGTAACACCCTGGCTGTCTTTAGACAGTAGTTAAACATCTAGTAGGTATTTTGTTTAAGTTCCGGTTTAGATTTCTGGTCGTCTGTTGTCGCCTCTGGTATCCCCGACACTGTCCTGGCTGGTCCAGTGTTTTGAAATTTCGTCGGGAGACTCCGAAGCTGAATTGGGCTTTTCGGGAGTTGTGCGAGTGGTTATGGCAACATCTGGACACCGAAAATTACGATTTTGCCCCTGTCTGCCGAACATCGAGGTGATGATGTTCAGAGTCACTAGGTGTGATATGGCAGTAGTTAAATGTATATAGACTGTCGACGGGTCAGTTTCTGAGTTTCGGTAATTTCCGGAAACTCTAGTAAAAGCCTAGTTTTGGCTAAGTCCCCCGTGTTAGCGACAGGACGTTATAGTATTATCGGGATAGGCATGAACGAGTCTGTTACTGATTCCAGTTATATGTTCAGGGCCTAGCAGTTCAGCATCCGCGTCCCAGTAGACTAGCGGGAGTTCGGGATCGGCCTACATTGAGGTGGGTTATCTTCGGTCCGGGCTTTATCTTTTCGGCCCTCTGGTTGCTTTAGTCCAGTCGGACACTTGTTTTTGATTTCAGCCCTGATTATGCCTACATGTGCATGTTCCTAAATATTAGGAGCTCTAGTCTCAGTTCCTGGCATGATTTGCATCAGCATCGATATCCCGATGGGGATTTTCCTCGGCTTCTCGCCGACTGTCCGGTCTACTGACCGTGGATTTAGATTCAGCATTATGATTTGCATCAGTATTGATATCCCGGTGGGGATTTTCCTCGGCTTCTCGCCGTTTGTCCGGTCTACCGACCGTGGACTGAGATTTAGCATTATGATTTCTATGGAGTCTATACCTGCTCTTATTACTGAGACATATCATGCTTATATTCCAGCAGTTGCTTGATTACCCTACTGAGACATATCATGCTTATATTTCAGCAGTTGCTTGATTACCCTATTGAGACATATTATGCTTATTTTTTAGCATTTGCTTGTTTATCATGTTGAGTTATATCATGATTTCTTCAGCAGTTGATATGCATTTCCTGGACACATGCCATGCTTGATTGGTCACTAGCATAGTTCTATACCTGTCTCTATTCTTCACTGCATATTTAGAATAGGAGATACTACTTCAGCATGTGGCACGTTATACTTGTATCCCGGTGGGGACTTTCTTCGGCAATTTGCCGTCTATATGGTCAGTGGACCATGGTTTGAGCATCAGCATTATGATCGCCGTCGAGCCAGCTTCAGTCGCGCACACCGACGGTTTGGCCACCGTCACGGTGTTCTTTACCGGTAGAGAGGTCTGATCGACCCGTGAGCCCGTTGGGGTTATGATAGCTTACTGGGTGTCCAACAGTGGTTTAGCCTGAGGACCCAATGACCAACAGTGGCAGTTGCCTGAGGTATTATGCTCCATGGCAGTTTAGCCTGAGGCCCTTGTGGCCAACAGTGGCATTTGATTGGGTATATTCGTGTTACTACCTTTGATGCACCTTCTTGATATTCCTGCTTGTTTGATTACCTGCATTTCATATCTGTTATAGATTTATCATGCATAGTATGATTGTGTTATATATGCATGCATACCCTGTTCTATTGATCCATGGTTGATCTTACTTAGACTGTATATCTGCACTGTTGATTAATCCCTGGTAATGGTACTCTGCTTAGTTTGTATACTTGCATCTTACCCTTCAGTACACACTGCATATCAGTGGATTCATTGTTTGCTTATTTAGCTTCTACTCAGTATACTCTGCTTATCTGTAGACCTGCTATTGCTTATTCATCCTTTTTCCACTGACCTATTACTATCCGCAGATTATTGTATCCAGTAGGTACGATTAGCTATTTCTCGACTCGTCGTGCCCACTGGGATACACTTATGTGTGTCTCACACCCCCGGGTGACTGTTTTTCAGGACCGTTGGGTGGTGAGATGTCAGGACGGTCTGGTGAGGTGATCACGATAGAGCTGTTTCCCTGAGGACCTGACATTTTGGGATATGATCAGATACGGTATTTTATTAGTTCAGTTATTAGTTAAGTTATCTGTACTTGAACTCTGAATGTATTATGTACTTGCCTAGCCGTGCATGTATAGGGAAGATTCTGTCTGGATAAAGGATTTTCCTATGCATGTGGCGATCTGTTACGCCCAGTTTCTGATAACTCTGATTTAAAAAAAAAAAAAATTAGACCGGTTTTTAAACTCGGGGCGTGACAGATTAGATGGTATCAGAGAAAAGGTACACGGTACCTAGGAAAGTTGATTAGGATCTGGTTAGGATTGAACCCTAGGATGACTTGTGACGTGAGAGCGTGGGGTATTTGTCTAGCGGTTAGGAGCTCAGGTGTATGTTACACTTATGAGTTGTTTTTCCTAACTGGTTGTTGCAACCAAGTGCGGTGTTAGCACGTGTTCTGGGCTTAGTAGTCATGGTTTGGGCAGTGTTAGCTGCGATTGTAGTACGAGCCATGGGTTTGATATATCAGTGGAGCCTGAGGGCTCAGATCTTTGGCAGCGGTTGGAGAATCAGCTCACCGCTTTTGCTGGGATAGTCCAGCAGATGGCTCAGCATCAGAAAATTGCTATTGTTGCACTGGCCCTACCACTAGTCCATGTATTTGGAGAAGTCAGTGATCCTCCAGTTGTCCCCGTACCACCTGATATAGTGCTTTTGTCGCAGCCGTGGTTATCAAAATTATTTTGTGGCTGCTGTTACTGGAGATTCCCCGATTGTAGCTATCGAAATGCTTATGAGGTTAGCAATTATGTTGCTTTGGGATAGAATGATGCTGACGGTACTCAGCAAATATTAGACCTTATTGAGTTGTGTCCAACCCTGGTTTGTGTAAATAGTTGAGATTCATGATTACTTCGATAGAGGTGGTGGTAGCAGTGAGCGCATTGGCGCAGACATGATTGTTGGACAGGCTAATTCTGTAATTTAAGGCATGATTAAAACCCTAAAACAAAATTGGGTTGGATTTAGATTCAGACCCCACCTTTGGCACGAAATTAGTGGAGTCTTAGTTACTCCGTTGAATATGCAACAAATTTAGATGTTGTGGCTACTATTATGTGTGATATGACTGGAAGTCTAATATTCAGAATAGTAAAGATAGCTTGAGGTTTGAATTTATCCTAAATGAATCCGATTTGTAGATGAAACGCACAGTGTGTGTGAACTGATTTGGGGTCATGATTGTCCCTGTCGATATGTGAGTTGCGACTGATGTCGCTAGAGCCGTGCATGTATAGGGAAGATTCTGTCTGGATAAAGGGTTTTTCTATGCATGTGGCGATCTGTTACGCCCAGTTTCTGATAACTCTGATTTAAAAAAAAAAAAATTTAGGCCGGAAACACTCAACGACTCCGAATCACCGTCTACTCGAACAGCTTCCGACACTAGAATATAAACTAGCAACAGCTATAAAAATTCACTCGGCCCCCCGACACGAGCACAAATGCAATCTACACTACCCCAACCACTCAAACCCACTCCCCAGCGGGAGAGAAAACTACTATAGTCGAGAAGAATGCAAACGATGTAGTGTATCCAGATATAGGTTAAAATACTAATATTAAATATTTTCTAGTGTCAACAGGTCTTGAAAACATGCCACATATGTCAGGGGTGTCAATCAGAGTTCCCACAATTTTTCAGACAACTATATATTATATTTTATCAGATAAATAAATACTACATCTAGCATGCTGGATATTTATGAAAATAGACGTAGAAGAAAACTTGATGATTTTGAAAGAAAACCAACCCACCAGAAATGCTATCCAACCATGAAAAAAGGAAGCGAAGTGGCATGGCACAACCACTGTCAAGATGCACTGCAAGGAAGAAGCTTCAGCACTCAAACTAGTAACATAACTCCAATCATAGCTAGGACCTTCTCAAGAGACCTTGCAAATCATCATAGATGGAAGCCAACCACAGAACAAGCTTCCAACACAACAGGTCCAACTTCTCCAAGCCTGAACACAGTGCACGCTCCAAGATTCTCAGCTTCACTTCTTTATCGAAACCATAATCAGCGTCCCAACTTCACTCCACACTCTACTCCCATAGTTCACCACAAGTAGGCACACCCAAGCACACCAAAGGAAGGAGAATTAGCTCAAAACCCTCAGGAAAACACAACTCCTCAACCAAAATAGTCAAAAATTCGAAACTCCGAAACTCCGAAGAAAAAAATCTAAAAAATTGTGAAATGCTAAGCCTACCTCAACCGTAACCTGAAGAGGGGTTCACACTTGAGCTCTCTACCTTAGGAGATCACAACTCGACTCCTCCGAATTAGCCTCGAAGCTTCGGCGTGAAGAATGAGGAAGAAGTTCACACTGGGGAAGCTTCGATCACTGACGCTGGCTCTTCTCCACTACACAGGAGGGAGGAAGGAGGAAGAAGATAGAGAGGAAGAGCTCAAGGGAGTTCTCTTTGGTGTAGGATAGTAGCCAAGTATGGAGAGGGGATATAAAGTTCTCCAACTGGTGAGATAAGCCGCGGAACAACTAATTAAACTAGCCTGTACTTAGCAGAAAATTCGCGTTTCGGACGTCCTATTGTTCATTCGAGTGCCCTAAACGTCACGGCTACGGTATTAACGGGTGGTCCTGAGGGCGCCCGCTTTGCTACAGCACTGAGCCCGAAAATTCGGGACACTGTAGTCTTCTCAACTTAGCTACCCGGGCATCCGGTCCGCTCGTCCGCTTCTACAGTAGTGCACCCGAATACCAACAAATCCTGCCAACTCCCACCAACTGTACTGTCACGCATGAATCTCAAGAAAATCTCAACCATTTATCTCCGGACTGCTACAGTAATTTTCGGACTCCCAAAGGTGAGACCTACAAATAGGTAAGGTTTTCGCGCGTTCGAAATAGTTTAGGGCACCCGAAAACTCTGGAACTCCAGTTTTTTTACTATTTGCGTTCTCGAGTTCTTTTTCGCGTCTATTTCGCGCTAAACGGCTCACGCTCGACCCGACCATCTCCAGATGTATCGGTTAGCATAGGAAAGACGCACCTAAACAATTACTGGGCCTCCGATACTCCTCACTTATACTACTCGCTTAAGATCCTGTGCAGGTCGGGTATAGATCAGGTCTAGATCGGTTACAAATATTCGTATGCACATTCATGGCATAAAATACAAATATTTAATACATAATAAGTTCAAAATAAAAATATAAAATTTACAATAGTTACACATATTTTAATTACCGTAAAACACATACAACTATCACCCTAAACAAATGCAATAATATAATAGTTAAAATTATATTGATAAGCCTAAACGCATATAACATAATTCTATAAAACAGATACAACTAGTCGTAAAACACACATCATAAGTTCAGGGTGGAGACATTACTTCTCTGGATGGATGTGTCCGATGTTGGGGGATTATATACTTCGAATGTATCTTGCTCGGCTACTTCTCTTTCAATCTCATAAATTCAAATGGGCGACTTGAGGGGATTCTTAATCTGATGTTAACTCGAAGCGGCCGCATCGCCTGCATCTAGAGTATTAAGTGAATTTACTGTTTGTTTCCTTTTCTGAATTGGAGGAGGTCTATCTACATAGTTATTTGTCCTCTGAGACATTACTTCTCTGGGTGGATGTGTCCGATGTTGGGGGATTATATACTTCGAATGTATCTTGCTCGGCTACTTCTCCTTCAATCTCATAAATTCAAATGGGCGACTTGAGGGGATTCTTAATCTGATGTTAACTCGAAGCGGCCGCATCGCCTGCATCTAGAGTATTAAGTGAATAGACTGTGTGGATTTAATACTTGACATCCTCAGAGGTTGGGATTTTCCTTAATTCAGTGCTGATTGCATGGTCGTGTTCCTTATTGGAGGAGGCCTCTCTATTCCGCCATTTGCCCTGTCGGCTTTATTTCTTGTTTGTGTCCGAGGGGGTCGTGCGCTTTTTAATTTAATGCGACGCTGTTTTCTTTTTTTCTCGGCGGAGGTTAAATCTTTGTAGTTTTGCAGTAACTGTGATGGAGGCTAGGTTGCCTCTTTCGTTTTGTCGTTGTTGTTGACTCCCTTGTGCTGGTGGCGCCCTGTTGTTGTTGTGTTCGGATTATTTGCTTCAGCATTTTGGATTTACCAGTTAATGTCCTTTGTACTTAAATAGGATTTTATCCTGTTTAATCAAAAAAAAAAAAAGTTCAAAACATATACACCTATTGCTACGTAGTTGAAACAAGTACACAAAAACTCTGAACATTATAGTGAAAAGATATGCATAAATTCTTTTATTTTCACAAGTTTTTCAAAAAAAATATTTTCCTTTAACTTTTGGCTGCAGGTAATTTACCACGCATGGTCCAAGTCTGGATCCAGGTCTGGATATGAAAATTTTTACGGACCTGCCAACAAAAGAAACTTATTCAGATCATATTCAAATTGAATATAGGTATAAAATATTTAGATTCGTACCTGAAACTTTAATAGATAATTTTTTTTATTTATATACTATCCACTTAATTTTATTCGATCGTCTTGAATATATAGCATCTGAATTAGATACAAAATATTAAATATTTTAGACATCTCTATATATGTTTTATAGAACTAAAGAAGTTATTAATTCAAAATTAAATCTAACTTTCATTTTTTTTTGGAATATCTTCTTCCTTGCGTGCCAAAGACAAAAATATAAATAAATAAAAGCAGAGAATTTATGTTTTCGCTTTATTACTTAAATTTTTCTTTAAATTATTCCTGGATATAATGTAACATATTTAGTTTCTTCGTTTTTTGTGCTTTTAAATTATGCATTGGTTAATAACATGTAGTTGGTTCCTAAATTTTTCTCTTTGGGAAAATTTTATCCGTAACTCCCTAAGCCTTATAAATTTCGTAGGTAGTCCAACAAAATTTAAATTGTCTTGTATATCTGTTCAAATACAAAAAAAAAAAAAAAAAAAAAAAAAAAAAAAAAAAAAAAGGGGAAAAAAAACAACAACTTTCACCATTATCTCTACTGTTAATAAAACGTTACTTTATCCTGAATAAAATAGAGTTAAATAGCTGAAATGACGAACATACCCCTTTTATTTGGTGCTGTTTTGTAACTTAATATGTATGAAAATGAAAAATAGTTCTTGTACACCAAATGGGAGTGTACAACTTAAATTGAGGGAAAATTTTAAAATGGGATGTACACCTTAAAAAAATAATTAAATTGAGGGGAAATTTCAAAATGGCATATAAGTGAGGGTGTTCTATATAGTTTTCGAAGATGAAATTAATGTGCCATATAAGGGATAGAAATTAATGGTATTTAATATTTATTAAGAGAAACGATGGTGAATATTAATTACTTCAGTTTTGAAGGACATTTATAATACTTTGAAGCTTAGAGGGCTATTAATTAATAAAATTTGAGTATTCTATAAGGGTGTTTCTGAAATTTTGCCTTTTCTTTGGGTTGTATATTATATAGGATATAATTAATTAAAACGTTATAAGGACACTTTGAATTTTTAATTTAAATTAAAATAAATTTTAATTTAACTTTATTATTTAAACTATTAATTTTTTCTAATCCAAACAAAAAAAAAAAAAAAAAAAAAAAAAAATTGTATTGAAATAAGATGTTTGGTCCAAATATGATTATTTTTGAAATAGTCAACCAGAGTTAGAATATATTTTATGATCCCTAATTGTTTGATTTACTTTTTTCAGATTGATTATTAGGTTCGAATTAAATCTCACTTCGAAAAGAAAATGTATCTGCATTATTGTCAAAAGTGAGTTTTTTTTTTGAGTTCAGCCGGAGTGTTATCAGTAACAAACGGACTTCATTGCCATTCATTGCCATCCATTTGTTGTCGATGACGGAACTTCAAAATCGATATTCGGTATTATTGAATATGATCTAATCTACTGAAAGCATATAGAAATTATATTTTTAATATTTTCGACATCATGGACCTAATGATCGAAAGATTATAAAATTTATAATTTTAATAATAGATATGAATCTTTCTCTAGTTTAACCCTGCAAACGATTCTAAATTAATTAAATTTTAATTAAAAATAAATAAATTATTTAAAATAAAATATATATTCTTAATCTTGATTATAAGACTCCTATCACTAATTTTTAAAGAATATTCATTTTCAGTCGTTTATTTTTGTACCCACTTGATGGGTAAGAAAAGAATATCGAAAAAATATAAAATTTGATTTTCTGATAGTTTAAATGGTCTAAATTATATTTAACGATACCGATCGTCGTTTTGAAAACTCTATCATCGAAAATAAATAAGTGACAACTAGTTCGTTTGCTATTGATAGTATTTCAGCCGAGCATTTTTTTTTAAAAAAAATACTTAATTGCATTTTACCATCCTATACTTGAGTTATTTCTCTTTGCCACTTTGTACTTTTTAAAAAATAAATTCAATGACATTATTGAGCTATTATTTTCCAACCAATTTGTACATTGCATTTTAAGATTACTTTCGTGGTGTACATGCACTGTACCATTCATATCTTTAAGAACACCATTGAATTATTACTTTCTCGCCTATCTCTGTTAATTATATTAATGTCAATAAATTTATTATTTTAGATAGAAAGTATTAGACGATATGATATATAGGTCCATTTTGGCGTAAAAATTAAAATTTATTAAAAAAATTTCTCTTATTATTATTTTAACTCATCGTAATGGTGAAATAAATAGACCTGATAAACGGACGGATTGAATAACTTGTGGACGAATTATTGTACCTGCGAATTATATGAATATCGATGAAATTTATTCGATTTTTTAGTAGCTAATATCTTTATTATCCACCCTAGAGGGGCGGATGAGTATGCGGGTTACCCGCAGGATTTTTTTTTTTTTTTTTTTTTCTTCTATTCTTATCAAATGTAAAATATAAAATACATAATTTTTAAAAGGATAACATGATTTATTTGAAATATTACAACAAACAATAAATAATATAAAATTTTTAATCACATAAATTATGTAATGTAAAAATATTTGATCATCCCAAAATTTTGTGATATAAAATTAATAAAATTTTCATAATTATAAAGTTAAATATCATAAAAATAAACAAGAAAAACGTAATCCACTACTGTAATTTTAGTAATTGATTCTCTTAATTTCGAAATTTTACCAATTTTCAACAATAGCACCCCAAGGTTCTTGTCATTATGTTCGTCTGCATTTAAAAGTTTGAATAATTAATTCTCATAGAATAAAAGGATATGGAGAGACAGCGCATGCAGTATGAGAGGTGGCCACAGCAATAAAAAATATATATATACGGGAAGAAGTTTGAGTAAAAAATATATATATACGTCTGTGGTTGACTCACTTCACTTGAGACCTATGAGTGTCTGGAGCACGAGGGATGCCCGTTGCGAATTCTGGCTCGTGAGATGAGAGGATTGCGCAATCGGGTCATACCGTACTTGTTGTTGTTGATGAGTAATCACGATGAGCGAGTGGCGACTTGGGAGCTGGAGACGGTGTTGATGGATACCTACCTTTTTTTTTTCGAGGCTCCTGTTGGGGTGTGTTTTATTTTCGGGGACAAAACTTTTTTTTAGTGGGGGAGGATACGGTGTCCTATTTTTCCCGTGTGGCTTATCCGTGTGGTTGTTTGCGAGAAAATACCTATTTTTGGTGTATAGAGTGCGTTGCGCATTAAACGGACACCAAAAACGGACTCAGCGCGCGAAAATAGTGAAAATAGCTATTTTCGGGCGAAAATGGGCTAATGGGCTCATTTCAGTCGCGGGCCGTCTCACGGCCCACATTCGTGCACCGGTAGCAGCGAATCCGCGCTATGCCACGTGTGGCACGGAGAATGGTCGCGACGCGGGCGCTGACGCGGGGCATGGGCGCACGCGGGTGGCACCACGCGGCGACGACGCAGTGGGCGCGGCGGCCGAGGCGTCAGGCGCATGGGGAAGCAGTGCAGGCGCGGGGCGTGGGCGCGCATGGGTGCGGCCACGTGGCGGCGTCCCGTTGGTCCCGCTCCGTGCGATGCAGCGTGCGACGCGGGATGCGTTGACGCGGGGGACACCCATAACACCACGTGGTGGCCTCCGAATGGCCGTTGCGGGGAGTAGGCGCACGTGGCGCCCACTGTAGCTAGCCCGGAAGGGTTTCGAGCGCCCGAATATCTGAATCCGGCGCCCGCATCTCTGTGTTTTGGCTATATAAAGCCCGAAACGCCCCCGTTTTTCTCCTTTTTCCTCATTTTTCTCTTTTGCTCCATCCGGGTGTGCTTGGGGGTGAGAGAGAGGGCGCGTGGGAGTGGTCGTGAGTTGTCGCAAGCGCGTCGTTTGTGTCGTGGCGCGGGCACGAGGTGTTCCTAGGAGCTGGACGGACGTGCGTGCGAAAGTTTGGCGGCGCGCAGGCGTTAAGGTAGGTTCCGGCTCGTGTTTTGCAGTGTTTTTCGGCACTGTTTTTGGGTTTTGCTGTCGGAGTTTTTTCTTTGAACTTTGTGCCCTTGTCTCTGTTAGGGACCGTTGTTAGCGGTGCCGTTTTGCTGTGCAGTTCACCGCCGGGCTTTTCGGGGTGCACCGTTCACACGTGGTGAGCGTCGTTGGGCTTTCTGTTTCGAAAGAGGGCGTGTTGCCGTGGGAGACCAATTGCAAGTGTCTACAAACAATTGACGGCAAACGATGTGGGTTGGTTTTTCCTCCAAAACTGCGGACTTCCTATTAATTCTAGTATGATAGATCTCAGCATGCTAGAATAGGTGCTTTTATTATTGTATCATGATATTTATAGAGTTATGGGACTTTGACTAGCACTCTGACATATGATTGCATGTACTCAACCAGACTGCTAGAAAACTCTCACTTGGACTAGATTCCTTTATGTTCTAGTTTCCACCCCTTACATTCCTTTTTTCTGGATATAGAGCTTTTTCTTGCCCGGATAGTGGGCCGAGTGGTTGGGATAGTGTGAGATGCATGCCGCACTCGTGCCTGAGGGGCGGGTGGAGTCTGGTAGATGTGGCTAGTGTTGTACCAGTGTTGGGAGCCGTTTGGGTAAACAGTGGTCCCGAGTCGTCGGGTATTCTCCGATTTGTTGTCGCCATCGAGTTTATGGCCGTGGTGTACTTGTAATATCAGGACCTTAAACCTAGAATATTTTTGGACACTCATGATTTTAGTAAACCAGTATTTTTCCTTCTGAATTTCTAGGGGTCGTCGGAGCCTATTCTTGTTTGATTGGGCGAAGGCATTAGCCCTTCGGTGTTAGGAAAATAAACTTGTTTTTAACCGATTTTCGCAATAACTAAAATCTATAAAAGTTGATTTTTTAAAATCAATACGATTTCCTAAAAATGGAGCTATTTTTATCCTCACCCCAAGAGGGTCTGAGTGGAAATATTATTTAGCAATTAAAATCATCTTTCCTTACAAACTTCCGATCCTATGAGGGTTTGACTGATCTGGGTTCTAAGGGCTGTTTTCATTTTCGGGTCGAGAACAACGGGAGGCTATGCCTATAGCCTGTTCTTATTTGATTGGGGTTGTAGGTATTAGTCTTCCGGGGTTTTCGGACCCTTCGTTGTTGTGGCTATAGAGTATCTCCAACCAGTGAGTTTTAGTGTGTTGGGTTGGATTCCTGTTTTGGGAGCCATTTGTATTGACGGCGGTTCCGGCTGTTGAGTACCTCCAGCCAGTGGGTTAGTGTTGCGAGTTGGATATTGTCGATCTGATTGATCGTGAATTTGGATTATAGCCTGCATGAGTCAGATTGAGCTTGATAGAGATGCGCGGATACTTCCTCAGTGGGGTCGCTCCCCTCGAGTGCCGCTCCGGAGCTGGGTCTGTTACTTTACTATCGCGACTTGTCGATGCCATCCGTGTGGGACGCCCTACGTAAATCCTGTTCCAGGGTGGATGTGTGGTGGTAGGTAGGTGCAGGTTTGACTGGACCCTTTTGGGCAGTGATTACGATTGGGTCGATTGAGCACCTCGTGTTCGAGTAGTCACATATCATCATCTGTTTTTTCCATTGAGCATGGTAGATAGAGACATGATAACTATAAATTTTTTTTTCAGCTTATCCTTTCATTTCAGTATTCTGTTATCTTATGTCTCTAGTAGACTTAGTGGGCAGACTGTTGGTCTTGGAGACGGTACCCCCTGAGAACTGTTGTAGGATGTAGTTCTCACACCCTCTATCGGTGATAGTTTTGCAGAGGCATACCTGTCACGCCCCGAGGGTAAACCAGAACCCGGGCCCGTCAACAGATCCGACGTGCACATGAAATTTTTCGCGTACACGAAACGCAGAAAACCTGCTCAGATATAAGATAAGCAATAAAAGAGTACAAGTACAGAGCTGAACTAAAAATTACAACATCTCGGACTGAAACTAGAACTGAAAGTAAAGTACAAGAGTAATAAATACAATAGTTTCTCCCAGCTCACCAAAAAGGAACAACCAGCTGGCTAAAGCCGGACCCAAAATAAAATACATCAGTCTAAGAAAAAAAAAGGGGGGGGGGGTCCAAAAGTCTAGCTATGTACACACTATTAGATAGAAGATCTATCTACTCAGCGATCCCCTTACCGCAGATGGACCAGCAGCTCCCACAGAACTATGCAAAACAAAGGGAAGAAGAAAGGAAACAACAATGGGACTGAGAACCACTGATAAAACCAGTTGTAGTGACCCCGATCCCCGTGTAGCTTCTCCCATGACCCGTGATGTAGAACACCTATTGTTGGTGTGTGGGACCCGCAACGCGTCAAATGGATGCGTTGGACGGACTCTGTGAGGCTTCGAGATTGAGCCTGCCTTCTGGCTATTTTTGTCAGAATTTAGAAAGGGCTTTAGGCTAATCCTAAGTCATATTTGGATTCAGCGCGAAAAAACGTCGAAAATCGGCTATTTACTTGCCTTTTTCGGAGTCTGGATGCCCAAAAATGGACCCCCGGAAGTTTTTCGCGCATTTTGGTGCATGGGGGAGGTCGTGGACCGGCCTGGTGCCACGTGGCAGCACCGGATTGGCCGGCGCACGCGGCGCGGTCCACGGAAACTTGGCGCTGGTGAATGGGCCGGCGCGAGGGACACGTGGCGGCTCGTGATTGGCGGGCTCTGTGTGCGCGGTCCACGGGGGCTTGCGGCCTGGCGCATGGACCAGGGCGCGCCACGTGGCGGCCTGTGAGTAGCCGGCTCACGCGCGCGCGGTCCACGCGCCAGGGGAGCAGGTCGGGGCAGGTGGGCAGGTAGCCCGCGATGTGGGGGCGCCACGTGGCGCCCCGCGGTTGACCGGGCGCAGCCGCCCCACGCCCCGCTGTCGGGACACGCGACGCTCCGTGATTCGCGGGCGCGCGTGCGCCGAGCGCGGGGAGGGGGCCTGTGTCCACGTGGCGGCCCCTGGTTAATTCGGGCGCGCACAGTGTTGGGCCGGGCCCAACACTGTAGGCGCTCGAATTAGCCGGGCGCCCGAAAATGGGCCCAAAAAGCCCATTTTTGCTTTTTCTTGGTTTCTTTTTGGTGGAGCCTATAAATACCACCCCTCCTCTTCAGTTTTAAGGTTTTGCCCGAGCTTTTTAGCCATTGTGTCCTTCATCAAAGTTGTTGCTCACCTTGTTGTGCATCTTGCGGAGGAAGCCCGGAATTTTTGGATGCCACGGCGTCGACGACTTCGGCATCGTAGCGCAGAGCGACGATATTCTGTTGGAGGCCCGTTATTGTCGCACTTCAGTCTGAGAGCTCTACAGATCTACCCCGACTGTATTTTTGGACAATTTTCACGGCTTTGGATCCATCAGAGGTAGACCTATGTTTTTCGTATTGACCACCTTCCTCGCATCTGAGCTTTTATAGGGGTTCCTGGTACATTTTTAACCCCCATTGCTACAAGATTTCTCTCTTGACAGCAGTACCTAGCTGGATTTTATTCTTCGCGCTCGAGCGTCGGATCGAGACGAGCCTACACACTTTTTTCATCTACTCGTCGCGAGGATTATCACCATATTTTTCTTGCATTTTTTTCCGAGACCTTCCCGGAGGTATACTATTCCCCTTTTATCTGTGCAAGAGTTTACAGTTGTGTGGTTGTGAGATTGTTGCGCACCTGTACTGTGGAATTTGTAACTCGGCCTACGAGGCTCGGAATTGGACATGCAGGTACCCGTTTCGAAGGTCTCGACGCGACGATCGCAGTAGTATTTTTATCGGATTTTTTGGAGCCCTTTTTGCAGGTGAACAATTAGCATCTTTGAGGCTGATTTTCAGATTGTGATTTATTTGGGTAAATTGTGGAATTAAGTGTAATTGTTAGCCTTGTGTTGTACCCAGGAGGGTTTGCGGGTATTATTGGACCCGTTGGATTCGGAGTGATTGTTTTCCTGGTATTTTCAGCTGTGGGACTTTGGACAGTTCAGCTCTTCAGGTGGGTGGCCATGTCTTCAAGATCTACAGATTGCACATTAATTCTATATGTATAGGAACTTGCATGATTAGAATAGTATATTGATAGCATGTTAGTCTGTGAAAATTGATTTTCCTGATGTATTCAGATGATCATGTGATTTATTATTTTCCTACATCCTGTTAATTATTGTTATCTTGGAACTTGACCTAGCACCCCCGCCATATGCAGCATGTTCAGCCAGACTGTAGAAAACTTGAACTTGGGCTAGGTTTTTATTGCTCTAGACATTCCCACACCACTATTCTATATTTCACTCTGGACTTAGAGTTTTCCTCGCCCGGGTAGAGGGCCAAGAGGTCGGGTTGTTGTGGGATGCATTTACACTCGTGTCTGGGGACCGAGTGGAGTCTGATAGCAGACTGTAGATCAGGGTTCTTTGGGTGCCGTCCAAGTGACAGTGAGTGTCGGCTGTGTAGTTTTCCAGCCTGTGAGTGAGACAGTGTTTTGTTGGTTTCAGCCGATCTTGTTGATCGAGGATTTGGATTATAGCCTGCATGAGCCACATTTGAGCTCGACAGAGATGCGCGGATACTTTACTCGGTGGGGTCGCGCCCCTCGAGTGCCACTCCGGAGTTGGGCCTGATACTTCTATCGTGACTTGTCGATGCAGTCCCTCTGGCTGGGCCAGTTTTGGCAGTCACGGACGCCCTACGTAAGTCCGGTCCTCCGGGATGTAACGGCAGTAGGTAGGTGCAGGTTTGACTAGACCCGAGGAGGCAGTCAGTTTAGATTGGGTGATCTGAGTTGAGGGCTAGTTGTGGCATCATGTTCCTTTCTGTTCCACTCTTTGAGCATCTAGATAGAGGCATAGTAGCTGTAGAGTTTACTTTATGCCTCTAGTAGACTTAGTGGGCAGACCGTCGGGCTTGTTGGCGGCACCCACTGAGAACTACTCTGGGATGTAGTTCTCACACCCGTCGTGGTGTCTTTTCCCCAGGGACTTCTGCTCCGGTTCCTGCTGCTCCAGTTGCTGATCCTACTCCTTCAGACTGAGGTAAGGGAGTCGCGAGATAGATCCCTTCCAGTCATCCTCTGAGAGAGAGTAGATGTACCCCTTACTAGTTTTTGTGAGTGATATGTTGAGCGACCCTTGTAGTGAGGTATCAAGTTGTACCTTTCCTTTACTGCAGAGAGAGACTTATGTATTTTGGTGAGGACTTTGTTGTACTTTTGGGAGTTGTACTTATTCTTGTTTCAGCTTTTACTTTTCAGCTCTGATATCTGCTAGTGTAGATGATCTTTTGCAGGTTAGTCGCTACGTCTATACGGGGCTTCCCGTATGGGCGGCGGATCTGTTGGCGAGCCCGGGTCGCAGTTTCGACCCCAGGGCGTGACAGATTAGAGTGGTATCAGAGCCTAGGATGTAGGTCATTGAGGACTTAGAAACCCTAGGCTTGTGGTTGGACCCTAGGATTACTTACGTGAGAGCCGTAATTTTTAGCGAGAGTCCCGATTGGGTTCCTAACTCTCCCGAGCGGATTGGGATGAGTGATTGACATGTCTTCCTTCGGTGGCAACTATGTTGGCTGCAAACAACATAGTACTATGGGAAGGGGGACATGCCTTTGACTTTCGCTAGATTGGGTCGAGTGTTGATTTGGGTTCTGATTGTTCTTTTTGTTCCTCGAGTGAGTGATGCCTCCGCGACGCACGATGTCGACGCGTTCGCAGCCTTCTTCCTCTGAGCCCGAGCAGGAGGACTCGGGGCAGGTACAGCAGAGAGAGGTGCAGGAGCTCCGTGCCCAGATGGCATAGATGTCTGAGGCTGTTCGGCGTCAGGAGGAGACATCACGGCGCCAGGAGGAGGCTTCACGGCGCCAGGAGGAGGCTTCACGGCGCCAGGAGGAGGCTTCCCGGCGCCAAGAGGAGGCCTTGGGTCGGTTGATGCTCATGATGGAGCAGAGGGCGCAGCCGGTTGTAGCACCCCCAGAGAGTTCACCTGTGCCTTCTTCGCCAGTTGTGGCACCCCCTATTGTTCAGACTGCACCGGCAGTTCCTGTTGAGCCGGTTTCCAGCAGACCACCGTCTGGGTCGACTGGACCTTTGACTCCAGCTGAGCAGCGTGAGGTGGTTGATCTGTTGATAAGGTTCCGTCAGTTTGATCCGCCCCGTTTTTCTGGACTGAGTGCGGAGCCGTGGGAGGCTGAGTCATGGATCACGGCTATGGAGCGACATTTTGATAGTCTATTCATTGAGGAGCGGTTTCGGGTCCTTTTGGCTACAAACTTCTTGGAGCGCAACGCCGAGGCTTGGTAGCGGCGTGTGCGACCTGCTGGTCCTCCTGGGACGCAGCTTCTCACTTGGGCGGAGTTCCGCAGTCTTCTTCTTGGGGCCTTCTTCCCGGAGAGTGTTCGTCAGAGGTTGGAGGAGCAGCTGAAGAATCTCCGCCAGGGAGATCGGCCCGTGCATGAGTACATAGCTGACTTCAACCAGCTGTTAGCTTGTGTACCTCACGTGGCCAGGGATGAGGCTCACTGGATTTATATGTTTGAGCAAGGGTTGCGCCGGGACATTTATCAGTTTGTTCGCTCCCTCCGACTGCAGACCTTGGAGGCCTCTATGGAGCAGGCACTCTATGTAGAGCGAGAAGAGGCGGTGATAGAGGAGGTGGCTCCAGCCCCCGCAGTGGTTCCAGGGGCGAAGCGCCCAGCACCGATGGAGGAGGGGCAGTCGAGTCGGCAGGGACCCCCGAAACCTCCACGTTTCCACTCTCAGGGTCATAGGTATCAGGGGCGCCAGAGATCAGGAGCACCTTGTCAGTCTCAGCAGCAGCAGCGTCGACCGCCTCGGCAGCAGCAGCCTTCGCAGCAGCAGCAGACTTCGCGGCAGCCACGCCCGGACCGATGTGTTATTTGTGGAGGGCCACACTCACCGATCTAGTGCCCTCAAAGGCAGGGCCGTTGTTTCCGTTGTGGGCAGACCGGTCACTTCCAGAGTTCGTGCCCCAGAGCAGGTCGTCCAGCTCATTCCTCAGCTTCAGCACCCTCTGTTCCTCATCAGTCGGCAGTACCTTCTGTGGCCTACGGTAGGCCAGATCTTGCTTCATCGTCTTCGCGACAGCCAGAGCGACGTCCCCCAGCGCCGAGCGGGCGAGTCTATGCCGCTCAGGTTGAGGATGCTACAGCAGCAGAGCATGTCATCGCAGGTATTATTTTGATTTCTGCATGCAGTTCGTACTCGTGCTCCTTTTGATACTGTTGGGTTATATGTAATGTAGATCTAAATAGGGGAAAAAACACCTAGAGGGGGGTGAATAGGTGTAAACGTATAAACACTCAAAAATCGTTGCGATAAAAACCCAATGCAGAAATAAAAATAACACGCAAGATTTTTACGTGGAAAACTCCATCACCGGAGTAAAAAACCACGGGACCGATAACACGGCAGAAATCTACTAGAATTAAAACACGTACAAGGTGATTTACCGTACACACTTACGACTCAACCTTTCACGAAACTATGCCAACTTAAATTCCGTAACAATCTCCCCCTTTGGCGGTTTCGTGACAAAACACAGATCCACTAAAGAAAATTCAAAAAGGTATTTTTGTTGCTATCACCATACAACAAAAATTTACAATGGAGATCCAAAAATTTAAAAACATGAGATAAACTCCTAAAACAGACTCTAGACTTAGACATCTGTACTCTCTGCACAAAGAAATCATTCTTGACAAAAAGAGATCGTTAGATACCTCAAGAATATTTAGCATTCAAATCCTAACAGAGAAAGAGTTTATGCTCACTATGACATTGAGTAATTCAGATATGTAATAAGATAACAATCAAACATTGACATATCTTCTAAGCAATAAAATTCCAAATGTCATAAACTTTGCTTTGTTAGTAATCAAACAACTTGTTAGTAATAATACATGTTCAAATAGTTAGTCGAATAGTTAGTAGGAACATGCAACAAATCACAAGATAAAAACCAAAGTTGTGATACTTACCCTTCGCCAAAGTCAAAGTTGAAGTGATACTTACTTTGATGTTTCACACATTCACATCATCATTGTTCAAGTTCACATCATCATTGTTCAAGTTCTCTCTAAACTCTCTCCCCCTTTTTGTCACAAACAAAGACAAAATTCCAAAAATTTTAAGGAGAGTTAAATAGATCAAAATAAAGAAAATCCTTAGAACTAAATAAGAACAAAAAAAAAACTTAAAAAAACCTGCAAAAGAAAGATTAGAAAAAGAAACTTTATGCAGAGTCGTCGGAGCTGATACACCCAAGCTTCTGAAACATTTTCTTGATCCGTTTGTTTATAGAAGCTTGTTCCTTCTTAACTTCTTTGATATCCTCTTTCATTTCAGCGACATCAGTAGCCATGCGTTCTTGCTCGTTTGAGAGTCGCTGTTGTTCCTTAAAAATAGAGCTTACCGACGCATCATCATCAGAAGTGGATGGAGGTGCCTGCTGTGCTGGTGGAACAGGAGCTGTAGAAGTAGTTGCTTGTGGTCGAGCTCTTTGTCGGTGAGGAGGAATTATGGGTTCGTCTGGCTTCGTTGAGAGAGACTTCACAATTGTCGTCTCATTGATTGTGCCCAAACTGTACATATAAGAGCTCGCGCTTGTATCAACTTTAAACCTTTTAAGGATGCGCATGATTATCATTGGGTAGGGTAGTCTCTCTGTGGGGTGAGAGTGTTCCACATACCGCGCCATCCTTGACCAAATGAGATAAGGAATATTCAAGTTTGCTCCCATCAATGCGGCCGGGTTTCCAAGAAGATACAGGAATAACATCCTTTCCCATCGAAGAACCTTCGTATTCATGTTGGGAAGAATGTTGTAGCAGACAATGAAGTTTATATATCGATACTCTGGTCGAAGATGTTTGGATTTTACACTTTTACCATTAGCTGATGTCGTTCCTTCCAAACAAATTTTATCTATCACTTTCCGCCACAAAGCATTCGTCAAACTTCTTCCTTTCAAAAAGTTGAGTCCAGATGTGTTAGATTCCATTCCAAGGACTTCGCCAATTAGCTGCGGAGTGATTTTAAGTTTCATCCCTTGGATATTTGTATAGAAATGCATTGATCCATTTTCATCTTCTCGAAGATGTCTTGCATTTGTGTAAAAAGTTCTTACACGATACAAACAATATCCAAGTAGTTCGGGGAATCGGCAGACTTGGATGAGATTTGCTTGCTCAATCAAGGTTCCAAATTCAGGTGAGTGATTCCGGAGGGCTTCAATGTTGACATGACGTTCACCGGTGCATTCACGACGTTCAAACGCTCGAAGGCGATCCATGCTGACGAACACTCCTTCCACGCGAGGCGGGGAGTCAGGAACTAACGGCGTGTCAATATCAGCGTCTCGTCGTAGTCCATAGCGTCTAGTTACTCGTTTTCTTTTCACAGAGATGGTTGGTTCAGCCATAGGCGCTTTTCCTTTGTCCATGGGTGCCTTTCCTTTTGAACCATCGGACGCCTTTTGTTTAGTCAATGAGTCATCTTCATCTGTCAATTCAGTCCAATCTACCTCTTGACAGTCTGCTTCCACTTCTGTGTCACTGATCAGAAGAAACTCACCTTTTTGTTGTGATTTCTTAGCTCTCTTTAATTTGTTTGTGGCCCGAGTGTGCACTATTGTGACCAACAAAAGAATGATCCATGAGAATTCCATTGATCCAAATGCCTTAAGAAGATTGAAGTCCTGTGAAGACCAACTCAAGAACACATGAAAGATTGTTAACTTTCAAAGATTTAAAAAATTGTACCCAAACAATCATAATCATGTAGAGAGACTAAGAATCAAATTAGTTTTGCAAAAGGACTTTTAAAAATAGATCAATTGCATGATTTTCGAAAATCCTTATTATATGCCCTAAAACCGAAATTTTAGAAATCGAAGCCTAAAAATCCGTTAATTAGGAGAAAACCTAGCATATAATCAAAACTAATCTACCCAGAGTTCTTATTTCAAAAAAATTTTGATCAAAAACCATCCACAAACGAAATTGATACAAGAAATTCATCATGTTTTGAGGAGGAATAAGAAAAACGGTGAAAAACCGAGATTTTGATCAATAAAACTTACTTGGAGTTGAAGAACTTGAGTTTGAAAGCTTCCAAGATGGATGAAATCTAGAGAGAGAAGCTCTGGAAACTTGAGAACAAAAGATTAAGGTAAAAGAAATCAAAACCCTCTTGTTCTTAATAAAACCCTAGCCGTGATCCGGATCGGATCGAGATTTCGATCGGGATCGGCCAGCCGCAGGAAGAAACCTGCGTTCGGGATCCGGATCACTTATCCCGATCCGGATCGGCTGCAACTTTTTCTTCAAAAAAATTTAGAAAAATTCAATAAAATCCAGAAAAAGTATGTAATCACAGTTGTGTATCAACTTTTAAACAAAAACATCGTTTCATACAACAAGAACTAGATTATGCCAAATCTATCAATAATATCCAAAAATGAAACGAAAATTTACAAGAATTAAATCCCTTAAAGTTGAACACATTCAATTACATCTAACTTGATCTTATGAGTAATGCCTTTATCAAATCATCAATTCGGTAAAGAAAATGAAATACAAAGATCAATAGATGTTTGAAATCCCAAATATGGTAGATAATTTATCTAGACAATCTGTTGAAGAGAGTGGCTCTTTGAACATCTTTCTTTAAAATCCCACCTTATACCAACCTTGAAATTTGACGGAGTCAAGTATTTCAATCATGCATTTTACTTAATCAAAAATTGAACAACCAAGCTTGGTATACATGTGGTAGCTGCACACAATACTCGGACGACCGAGGTGGTAGCTCTTTCCTCCATGTGGTGGTAGTTTTCACACTCCTCATTGGGATGTAACTCTTTCCACATCTTTCGAGCATTTTACTTTTCTTTGACTCCCCCTCAATTGGCTATCAATTATTTAAGATATAAAGTATTCAACCAAAAATTGATCTCGATTTCATACTCGACTAAACAGTCAAATAAGATAATAACTATACCAAGAGATCATTGAGAGAGAAATTGACTTTGATCACTTAGAAGATGATTTAATTAACATAAATGATCATTGCAACAGTGAAATATTATGATGGAAAAAGCATAATAAATTTCTAAATGTGCGAAAAGATGCAATTAAAGTCAATTATGATCCATGCTCAATTAGTGTCCTATGTACAAACATAGATAATGAACAAAACAAAACAAATACAAAACCTATCCTAAGCAAAGGTTTCAAAAAGAAGTTTATTTCAAGGAAAGCATTCCAATTGCTTTTCGTAAATGAATAAAACGTTTTTGATCCAAAGGTTTTGTTAAAATGTCAGCTAATTGATCCTCAGTTGAAATATATGAAAGTTGAAGAGTATTTGATTCAACTAGCTCTCTAAGAAAATGATATCTAAGTTCAATATGTTTTGTTCTAGAGTGCAACACAGGGTTTTTAGAAATGTTAATTGCACTTGTGTTGTCACAAAGAATTGTTACCGAAGATGCTGAAATGCGGAAGTCGCTCAATACGCTTTTCATCCAAATGAGTTGAGTTGAGCAACTTCCAACTGAAATGTATTCCGCTTCGGAAGTCGAGAGTGCTATGCAATTCTACTTTTTACTGTGCCATGCAACAAGGCAATGGCCAAGATAGAAGCATGCACCACTCGTGCTTTTCCGATCATCCACTGATCCTGCCCAATCGGCATCTGAGTATCCAACAATATCCAGACTTGTTCCCATAGGATACCAAATTTCGAAATTAATTGATCCTTTGATGTACCGGATGATCCGTTTCACCGCTTTCAGGTGAACCTCCTTTGGTGCTGATTGATATCTCGCGCAAATCCCAACACTAAAGGATATATCCGGGCGACTAGCCGTGAGGTAAAGTAGACTTCCAATCATACATCGATACAGTTTCTCGTCTACATTCTCACTATGTGATTCACTTCCAAGTCCCTTGTGGCTAGTTCCCATTGGAGTTGGAAAATCTTTACAATTTTCTAGATCAAACTTTTTGACCAACTCCATTGCATACTTGGATTGACTCAAGTGAATACCTTCATTATTTTGTTTAATTTGCAATCCAAGAGAATAAGTCAATTCGCCCATCATGGACATCTCAAATTCGCTTTCCATGGTCTCCGCGAATTTAGAAGCATCATTATCTCTTGTTGCGCCAAATACAATGTCATCGACATAGATTTGTGCTACAATGAAATTGTTTTGATAATGCTTCACAAGGAGAGTCCTGTCAGCTCCCCCTCGAGTATAGCCCTTCTCCAAAAGGTGCTTTGTTAACCTTTCGTACCATGCTCGCGGTGCTCGTTTCAGACCGTAAAGAGCCTTTTTCAAACGAAAAACATGGTTAGGTTGTTTATGATCTACAAAACCTTTCGGTTGAGCCACATAAACTTCCTCATTTAAAAACCCATTTAGAAATGCGCTCTTAACGTCCATTTGAAATAATTTGATTTTAAAATGACAAGCAATAGCAAAAAGTATACGAATGGACTCGAGTCTAGCTACAGGGCCGAAAGTTTCATCAAAGTCTATACCTTCTACTTGAGAGTAGCCTTGAGCAACTAATCGTGCCTTGTTCCTGATGATAGTACCATCCTCATTTTTCTTGTTCTTGAAAATCCATTTGGTACCTATCACATTATGTTGCTTTGGAGGCTTCGTTAATTCCCAGACTTTGTTTCGCTCAAATTGATGGAGCTCTTCCTGCATTGCTTTAATCCAGTAGTCATCCTGAAGAGCTTCATCTATGTTCTTTGGTTCGATTAAAGATACGTAGCAAGCGAATCCACAAACCAACTGCCTCCGAGTTTTAACTCCTTCTTGTGGATCTCCAATGATGTTCGATTCCGGATGATCCTTGGAGATTCGTAACGTTTGTTGAAACGGAGTACTCGAAGGTACATGAGATGATTCCTGCACATCAGATAAACTAGAAGAACCATTAGATGCATCATTAATATTGGAAGTATTATCATGAGAAGATGCACTAGCAAGTGAATCATCATCTAGAGAGATATCGAGGGTAGATTTTCCAGATCCAAAGTGAAAGGCTTCATCTACTTTAACATTTATAGATTTTACGATCGTCTTAGATTCGATGTTAAATACTCGATATGCTCTGCTATTCGTAGAATAACCCAAAAAGATCCCTTCATCACTTCGAGAGTCAAACTTTCCAAGATTTTCACGGTCACGTAAAATGTAACATCGACTCCCGAAGATACGAAAGTATTTGATATCCGGTTTTCTACTAAACCACAGCTCATATGGTGTATTTAAAGTTCCTGGGCGCAAATACACTCTATTAATGACATAGACAGCGGTGTTCACAGCTTCAGCCCAAAAATGTAGCGGTAAATTCCGGCTATGAAGCATCACACGCGCCATCTCTTGAACAACCCTGTTTTTGCGCTCGACAACACCATTCTGCTGAGGTGTATAGGGTGCCGAGAATTCATGTTTAATGCCATTTGAAGTGCAAAAATCAATGAATTTTGAATTTATGAATTCTCCACCTCTATCACTTCTAACACGAATGATCTTTTCATTCTTTTCAATCATAATACGATGGCAAATCTCATGAAAAGAGTCAAACGTATCAGCTTTCTCTTTTAAAAATGCTACCCAAGAAAACCTAGAGAAATCATCAACCAATAAGAAAAAGTACCATTTACCTCTCAAAGATGGTTGACGGGTCGGCCAAAAGAAAAAAAATAGTCTACATAAACTACACAACATTTAATCGTTGAACGATTAAAGACAAGGAAGGATTTCACCTTTGCATACCCAAACCTTTTGAGTTTTGGAGTATGTTGGCAATGGTTGAGAAATTCTCCTTGAAGAAGACGTCTTGTATGATTGATCTTTTTCTTTTGTCATCGTCTTGTTTGAAGTACTACCAATGTTCTTTTCTTTTGAGAAGTCCCTCTTTGAATTCCGGGGAGTGAACTTATTGGTAGCAGTTGCAAGATGTGGTTGATTTGATCTTTGAGCTCCAATCTTGCAATTTCTTTCAATGTGCCCTGCAAAATTACAACGAAAACATACCTTTGTGCTTGATGATTCCGAAGAGGGTGAAGTAGGCTTGTTGTTGTTGGTTGTCGTGAATTCCGGTGTCGGAGGAGGAGATACCGACTGAGGCACAAAGACTGTCCCAACCGAACTAAAATTGTCTTCAGTTCGATTGTATCCGAGGCCGAACTTGTTTGTTTGACCAAGACCAAGAAGTTTATCCAACTTACTCCTTCCAGAAGAAAATTGCTGTAAGTCATCCTTGAGTTGGAGAATGGTCTCTATCATTTCCAATCTTTCCTGTCGGGCCTCGCCGTAGAGCTTCAAGAAGTAATTCGCTTTGTTCACCATATCTAAATAATTCTTCTCGAGTTGCTCATTGGACTATTGAAGGGAAACATTTACTTTTATTAGATTATCCCTTTCCACTTCAAGATCGGTCGAGAGAGAAGTTACCCTTTTTACTTCTTCTTCGAGATCCTGCAATCTCCCTCTCAACCCCTTGTTTTGCTTAGCCGTTGTCTTTGAATCCCGTAAAGGTCTGTGGTAGGCTAGAGCAAAATCTTCACCTTCCGGATTATCCGATTCATTGTCCGTTGCAATCTTATCAACAGTGGAGTTGGACAGTGAGTCGGATGTACTTGCCATAAAGCACATGAAGGGTGAAGATGTGGACGCGTGGAATGCCGTGGTGCTCTTTTCTTCATCACTTGAAGACGACTCATTTGACGTTGAGTTGTCATCCCAAGTGACGACTTGCATCGCCTTCTTCTTTGCCGGATACTTGTTGGGACACTCTGTTGCAATGTGGCCGTAGCCTCGACATTTGAAGCATTGTAGTTGTCCCTCTAAACTTTTCTTATCCTTTGAGAAGTTCTCTTGCTTCCTTGACTTGTAACTTGAGGTACCCTTGCCTTTGTTCGACTTTTCGAAGGATGGAGATTTGCTTGAATTACCCCTTCGAAAGTTGCGGCGAAACTTTCTTGTCAAGAGAGCGAGCTGCTTCTCAAATTCCTCCATAGAAAGGTTCTCGTCATCGTCTGAGGAGGATGTATCCGCGTCTTCTTCCTTAGTTGTTTTCAATGCATAACCTGAAGACTTAGAAGAGGATGCTTTTCCAGAAGAATTGTTAGTAGTAAAACTCATTTCATAAGTTTGTAATGAACCAACTAATTCTTCTACACGTATTTCGTCCGGGTGTTTAATAGTTTCAATGGCAGTAACCTTTGGGCGAAAACGTTCAGGAAGAGTTCTTAAGATCTTTCTTACAATCTTAAATTCTGGAATCTTCTCTCCCAGATTAGCACATGAGTTTACGATGTCTTGCAATCGTGTATAGTAGTCCGTGAAAGATTCATTTTCTGCCATTAAGATAGAGTCAAACTTGCTCGTAAGCATTTGCAGTTTCTGAATCTTCACGAGGTTAGTTCCCTCATGTGTAACCTGAAGAACATCCCAGATTTCTTTCGCAGTCTCACATGCCGAGACGCGAGAGAATTCAGTTTGAGATAAGGCATTAAAAATAGCATTAATTCCCTTGCCATTGTAAGAAGATGAATCTAACTCTTCCTTGGTCCATTTCGACCTAGGTTTTAAGGTGCGAACATCAGAGATAATTTCAGTTGGATTAGACCATCCTAATTCAATTGATTGCCATACCCTTTCGTCGATGGAAGTTAAAAAGGCTTTCATCCGTACTTTCCAGTACGCATAATTTGTTCCATCAAAGAAAGGGGGTCGATTGATGTTTCCACCTTCAACCATTGTTTACAACCCTATTCCCGCTCTGATACCACTTGTTGGGTTATATGTAATGTAGATCTAAATAGGGGAAAAAACACCTAGAGGGGGGTGAATAGGTGTAAACGTATAAACACTCAAAAATCGTTGCGATAAAAACCCAATGCGGAAATAAAAATAACACGCAAGATTTTTACGTGGAAAACTCCATCACCGGAGTAAAAAACCACGGGACCGATAACACGGCAGAAATCCACTAGAATTAAAACACGTACAAGGTGATTTACCGTACACACTTACGACTCAACCTTTCACGAAACTATGCCAACTTAAATTCCGTAACAGATACCGGTGCATCGCATTCATTCATCAGTAGAGCATTTGCATCCCTACATGGTATAGAGGTAGTTTTCTTATCGCATGCATTAGAGGTTCAGATTCCATATCATGTCTTGCATGTCGAGGAGTATTGTAGGGATTGCCCTGTGCAGTTGGGATCCTGGATTTTGCCGGCAGACTTGCTTGTCTTGCGGTAGCTCCAGGATTTCGATGTTGTACTTGGCATGGATTGGTTGTCGCGGTATTTTGCTACCATAGACTGCAGAGAGAGGACGGTGACCCTCCGCGAGCCGGGACAGGAGGAGTTTGTTTACAGAGGCTGTCAGAGCTCCTTGTTTGCAGTGACGATTTCTTCGGCGAGGGCTAGGCGGATGATGAGCAGAGGCTGCACCGCTTTCTTGGCGACGATTGTGGAGGTGCCTACGGCGGCACTGGGGCTCGAGGATATTCCTGTTGTCCGCGAGTTCCCATATGTGTTTCCTCCAGAGTTGACGACTATGCCGCCGGAGAGGGAGATAGAGTTTGTGATTGATGTGGTTCCAGGAACCGCACCAATCTCAAATGCACCTTATAGGATGGCACCTGCCGAGTTGAGGAAGTTAAAGGCCCAGCTTCAGGATCTGATGGACAGGGGCTTTGTTAGGCCTAGTGTTTCTCCGTGGGGAGCGCTAGTGTTATTTGTAAAGAAGAATGATGGGTCGCTTCGATTGTGTGTGGATTACAGGGAGTTGAATAAAGTGACCATCCGGAACAAGTATCCCCCCTACCACGGATAGATGATTTGTTCGATCAGTTGCAGGGAGCGTCAGTGTTCTCGAAAATTGATCTTCAGTCAGGTTACCACCAGCTGAGGGTGAGAGCCGAGGACATTCCCAAGACGGCTTTCAGATCCCGGTACGGGCATTATGAGTTCACAGTTATGCCTTTTGGTTTGACTAATGCCCCTGCTGCATTTATGGATTTGATGAACCGGGTATTCCAGCCGTACTTGGACCTGTTTGTGGTTGTATTCATAGATGATATTTTGATTTACTCCCAGAGTGATGTGGAGCATGAGGAGCACTTGAGGATAGTGCTGCAGCTTCTGCGAGAGAAGAAGCTGTATGCCAAGCTTAAAAAGTGCGAGTTTTGGCTTCGGGAGGTTGTATTTTTGGGCCATATTGTATCAGCCGCAGGAGTGGCAGTCGACCCGACGAAGATTGATGCTGTTCGGGATTGGCCGAGACCGACGACGGTTACAGAGGTTCGGAGCTTTCTGGGCTTGGCAGGCTATTACCGTCGATTTGTAGAGGGCTTTGCGAAGCTCTCTACTCCCCTGACCAGTTTGACTAGGAAGGGGACGAGGTTTGTTTGGACTGAGCAGTGCCAGCAGAGTTTTGAGGAGCTGAAGAGGAGATTCATTTCAGCACCAGTTCTTGCATTGCCAGTGATGGGAGATGGATTCGTGATTTATAGTGACGCCTCTCACAGCGGATTGGGATGTGTTTTGATGCAGCATGGTAGGGTAATTGCTTATACTTCACGACAATTAAAGGATTATGAGAAGAATTACCCTACTCATGATTTGGAGCTTGCAGCTGTGGTGTTCGCGTTGAAGTTGTGGCGGCATTACCTCTACGGAGAGCACTGCAAGATTTACACTGATCATAAGAGTTTGAAGTACTTGTTTACTCAAAAGGAGCTGAATTTGAGGCAACGCCGGTGGTTGGAGTTACTAAAGGACTATGATGTGAGCATCCTTTATCATCCCGGCAAGGCCAATGTTGTAGCAGATGCTTTGAGTCGGAGGTCTGTGCAGAGTTTGAGCATGTTGATCACACAGCAGGCACCGCTTGTTGAGCAGATGAGGCGGCTACAGATTGAGGTGGTATCCACTGGGGTCTCTGCTAGACTTATGTCTATAGTCTTGCAACCCACTCTGTTGGACAGGATTAGGGAGACACAGAGTGAGGACCCCCACTTGACGAGGATCAAATCACAGATTCAGGCAGATCAGACAGGGGATTTTACAGTGGATAGCTCGGGAGTACTGCGGTACAGGGACCGAGTGTGTGTGCCTACGGATCCTGAGATCAGAGACCAGATTTTGAGAGAGGCTCACTATACACCTTATACCATTCATCCTGGTGGTACTAAGATATATAAGGACCTCAAGGCACATTTTTGGTGGTCCGGAATGAAGCGGGACATTAGGAGATTTGTGGCTCACTGTTTAACTTGCCAGCAAGTGAAGGCAGAGCACCGGGTTCCTGCTGGCAAGTTGCAGAGTCTTCCAATTCCCGAGTGGAAGTGGGACCACATTACTATGGATTTCGTCACTGGACTGCCGAAGGCGCAGAGTGGAGCCGACGCGGTTTGGGTTATATTGGATAGACTCACCAAGTCTGCACATTTCTTGCCTGTATAGATGACTTGGTCGTTGGAGCGTCTGGCACAGTTGTACTTGGATGAGGTGGTGAGGCTTCACGGTGTACCCGCCTCGATTGTATCAGATCGGGACCCGAGGTTTGTATCACACTTTTGGGGGAGTCTACAGTCAGCCTTGGGGACCCAGCTCAGGTTTAGCACTACTTTCCACCCACAGACTGATGGCCAGTCCGAGCGCACCATACAGACCCTCGAGGATATGTTGAGAGCGTGTGTTATGGATTTTGGAGGGGGGTGGTACCGACACTTACCATTGGTTGAGTTTGCGTACAACAACAGCTATCAGGCGAGCATTCAGATGGCTCCATTTGAGGCGTTGTATGGACGCAAGTGTCGGTCGCCCTTGTATTGGAGTGACGTGGGTGAGAGGAGGACTTTGGGACCGGATTTACTTTTGGAGGCTGAGGAGAAAGTCAGATTAGTTCGCCGACATCTTGAGACAGTCCAGAGTCGTCAGAGGAGCTACGCTGATACTCGACGGCGAGACCTAGAGTTTCAGATTGGTGACCATGTCTTCTTGAAGGTCTCGCCTTCGAAAGGGGTCCGGAGATTTGGAGTGCGTGGGAAGCTCAGTCCCCGCTTTATTAGACCCTTTGAGGTACTTGAGAGGGTAGGCCCCGTGGCTTACAGAGTTGCCCTTCCTCCACGCCTGGCCGAAATTCACGATGTTTTCCACGTCTCGGCTCTGAGAAGATATATTTTTGACCCGTCGCACGTGATTGACTTCACTTCCTTGGAGATCAGCGAGGATTTGGTATATGAGGAGCGCCCGTTGCGAATTCTTGCTCGTGAGGTAAGGGAATTGCGCAATCGGGCCATTCCGTATGTGAAGATCTTGTGGAGCAATCACGAGGAGCGAGAGGCTACTTGGGAGCTAGAGACAGTGATGAGAGATACCTATCCCGTTCTGTTCGAGGCTTCCGGCTGAGGTACATCTGTCTTGTTTTCTTAGTTTCGGGGACGAAACTTTCTTTTAGTGGGGGAGGATGTAGTGACCCCGATCCCCGTGTAGCTTCTCCCATGACCCGTGATGTAGAACACCTATTGTTGGTGTGTGGGACCCGCAACGCGTCAAATGGATGCGTTGGACGGACTCTGTGAGGCTTCGGGATTGAGCCTGCCTTCTGGCTATTTTTGTCAGAATTTAGAAAGGACTTTAGAATAATCTGAAGACATATTTGGATTCAGCGTGAAAAAACGTCGAAAATCGGCTATTTACTTGCCTTTTTCGGAGTCCGGATGCCCAAAAACGGACCCCCGGAAGTTTTTCGCGTATTTTGGTGCATGGGGGAGGCCGTGGACCGGCCTGGTGCCACGTGGCAGCACCGGATTGGCCGGCGCACGCGGCGCGGTCCACGGAAACTTGGCGCTGGTGCATGGGCCGGCGCGAGGGACACGTGGCGACTCGTGATTGGCGGGCTCTG
The DNA here is from genome assembly GCA_029204045.2 of Tillandsia leiboldiana. NCBI lineage: Eukaryota > Viridiplantae > Streptophyta > Magnoliopsida > Poales > Bromeliaceae > Tillandsia > Tillandsia leiboldiana. Next base: position 5,691,338 of record CM055060.1, read on the forward strand.
TGTGCGCAGTCCACGGGGGCTTGCGGCCTGGCGCATGGACCAGGGCGCGCCACGTGGCGGCCTGTGAGTGGCCGGCTCACGCGCGCGCGGTCCACGCGCCAGGGGAGCAGGTCGGGGCAGGTGGGCAGGTAGCCCGCGACGTGGGGGCGCCACGTGGCGCCCCGCGGTTGGCCGGGTGCAACCGCCCCACGCCCCGTTGTCGGGACACGCGACGCTCCGTGATTCGCGGGCGCGCGTGCGCCGGGCGCGGGGAGGGGCCGTGTGTCCACCTGGCGGCCCCTGGTTAATTCGGGCGCACACAGTGTTGGGCCGGGCCCAACACTGTAGGTGCCCGAATCAGCCGGGCGCCCGAAAATAGGCCCAAAAGCCCATTTTTGCTTTTTCTTGGTTTCTTTTTGGTGGAGCCTATAAATACCACCCCTCCTCTTCAGTTTTAAGGTTTTGCCCGAGCTTTTTAGCCATTGTGCCCTTCATCAAAGTTGTTTCTCACCTTGTTGTACATCTTGCGGAGGAAGCCCAGAATTTTTGCAGGCCGCGGCGTCGACGACTTCGGCATCGTAGCGCAGAGCGACGATATTCTGTTGGAGGCCCGTTATTGTCGCACTTCAGTCTGAGAGGTATACAGAGCTACCCCGACTGTATTTTTCGACGATTTTCGTGGCGTTGGATCCAAGAGAGGTAGGCCTATGTTTTTCATATTTACCACCTTCCTCGCGTCTGAGCTTTTATAGGGGTTCCTGGTACATTTTTAACCCCCATTGCTACAGGATTTCTGTCTTGACGGCAGCACCTTGCCGGATTTTATTCTTCGCGCTCGAGCGTCGGATCAAGACGAGCCTATACACTTTTTTAATCTACTCGTCGCGAGGATTATCACCATATTTTTCTTGCATTTTTTTCCGAGACCTTCCCGGAGGTATACTATTCCCCTTTTATCTGTGCAAGAGTTTACAGTTGTGTGGTTGTGAGATTGTTGCGCACCTGTACTGTGGAATTTGTAACTCGGCCTACGGGGCTCGGAATTGAACGTGCGGGTACCCGTTTCGAAGGTCTCGACGCGACAATCGTAGTAGTATTTTTATCGGATTTTTAGGAGCACTTTTTGCCGGTGAACAATTAGCATCTTTGAGGCTGATTTTCAGATTGTGATTTATTTGGGTAAATTGTGGAATTAAGTGTAATTGTTAGCCTTGTGTTGTACCCAGGAGGGTTTGCGGGTATTATTGGACCCGTTGGATTCGGAGTGATTGTTTTCCTGGTATTTTCAGCTGTGGGACTTTGGACAGTTCAGCTCTTCAGGTGGGTGGCCATGTCTTCAAGATCTACGGATTGCACATTAATTCTATATGTGTAGGAACTTGCATGATTAGAATAGTATATTGATAGCATGTTAGTCTGTGAAAATTGATGTTCCTGATGTATTCAGATGATCATGTGATTTATTATTTTCCTACATCCTGTTAATTATTGTTATCTTGGAACTTGACCTAGCACCCCCGCCATATGCAGCATGTTCAGCCAGACTGTAGAAAACTTGAACTTGGGCTAGGTTTTTATTGCTCTAGACATTCCCACACCACTATTCTATATTTCACTCTGGACTTAGAGTTTTCCTCGCCCGGGTAGTGGGCCGAGAGGTCGGGTTGTTGTGGGATGCATTTACACTCGTGTCTGGGGACCGAGTGGAGTCTGATAGCAGTCTGTAGATCAGGGTACTTTGGGAGCCGTCTGAGTGACAGTGAGTCTCGGCTGTGTAGTTTTCCAGCCTGTGAGTGAGACAGTGTTTTGTTGGTTTCAGCCGATCTTGTTGATCAAGGATTTGGATTATAGCCTGCATGAGCCACATTTGAGCTCGACAGATATGCGCGGATACTTTACTCGGTGGGGTCGCGCCCCTCGAGTGCCACTCCGGAGTTGGGCCTGATACTTCTATCGCGGCTTGTCGATGCAGTCCCTCTGGCTGGGCCAGTTTTGGCAGTCACGGACGCCCTACGTAAGTCCGGTCCTCCGGGATGTAACGGCAGTAGGTAGGCGCAGGTTTGACTGGACCCGAGGAGGCAGTCAGTTTAGATTGGGTGATCTGAGTTGAGGGCTAGTTGTGGCATCATGTTCCTTTCTGTTCCACTCTTTGAGCATCTAGATAGAGGCATAGTAGCTGTAGAGTTTACTTTTCCTGCTTTTCCTTACAGCACTGCATATGTTACTTTATGCCTCTAGTAGACTTAGTGGGCAGACCGTCGGGCTTGTTGGCGGCACCCACTGAGAACTACTGTGGGATGTAGTTCTCAAACCCGTCGTGGTGTCTTTTCCCCAGGGACTTCTGCTCCGGTTCCTGCTGCTCCAGTTGCTGATCCTACTCCTTCAGACCGAGGTAAGGGAGTCGCGAGATAGATCCCTTCCAGCCATCCTCTGAGAGAGAGTAGATGTACCCCTTACCAGTTTTTGTGAGTGATATGTTGAGCGACCCTTGTAGTGAGGTATCGAGTTGTACCTTTCCTTTACTGCAGAGAGAGACTTATGTATTTTGGTGAGGACTTTGTTGTATTTTTGGGAGTTGTACTTATTCTTATTTCTGCTTTTACTTTTCAGCTTTGATATCTGCTAGTGTAGATGATCTTTTGCAGGTTAGTCGCTATGTCTATACGGGGCTTCCCGTATGGGCGGCGGATCTGTTGGCGAGCCCGGGTCGCAGTTTCGACCCCGTGGCGTGACAGATTAGAGTAGTATCAGAGCCTAGGATGTAGGTCATTGAGGACTTAGAAACCCTAGGCTTGTGGTTGGACCCTAGGATTGCGTACGTGAGATCCGTAATTTTTAGCGAGAGTCCCGATTGGGTTCCTAACTCTCCCGAGCGGATTGGGATGAGTGATTGACATGTCTTCCTTCAGTGGCAACTATGTTGGCTGCAGACAACATAGTACTATGGGAAGGGGGACATGCCTGAAACGCGACGGAAAAGGCCACCGAAAGAGGAACGTCGTAGTGCGCCGAATTGCAGAAATCGTCGATGTCGCGGCCTCCAAAAATCCTCACAATCTTTGGGGAGGTAGAACACAGGTGAAAGAAAGTTCTGCCCAAAACCCCTTTCGAAAAATCCTCCGAAAAAAAACGAAGAAGAGAGGGAGAGGATGCCAATTTATAGACAAAGAGGGGGGGAAAGTAGTTTGGGGTATGTTTTCGGGCGTCCCGAACAACCGGGCGCCAAACACGGGACATCTTAGTCGGCGCCCGGATTGTTCCGCGCTCCCCACGTGTCTCGGAACACGCGGCAGCGGGGCGCGGCCAACCGCCCCGTGCCGCGTGGCCCGACAGAGAGGAGGGGGCGGGTGGTGCTGGCCACTCGCGGGGCACCACGTGGCGCCCCCCGCGTGGCCCGCCACGCCTCCCCGCCTGCCCCCTCACATGCCCCAACTACCCCACCTGCCCGCGCGCGCTGTGTGGACCGCACCGCATGGGCCGGCCAATCCCGGGCCGCCACCTGGCGCCTCCCTCGGTCCACGCTCCCCCGCGCGGCTTTCGTGGACCGCGCCGAGTGAGCCGGCCAATCAGAGGCCACCACGTGGCGCCCAGCCGGTCCACGGCTCCCCTCCTGGACCAAAACGTGCGGTAACTTTCGAGTGTCCGTTTTTGGGCGTCCGGACTCAGAAAAATACAAGCAAATAGCTATTTTTCAAGGTTTTTCCGCGCTGAATCCAAATCCGGCCTCCGTTTAGCCAGAAAACCCTTCTAAAATTTCGGCGAAAGCAATCGAAAAGCAACACGATCCAACTCCGCACTGAGTCCGTTTATCGCGTTTGTTCGATGCGTTACGGACCCAATACACCAACAACAGGTGTTTCATGCCGCGGACCACGGGGCCAGCATCACGGGGATTTGGGCCACTACATCCTCCCCGACGTGGCATCTCGCGATTGGTTGGGCGGTGTCGACAGCGGGGCGGCGCCACATGGCGGCTCGTGATTGGCCGACAAGAACCGGAAGACCCGGCGTGTACGCCGGGGGCGTAAACCACGTGAACCGCGTGGGACACGTGGCACCTTCTCATTGGTGGCCGCAAGCCACCCACGTGCGCCGGGCGCGCGGGGCGCGCGAAGCACGGGGCGGCGGGGGACACGCGGCGCGGCCTGAGAGGGCTTTCTCCACTGTTTCGTGGAGCGGGACACGCGACGCAGCCCGAGCGGGCTTTCTCCGTTGTTTCCTGTTCGGCCAAGATCCAGTGTGGAGCCTGAAATGTGTTTTAGCCAATTGTTTCCCTCTTGCCTATTTAAGCCACTTCTCTCTCTCCCATTTTGAAATTTTTGAAGTCTTTTGAGCTCCCTCTTTTGGCTGGGTTTTTCTTCCCCTAGTCCTCCACCTTCTGTAGAATTTTGTAATTTTTTGGAGTCCGCAACATCGGTGTTTTTCCCGTTCCGGTGCGCTTCAACATTTTCTTTTTCGGTGGTTTTTTCCATCGCAGTTTCTTCCGTGGACTCCCTTGGACAGACCTGAAGGAATTTTTAGCCGATTTCTACCGCAGCATTTCCGCGAGAGGTAGATCTTCGATTTCCGTATTTATTGTTTCTCTCAGTTTTGGATTTTTAGTGGGTTTCCTGGATCATCTCTGAACCCCTTCCCGGCTGTGGAATTTTTTTGGATAACTGAGATTGTTCGATTTTTATTTCGATGCTCGGTTATCGATTTTGGTCTATGAGGACTTAATCGACATCTACGCTTCGCAAGGATCGCAACCATATTATTCTTGGAATTTTTGGAAGATATCTTGTAGGTGAAATTTCACTGTTTCATGGACTGATGTGTAACAGCGATGTCATTTTACTGATTTTGGATTTACCGCAGCGTTTTTCTCATATCTCAGTGACCGGAAGGACTTTTTGACTGATTTTTGGTGTGTTGGAATCGTGAGAGCCTGAGGATCGCGCTCGTCCAGTTTCGGCTTATCTGGACTCCTGACCGACGCGCGCATCCAGGTGGGTTGGATTTTTCTCTAATTCTGCGGACTTCTTTCTAATTCTAGTATGATAGAACTCAGCATGCTAGTATCGGTGCTATTATTTATGTATCTTGTTATTGTTGGAATGATGTAGACCAGACTTGTAGAAAAACTTCACTTGGGCTAGTTGTTGTATTTTGACATCCCAACACACTTTTATTGCTTTTCTAGTCATAGTGTTTCTCCTCGCCCGAACAGTGGGCCAAGTGGTCGGGATAGTGTAGGGTGCATGTTGCGCTCGTGCCAGGGGGCCGAGTGGATTCTGGTAGCTGAGGTCAGATCTGTACTAGAGTTAGGGAGCCGTGGGTAGACGGTGATCCCGAGCCGTGGAGTTTCCGGCTGATGTTGTCAGTGGTTGATTGCGGTTCTTATCGATCTGATTGATCGTGGATTGGACTATAGCCTGCATGAGCCATATGGAGCTCGACAGAGATACGCGGATACTTCCTCGATGGGGTCGCTCCCCTCGATTGCCGCTCCGGAGCTGGGCCTGTTACTTTGTTATCGTGACTTATCGACGTAGTCCGAGTGGGACCCCCTACGTAACATCCCTGTGGGGATGTGTGGTAGTAGGTTGGCGCAGGTTTGACTAGACCCTATGAGGCGATCAGTATGATTAGTTTGACTGAGCATATCGAGTAGATGCATTTTTATCACCAGTATCATTCTTTGAGCATGATAGATAGATGCATGATAGTTGTAGAGTATTTTCAGTTATTTATCACCTTTACTGCATTATTATCTTATGCCTCTAGTAGACTTAGTGGGCAGACCGTAGTTTGGAGATGGTACCCACTGAGAACTACTGTTTGATGTAGTTCTCACACCCGCTGCGGTGTTGTTGCAGAGGCATCTACTCCTGTTCCTACACCTGCTGTTGCTGCTTCTTCTGATCGTGGTAAGGGCGTGGCCGAGTAGTTCCCTTTCCCGCATTTGGAGAGTTAGTGGTACCCCCTAGACTGATTTACTGTATTAGACAGTTTGGGTTTTATTGTATATTTTATTTTGGGAGTTGGACTTTATGTATTATTACTACTGAGAGTTGTATTTTGAAGAGACTCTTGTATTGTGGGGATTAGATTTGTATTGTATTGGAGTTGTACTCTTTTTATTTCATAGTTTACTTTCCACTCTGATATCTGTATAGTGGTAGTAGTTTCTTTTGCAGGTTAGTCGCTTTATCTATACGGGGTATTTCGTATAGACGGCGGATCTGTGAGCGTGCCCGGGTCGCAGTTTCGACCTCGGGGCTTGACATATTAGAGTGATATCAGAGCCTAGGTTATAGGTCATTGGGGACTTAGAAACCTTAGGCTTGTGATTGGACCCTAGGGTGACTCACGTGAGAGTCGTAATTGTTAGCTAGAATCCTGATTGAGTTTCTTAACTCTCCCAAGGGATGGGATGAGTGATTGACATGTCTTTTCTCGGTGAGCGGCTATATTGGCTGCAGACAACATAGTGCTACAGGATGAGGGACATGCCTTAGACTTTCGCTAGATTGGGTTGAGCATTATTTTGGTGTTTACTGTTGGGTTATATGTAATAAGGATCTAAATAGGGGAAAAAACACCTAGAGGGGGGTGAATAGGTGTAAACGTATAAACACTCAAAAATCGTTGCGATAAAAACCCAATGCGGAAATAAAAAATAATACGCAAGATTTTTACGTGGAAAACTCCATCACCGGAGTAAAAAACCACGGGACCGATAACACGGCAGAAATCCACTAGAATTAAAACACGTACAAGGTGATTTACCGTACACACTTACGACTCAACCTTTTCCATGCGCTCCTAGAGGATCTTCTCCGCTCGCTCCGCGACGCTTCTCGAATCCACGATCTGCGCCCAACGCCGAATCCACGGCGTCCAACGTCGAATCCACGACGTCCGACCGAATCCACGGTCTTCACCCAATAGCACCCTTCGAATCCACGAACGTGCCTCGCTCCGAATCCACGAGAGCGGTTGAACCTTGAATCCACAAGGACACGCGAATCCACGCGCCGATTTTTGGGGTAAATCGTTGTTTTTGGGTGGTGATGATCCGCCGAATACTTAGATCAAAGATAGATCGGAAATACCATCTAAGTATTCATTAGTTTGATTCAACTCAAGATGTGAGTATGAAAACCTAGAATCAAACTAATCAATATAGATGAAGAAACATAGAGTATTCTCTAATGATTTCCTTTCTTCTCTATATGTGGATCTAGAGCCGTATAAGATGATACAGGAAAATGACGGCTATTTGGATTTTCGGCCCCCATGAAAAAGAGTCATAGGGTCTATTTGTAGGTTAGAAACCCTAGGAAGGAGATAAGAATCAAAAACCTAACATTTCTGGAGATTTTACTGACGGCGATCCGGATCGGATTAGCTGTGATCCGGATCGTCGTAACGAGTCAGGTAATTCCAGAAAAACGAAGGTTCGGGATCCGGATCGAAGTGCTTGATCCGGATCGTTCATACAGTTCACCAAACATCAACGTTCGGGATCCGGATTGCGAAGCCTGATCCGGATCGTTCAAGGAAGATGGTAAACTCAGTGTTCGGGATACGGATCAAGAGAGGCTACGATCCGGATTGAACTGGTGTATGAACGAACCACCTTCGGGATCCGGATCGAACAACCTGATCCGGATCCTGAACATGTCCCGAGTCCAGTTTTTGATTTTAATGCAATGAAAGATTCTTCCAAGTGTTTCTACACTACAAGAAGTATTCGGATCACACAAAATCTTTAGTTAAAACATACCTGATCCTTTTGAATTCTTCTTTTTTGAGATTGAGTTAAATGATCCAACTTTCTTCACCTTCAATCTTCAAGACTTGAGACTTTCACGAAACTACGCCAACTCAAATTCCGTAACAATCTCCCCCGTTGGCGGTTTCGTGACAAAACACAGATCCACTAAAGAAAATTCAAAAAGATATTTTTGTTGCTATCACCATACAACAAAAATTTACAATGGAGATCCAAAAATTTAAAAACATAAGATAAACTCCTAAAACAGACTCTAGACTTAGACATCTGTACTCTCTGCACAAAGAAATCATTCTTGACAAAAAGAGATCGTTAGATACCTCAAGAATATTTAGCATACAAAACCTAGTACAGAGATAGAGTTTATCTGATCATCATGACATTTGAGAATTCAGATATGTAAGAGAATCATAGTCAAAAACCAACATATCTTCTATGCAATTAAAAACCAAATGTCACAAAATGTTAGTCCAACATCAACTTGTTAGTCATATTACATGCCCAAATAGTTAGTCGAATAGTTAGTCGAAACATGCAAACAATCACACGATAAAAACCAAAGTTGAAGTTGAAGTGATACTTACCTTGATGTATACAAAATCTTCATCAGCAAGATTTTCACAATCATTGTTCAAGTTCCCTTGATGTTCACTTACCTTGATGTTCATTCACATCATCATTGTACCTTGATGCAGTCATCATTGTTCATCATTGATGTATACAAGATCACAATTTTCACAATATCATTGTTCAAGTTCTCTAAACTCTCTCCCCGTTTTTGTCACAAACAAAGCCAAAGTTACCAAAAAAATTGAAGGAGAGTTAAAAAAATATCAACGAAAATGTTCCGAAATTTAAGAACTAGAACTAAAAGTAAGTCCTAAAAACTGAAAAACCTGCACAAAAAGATTAAAAATCTGCAAAAGAATAAAAAGTTGGAATCAGTCATCAGATTCGGAGTCTTCAGAGCTCGTGCAGCCCATCTTTGAGATCATCTTTTTCACCAGCTTGTTCATAGAATTGATCTTCTTAGTTATGGTAATGTGAGCTGCCGTGATGAGCTCGAGCTCATTGGAGATTCTCGTCTGTGCCTTCGAGATCTGTTCCTGCTCAACCGATAGTCGTTGTTGTTCTTTGTAGATGGATGAGACTGATGCTTCATCCGCTGGTGTGGGTGCTGGTTGTAATGGTGACGCGGAAGTGCCGCTACTAGGTTTCGTTCCGCACGTTGGGACTGGAGTGACATGGGGCAATTTGTGAAGTGACTTCACGACGGTGGACTCATCGATCATACCCAAACATTGATGATAAGTCGGTGAGGTAATGTCAACCTGAAGTTTCTTCAAAATCCTCATTATAATCAGTGGAAATGGAATTCTCTGTGTGGGATGAGGGTGCTCAACATATCTTGTCATTCTATTCCAAATAATGTATGGAATGTTGATATTCAATCCCATTGCCTCAGACGGATGTCCTAAGAGATACAAAAATAGCATTCGATCCCATCTCAAGACTTTCGTCTGCAAATTTGGAAGGATATTGTAACAAGTGATGAAGTTTAGAATCGGTACTCAAGACGAAGTTCCTTGGATCTGATCGATTTCTCCGTTGATTGCGTTCCTTCCAAACAAATTCCCTTTATAACCATTTGCCACACAGTGTTCGTCAAAACCTTTCCCTTCAAGTAATTAACTCCTGTCTTGCTGGCAGGCATTCCCAAAACCTCGCCAATCAATTGTGGAGTAATTTTGAATCTTGTGCCTTGGATGTTCGTGTAAAATTCCATTAGACCGTTTTCAATTTCACGAAGGTGCCGTGCATTTGTATAGAAGGCCCTTACAAGATGCAGACAGTATCCAAGCACTTCTGGAAATCGACAAACTTGAATAAGGTTTGCTTGTTCAATTAGAACGCCAAACTCAGGAGAGTGATCTCGTAGAGCCTCTATATTGACATGCCTCTCACCAATGCATTCACGATTCTCAAATGCCTTTAGGCGATCCGAATTAACGAACACTTGTTCCTCCCGAGGTGGAGAATCCGGAATAATCGGTTCGTTAGCCATGAAACCTCGTGCTCGTCCGAACCGTCGAGCGAGTCGTTTCCTTTCACTGAGATGGTTGGTGCAGTCATAGGTGCTTTACCTTTGTCCATGGGTGCTTTTTCTTTCGATGCATTGGACGCCTTTTGTTCAGGCAATGAGTCATCATCATCTGTCAATGCAGTCCAATCTACCTCGTGACAATCTACTTCTGTATCGCTGATCACATGAAACTCACCCTTTTGTTGTGTTTTCTTAGCTCTTTTTAACTTATTTGTGGCCCGAGTGTGCACCATAGTGACCAATAAAAGAATGATCCATGAGAATCCCATTGATCCAAGTGCTTTAAGAAGATTAAAATCCTGTGAGCAACAACTCAAGAACACATGAGAAAATTGTTAATTTTCAAAGATTGAAAAATTGTACCCAAACAATCATAATCATGTAGAGAGGCTAAGAATCAAATTAGTTTTGCAAAAGGACTTTTAAAAATAGATCAATTGCATGATTTTCGAAAATCCTTATTATATGCCCTAAAACCGAAATTTTAGAAATCGAAGCCTAAAAATCCGTTAATCAGGAGAATACCTAGCATATAATCAAAACTAATCTACCCAGAGTTCTTATTTCAAAAGAAATTTGATCAAAAACCATCCACAAACAAAGTTGATCCAAGAAATTCATGACGTTTGAGGAAGAGGAGAGAAAAAACGGTGAAAAACCGAGATTTTGATCAATAAAACTTACTTGGAGTTGAAGAACTTGAGTTTGAAAGCTTCCAGGAATGATGAAATCTAGAGAGAAAGGCTCTGGAAACTTTGGAACAAAAGATTGGAGTAAAAGAAATCAAAACCCTTTTGTTCTTTATAAAACCTAGCCGCGATCCGGATCAGTTCATAACTGCGATCCGGATCGGCTACCCGCAGTGAGAAACTGCGTTCGGGATCCGGATCGGCAGATACAATCCGGATCGTCAGCCCGCAGAGGAATTCCTGTGTTCGGGATCCGGATCATCTTGCCCGATCCGGATCGGCTCCAACTTTTTCTTTAGAAAATTTCAGAGAAATTCAAGAAAGACCAGAAAAAGATTGTAAGCACAAATGTGTATCAACTTTAAACAAAAATCATCGTTTCATACAACAAGAATTAGATTATGCCAAATCTATCGATAATATCCAAAAATGAAACGAAAATTTATAAAAATTAAATCCCTTAATGTTGAACACCTTCAATTACATCTAACTTGATCTTATGAGTAATGCCTTTATCAAATCATCAATTCAGTAAAGAAAATGAAATGCAAAGATCAATAGATGTTTGAAATCCCAAATATAATAGATAATGTATCTAGACAATCTGTTGAAGAGAGTGGCTCTTTGAGCATCTTTCTTTAAAAACCCACCTTATACCAACCTTGAAATTTGACGGAGTCAAGTATTTCAACATGCATTTTACTTAATCAAAAATTTGAACAACCATGCTTGGTATACATGTGGTAGCTGCACACAATACTCGGACGACCGAGGTGGTAGCTCTTTCCTCCATGTGGTGGTAGTTTTCACACTCCTCATTGGGATGTAACTCTTTCCACATCTTTTGAGCATTTAACTTTTTCTATGACTCCCCCTCAATTGGCTATCAATTATTTAAGATATAAAGTATTCAACCAAATATTGATCTCGATTTCATACTCGACTAAGCAGTCAAATAAGATAATGACTATACCAAGAGATCATAGAGAGAGAGAGAAATTGACTTTGATCACTTAGAAGATGATTTAATTAACATAAATGATCATTGCAACAGTGAAATATTATGATGGCAAAAGCATAATAAAATTCTAAATGTGCGAAAAGATGCAATTAAAGTCAATTATGATCTATGCTCAATTAATGTCCTATGTACAAACATAGATAATGAACAAAACAAAAATAAATACAAAACCTATCCTAAGCAAAGGTTTCAAAAAGAAGTTTATTTCAAGGAAAGCATTCCAATTGCTTTTCGTAAATGAATAAAACGTTTTTGATCCAAAGGTTTTGTTAGAATGTCAGCTAATTGATCCTCAGTTGAAATATATGAAAGTTGAAGAGTATTTGATTCAACTAGCTCTCTAAGAAAATGATATCTAAGTTCAATATGTTTTGTTCTAGAGTGCAACACAGGGTTTTTAGAAATGTTAATTGCACTTATGTTGTCACAAAGAATTGTTACCGAAGATGCTGAAATGCGGAAGTCGCTCAATACGCTTTTCATCCAAATGAGTTGAGTTGAGCAACTTCCAGCTGAAATGTATTCTGCTTCGGCAGTCGAGAGTGCTATGCAGTTCTGCTTTTTACTGTGCCATGCAACAAGGCAATGGCCAAGATAGAAGCATGCACACTCGTGCTTTTCCGATCATCCACTGATCCTGCCCAATCGGCATCTGAGTATCCAACAATATCCAAACTTGTTCCCATAGGATACCAAATTCCGAATTAATTGATCCTTTGATATACCGGATGATCCTTTTCACCGCTTTCAGGCGAACCTCCTTTGGTGCTGATTGATATCTCGCGCAAATCCCAACACCAAAAGATATATCCGGGCGACTAGCCGTGGGGGTAAAGTAGACTTCCAATCATACTTCGATACAGTTTCTCGTCTACATTCTCACTATGTGATTCACTTCCAAGTCCCTTGTGGCTAGTTCCCATTGGAGTCGGAAAATCTTTACAATTTTCTAGATCAAACTTTTTGACCAACTCCATTGCATACTTGGATTGACTCAAGTGAATACCTTCATCATTTTGTTTAATTTGCAATCCAAGGAAATAAGTCAATTCGCCCATCATGGACATCTCAAATTCGCTTTCCATGGTCTCTGCGAATTAGAAGCATCATTATCTCTTGTTGCACCAAATACAATGTCATCGACATAGATTTGTGCTACAATGAAATTGCTTTGATAATGCTTCACAAAGAGAGTCCTATCAGCTCCCCCTCGAGTATAGCCCTTCTCCAAAAGGTGCTTGTTAACCTTTCGTACCATGCTCGCGGTGCTTGTTTCAGACCGTAAAGAGCCTTTTTTCAAACGAAAAACATGGTTAGGTTGTTTATGATCTACAAAACCTTTCGGTTGAGCCACATAAACTTCCTCATTTAAAACCCATTTAGAAATGCGCTCTTAACGTCCATTTGAAATAATTTGATTTTAAAATGACAAGCAATAGCAATAGTATACGAATGGACTCGAGTCTAGCTACAGGGCCGAATGTTTCATCAAGTCTATACCTTCTACTTGAGAATAGCCTTGAGCAACTAATCGTGCCTTGTTCCTGATGATAGTACCATCCTCATTTTTCTTGTTCTTGAAGATCCATTTGGTACCTATCACATTGTGTTGCTGTGGAGGCTTCGTTAATTCCCAGACTTTGTTTCGCTCAAATTGATGGAGCTCTTCCTGCATTGCTTTAATCCAGTAGTCATCCTGAAGAGCTTCATCTATGTTCTTTGGTTCGATTAAAGATACGTAGCAAGCGAATCCACAAACCAACTGCCCTCCGAGTTTGACTCCTTCTTGTGGATCTCCAATAATATTCGATTCCGGATGATCCTTGGAGATTCGTAACGTTTGTTGAAACGGAGATACTCGGAGATACATGAGAGATTCCTGCACATCAGATAAACTTGAAGAACCATTAGATGCATCATTAATATTGGAAGTATTATTATGAGAAGATGCATTAGCAGGAGGAATCATCATCTAGAGAGATATCGAGGGTAGATTTTCCAGATCCCAAGTG
>CM055060.1:5705022-5785457 GCA_029204045.2 Tillandsia leiboldiana
GGGCAATTGGTGAAGTGACTTCCACTGACGGTGGGAACCCATTCCAATGACTTCACGATCATCGACCCAAACACTGATGATACGTCGGTGAGGTAATGTCACCTGAAATTTTTTCAAAATCCTCATTATACAGTGGAAATGGAATTCTCTGTGTGGGATGAGGGTGCTCAACATATCTTGTCATTCTATTCCAAATATGTAGGGAATGTTGATATTCAATCCATTGCCTCAGACGGATTTCCTAAGAGATACAAAAATAGCATTCGATCCCATCTCAAGACTTTCGTCTGCAAATTTGGAAGGATATTGTAACAAGTGATGAAGTTTAGAAATCGGTACTCAAGACGAAGTTCCTTGGATCTGATCGATTTCTCCGTTGATTGCGTTCCTTCCAAACAAATTCCCTTTATAACCATTTGCCACACAGTGTTCGTCAAAACCTTTCCCTTCAAGTAATTAACTCCTGTCTTGCTGGCAGGCATTCCCAAAACCTCGCCAATCAATTGTGGAGTAATTTTGAATCTTGTGCCTTGGATGTTCGTGTAAAATTCCATTAGACCGTTTTCAATTTCACGAAGGTGCCGTGCATTTGTATAGAAGGCCCTTACAAGATGCAGACAGTATCCAAGCACTTCTGGAATCGACAAACTTGAATAAGGTTTGCTTGTTCAATTAGAACGCCAAACTCAGGAGAGTGATCTCGTAGAGCCTCTATATTGACATGCCTCTCACCAATGCATTCACGATTCTCAAATGCCTTTAGGCGATCCGAATTAACGAACACTTGTCCTCCCGAGGTGGAGAATCCGGAATAATCGGTTCGTTAGCCATGAAACCTCGTGCTCGTCCGAACCGTCGAGCGAGTCGTTTCCTTTTCACTGAGATGGTTGGTGCAGTCATAGGTGCTTTACCTTTGTCCATGGGTGCTTTTTCTTTCGATGCATTGGACGCCTTTTGTTCAGGCAATGAGTCATCATCATCTGTCAATGCAGTCCAATCTACCTCGTGACAATCTACTTCTGTATCGCTGATCACATGAAACTCACCCTTTTGTTGTGTTTTCTTAGCTCTTTTTAACTTATTTGTGGCCCGAGTGTGCACCATAGTGACCAATAAAAGAATGATCCATGAGAATCCCATTGATCCAAGTGCTTTAAGAAGATTAAAATCCTGTGAGCAACAACTCAAGAACACATGAGAAAATTGTTAATTTTCAAAGATTGAAAAAATTGTACCCAAACAATCATAATCATGTAGAGAGGCTAAGAATCAAATTAGTTTTGCAAAAGGACTTTTAAAAATAGATCAATTGCATGATTTTCGAAAATCCTTATTATATGCCCTAAAACCGAAATTTTAGAAATCGAAGCCTAAAAAATCCGTTAATCAGGAGAATACCTAGCATATAATCAAAACTAATCTACCCAGAGTTCTTATTTCAAAAGAAATTTGATCAAAAACCATCCACAAACAAAGTTGATCCAAGAAATTCATGACGTTTGAGGAAGAGGAGAGAAAAAACGGTGAAAAAACCGAGATTTTGATCAATAAAACTTACTTGGAGTTGAAGAACTTGAGTTTGAAAGCTTCCAGGAATGATGAAATCTAGAGAGAAAGGCTCTGGAAACTTTGGAACAAAAGATTGGAGTAAAAGAAATCAAAACCCTTTTGTTCTTTATAAAACCTAGCCGCGATCCGGATCAGTTCATAACTGCGATCCGGATCGGCTACCCGCAGTGAGAAACTGCGTTCGGGATCCGGATCGGCAGATACAATCCGGATCGTCAGCCCGCAGAGGAATTCCTGTGTTCGGGATCCGGATCATCTTGCCCGATCCGGATCGGCTCCAACTTTTTCTTTAGAAAATTTCAGAGAAATTCAAGAAAGACCAGAAAAAGATTGTAAGCACAAATGTGTATCAACTTTAAACAAAAATCATCGTTTCATACAACAAGAATTAGATTATGCCAAATCTATCGATAATATCCAAAAATGAAACGAAAATTTATAAAAATTAAATCCCTTAATGTTGAACACCTTCAATTACATCTAACTTGATCTTATGAGTAATGCCTTTATCAAATCATCAATTCAGTAAAGAAAATGAAATGCAAAGATCAATAGATGTTTGAAATCCCAAATATAATAGATAATGTATCTAGACAATCTGTGAAGAGAGTGGCTCTTTGAGCATCTTTCTTTAAAAACCCACCTTATACCAACCTTGAAATTTGACGGAGTCAAGTATTTCAACATGCATTTTACTTAATCAAAATTTGAACAACCATGCTTGGTATACATGTGGTAGCTGCACACAATACTCGGACGACCGAGGTGGTAGCTCTTTCCTCCATGTGGTGGTAGTTTTCACACTCCTCATTGGGATGTAACTCTTTCCACATCTTTTGAGCATTTAACTTTTTCTATGACTCCCCCTCAATTGGCTATCAATTATTTAAGATATAAAGTATTCAACCAAATATTGATCTCGATTTCATACTCGACTAAGCAGTCAAATAAGATAATGACTATACCAAGAGATCATAGAGAGAGAGAGAAATTGACTTTGATCACTTAGAAGATGATTTAATTAACATAAATGATCATTGCAACAGTGAAATATTATGATGGCAAAAGCATAATAAAATTCTAAATGTGCGAAAAGATGCAATTAAAGTCAATTATGATCTATGCTCAATTAATGTCCTATGTACAAACATAGATAATGAACAAACAAAAATAAATACAAAACCTATCCTAAGCAAAGGTTTCAAAAAGAAGTTTATTTCAAGGAAAGCATTCCAATTGCTTTTCGTAAATGAATAAAACGTTTTTGATCCAAAGGTTTTGTTAGAATGTCAGCTAATTGATCCTCAGTTGAAATATATGAAAGTTGAAGAGTATTTGATTCAACTAGCTCTCTAAGAAAATGATATCTAAGTTCAATATGTTTTGTTCTAGAGTGCAACACAGGGTTTTTAGAAATGTTAATTGCACTTATGTTGTCACAAAGAATTGTTACCGAAGATGCTGAAATGCGGAAGTCGCTCAATACGCTTTTCATCCAAATGAGTTGAGTTGAGCAACTTCCAGCTGAAATGTATTCTGCTTCGGCAGTCGAGAGTGCTATGCAGTTCTGCTTTTTACTGTGCCATGCAACAAGGCAATGGCCAAGATAGAAGCATGCACCACTCGTGCTTTTCCGATCATCCACTGATCCTGCCCAATCGGCATCTGAGTATCCAACAATATCCAAACTTGTTCCCATAGGATACCAAATTCCGAATTAATTGATCCTTTGATATACCGGATGATCCTTTTCACCGCTTTCAGGCGAACCTCCTTTGGTGCTGATTGATATCTCGCGCAAATCCCAACACCAAAAGATATATCCGGGCGACTAGCCGTGGGGTAAAGTAGACTTCCAATCATACTTCGATACAGTTTCTCGTCTACATTCTCACTATGTGATTCACTTCCAAGTCCCTTGTGGCTAGTTCCCATTGGAGTCGGAAAATCTTTACAATTTTCTAGATCAAACTTTTTGACCAACTCCATTGCATACTTGGATTGACTCAAGTGAATACCTTCATCATTTTGTTTAATTTGCAATCCAAGGAAATAAGTCAATTCGCCCATCATGGACATCTCAAATTCGCTTTCCATGGTCTCTGCGAATTTAGAAGCATCATTATCTCTTGTTGCACCAAATACAATGTCATCGACATAGATTTGTGCTACAATGAAATTGCTTTGATAATGCTTCACAAAGAGAGTCCTATCAGCTCCCCCTCGAGTATAGCCCTTCTCCAAAAGGTGCTTTGTTAACCTTTCGTACCATGCTCGCGGTGCTTGTTTCAGACCGTAAAGAGCCTTTTTCAAACGAAAAACATGGTTAGGTTGTTTATGATCTACAAAACCTTTCGGTTGAGCCACATAAACTTCCTCATTTAAAAACCCATTTAGAAATGCGCTCTTAACGTCCATTTGAAATAATTTGATTTTAAAATGACAAGCAATAGCAAATAGTATACGAATGGACTCGAGTCTAGCTACAGGGCCGAATGTTTCATCAAAGTCTATACCTTCTACTTGAGAATAGCCTTGAGCAACTAATCGTGCCTTGTTCCTGATGATAGTACCATCCTCATTTTTCTTGTTCTTGAAGATCCATTTGGTACCTATCACATTGTGTTGCTTTGGAGGCTTCGTTAATTCCCAGACTTTGTTTCGCTCAAATTGATGGAGCTCTTCCTGCATTGCTTTAATCCAGTAGTCATCCTGAAGAGCTTCATCTATGTTCTTTGGTTCGATTAAAGATACGTAGCAAGCGAATCCACAAACCAACTGCCTCCGAGTTTTGACTCCTTCTTGTGGATCTCCAATAATATTCGATTCCGGATGATCCTTGGAGATTCGTAACGTTTGTTGAAACGGAGTACTCGGAGATACATAAGATGATTCCTGCACATCAGATAAACTTGAAGAACCATTAGATGCATCATTAATATTGGAAGTATTATTATGAGAAGATGCATTAGCAGGAGAATCATCATCTAGAGAGATATCGAGGGTAGATTTTCCAGATCCAAAGTGAAAAGCTTCATCTACTTTAACATTTATAGATTCTACGATCGTCTTAGATTCAATGTTAAATACTCGATATGCTCTGCTATTCGTAGAATAACCCAAAAAGATCCCTTCATCACTTCGAGAGTCGAACTTTCCAAGATTTTCACGGTCACGTAAAATGTAACATCGACTCCCGAAGACACGAAAATATTTGATGTTGGGTTTTCTACTAAACCACAGCTCATATGGTGTATTTAAAGTTCCTGGGCGCAAGTAAACTCTATTAATGACATAGACAGCGGTGTTCACGGCTTCAGCCCAAAAATGTAGCGGTAAATTCCGGCTATGAAGCATCACACGCGCCATCTCTTGAACAACCCTGTTCTTACGCTCAACAACACCATTCTGCTGAGGTGTATAGGGTGCCGAGAATTCATGTTTAATGCCATTTGAAGTGCAAAAATCAATGAATTTTGAATTTATGAATTCTCCACCTCTATCACTTCTAACACGAATGATCTTTTCATTCTTTTCAATCATAATACGATGGCAAATCTCATGAAAAGAGTCAAACGTATCAGCTTTCTCTTTTAAAAATGCTACCCAAGAAAACCGAGAGAAATCATCAACCAATAATAAAATGTACCA
Source organism: Tillandsia leiboldiana (assembly GCA_029204045.2). Taxonomy (NCBI): domain Eukaryota; kingdom Viridiplantae; phylum Streptophyta; class Magnoliopsida; order Poales; family Bromeliaceae; genus Tillandsia; species Tillandsia leiboldiana. Next base: position 5,710,243 of record CM055060.1, read on the forward strand.
TTTACCTCCCAAAGATGGTTGACGGGTCGGCCCCATTAAGTCCATGTGCAAAAGTTCCAAAGGCCGTTTTGTACCAACGTGGTTCAAGTTCTTGTGTGCAGTCCTAGACTGTTTTCCCTTTTGGCAACCACCACACACAACGTTTTGTTTAAATAAAAGCTTTGGAACCCCCTTGACCACGTCCTTGTTTGAAATTCTAGTAAGTTCCTTAAAATTTAAGTGACCTAGCCTTTCATGCCAAAGAGTTTCATTATTCCAAGCGGCTAAGTTACAATTTTCAGAAAAATTATTAGGAACAACATAACAATTGTTTTCAGATCTAACCCCTTTTAAAAAGAAGACATGGTCCTTATCAGTTACAACGCATTCAACAGATGAAAAGTTAACTGAAAAACCATTGTCGCAAAGTTGACTTATGCTTATGAGGCTAGTCTTAAGGCCATCAACAAATAAGACGTTTTTCAAAATCGGGCCATCTGGAATAGCTACCGTCTCTTTTCCAACAATTTTGGAAGATCGACCGTCTCCGAAAACAACGTGTCCTCCGGAGATTTTCTCAAGATTTTGAAAACTATTTTTGTCACCGGTCATGTGACGGGAACACCCGCTATCCAGATACCAAGACGAACTATCATATGCATGCAAGGAAACATTGGAAACAAGACAAGGGAAAATTTCACCTTTGCGCACCCAAACCCTTTTGGAGTGCGTCGGTAATGGTCGTGAAGTTATATGCCTAGGTGAAGGCGTCTTGTTATAGCGATTATTGTTCCTTGATGAGATCGTCGTGCGCGATGAACTACCAAGTCTCTTTTCATTTGAAAAGTTTTGCTTTGATTTTCGGGGAGGAGCCTTTTTGGTAGTTGTTGCAAGAGGTCCTTGAGATGAGCGTTCGACTCCCGTCTTGCAATATCTTCTTATGTGCCCTGAAACACCACAACGAAAACATATCTTAGATCTTGACGATCCCAAAGAGGATGAAGTAGGTTTGTTGTCGTTGTTTGTCTTGAATTCCGGTGTCGGAGGAGGAGATACCGACTGAGGCACAAAAACTGTCTCACTCGAACTTGGACTGTTTCCAGTTTGAGTGTATCCGAGGCCGAACCGATTTGATTGACCAAGACCAAGAAGTCTATCCAACTTACTCCTTCCTGAAGAGAATCGCTGTAAGTCATTCTTGAGTTGGAAAATGGTCTTTGTCATTTCCAGGTTATCCTGTCGAGCCTCGTTGTAGAGCTTTGAGAAGTGATTCGCGTTATCCACCAGATTTGTATGTTCCTTCTCAAGTTGCTCATTGGACTCTTGAAGGGAAACATTTGCCTTTATCAGGTTTTCCCTTTCCACTTCAAGAGCGTTTGAGAGAGAAGTCGCTCTTTTTGCTTCTTCTTCGAGATCATGCACTCTCCCTCTCAAACTCTTTTTTTGCTTAGCCACTTTCTTTGAGTCCCTCAAAAGTCTGTGGTAGGCTAGAGCAAAATCTTCACCTTCCGAATCATTCGATTCGTTGTCCGTTGCATTCTTTTCAACAGTGGAGTTGGACAACGACTCGGATGTACTTGCCATAAAGCACATGAAGGGTGAAGATACGGACGCGTGGAATGCGGTGGAGCTCTTTTCTTCATCACTCGAAGACGACTCATTTGACGTTGAGTTGTCATCCCAAGTGACGACTTGCATCGCCTTCTTCTTTGCCGGATACTTGTTAGGACACTCCGTTGCAATGTGGCCGTAGCCTCGACATTTGAAGCATTGAAGTTGTCCTTCTGAACTTTTCTTATCCTTTGAGAAGTTCTCTTGCTTTCTTGACTTGTAACTTGAAGTACCCTTGCCTTTGTTCGACTTTCCGAAGGATGGAGATTTGCTTGAATTACCCCTTCGAAAGTTGCGGCGAAATTTCCTTGTCAAGAGAGCGAGCTGCTTCTCAAATTCCTCCATAGAAAGGTTCTCGTCATCGTCTGAGGAGGATGTATCCGCGTCTTCTTCCTTAGTTGTTTTCAACGCATAACCTGAAGACTTAGAAGTGGATGCCTTTCCAGAAGAATTGTTAGTAGTAAATGTCATTTCATAAGTTTGTAATGAACCAACTAATTCTTCTACACGTATTTCGTCCGGGTGTTTAATAGTTTCAATGGCAGTAACCTTTGGGCGAAATCGTTCAGGAAGAGTTCTTAAGATCTTTCTTACAATCTTAAATTCTGGAATCTTCTCTCCCAGATTAGCACATGAGTTTACGATGTCTTGCAATCGTGTATAGTAGTCCGTGAAAGATTCATTTTCTGCCATTAAGATAGAGTCAAACTTGCTCGTAAGCATTTGCAGTTTCTGAATCTTCACGAGGTTAGTTCCCTCATGTGTAACCTAAAGAACATCCCAGATTTCTTTCGCAGTCTCACATGCCGAGACGCGAGAGAATTCAGTTTGAGATAAGGCATTAAAGATAGCATTAATTCCCTTGCCATTGTAAGAAGATGAATCTAACTCTTCCTTGGTCCATTTCGACCTAGGTTTTAAGGTGCGAACATCACCAATAAATTCAGTTGGATTAGACCATCCTAATTCAATTGATTGCCACACCCGTTCGTCGATGGAAATTAAAAAGGCTTTCATCCGTACTTTCCATTACGCATAATTTGTTCCATCGAAGAACGGGGGTCGGTTGATGTTTCCACCTTCAACCATTGTTTACAGCCCTATTCCCGCTCTGATACCACTTGTTGGGTTATATGTAATAAGGATCTAAATAGGGGAAAAAACACCTAGAGGGGGGTGAATAGGTGTAAACGTATAAACACTCAAAAATCGTTGCGATAAAAACCCAATGCGGAAATAAAAAATAATACGCAAGATTTTTACGTGGAAAACTCCATCACCGGAGTAAAAAACCACGGGACCGATAACACGGCAGAAATCCACTAGAATTAAAACACGTACAAGGTGATTTACCGTACACACTTACGACTCAACCTTTTCCATACGCTCCTAGAGGATCTTCTCCGCTCGCTCCGCGACGCTTCTCGAATCCACGATCTGCGCCCAACGCCGAATCCACGGCGTCCAACGTCGAATCCACGACGTCCGACCGAATCCACGGTCTTCACCCAATAGCACCCTTCGAATCCACGAACGTGCCTCGCTCCGAATCCACGAGAGCGGTTGAACCTTGAATCCACAAGGACACGCGAATCCACGCGCCGATTTTTGGGGTAAATCGTTGTTTTTGGGTGGTGATGATCCGCCGAATACTTAGATCAAAGATAGATCGGAAATACCATCTAAGTATTCATTAGTTTGATTCAACTCAAGATGTGAGTATGAAAACCTAGAATCAAACTAATCAATATAGATGAAGAAACATAGAGTATTCTCTAATGATTTCCTTTCTTCTCTATATGTGGATCTAGAGCCGTATAAGATGATACAGAAAAATGACGGCTATTTGGATTTTCGGCCCCCATGAAAAAGAGTCATAGGGTCTATTTATAGGTTAGAAACCCTAGGAAGGAGATAAGAATCAAAAACCTAACATTTCTGGAGATTTTACTGACGGCGATCCGGATCGGATTAGCTGTGATCCGGATCGTCGTAACGAGTCAGGTAATTCCAGAAAAACGAAGGTTCGGGATCCGGATCGAAGTGCTTGATCCGGATCGTTCATACAGTTCACCAAACATCAACGTTCGGGATCCGGATTGCGAAGCCTGATCCGGATCGTTCAAGGAAGATGGTAAACTCAGTGTTCGGGATACGGATCAAGAGAGGCTACGATCCGGATTGAACTGGTGTATGAACGAACCACCTTCGGGATCCGGATCGAACAACCTGATCCGGATCCTGAACATGTCCCAAGTCCAGTTTTTGATTTTAATGCAATGAAAGATTCTTCCAAGTGTTTCTACACTACAAGAAGTATTCGGATCACACAAAATCTTTAGTTAAAACATACCTGATCCTTTTGAATTCTTCTTTCTTGAGATTGAGTTAAATGATCCAACTTTCTTCACCTTCAATCTTCAAGACTTGAGACTTTCACGAAACTACGCCAACTCAAATTCCGTAACATTTACTTCCTTCTTTTATTACAGGTGTGCACGATGCCTCCACGATGCAGGATACTGAAGCGTTCTCAGCCTTCATCCTCCGATGAGCCTGAGCAGGAGGAGGTAGGGCAGGGCAAGCAGAGAGAGGTACAGGAGCTTCGAGCTCAGATGGCCCAGATGTCGAAGACCGTGGACCAGATGATGCACGTGCTTGAGCAGAGGACGCAGCCGGTTGCAGCACCCCCGGAGAGTTCCCCTCCACCTTCTTCGCCGATTGCGGCACCCCCTGTGGCACCAGCGGCACCGGTAGCCCCTATTGCGCCGGTTACCGGTAAACAACCGTCTAGGCCGGCGGGACAGTTGACCCCTGCGAAACAGTGAGAGGTTGTTGATTGCTTGATGAGGTTCCGCCAGCTCAACCCGCCTCGTTTCTCTGGGCGGAGTTTGGAGCCGTGGGAGGCGGAGGCTTGGATCACGGCGATGGAGCGACTTTTCGAGAGCCTGTTCATTGAGGAACGGTTTCAGGTGCTTTTAGCGACCAACTTTTTGGAGCACAATGCCAAGACATGGTGGCATCGAGTGCGACCTATCGGTCCGCCTGGGACCCAGTTGCTCACGTGGGCGGAGTTCCGTAGTCTTCTTCTTGGAGCCTTTTTCCCCGAGAGTGTCAGACAGAAGCTGGAGGAGGATCTGAAAAACCTTCAACAGGGAAATCGTTCGGTGCAGGCGTACATTGCGAATTTCAACCGACTGCTGGGCAGCATACCACATGCTGCCAGGGATGAGGCGCATAGGATTTATATGTTCGAGCGGGGTTTGCGCCGGGATATCTATCAGTTTGTCCGTTTGCTTAGACTACAGACCTTGGATGCCTCGATGGAGCAGGCACTATATATTGAGCGCGGTGTCACGTGTCGATCAGGTTGGCTCGACCGTGACATCCTTAGGGGCCACTTTTGGAAGACATTTGGTAGGCATTTGGGTTGACGGAGTTGGGGGATTGCGAAGTTGGGACAATCCGTCAGGGTTGAGCCGTGGGCGAACCAACGGAGGCAATTCCCTAGCAATGGCCCATGCCATGACAAGGAAAATGGTGCCGCATGCGGGGTTTGAAAACGTATCTCTCGATGAGCACCTTTGTACCCCCGCGGTGCCAAAGGGGGGGGATGCCTTATTGGATATATAGAGGAGGGGTTGGACACTTGCGAAGTGGCCCCGACTCCCCCGTTGGCCTATAGGACATAGGTCATCCCTTGGCAAGCGGAGTCGCCAAGCCTAGGTTCATGTGAGCGGGATTCGATGGTCGATGAGCACACGGGCTTACGGTAATGCCAAAGACACGAGGTCAACGGCATTACGGAGTGGGGTATGCCAAGAGGTTTTCCCTCTAGGTTCGCTTGCACTGCCTTGTGTTGTTTCGGATCTCTATAGTGGAGCGAACAAGCGGATGAGGGACAGTCTTGCGAAGGTTGGTCCGCCGCAATGGACAAGGGTCACGAAGGCAGGTGTGCCGAGCGGGGATTCGTGAGGTGCGAGGCCTACGAAGTTTGCGAGGCAAAGAAACGGTCGGTCCGTCGTAATGGACAAGGCTCGCAAAGGCAAGGGTGCCGAGCGGGGATTCGTGCGGCGCGAGGCCCATGAAGTAGAAGGAGGCAATCGATGTTGGTTTTCGTAAAGTGAGCTATGGAGTGGACCAAGGGTGTTGGGGGCCAAGCATGGCCGTCCAATGGAGGTGCCGAATGGCGAGCGAAGTGGAGCAAGGCCGATTCGATTGTGGGCGACATCTGTCAAGCAAACCTTGGAAGCTGGGCCAAGTGTGTTGGCATTCAAGCATGGCCATGCAATGGAGGTACCAGGGGGTTGGCGACGCGGGAAGAAGGTCGCTGGGTTGGCGAGCCCTTGCGAAGGGTAAACACGTGGGAACGAGTAGTGTGGGGTATTCGGGAAGCGGACCTTGGGCCGTATCGGGAGCGATGACGGAACTAGGTGGTCGGCGGAACGGGACAGGCCCGACTCGACTTTGGTTCCCGTAGTGGAAATTGAGGGGCGCGGGGCGCCTCGGCAAGGCAACGGGCTGGCGGACGGGCGAGACGCGCGGGACGGGTCGCTCGGTTAAGCAGGCAAGCGGAACGCGCAAGGGTAGCTCACTCGGACCCAATTCAAAAGGACTAAGTTGAGAGAGCTTGTATTGTCCCGGATGCTAGCGTTGGAGGCAGAGGGGCATTCGGCTAAGTAGCACTCTCGAGGAGAGTTTGCCCGGCTGGGCGGAATATACTCGTCTTGGTGGCCAACATCGTTGGCGGGGTTGTTCGTTTGGAACTCGATGAGTTTGACGAGGGGTTCGACGTAAGGCGTGGCACTGAGCAGTCAGGCTCGTGGAGGAGCATGCTTGGTTAATGCTTGAGTTGTGATCTCGCTTTTAAAGTTCGTGGGCGTGTCGGTGGCAAGGGACTCGGGAAGGCTGGCTCGGGTGTGCGACACTTGAGCGCCGCACGGGGAAATGTTAAGACGAAAAAGCTGACCCCGTGACAGCGGGGAATCAGTGATGGAGGAGGTAACTCTTGCCCCCGCAGTGACTTCCGGGGTGAAGCGCCCAGCCCCTGCTGACGGGGGACAGACGAGCCAACAAGGGCCTCCGAGACCTCCATGATTCCACTCTCAGGGTCGTGGGTTTCAGGGGCACCAGAGATCTAGTGGATCCCATCAGCAGCAACGACGACAGCCACCACAGCAGCATCCCCAGCAGCGGTGTCAGGACAGATGTGTCATTTGTGGAGGACCGCATTCACCGCGGCAGTGTAGTCAGGGTCAGGGCCGGTGCTACCACTGCGGTCAGATCGGGCACATCCAGTCCGCTTGCCCCCGAGCAGGAATCCCGGCACCGTCGACAGTTTCGGCTTCTCCTGTACCACTTCAGATGGCTAGACCACCCTTGACTTACAGCATGCCAGATCGAGCTTCCTCCTTGAGACAGCCGGAGCGACTGTCGCCAGCGCCGAGTGAGCGAGTTTACGCAGCATAGGTCGAGGATGCTACAGCGGCAGACCACGTCGTCGCAGGTATTATTTTGATTTCAACTGCTCATGCCAGAGCTCTTTTTGATACCGGCGCTTCGCATTTATTTATCAGTAGAGTATTTGCATCCCTACATGGTCTAGAGATAGATTCTTTATCACATGCATTAGAGGTTCGGATTCCATATCATATTTTGCATGTCGATGAGCACTATAGGGCTTGCCTAGTGCGGTTGGGATCTTGGATCTTGCCAACAGACTTGCTTGCCTTACGGCAGCTACAGGATTTCGACGTGGTACTTGGTGTAGATTGGTTGTCGCAGTATTTTGCTACCATCGACTGCAGAGCGAGGACGGTGACACTCCGAGAGCCCGGACAGAAGGAGTTCATCTATAGAGGCTGCCAGAGCACGCTGTTCGCAGCGACCGTTTCGTCGGCAAGGGCTAGGCGGATGATGAGCAGAGGTTGCACTGCCCTTCTGGCGACTATTGTTGAGGTGCCTATGGCGGCATCGAGACTTGAGGATATTCCTTATCATCCACGAGTTCCCGAATGTGTTTCCCCCTGAGTTGATGACTATGCCGCCGGAGAGGGAGATAGAGTTTGTGATTGACGTGGTTCCGAAAATAGCGCCAATCTCGAAGGCACCCTATCAGATGGCACCTGTCGAGTTGAGGAAATTAAAGGCACAGTTACAGGATCTGATAGATAGAGGTTTTGTTAGACCCAGTGTATCTTCGTGGGGAGCACCGGTTTTGTTTGTGAAGAAGAAGGATGGATCGCTTAGATTGTGTGTGGATTACAGAGAGCTGAACAAAGTGACCATCCGGAACAAGTATCCTCTACTGCGGATTGATGATTTGTTTGATCAGCTATAGGGAGCTTCGGTGTTCTCGAAGATCGATCTCCAGTCCGGTTACCACTAGCTCAGAGTGAGGGCCGAGGACATATCCAAAACGGTTAGATCTCGGTACAGGCATTACGAGTTCACGGTGATGCCTTTCGGGTTGACTAATGCCCCTGCCGTATTCATGAATTTAATGAACCAAATTTTCCAGCCGTACTTGGATCGTTTTGTCGTGGTATTTATTGATGATATTCTGATTTACTCCCAAAGTGATGCGGAGTATGAGGAGCACTTGAGGATAGTACTGCAGCTTCTGAGAGAGAATAAGTTGTATGCTAAGTTTAAGAAGTGCGAATTTTGACTTCGGGAGGTTTCATTCTTAGGCCACGTGGTTTCAGCAGCAGAAGTGGCACTGGACCCGACGAAGATTGATGTCGTTCGGGATTGGCCTAGACCACGACGGTGACTGAGGTCCGGAGTTTTCTGAGCTTAGCTGGTTATTATCGTCGGTTTGTGGAGGGCTTTGCGAAGCTCTCTACTCCCCTTACCCGACTGACTAGGAAGGGAGTCAGATTTACTTGGACAGAGGAGTGCCAGCAGAGCTTTGAAGAGCTGAAGATGAGACTAATATCAACACCGATCTTGGCATTGCCAGTGATGGGGGATGGATTTGTGATTTATAGTGATGCCTCCCACAACGGTTTGGGCTATGTCTTGATGCAGCATGGTAGGGTAATTACTTATACTTTGCGGCAGCTAAAGGATTACGAGAAGAATTACCGTACGCATGATTTGGAGCTTGCCGCTGTTATTTTTGCTTTGAAGTTGTGGCGGCACTATCTCTACGGCGAGCACTGCGAGATCTATACCGACCATAAGAGCTTGAAGTATCTGTTCACTCATAAGGAATTGAACATGAGGCAATGCCGATGGTTGGAGTTATTAAAGGATTATGATGTGAGTATCCTGTATCATCCCGGTAAGGCCAATGTAGTGGCAGATGCCTTGAGTAGAAAGACAGTACAGAGTCTGCGTTTGTTGATCACACGGCAGGCACCAGTGATTGAGTAGATGAGGCGACTACAGATTGAGGTGGTATCCCCTGGGGTCTCTACTAGACTTATGTCTCTGGTTGTACAGCCCACTCTGTTGGACAAGATTAGAGAGGGATAGAGTGGGGACCCCCATTTGATGAGGATTAGAGAGCATGTACAGACTGATCAAATAGGGGATTTTTCGGTAGATGCTTCAGGAGTACTATGGTACAGGGACCGAGCTTGTATGCTTGTGGATTCTGAGATTCGAGAGCAAATTTTGAAAGAGGCCCATTATACACCTTATACCATTCATCCTGGTGGGACTAAGATGTATAAGGACCTCAAGGCACATTTTTGGTGGAGTGGTATGAAGAGAGACATTGGAAGGTTCGTGGCTCACTGCTTAACTTGTCAGGAAGTAAAGGCTGAACATCATGTACCAGCTGGCAAGTTATAGAGTCTTCCAATCCCTGAATGGAAATGGGATCATATCACCATGGATTTCGTTGTAGAACTACCGAGGGCGCAGAGTGGAGCAGACGCGGTATGGGTAGTCGTGGATAGACTCACCAAGTCCGCTCACTTCCTACCAGTACAGATGACCTGGGCATTGAGCGACTTGCTCAGTTGTACCTAGACGAGGTGGTGAGGTTACACAGTCTACCCGCCTCGATCATATCAGATAGAGATCTGAGGTTAGTCTCGCACTTTTGGAAGAGTCTACAGACGGCTTTAGGGACACGGCTCCGGTTTAGCACAGCATTCCACCCACAGACTGATGGACAGTCTGAGTGTACGATACAGACCCTAGAGGATATGTTGAGAGCGTGCGTCTTAGATTTCGGAGGAGGGTGGCATTGACACCTAGGATTGGTTGAGTTTACTTACAACAACAACTACTAAGCGAGCATTCAGATGGCTCCGTTTGAGGCGTTGTACGGACGCAGGTGTCGGTCGCCCTTGTATTGGAGTGACGTGGGTGAGATGAGGACTTTGGGACCTGATATACTGCAGAAGGCAAAGGAAAAGATCAGATTAGTACGGAGACATCTCGAGACCGCTCAGAGTCGTCAGAGGAGTTATGCTGATACTCGACGGCGAGACTTAGAGTTTCAGGTTGGCGATCATGTATTTTTGAAAGTCTCACCTTCGAAGGGAGTCCGGAGATTTGGCATTCGTGGAAAGCTCAGTCCTCGTTTCATCGGACCTTTTGAGGTACTAGAGAGAGTGGGCCCTGTTGCGTACCGTGTTGCACTTCTCCCGCGCCTTGCAGGAGTACACGATGTTTTCCACGTCTCAGCTTTGAGGAGATATATTTTTGATCCTTCGCACATGATTGACTTCACTTTACTTGAGATCGGTGAGGATCTAGGGTATGAGAAGCGCCCGTTGCGGATTCTGGCTCGAGAGGTGAGAGAATTGTGTAACCGGGCTATACCGTACGTGAAAGTATTATGGAGTAATCACGAGGAGCGGGAGGCTACTTGGGAATTAGAGATGGCGAAGATGGAGGCTTATCCCCACCTGTTTGAGACTCCAGGCTGAGGTATGTTTAGTTTCGAGGACGAAACTTTCTTTTAGAGGAGGAGGATGTGATGATCCGGATCTCAGTGGTGGATTTGCAGGGCGAGCAGTGGCTTCTGGAGGCCTATGTTGTCTGCTAGAGTTGGTTGTGAATGAATCGGATCCCAGATTTGGAACCGGCGCGAAAATCGGATCAAGTTTGCTTTTCCAGGGGCTTCCGGCAAATTTTTGGATTGGAATTTGGCGAAACGGACATCGGATTTGGACTCAGCGCGCGAAAATGATGAAAATGTACTATTTACTTGTATTTTCGGAGCCCGGACGCCCGAAAACGGATTTTGAGGCCAAAGTTACTGTTCCGGCGGCCCGGGCAGCGCCGGCGGCGACGGGCAGGCGGCGGAGTGCGGCGGCGCGGGCGCGGGAAGGCACGGGTGACGGCCGCGGGCAGGCGCGGGCAGGCGCGGCGCGCGGCAGGCTGGTCCACGGCTAGGCGCATGCACCAGGAGCACTGAGATTTGGATTTTCCACGTGGCATCACGCGATTGGTTAGGTGGTGTCAATCGCGGCAGCGGGGCGGCACCACGTGGCGGCTCATGATTGGCCGACAAGATCCGAAAGACCCGGCGTGTAGGCCGGGGGCGTGAACCACGTGAACCGCATAGGACACGTGGCACCTTCTCATTAGCAGGCGCAAGCCGCCCATGTGCGCGGGGCGCGCGGAGCACGGGGCGGCGGGGGACACGCGGTGCGGCCTGAGCGGGCTTTCTCCGCTGTTTCGTGGAGCGGGACACACGGCGCGGCCCGAGCGGGCTTTCTCCGTTGTTTCCTATTCGGCCAAGATCCGGTGTGGAGCCCGAAATGTGTTTTAGCCAATTGTTTCCCTCTTGCCTTTTTAAGCCACTTCTCTCTCTCCCATTTCGAAATTTTTGAAGTCTTTTGAGCTCCCTCTTTTGGCAGGGTTTTTCTTCCCTAAGATTGTTCGATTTTTATTTCGGTGCTCGGTTATCGGATTTTGGTCTGTGAGGACTCGATCGACATCTACGCTTCGCAAGGATCGTAACCGTATTTTTCTTGGAATTTTTGGAAGAGATCTTGTAGGTGAAATTTCACTGTTTCGTGAACTGATGTGCGACAGCAATGTCGTTTTACTGATTTTGGATTTACCGCAGTGTTTTACTCATATCTCGGTGACCGGGAGGACTTTTTGACTGATTTTTGGTGCGTTGGAATCGTGAGAGCCTGAGGATCGTGCTCGTCCAATTTCGGCTTATCTGGACTCCTGACCGACGCGCGCATCCAAGTGGGTTGGATTTTCCTCCAAGTCTGCGGACTTCCTTCTAATTCTAGTATGATAGAACTCAGCATGCTAGTATAGGTGCTATTATTGATGTATCTTGTTATTGTTGGAATGATGTAGACCAGACTTGTAGAAAAACTTCACTTGGGCTAGTTGTTGTGTTTTGACATCCCTACACACTTTTATTGCTTTTCTAGTCATAGTGTTTCTCCTTGCCCGGACAGTGGGCCGAATGGTCCGGATAATGTAGGGTACATATTGTGCTCGTGCCGGGGGGCTGAGTGGAGTCTGATAGCTGAGGTCAGATCTGTACTAGAGTTAGGGAGCCATGGGTAGAAGGTGATCCCGAGCCGTGGAGTTTTCGGCTGATGTTGTCCGTAGTTGATTGTGGTTATTATCGATCTGATTGATCGTGGATTGGTGCTCGACAGAGATACGCGGATACTTCCTCGGTGAGGTCGCTCCCCTCGAGTGTTGCTCCGGAGCTGGGCTTGTTACTTTGCTATCGCGACTTGTCGACGCAGTCCGAGTGGGACCCCCTATGTAAATCCCGTCCCTGTGGGGATGTGTAGTTGTAGGTTGGCGCAGGTTTGACTGAACCTTATGTGGCAGTCAGTATGATTGGGTTGACTGAGCATATCGAGTAGATGCATTTTTATCACCAGTATCATTCTTTGAGCATGATAGCTAGAGGCATGATAGCTGTAAAGTATTTCCAGTTATTTATCACCTTTACTGCATTGTTATCTTATGCCTCTAGTAAACTTAGTGGGCAGACAGTAGTCTTGGAGACGGTACCCACTGAGAACTACTGTTTGATGTAGTTCTCACACCCGTTGCAGTGTTGTTGCAGAGGCATCTACTCCTGTTCCTACACCTGCTGTTGCTGCTTCTTCTGATCGAGGTAAGGGCGTGGCCGAGTAGTTCCCTTCCCCGCATTTGGAGAGTTAGTGGTACCCCCGTAGACTGATTTACTGTATTGGACAGTCTGAGTTTTATTGTATATTTTATTTTGGGAGTTGGACTTTATGTATTATTACTCCTGAGAGTTGTATTTTGGAGAGACTCTTGTATTGTGAGGATCAGATTTGTATTGTATTGGAGTTGTACTCTTTTTATTTCGTAGTTTACTTTCTACTCTGATATCTATATAGTGGTAGTAGTTTCTTTTGCAGGTTAGTCGCTTCGTCTATAAGGGTATTCCGTATGGGCGGCGGATCTGTGAGCGGGCCCGAGTCACAGTTTCGATCTCGGGGCGTGATAACTACTCTTTTTTTATTATTATTTATAACAACTCTTCATCTTTCCATCGCTTCACTTTCAAATATGAACTTTAACCCTTTGTCTTCCTGTCTGTTGGTCTTCCAATTAATGCATCCAACTCTTTTTCCGCTGCCATCTAAAATTATTTTCCTTAGGTACCGTTTGGTAACGGGATAAGGCAATACCAGTTATACCAGTGATAAGTGTAAAGTACAGAATTAGAGTAAAAAAACGTTTGGGGTGGTTTCAGAGATAAGAGATTTTGTGTTTGGTATGATAATGAGGAGTAAGAGGAATAAAGAAGTTTAGTTAGGGTAAATGACCTTTTTGCCCTCATGCTTTATTATGTGATAAAACTTGTTAAATTCTAATTTCTTTATTTTAATTAATAGATTAAAGCTTTACAAAAAATAATATAAAATTAAAATCAAAATCAAAATCAAAATCAAAATCAAAATCAAAATCAAAATCAAAATCAAAGTATATTTTATTAAAATAATATATTATTTTAATATTTTACTTGCTCTAAATTTTTATTTGTTAAATTCTAATTTCTTTATTTTAATTAATAGATTAAAGCTTTACAAAAAATAAGATAAAATCAAAAGCAAAAGCAAAATCAAAATCAAATTATATTTTATTAAAATAATATATTAATTTAATATTTTATTTGCTCTAATTTTTTATTTGTTAAATTCTTATATTTTTTTAAATTAATAGATTAAAGCTTTACAAAAAATAAGATAAAATTAAAATCAAAAGCAAAATCAAAATCAAATTATATTTTATTAAAATAATATTTAATTTTATATTTTATTTGCTCTAATTTTTTATTTGTTAAATTCTTATTTTTTTATTTTAATTAATAGATTAAAGCTTTACAAAAAATAAGATAAAATCAAAATCAAAATCAAAATCAAAAAAAATTTATATTTTATTAAAATAATATTTAATTTTATATTTTATTTGCTCTAATTTTGGGGAGCTTGCAAGGGGCGACGCAGGGGAGGAGCTCCCCCTCGGGGCGCGTGCAAGGGACGATGCCGGGCCCAGCGGTCCCTCAGGAAGCTTGCAAGGGACGACGTAGTGGAGGAGCTCCGCCTCGGGGTGTGTGCAACGGGCGACCCCGGGGAGCTGAGAGGGAGGATCGACAATGGAGAGGAGGAGCTCGGGGAAGCTTGTGGAGAAGAAGCAGTGCACAAAAAACGAGGCAGGGAAAGGAAGTGCACGGGTACCCAGTAATAGAGAAGATGGTGTGCCTCGGGTAGTGTGCTAGGGATAAATTAGGAAAGTAAAATATAGTAATATTTTACTGTTGGAACAGTAATTCTTATTATACAAGAAATACCAGAACAAAATATTCTTGTTATTCCTGGTGCGTTTGGGGGGATAAGGAGGATATCTCCCTTATCCCATTCACTAACCCGGATCCAAATAGAGCCTTAGAGATATAGAAGTATTGAACCCGATTTTTCTCTTTGTTAAACTGATTTCTTGATCGGTTTCTTCCTTGGACTGAACTGATTTTTACTTTTACTCTTTTTTTTTCCTCCTTTGAACCGAACCGGTCGCCCAAACCTATAATATAGTTTGTGTTGAATCGTTTTTTTATTTTTTTAACTGTTTTTCTTTTATTCTCCCTATTTGAGCTGAGCTCATTGCCCTCTTTCCCGTTCTCGGGATTGATAAATAAAATATTACATTACTTAATAATTATTGGCGTGTTTTTTAGTTTTCTATAAGTCTTTTTGCTTTCTCAAAAAATAAATTATAGTGGTCTCGAATAATGTGTGTCTTTTAATATTCATATAATTATTTTTAGTATTTCTAGAAATATTTTTTAGTTTTTCTATAAAAATTATGAGTGAATTAAAAGATTTTTTATTTTTTTTAGTGCATATATATATATATATATATATATATATATATAATAATTTTATGATGAAAAAAGCAAATCAAGTTGTGTTAAAATTTTCTAATTTTATTTAAATATGTATTTTTATTTCAAAATATTTTTTTATTTTTTTTTCTCTTTTATTAAACTTTAGAATATTTCTATATATATTGAGATTTTCTTTCAATTGTGGCTGAGATAATATTAGCTTATTTACTAAATTGATTTGGTAAGAATAGTTTAATTTGTACATCAAGTATGATTATTACTTATGCATTTTTTTTTGTATTTTTAGTTTTCGTTTGTTCAGTAGATTATATTTTTAGCTCTATAATAATAGCTATTTACCATAAGACACGATCATTACGTACATTATGTCAATTAATTATAAATTTAAAAATAATATATGTTTGATATTTTTTTTTTTAATAGTATTAATTATTGAATGACACTATATGAAATTCTCACTTTAATAGTATCTACCCACTGTATTATGCGGGTCACTATAATAGTTGGTACAATTAAACCACAAAATAATTTTATTGATTAAATATTGACGCATAGTTAATATAAAAATAATTTGGCAACTTAATGATTTGCATTTTGCATATTATTGATTACAACCCTGCTATATTATTTTCATATTAGCGCTATATTAATACTTAATTAATTTATATTATTATAGAACTATATTATAATAATTCAAAAAATTTAAATTATAATTATAAATAATTAAAATTTAAGAATCCAAATGTCATCTACCTCATACTTTAAAAATCAAATATATAATTTACTCTTAAAATTTAAAATGTTATAGATAACCCGATCAAAATCATAGTTCATATATCAAAGTTTTGTATGTTTTAACCTCAATTTATGTGGTGACCCGGATCTCTGCAGGGCTTCTACAGTGTGACCAGCAGCTTCTGGAGGCCTATGTGGCGTGTCGGCGGTGTTTCTGCACTAATTTGGACACATGTGTTGGACTTCGGGTGTTAAATGGATCGTATTAGTGATCGGAGGACCCCGTTGGATGTTCAGAAGTAATTTCGCGCGAAGCGGATATTAAAAATGGACTCAGCGCGAAGTTTTGACCAAGAAACACCTTTCCGGATGCCTTCGGCAATTTTTAGGAATGGAATTTGGCAAATCGGACACCGGATTTGGACTCAGCACGCGAAAACGATCAAAATGGACTATTTACTTGCATTTTTCGGAGTTTGGAACAGTAAAATTACTGTTCACGGCCGGAACAGTGATTCCGGCGACCGGCCGGCGGCGGGCAGCGGCGGAGCGCGGCGGCGCGGGCTCGGGCAGGCGGCGGAGCGGCGGCGGGCAGGCGCGCGGGCGCGGGCAGGCGCGCGGTCCACGGGCGAGGCGTGCACCAGGGGAGAGACACGTGGCGGCTGGTTATTGGAGCGGTGTTGTGCGCGCGGTCCACGCAAGGAGCGGAGCGGGTGGCCGGGGCAGGTGGCCGTACGCGCGGGGCAGGTGGCCGTACGCGCGGGTCAGCCGGGCACGTGCCCGGGGCAGGTGCGGGGGTGCCACGCGGCGCGGCCGGGGTGGGCGGCGCCGCTGTTTGCTGTTCGAGCGCGGGCGACGTGGCGCAGCGCGGATAGCGGAGGTTGCTGTTTGCTGTTTTGGGGTGACGTGGCAGCATCTGGTGGATTCGGACGCTGATGGACGGCCAGATTCGGGCGCACTGTGCGCGCCCGAATCATTTCGGGCGCCCGGAAGTTGGGACCTATTTGGTATTATTTGATTTGTTCAGTTTTGGCTATAAATAGCCCCCTTTGGCCTGAGGTTTGAGGCTTCTCCCGAGCTCCCCTCTCTTTGCAACCTTAAGCAAAGTTGTTCATCTTCCTGTGGAGCATCTCGTGGAGAAGTTTGGGAATTTTGGTGGCAAGCACTTCGAGGTATGAGGCTTTTCAGCGCAGTGCGACTTTCCTTCACCGGTGATCCCCTTCATCGCGTTTCGGTGCGCAGGCTCCCATGGCTTACTCAGACCATCGTTTTTGGCGATTTTTGCGGCAGCGCGTTCACGAGAGGTAAGGCTTCGTTTTTCATGTTGATCACTTCTCCGCATTTCGAGTTTTTGGCACAGTTCCCGAGGCATCTATGAGCCACTGTTTTTCTGTTGTGATTTTGGACAGCATGAGCTTGTTGGATTTATTTCTCAGCCTACGGACATCGGAATGAGGTTTTTAAGGTGTCGATTGATATCTACTCTTCGAGAGGAACGCACCTGTATTTTTATTGGATTTTTTGGAGGTCGTTTAAAGGGTGAGAATTAAGCTTATTTACTGCTATTTTTCCAGCAGGACTGTGTTCTTGAGGGAATGGCTTCCAACGTTGTCCGAATTGTTTCTTGGCCTACAGGTATCAGAACGGAGCGTTAAATAGTCGATTTGGGGCTACTCGTCGCGAGGATCGCAACCGTGATTTTTTTGGAATTTTTGGAGGTCTGTATGCAGGTGGAAAACTCCCTCCTCTCTGCTGGTTGGTAAAAACAGCATATGCTGTTTTTGAGAGTTGTGGTTGTGATGTATTTGATTCTCGGCTTCGATGTTGTTTGTTGGAACAGTGGTTTGTGCGACTATTTACCGAGGGTGCGGTTCCGACGGATTTGGTTTTCGTGTGGCTGCGTACTTCACCGACTTCGGCTTTGCCTGCGGAATGCGTTTCAGGTGGGTGCTTTGTTCCGAGAACCGTTGGACGGTTCTCTAACTCTATATGTTGGAATTGCATGCAGGTGTAGGGTACAATACCTGGGATTGATCGGTAAGCTTAACAATGTTGATTTTATGGGAATTGCAAGTTAATTATTCATATTATGACAAAGGTATTAATCGAATATTCATGTTGATGATTAGTGGAAGCTTACCTAAGGCAAGGTTACCCTATATGATTAATTATCATGCCATGTTAGCACATAATCTTTTATGAGGCTGGTTTATGCAATGGGATACGATTATGTAGTTATGTGCAGGTTCTACTCTGAGGAGCGATTATGGATCGAGGATTATGGACAGGTATAGTCATTGATAATTTTGGCATGAGGTTTATTTTCCTTATTCTTCTTTGAGGACAAATGCATGCTTGTATGGACATATAGCTAGGCCATCTTTTACTGCTACACTACATATTGGAACTTGACTTAGGAGAAACCATTCTATTCTTTTCTCCTTCTTGTTAGTCAGGCGGTCTGTGTTGCTCGGGTGCGAGCAGGGGTCTGGGGTAGTGTAGCAGGGACATTGGTGTCAGGGACGGGTTGTGCTGGATTGCGGCTGGCAGGGTTTGGCGGTGACCGCAGACTCGGGGCGGTTGACCGGAGGTTGGTTATAGGACTTGATTATAGATGGCAGGGTATTGCGGCAACTGCGGATATTGGGCGGTTGACCGGATATTTACTTATGCATCAGATTGGGTATCAGGTTTCTCTAGTGGACGGAGTTTCCCACTTTTGAGTACTATTGCCTCTGTATGAGGACCGGGGTTTTCTTCAGGGGATGGATTTTTCACTTTGATCAGAGTCTTGATCCAGTCCTGCTCTTTTACGATACTTATGTTACTGGTTACTGAGGTACTTTACTCGTGTGGGTCGCTCCCCTCGAGTGCCACTCCGGAGTGTGCGTCAGACAGACTTTGAGTCCTTGAGACTCCTTTGCTTCGGTGTTATGCATAGGCTGGCATACCCGTTGCGGCCGGCAGACGTCAGACAGACTTTGAGTCCTTGAGACTCCCTTGCTTCGGTGTTATGCATAGGCTGGCATACCCGTTGCGGCAGGCGGAGCAGGCAGTGCCAGTTTTACTGGTCC
Source organism: Tillandsia leiboldiana (assembly GCA_029204045.2). NCBI lineage: Eukaryota > Viridiplantae > Streptophyta > Magnoliopsida > Poales > Bromeliaceae > Tillandsia > Tillandsia leiboldiana. The sequence continues at coordinate 5,728,975 of CM055060.1, forward strand.
ATCGATTGGGTCTATTCATACGGATACTTTTACTTTTGCACTCGTGCCTAGGGGACGAGTGGAGGCTGGCAGTTGTGTTTAGACCAGTACTAGTGTTGTTGGGAACCGTTCGGGGTTTGACGGTGGTCCCGTGATCGTTGTGAGTTCTTTGACCATTGTGTGAGAGGTTGAGCATCTTGAGTCTATTCGTTCTGAGAGAGAGGGCATGGATTTTGACTATAGCCTGCATGAGCCACTACTCGATAGCGAGTTAGTCCGTTTGGACGCCCTACGTAATTCCTGCCCGTCAGCGGGAGGTGGTTGTAGGTGGGCGCAGGTTTGACTGGACCCGATGTGGCAGTCAGCTCGATTGGGTCGATTGAGCACCTCGTGTGCGAGTGTTGCATATCTTTATCAGAGTTTCCCCATTTGAGCTTTTAGATAGAGGCATGGTAGCTGTAGAGTGTCTCCAGCTTCTTCTTTCAGTTTTATTGCATTGGTCATCTTTTGCCTCTTGTGGACTTGGTGGGCAGATCGTCGGACTTGGTGGCGACACCCACTGAGAACTCCTTTTTGGTGTAGTTCTCACACCATTTGGGGTTCCCCCCCCCCCCCTTTTTGTCCCTTCTCTCCTTTATTTTGCAGAGTTTTAGCGGGTGTTGCTGATTCTGCGGTTGCTGTTCGAGGCGAGGGAGTCGCGAGCTAGATCCCTACCTATCTTTGGAGAGTAGCGGTACCCCTTCCAGAGGAGATCTTCAGTACAGTCGGTAGATTAGTGTTTTTATTTTCTCTTTGAGAGACTGATGTATTGTGAGGATCTGACTTGTACTGAGAGTCTGTACACTGATGTATCATTTATTTATTCAGGATTACCTCCCTGTTGAGTCCATAGTTTGTATTTGAGGTTATGGTATGATTATCATTTTTGGGAGATGGACTGTGTACCTTTACTTCCAGTTGTACAGATCATTGGTTTTAATTTTATAGCAGTTTTATCTTTTAGCTCTGATATCTGTTTAGCTGTAGCACTTTTCTTGCAGGTAGGACGCTTCGCCTATGCAGGTTTGGCATAGGTGGCGGATCTGTTGGCGAGGCCGGGTCGCAGTTTCGACCCCGGGGCGTGACAGATTATGTGGTATCAGAGCCTAGGTTGTAGGTCATGGTGGACTTAGAAACCCTAGGCTTGTGGTTGGACCCTAGGATGACTTCGTGAGAGTCGTGATTCGTAGCGAGAGTCCTGATTGAGTTTTACACCTCTTCCAAGGGACGGGATGAGTGATTGGCGTGTTTATTCTCCTAAGTAGTTATGTTGGCTGCAAACAACATAACGCTGTGGAATGGGTGACATGCTCTAGACTTTCGCTGGATTGGGTCGAGCGTTGTTGTGTGCTGATTTGTGGTTTCGTCGTGGCGAGCGGTGTCTCCCCGACGCTGGGTTTGGGACCCTTGTGCATCCTGTCATGGCAGTTGAGCTTGAGCGGTTGGTTTTGGGCCGGATACCCGGATTGAGGTCAGAGAGCTCCGGACCCAGATGACAGGATCGTCAGAGGCATATCAGCGGCGGAATGAGCAGCTGGTTTGGGTGACACAGTTGTCGGAGCACTGAGTGGCCCCCTCCGTGCCAATGCTTAGTGTCGAGGCACCGAGGCAGGGTGGATAGTTGACAGCAGAGGAGCTGTGGGGCATGTTTGATTAGGTGAGCCAGATTTGGCAGGTGAACCACCCCGACTCGTAAGATTGAGTTTGGAGCCTTTGGAGGCAGAGTCGTGGTTGGTGGTGATGGAGTGATCAATTGAGAGCCTCCCTGTGCTAGAGAGTTATGCAGTTGTTGAACTGCGCGCTCCAGGTTTCGAGGGACGAGGCGCATAGGATATGTCAGACTGGGAGTTGATTGCGCCAGGATACCTTTCAGTTTATTCGGTCCCTCCTGTACAGATTTTGGATTGTGGATGCCTCGATAGAGTAGGCATTGTGCTTGGAGCTGGGCACTGCAGTTCCTTTGGATGGGGATCTGCCGCTAGAGGCGAGTTCTGGATGGAGGCGCTTGGCGCTAGGTGATAGAGGACAGATCGGCCGGCAGAGGCATTTTCGTTTTGCTTTCCTGGATGGTGGATATCCTTGTGGATGGTTAATGTAGAGCTTACCCAAGGGAATGTTACCCTTTGTGATTGATAACATGCATGTTTGGGGTATAATATATGTGATTGAGGGGTGAGCTGGTAAGGATAAGTGTATAAGGAATTGCATGAATTAATTGTGTTTTGTCATATGACGGCTGCAATAATGGATTTCTGTGATGTCGGTGATCGGGTGGACCCCAATGGCAGCATCAGCCTCTCTATCAAGTAGCGCAGCGGTAGCGTGGTTTTGTAGTCTGCGGAGGACCGTATCCGTCGCCGCAGTGTGAGCAGAGACAGAGGTCGTGCTCCCTTTGTGATTGGTTTGGATATTTTCTGGCAGACTGAGCGACAACCGCTTGCTTTATGTGGATGAGATTGTGACGCCTGGTTAGAGAGCGCCACGGTAGTGGATTGGGTTGTTGCAGGTGTGATTTCATCACAGCAGTCGGAGTTAGTGCACTTTGCGTTCCGGCATGGACTAGAGGCAGAGTTGTTACCACGTGCACTAGAGGTACAGGATACCGTCGGGTTGTGCATGTGAAGGAGGCTTGTGGATCATGTCCAGTGCCGTTGAGACCATGAGTTATACCGGCAAACCTATGGGTATGGGTGGCAGTTCGGTGTTTTGACCCAGTGCTTGGGATTGGTTGGCACAGTACCACGGGATGGTTAAGTGCGGAGAGAGTGATGACGGTGACTTTCTGCGAGGCAGACAAAAGGAGGCTTGTCATATGGAGACTGTTCGAGCACACGAGTTATAGCGATAGTGTGAGAGGAGCTTTTGGCGGCACCGGGACTAAAGGATATTCCTATTGCTGCGAAATCCCGGGTGTGAGTCCACTCGAGCTGATGATTATGCCGCCAATTAGGGAGATTGAGATTGCGATTGACGTGGTTCTGGAAACCGCACCAACCTCAATAGCACCTCATGGATATTATCTGTAAGAGCTGGGAGAGTTGATGGCACCGGTACTGAGATCTGATGGATCGAGGGTCTGTTTGACCTCGTGTCACATCGTTGATACACGACTGTGAGAGTTCTTTTGTGGTTTGAGCACAGGCAAGTCCGGGTATTATTTAGGACCTTTTGATGGAGTTATACTCCGGCAGTCGTTCGACTGATGCATGTACAGATTTTGGAATCATACAGCTGAGTATTTCACCAAGATGGCGTTCAGGATACAGTAGGGCATTATGAGCTCATAGTGAGGCCAAATGGAATGATTAATGCCCTGTTGTCTTCGAGATTTGAGGAATGGTGTGCTCTAGTTGTATTTGGACAGATTGGGGGTGGTGTTCCTCTAGGATATTATGATTTACTCCCTGAGTGACCTGGAATAAGAGGAACACTTGTGGATGTGCTATAACGTTTGGGCGGACGAAGCTGTATGCCATGTTATCGGAGTACAAGTTTTAGCTTCTGAAGCATACCTTCTTGGGTCACTTTGTGCTAGCCGTAGGGGCGGCGGTGGGAAATCCGGCCAATATGGATACCGTCTGGGAGTTGGCCGAGATCAATATTTATGGTCAAGGTAAGGAGCTTCTTGGACTTGGCAGTGCCAGCAGAGCTTGACGGATGGATGATTAGACTGATACCAGCGCCGATTTTAGCATCGCTAGTGATGGGAGATGGATTTGCGAGATTCAGTGAGGCCTCCCATGGTGGCTTTGGAGTCATAGTTGGATTATTGATGAGCACCCAGTATCACCCCGTCAGGGCCACGGTGGTGGCGGATACCTGGAACAGGAGAGCTTTGGGGTTGAGTTTGATGATTCCACAGCTGGCGCTGTGAAGGACCATTATGGTGTTCAGGGCTCGAGGTTGTGTCCCTGGGGGTTCCTTTTGATGGTAGACTGCGGTGGAGCGGTCCACGCGGATGGTCAGGATTGGAGAGTGACCGAGTGAGGACCCCGGCTTGTAAGGCTTCTTCCCTTCTTGGATGATCGCGTGGGGGATGCTTCGGGTTGCCTTGGTTGAGTTGACACAGGATATGGTTTGGTGCGTGCTACACTGGTTGTTCTTTCGTTTCCCCCAGCCTTTTGTTGGAGCTCTTGATGGTTCTTCCACGTCTCTGCTCAGGAGTGTTAGGCTTGTGGATTCCTCGCCCGTGATGGATTTGTTTCCTTTGAGATCTGCGAGTATTTGTAGTACGAGGGACGCCCGTTGCGAATTGTGGCTCGTGAGATGAGAGAATTACGCAATTGGGCCATGCCGTACTGGTTGTTGTTGTTGCTGAGGAGTAATCCCGTGGAGTGACAGGTGAGTTGGGAGCTGGTGACGGCGGTGTTGAGTACTTACCCTGGGTTGTTGGATACTCCTTGTGAGTTGCTTTAGTTTCGAGGACGAAACTTTCCTTTAGTGGGGGAGGATGTGGTAACCCGGATCTCTGCAGGGCTTCTACAGTGTGACCAGCAGCTTCTGGAGGCCTATGTGGCGTGTCGGCGGTGTTTCTGCACTAATTTGGACACAAGTGTTGGACTTCGGGTGTTAAATGGATCGTATAAGTGATCGGAGGACCCCGTTGGATGTTCAGAAGTAATTTCGCGCGAAGCGGATATTAAAAATGGACTCAGCGCGAAGTTTGGACAAAGAAACACCTTTCCGGATGCCTTCGGCAATTTTTAGGAATGGAATTTGGCAAATCGGACACCGGATTTGGACTCAGCACGCGAAAACGATCAAAATGGACTATTTACTTGCATTTTTCGAAGTTTGGAACAGCAAAATTACTGTTCACGGCCGGAACAGTGATTTCGGCGACCGGTCGGCGGCGGGCAGCGGCGGAGCGCGGCAGCGCGGGCTCGGGCAGGCGGCGGAGCGGCGACAGGCAGGCGCGTGGGCGCGGGCAGGCGCGCGGGCAGGCGCGCGGTCCACGGGCGAGGCGTGCACCAGAGGAGAGACACGTGGCGGCTGGTTATTGGAGCGGTGTTGTGCGCGCGGTCCACGCAAGGAGCGGAGCGGGTGGCCGGGGCAGGTGGCCGGGGCAGGTGGCCGTACGCGCGGGGCAGGTGGCCGTACGCGCGGGTCAGCCGGGCACGTGCGCGGGGCAGGTGCGGGGGTGCCACGCGGCGCGACCGGGGTGGGCGGCGCCGCTGTTTGCTGTTCGAGCGCGGGCGACGTGGCGCAGCGCGGATGGCGGAGGTTGCTGTTTGCTGTTTTGGGGTGACGTGGCAGCATCTGGTGGATTCGGGCGCTGATGGACGGCCAGATTCGGGCGCACTGTGCGCGCCCGAATCATTTCGGGCGCCCGGAAGTTGGGACCCATTTGGTATTTTTTGATTTGTTCAGTTTTGGCTATAAATAGCCCCCTTTGGCCTGAGGTTTGAGGCTTTTCCCGAGCTCCCCTCTCCTTGCAACCTTAAGCAAAGTTGTTCATCTTCCTGTGGAGCATCTCGTGGAGAAGTTTGGGAATTTTGGTGGCACGCACTTCGAGGTATGCGGCTTTTCGGCGTAGTGCGACTTTCCTTCACCGGTGATCCCCTTCATCCCGTTTCGGTGCGCAGGCTCCCATGGCTTACTCAGACCATCGTTTTCGGCGATTTTTGCGGCAGCGCGTTCACGAGATGTAAGGCTTCATTTTTCATGTTGATCACTTCTCCGCATTCCGAGTTTTTGGCACAGTTCCCGAGGCATCTCTCAGCCACTGTTTTTCTGTGGTGATTTTGGACAGCATGAGCTTGTTGGATTTATTTCTCAGCCTACGGACATCGGAATGAGGTGTTTAAGGTGTCGATTGATATCTAATCTTCGAGAGGAACGCACCCGTATTTTTATTGGATTTTTTTGAGGTCGTTTAAAGGGTGAGAATTAAGCTTCTTTACTGCCATTTTTCCAGCAGGACTGTGTTCTTGAGGGAATGGCTTCCAACGTTGTCCGAATTGTTTCTTGACCTACAGGTATCAGAACGGAGTGTTTAAATAGTCGATTTGGGGCTACTCGTCGCGAGGATCGCAACCGTGATTTTTTTGGAATTTTTGGAGGTCTGTATGCAGGTGGAAATCTCCCTCCTCTCTGCTGGTTGGTAAAAACAGCATATGCTGTTTTTGAGAGTTGTGGTTGTGATGTATTTGATTCTCGGCTTCGATGTTGTTTGTTGGAACAGTGGTTTGTACGACTATTTACCGAGGGTGCGGTTCCGACGGATTTGGTTTTCGTGTGGCTGCGTACTTCACCGACTTCGGCTTTGCCTGCGGAATGCGTTTCAGGTGGGTGCTTTTTCCGAGAACCGGTGGACGGTTCTCTAACTCTATATGTTGGAATTGCATGCAGGTGTAGGGTACAATACCTGGGATTGATCGGTAAGCTTAACAATGTTGATTTTATGGGAATTGCAAGTTAATTATTCATATTATGACAAAGGTATTAATCGAATATTCATGTTGATGATTAGTGGAAGCTTACCTAAGGCAAGGTTACCCTATATGATTAATTATCATGCCATGTTAGCACATAATCTTTTATGAGGCTGGTTTATGCAATGGGATAGGATTATGTAGTTATGTGCAGGTTCTACTCTGAGGAGCGATTATGGATCGAGGATTATGGACAGGTATAGTCATTGATAATTTTGGCATGAGGTTTATTTTCCTTATTCTTCTTTGAGGACAAATGCATGCTTGTATGGACATATAGCTAGGCCATCTTTTACTGCTACACTACATATTGGAACTTGACTTAGGAGAAACCATTCTATTCTTTTCTCCTTCTTGTTAGTCAGCCGGTCTGTGTTGCTCGGGTGCGAGCAGGGGTCTGGGGTAGTGTAGCAAGGACATTGATGTAAGGGACGGGTTGTGCTGGATTGCGGCTGGCAGGGTTTGGCGGTGACCGCGGACTCGGGGCGGTTGACCGGAGGTCGGTTATAGGACTTGATTATAGATGGCAGGGTATTGCGGCAACTGCGGATATTGGGCGGTTGACCGGATATTTACTTATGCATCAGATTGGGTATCAGGTTTCTCTAGTGGACGGAGTTTCCCACTTTTGAGTACTATTGCCTCTGTATGAGGACCGGGGTTTTCTTCAGGGGATGGATTTTCCCACTTTGATCAGAGTCTTGATCCAGTCCTGCTCTTTTACGATACTTATGTTACTGGTTACTGAGGTACTTTACTCGTGTGGGTCGCTCCCCTCGAGTGCCACTCCGGAGTGTGCGTCAGACAGACTTTGAGTCCTTGAGACTCCTTTGCTTCGGTGTTATGCATAGGCTGGCATACCCGTTGCGGCCGGCAGGCGTCAAACAGATTTTGAGTCCTTGAGACTCCCTTGCTTCGGTGTTATGCATAGGCTGGCATACCCGTTGCGGCAGGCGGAGCAGGCAGTGCCAGTTTTACTGGTCCATCGATTGGGTCTATTCAGACGGATACTTTTACTTTTGCACTCGTGCCTAGGGGACGAGTGGAGGCTGGCAGTTGTGTTTAGACCAGTACTAGTGTTGTTGGGAACCGTTCGGGGTTTGACCGTGGTCCCGTGGTCGTTGTGAGTTCTTTGACCATTGTGTGAGAGGTTGAGCATCTTGAGTCTATTCATTCTGAGAGAGAGGGCATGGATTTCGACTATAGCCTGCATGAGCCACTACTCGATAGCGAGTTAGTCCGTTTGGACGCCCTACGTAATTCCTGCCCGTCAGTGGGAGGTGGTTGTAGGTGGGCGCAGGTTTGACTGGACCCGATGTGGCAGTCAGCTCGATTGGGTCGATTGAGCACCTCGTGTGCGAGTGTTGCATATCTTTATCAGAGTTTCCCCATTTGAGCTTTTAGATAGAGGCATGGTAGCTGTAGAGTGTCTCCAGCTTCTTCTTGCAGTTTTATTGCATTGGTCATCTTTTGCCTCTTGTGGACTTGGTGGGCAGATCGTCGGACTTGGTGGCGACACCCACTGAGAACTCCTTTTTGGTGTAGTTCTCACACCCGTTGGGGGTTCCCCCCCCCCCATTTTTGTCCCTTCTCTCCTTTGTTTTACAGAGTTTTAGCGGGTGTTGCTGATTCTGCGGTTGCTGTTCGAGGCGAGGGAGTCGCGAGCTAGATCCCTACCTATCTTTGGAGAGTAGCGATACCCCTTCCAGAGGAGATCTTCAATACAGTCTGTAGATTAGTATTTTTATTTTCTCTTTGAGAGACTGATGTATTGTGAGGATCTGACTTGTACTGAGAGTCTGTACACTGATGTATCATTTATTTATTCAGGATTACCTCCCTGTTGAGTCCATAGTTTGTATTTGAGGTTATGGTATGATTATCATTTTTGGGAGATGGACTGTGTACCTTTATTTCCAGTTGTACAGATCATTGGTTTTAATTTTACAGCAGTTTTATCTTTTAGCTCTGATATCTGTTTAGCTGTAGCACTTTTCTTGCAGGTAGGACGCTTCGCCTATGCGGGTTTGGCATAGGTGGCGGATCTGTTGGCGAGCCCGGGTCGCAGTTTCGACCCCGGGGCGTGACAATTTATATATAGTACAGCACTCACACAGTGATACATCCCTACAACCAAGGATTTAAATATCATGATACGAGATCGTGTCGAAAATTTGTGCACGATACATACAGTGTGGATGAGTGTCGGTCACAATATATATATATATATATATATATATATATATATATATATATATATATATATATATATATATATATATCGACGTATAATGATATGAAATATTTATTTTTTTTAACAATAAATTTTTTTAATTATTTATTATATATTTTTATTAAATTTTTATTTTTTATATTTTATTAAAAAAATTATTTAATAATTTTGAAAAAAAAATTTATGAAATATATTATCGGCATAGAATTATATTGTGTCCCTATCTTATTATAGACTATGTTTGGTCCAAGTATAAATTAGAATTTTTTATTTCAAAATAAGTAAAAGTTCAAAAATAAATAGGAATAAGATCAATTTTGTATTTGGATAAAAATTGAGTTGTTTCAGGGAATAAGAAAATTAATGTTTGAATAGTTAGATTAAGATAGTGAGATTAAAAATAATTATAATTTTAAAATAATAATATTTTATCTAATTAATTAATATAAAAAAAAATTAATTAAATAATAATTTAATTTATTTAATTAACTAGGACTAGATAAATTTAAATATTAATTAATAAAATAATTAATAATACTGAATATTATTAATAAATAATTTAATTAACTATAAATAAATTAAATTAATTAGTTAATTATATGATAATTAAATAATTAATTAAATTAGTCTAAATATTAAATTAATTAAAAAATTAATATAATAATTAAATTATATTTATTTTAATTAAATTTATTTTTAAATAAAAATAAATTTGTTTAAAAAATTTAGAAAGATAAAACTTACTATTTCCATTTGTCCAAATCAAAAGTGCTTGAAAAATAAAACTTTCAAATAAAGTAATACTACATATCCATTTAAAAATAAAATAAATTTTAAAAAATTATTTTATAATTTATAAAATAATCCATCATCATAAATTATTTTTAAATAAATAATAAATAAAGTATAAAATATGCATTTTAAATAATTTAGAATATACAAATAACATTCTCCTTTCAGATAAGACTGAAATTGTTCCTCCCAAACGTTCTAGGATTTAGGGTTTACTACTGTCACTATCTCATTAGAGATAAAAATCGTGTACTTAAATTCTCGCCTACAATGATGACATGCGCCTGCAATGATGACATGTGATGGATGACCCCACAACTGACAGTTGTGGGTCCCACTTGTCACCCTTGCACGTTGGTGGGTCCCACATGTCAGGAGAAAGTCGCCGCACAAAGTTTTCGCTTTCTCCATTTTCGGCGCTCTTCGCACTTTCGTTCGTTCCGTGAATGGGAAAGAAAGGTTCTCTTTTTACAATCGGTAGAGGGTGCACGTCACGTTACGCAGACTCCTCAACCAACTTAGTCCCAAAAATATATTCCCTTCTCTTTTCAAATTCAAATTTGAAATTCAAATTCAAATTTGAAATTCAAATTCATTTAAAATGGTCCCGGAAATCGCCATGCGCGAATTTGATACTCCGTGTAATATTCCAGAGCACAAAGTCCACTATGCCATTTGATTCTCTTATTCATTCATTTATTAATATCATTTTCATTGAATTTGTCCTTCCACCAAAAATTGTGGAGAGCCAAGTCCATCTCCTCTCCTCTAGAAATTTCCTTCCAAAATTAACTCCTCATTAATTAAAAATTTAAATCTTTCTTAATTTTTTATTTAATTATTTTTATTTATTAATTTCGGTTTAATTTGTCCTTCGTAAGAAACTGAAACTAAGTCCAAAACGGTGGGTTTTTTTTTTTTTTTCCTTTGCTTGCTTTTGATTCCACGCCAACGCCAAACCTGCAACACAAATATAAAATAAACAACGTTAAATAATATATAATAAACACAAATCATAATAAATAAATAAATAAATAAATGGAACGGGTTTACCGCGAAGGAAACGCGTCACGGACGCGACGGCCATGGAGTTAACGGAACGGCGAACGGGAAGCAAACGGCGGTTAACGGGACGCCCCCTCACGGCGGAGACGGCGAACGTAACGGCGGAAACACCTCGCGCAAATCCACGAAAGTAGAGCGGATCGATTAAACACATCCCGAGTCCAAAAATTAATTATGAATTAGTTGTTAATTAGTTATTAACGAATGGATGAATTAATGATGAGTCTTTTTTTTTTTCTTTTTTCTTGTTGGGTTCTGTGATGTGTTGTTCCAGTGTCCTTGCAGTTTGTGAAGAGTCGTCAAAAAGCTCCTTCGATAGCCATAATCAAACGGCCGTCACAAAAAGATATGTACAATCGGACGGTTCTGATTCCGTCCTCACAGCCTCCCCCTTGCGGAGGAAAAAGGAAGAAAAAAAAAAATCCGCAAAAATGAATAAAATCCGAGCGTAGAGTTCTCTCCTCGGAGATTCGATTTGATTCGGACGCCGATGTTGAAGCCGATGCCGAGAGAAGATGGAGAAGAAAAGTAGAGTAGAGGCGCTTGGTTTTTTTTGCTCCTTTTTGTTTTTTTTACCAACCTGCGTCTAGATCTGAGATCTGAGGGGATCGGACGGTGGAGATCATAGATCGGGGTGGGGGTGGGGGTCAGCTTTGGACATGACGGAGAGGCGGCTGGGACGGGGCTGGAAACCGGAGCGGCGGCGGAGGTGGTGGGAGGAGGGGCGGATGAGGGCGGCGAGAGCGCGCTTGACGAGGTCGCCCTCGACGGTGCCGATGCGGACGAGCGAGTTGGTCATGGCGGAGCGGCGCGCGTTGAGGCGGTTCGAGGGCGAGGAAGCCGCGGCGTGGGAGGAGCGGTGGGGGCTGCTGCTGGGGAAGCCCTTGTGGAGGCTGCATCGGAACGATCCGGGGTGGGTCGTGGGGGAGCACATGCACGTCCTCCGCCCCGGCGCCGCGCCGGCGGAGGCTACGCCGCCACCGACGGGGCCGCGCGACGGGATCGGGTCGGCGGCGGCGAGGGATCGGCCCGGGGAGGTGGATCTGTGGTGGCTGTGGTGGTGTTGGGAGAGGGAGAAGCGCACCGAGGAAGGGGAGGGGGAGGGGGAGGGGACGAGGTTGACGCGTGTGAGGGAGTCGGAGCGGTGGAAGAACGAGGGGGCGGAGCGCGCGGAGAAGCTCGAGGAGGAGGACGAGGCGAACGCGGACGACGCTGCAGAGGAGGAGGAGAGGCGCCCCGAGGGGGTGATCGATCGCTGGAACGCACTCGATGTCGGGAGCACGGGGCCACTCGATCGCCTTGATGATGTCGCCATTGCTAAGCCTCCAATCGAGCGTACACAGAGAGTAGCCCTCCTTGAGAGAGAGAGTAGAGAGAGAGGCGGTTTAGGTTGCTATTTTGCCAAACCTAGCTTGACTCCGGGGTGATATTTATAGCGAAACCGAATTAGGGCTCCGAGGGTATGGTTCGTAAATAAGGTGAGTTCCAAGGGGATTTATGAAACCGTGACCGGCCGTTCGGGGGGCGGAGCCTGGGTTAGGTTAAATTAACTCAACCGCGGTTAGTTGTTTCTGGGGGGGATCCAAAGCAGTGGGCGGCGAGTGGGCGCGGAGTCGGCGAAACGGTGAGGACCGGGCCCACCGCGTGGTAAAGTCGACACGTGTCGGTTCGGAGCTTCGTCGTGAATCTTTCGTCCCTTCGGAATCCGGACGCGTGGCGGTCACTGGAGGTAAGTTCACCGCAGCTCTCTTTATATATATATTTATTATTATTATTTTATATTTATTTATTATTGAATAAAGTAGGAGTGGGTCGTCGTGGAGGAGGCTTTTTATCCATTCTTGCAGGAAAAGGAAGCAAACTGTGGCTTCAACGGTAAGAGGTGGTCTGCGTTTTTGGAGGTTTCCGATGCCCCTCCTTGCTGGCCATGCGTTTTATTCTGGCTACTGACGGGTCGGGTTGGATCGGGTTGGATCGGGTTGGATCGGGTCGGATTGGATTCTGACGATTTTATTCCTAACCCAAACCTTTATTAACGGGTTGAGGTTGCATAACCTGAATCCGGCCCATCAAGAAAAATAATAAAACAACTTAATTTCAGGCCGCCTCTACTATGTTGCTGTTTTTCTAGTAGTTTTTTAAAAAAGATAATTATATATTATTCTTTATAAAAATATCAAATGATAAATATATTTTTACAAAATTTAAATTATTTATGAATTAAAAAAAAAAATTAGAATAATTAACTAAAAGGTCAAATAAAATTTTTTATTTTTTATATATATAATTTATATATTTTTAATATTAATTTTTATTATTTTTTTCGATATTTTCTTTTTACTCCTTACGACGGCGAGATTTATTTGTCTTCAGTGGTAAAAATAAAATACGACCACGAAAAAGAATAAAAAAGAGAAAAATAAAAATATATTTGTAAAAATAAAATTATTATTTTACATACCTATCGTTAAGAACAAACGACAATAATATATATAAATGAATAAGAACTTTTGAAAAAATTTATTTGTAAATCAAAAAAATTTAGAAAGGATAAATTCTGTAATGATTTAAAATTCTGTGAATGGCGGAGTTCAGATGAAGATTGATTTGAAGGACTATTTCTAAAGTCCTAATGAAGTTTTAAGCTAATTGTAATGTTTTCGATACGAATTCGACGTAAAAATAGAATAAAATAATATTAGACGGACCAATTGAGAAAGAAACGGTCAAGAGACGACTGTGAATAAGTTCAAGTTGAGTTCCGCAGGTTTCGAAATAATAAAAAAGGTGTTGAAATCTTAAAGATAAAAATTGAAGATTTTTCGACAAATAAAATCTTCGCCGAGAGGAGTTCAAGATCCGAACCTTGATTGGAATGATCGAATATTGGCTGTGAAGATCGAACCTTTAGGGTAAGGTTCGAATCTTCTCTGCAGACCCTGAAGGGGTGACCTTCGGGGACCGGACCTTATGGGAAGGTCCGGTCCGTCGGCGCGTGATCCGTCAGAGAGGTTTCCACGGTAAAAATTTCCAATAAGGACATTTATGTAATTTCACAAAAAGGTGGGCCTTTAATGGGGACCCTTCATCTTTTTTTTTTCTTTTTTTTTTGTTTTGTACGCACACACCCAACACACACCCGCGCACACGCAGTGAAGGAAAGAGAGAGGTATCCTCTCTCCCTCTCCTTCTTGTTCCCTTTCGTTCTCTCTCTGAAAGTCTTGCTTTGGTGGCGTTCGGCCTCGGAGTCGCGTGGGAGTTTCGGAGCGAGTTTTCGGTGCGTGTGGGAACTCGACGGGCTTCATAAGCTACGGTATGGGTTTCAAGTTTCGAGTTTGGATTTTAGTAAATTCTTTAAAATTGATATCCTAACGTTTCCTAAATATTTATACGTTAGTTGGATAGTAAATTCTCCGTAAAATTTGGAGTAATTTTGGGTAAAAAAATTCTCGGGCACGTTTAGAATTTTTGGGACTTTAGACCTAAATTGATTGGACTGTTCTCTAATTGAAGATTAGAAAAGAGTTCCAAATAACTTTAATTTTAAAGGCATCGAGGATCGACAAGCAATTTTCTGAATCAGACTGAATCGGCATGGTAACAATTGTTAGTGCTCCAAGATAAGCAAATCGTTGCGGGTCCGATTGCAAGTATTTACGAGCAATCGAAGACGTTTTCAAGTGGGTGATACTTTTCAAAATGGATGGATATTCTTCTATATTTAAATTCATGATGATACGGGTCAATAATCTAAAAGTAGAATGCATGTGTAACGATTCAAAATGCTTAAGTCTAGTTATTATTAGTAGTGTCCATATTTGTTATATATTTAATCACAATTTTATTCACATATGATATAAAATAATTATAATGTGAAATTATTGGAGTGTCACGACGGATTGAGTTAATTTAAAGATAAAAATTTTAATACTGCATTAAATGATTAGTACGGAAGTTACTAAAATATGTGGTAAAATTAAATGACACCGTTCCTATAAGTGCCGAGTGTGAATTTTTTTTTTTTTTTTTAAATAAAGGTAAATATTTTAACTTTTACATTTAATCTATAATGTATAAGATATATAATTTGAGAGTTTTACATTGTGTTTATATATTGAGCCACGTAGCTCCTTAGGTAAAGGCCAAATGAGATTACTCAAATATACCCAAAAATGTATAAGATATATAATTTGAGAGTTTTACATTGTGTTTATATATTGAGCCACGTAGCTCCTTAGGTAAAGGCCAAATTAGATTAGTCAAATATGCCCAAAAGAGAATTGGATGTACCCGGTGCATGATGAACCAATTCTAAAATATTTATTAAATATTTAAATAAATTATTTAAATATTTTATATTATATATTTTATTTTATTTTAAAATATTAAGTATTATATATTTTATTAATTTTTTAATATACTTTGAGGTGTATGAGTATCAGATCTTTAATATATTTTGCAGTGTAGGAAACATTAGTATATATTAGATGCAAACAAAAAAAATTTCTCTCTTTTTTTAAATTATGAGAATACTTTATTAAGTATTCTCTATACCGGGTGTATATAAATACATACACTACATACTTAAAATCTATAATAGAAATTTTAAAATTTAATTCAGTAAATATATTTAAATTATTAAATTTTTATAAATAAAATATATTTAATTAAATTTTGATATAAAAAATTAATTTTCTAATATAAGTTGTAGTATATGGTGTGTTAATATACACAAATATATATAATAATTTTTTTTTTATTCACTTTTAGCAAGATAAAGATATCCTTATATATTCGGTAATTTAAAATTAGTTTTCTAATTTTAACTTTATAATTAAAAATTTTATTTATAAAAAAATTTAACTATTAAGTTTAATTGAATATTTAAGTAAAATTATTATAATACAAATACTGAAAGTTAAAAAAATATTAATAAAAAATAATTTTTATAATGTGTAAAAGTTATACCAATTTTATATATATTTTTAATTTTTTATTATAATTTTTTTTAAAATTTTAATAATTATATATATGTGAATTAATTGAAATATTATCTATCCACTGCGAAACGCGGATGCTTTACTCATTTTTACTATTTCATATAAATATTTTATTGAAAAAAAAAAATCAGCAATGATGCTTTAATAAAAGATAAATTAGGAATGACGTGGCGTGGATTTCAGGCGATTTTTGTAAATCACAAAATAGAACTTGAATAAAAAATTCAAATCCGACGCCATATCCGGATCGGATTGTATATGGACCAAAATGGATCCGCCAAAAACCAAATAAAACTATTTAATATATTAAATATTAAATTAAAGGGGTAATTTTTTATATATTTCTAAAAAAGTTTTAATTTTTAGATTTATCTCTTAGAAGACTAATATTAAAACTATCCTTTTTACATTCCAACTTCTTTCTAAAATACACCTGAAGTTAAATTCTGTTAATGTACCGTTTGGAGCTGGCGTTATTTGTGTGAAATTATTATTTTGTCATTTCAAATATACCCTTCTATCATAACTAACTTTTCTGATGTACCCTTAAAATTTTTAATAGTTTTCGTAGATAGGAACAAAATAGGTATATCTGATAGTTTTCAACTCCGATTATTATTTAACTCTAGTTTAACCTAGTTAACTTAACAAAGGGAAACGGTAGGAATATTTTTAATAACGGTGGAACGTATAAAGAATATATTGGAAAGAAAAAAATAAGAGGGATAAAACAGATATTTTTTCAGATTTTAAAAATACACAGATAATTATCTCTAAATTAAATTATTAATATATATTACTTTTAAAAATAAATAAATAAAAATTAATTTTATTTATTTAAAATATATTTTGGTTTCTAATTCAAACTCAGCCAACAACCATAACCAAAAGGAAAATGCTATGTGTACACCCCTTTCGGGGTGTACATCATACACCCCACCCATCTAAGGGTGGGGGTGTGATGATGGGTCACTTGATGTGACCCGTAAAAAATATCGCCACCATTAAAATGGTGGAGATGTATGATGTACACCCCTTCGGGGTGTACATGTAGCATTGCTCTAACCAAAATTGTAGCTGTCATATTTTAATTTTTTATTTTCATAATCAAAGCTATCCTTATTTAGCTTTAATTAAAGTCGCCTCAATCAGTTTCAGATTCGATCATTCCTATTTAATTGGATGGAAACGGTGTAATATAAATATATATAAAATTTATCTTAATTATTATTTATTTTGATATAATTTAAAAAATTTAATTTACTGTTTAATTTGAGTCATTTAGTGACTCATTAATTTTAAAATTTAAATATATTCTTTATTTTTACGGAGTTTAGTTAATATATTTTATATAATTCACGTTATATTTGATCATTAGCTTAAATTTTATATTTAAAATATTATCAAATTATTTAAATTAAATAAATTAAAATATTAAATATTTTAATTAAAATTTTTTAAAAATTAAATAGTGGAATGAAAATAGTAAACAATTCATCAAATAGTATATATATATATATATATATATATATATATATATATATATATATATATATATATATATATATATATATATATATATATATATATATATATATATATATATATATATATATATATATATAGAGTTGGGCTGGAATGCTATTGATAGCACCAGCCCAACTTTGCCACCCATTTTATACCCTTTGGATTGCGTTGAGATTTGTGAAAGCTATTTAATGAAAAAAAGAAAAAAGAAAAAGTAAAAAGAAAAAGTAAAAATTAAATAGCTTTCACAAATCTCAACGCAATCCAAAGGGTATAAAATGGGTGGCAAAGTTGGGCTGGTGCTATCAATAGCATTCCAGCCCAACTCTATATATATATATATATATATATATATATATATATATATATATATATATATATATATATATATATATATATTATATATATATGACAACACTAATCATAATAAAAAAATTAAAAATATAAAAGTTTTTATATTTTTTTAATAACTAATCCAGCGTAGCTCTCTTAATAAAAAGTCAAATTTGCATGTCATTGTACCACCAAAAAAAACCATATATCCGGTTAATTTTTTTAAAACTTTTGCTTATTTATCTATTATTACTATTTAAAATTTTAAAATTTGTTGTAAAATTATCAAAAAAATATTTATATTTTAAATTTTAAATATTTTGGTCAAACAAAAATATAATTAAATATTTTAAAATTTTAAAAAATATATTAGAAATTATCCCAATTTTTTATATCAACTTTTATAAACATATTTTAATTCTTATTTTTTTAAAACTTTCTGTCCACACCTTTTTTTTTCGTCTAACAAAAAATTAATTAATTTAATAAAATTAAATATTTATATTTTATATATATTAATATTTATATTTATTAATTATAATTAAAAATAAAGCGGTGTAAAAATATTGTTTTTTATTTAACAAGTCTTTCTTCTTCACATTTTTCTCTTTATTATTTTTTCTTTCTATTTTCTCTCTTAACTATTTTATTATTATTATTATATTAAATACCAAATTTAAATCTAACGGCCGCAGAGGAGGCGTGCTCACTCTCAACGCCTCCAGTTTTGCCGACACCGTTTTCAAAATATATGATCCAAGAATTTAAATATCGTGTCACGTAAACGTGCCGAAAACACGGTGCGTGTTAGTAAAAAAAAATATGTAGTTTTTTTTAGTTTTTAGTATTTTTTTAATAATAAAATATCTCAATTAATTTTTATATATTTTTATCAAAGCTTTTAAATTTTATTTTGAAAATTATTTACTGATTTTTTTTAAAAAAAATTAAATTTTACCATAGATACATAACTCTATCATGTCAATATCTTATTACCACGATATCTTATTATATATTTTCTATAGTAATTTTTATTGAGAAAAAAATTATAATTTACTTTACGTAGTTAGATGATTTGAAATGTATTTACTATTCGGTAATTTTTTTAATTTACCGTTGAATTTTTATGTTATTAATTTTTTATCATTTTTATTGGACTAAATTAATATAATCCTCCATAATGTTGGAGGAGCACCTATATATATATACAATTTACCGTTGAATTTTTATGTTATTATTTTTTTTTATCATTTTTATTTGATTAAATTAATTTAATCCTCCATAATGTTGGAGGAGCACCTCTATATATATATATATATATATATATATATATATATATATATATATATATATATATATATATATACTGCGTACGATTGTTACAATAACGACGTGGTACGGTTATATATATGTAATGCGTTGGAGTGACGTGGCATTTATATATGGAAACATTTATATATGCGTTACATTATACGCAATTTGGGAAATACGTTTACTTTATTTAATTAAACAACCACCAGTAATAATTAAGCTTTATTATTGAATTGAAGTGAACATGAGAAGTTATGACGACCCCCTCAACTATAGGCAATTTATACCCATACCCCTCAACTTTTTTTTTTTTTTTTTTTTTTTTAAGCGGAGACCTTTTCTAGTCTTAGTTTTTTATTTGTGTTATTGTACTTAAATTTAATATTCATATTCATATTAGTTATTAATTGTAAATTAGTTTAGTTTTTTTTTACTAACATTAAAAGTTAAGAGATCTCAATCAAAAAAGTTGAGAGGCAATTTCAAAATATATTTTATAGGTGAGGGATCTATACAAAATTTTACTAATAATTAATAAAAAAAATTTAGAAAATTAAAGGAGCATTTAGTAAAGTTGACCCCTCCAATTTGCAAAGCCCACTATATCATAGGCACACATGGACCTAATAATGAGATACAACTAGAACCTACCTGTCATATTTTTTAATTAATTAATTTTTTAAAAAAATTAATTGCGCCATTGATTTTTTATTTTTACTTAATTTTTATTTTGTGGCATTACTTTTTATGATGATGTATAATAATAACTAGTAAAATTTATTTAATTTTAAAATAAATGCGATATATATAGTATATTTAATTTAAAATATAAAAAAATTATTTTTTCTTTCTAATTTTAGCAATTTAATTTTTAGATTCCTAATATTTATCCGATTTTCTTACTTTAGTCCTAATATATATATATGATATGCCCATACATGGCTTCAAATTCAATTCCGCTTAATTTAAATTTAATTGCAAAAAAAATCAAAAAAAGAAAAGTGAAAGTAAAAGTTAGGACCCGCTGGAGCAATTACCGCTTTCTTTCGAAACAATACTAATTGAACAGTCCAAAAAAAATTACAATTTATACTTTACCCTTTTTTTAAAAAAATAAAATGATCTTTATTAATCACATTGATAGTAAAAAAAAAAATGCTACATATACATCTGAAATAGAGTGTATATCATACATCCCACCCTATATAAGGGTGGAGATGTAACCACTAGCAATAATAACTCGTGAGGCCCACTACCAATAATAACTCGTTGGGTTCACATCATAACCTAAAATCTCAAATGGAGTATATATCATACATCCCACCCCATTTAAGGGTGGGGATGTAACGACCAGACCTACTAACAATAATAACTCGTTGGGCTCACACCATAACCCAAAATGCTTATGCCCAGTTATTATTATTAGTGTTCATATCTTATATAAAGACAATGACAATTTCATACACATCCGATATGGCACAATTGGGAGCGTCATAAGGGACTTACTCACCGATCACTTCGAAGTGACCGGTAGAATTCACCCCGTCCTTGAATGGATGGGGTGTAAGATATACACCCTACATGGGGTGTACACTTATCATTAACCTAAAAAAAATGTCCACTCTAAAATAAATGAAATGTATACTGTTTGTACATTTTCTTAGGACGTACATTTCACACCCCATCTATTCAATGAATGAGAATGAGTGGAAGTCACTTTACAAATAGTGAAGTAAAGAACATCACATTCTTGAATAGATATGTGTAAAATATACATTCCTTTTATGTTTCGTTTGGTTCGAAAATAACGAATATTAAATAATTTTTTTATTCTTGAGATAACTTATTCTTTTGGAATAGTCGGTAAAAAAAGTAAAATTATATTTTATTTATAATGTTGTTATTGACAACAATAACTAAAATTATATTTCTTGAAATAATAAAAAAATAGTGAAAATTTTTGATGTAAAATATAATTTAATAAAAAAATTTGTTATAAAAATAATTTATTACAATAATAATTTATTATATTATTTAATAAAAAAATTTATTATAATATTTAAATATATATAAAATATGTATTAATATATATCATTACTAATGTTATAATAAAAATAAATTATTATAATATATAATAAATCATGTCTGTATACTTTATTTTTATTTTAGTTTATAATTTTAATAAAATTTAGAATTAAATTTTTAAATAATATTATTCTGAAATAATCAAAAATAATAAAATTTAAATATTTTGGAAAAATATATATATATCATTTGAAAGAGTAGCGAAATTATTTACGTTATTTTTATTTTATTTCTCAACCGAGCGGATGTTAGAGTGTACAAATAAAACTGCTCTTTCTTTTTATTATGTTCCATAATTTATTTATTTATTAAAAAGTACATAGCTAGTTGTCTCTTAACAATAGGGTGCGCGCTAATAACAATGCCTTAAAATTGTCTCCCTCATGTGTGGTTAGCTAATTAATAATCCTATCTAAATATCTTGTCGTATCAACAAATATCTTCTATGCATCCCATCATATAATTGTAAATATAATATATATATATATATATATATATATATATATATATATATATATATATATATATATATATATATATATATATATATATAATTAAAAATATAACAGCTATATTTGTATCTGGGCTTTGCTAGGTATACACCCCAAAAGGGATGTATATCCTATATCCCACCCCATCCTGGGATCGGTATATCTTCACTCGTCACATCGAGTGACGAGTGGAATTCACCCCACCCCAGAATGGGACGGGGTGTAAGATGTACACCCACTTGAAGTGACGAGTGAAATTCATTCCATCCCAGAATGGAATAGGATGTAAGATGTACACCCCCAAGTGGGTCTACACTTATACATTCCCTTTGTATCTAGCTGATTTGTTTTGTGATATATATAGTTGAAAATATAGTTGTTATAATATTAATATTTATATTTGTTTAATGAAAAAATTTATTTGTATATATTTTTTAGAGTGTATATTTTATATTTCATGGTGGCGGTATGATGAGTGATCACTTTAAATAATTGTTAAAAAATATCTCATTTTTAGATGAGTAAAATATATGATGTACACCTCTTAATTTCGAGCGACGTGTACATGTAGCATTGCTCTTGTTTGATCTTGAGGCTAATTTAATTATATTAGATTAAAAGGAGTTGGGCTAAATTGTATAGTAATATATTTTTTTCTTTTTCAGTAATTTTAGAAAAATTATATATTAATTAAATTGTTTTTTTATTTTTTTGTTTTTTTTGCAATCCCAAATAAAGTCTTTAATTAGTATGGAATTACAAACTCTTTATTAGGTTGCTTGTAGGTGAAAGTGGCTTTTAGATGAATTTCCTTGTTTTCTTAAGATTACCTTAAGAATAAAAAAATTATATATACTTTTTTTATTTAAGAGATAAACTTAGTAGGTAAACTTATTCTGTTCAATTTTTATATTTTTAATTACCTCTGATTTGGATATAATTACAACAAAACAAGCAGAATTTGTAGATTAATTTACTGTATATAATTGCTCTTAGAATTAACGCAGGTTAAAATGTAAGTTACAGGTTTTTTACTTTGGTTTGCTTGCATTAAAAATTTACTAGCTTTAGCTTTGTGTTTTTACAAAATTGGACCCTTTTTTTTTATTTTTATAAATTCGGATTGAATTTTTTAAATGTGTCTTAAACACTCTATCTCTTCCTCCTCCGCCCTCTTCTTACGGACCAACGTCTCCGCTGACGGTGATAGTTTTGTGAGCGCTCATTCTACCTCCATTGCCTCCACATCAATTCCTCGGTCACATTTGCGTCGTGGTGTTCTTTATGAATGAGAGGAAGACGACGAATTTAACCCGCTCATCGTGATGACTGCTCGGAGCTTTACGGGAGATGGAGTTGAAGGTAGCCGAGGAGGAGGGCGGCGATCGTTGGTTGAGAATACTTCCAAAGTATATCCGCGAGCGTGGCCAACAACGGCGAAGTGGTGGCAGTAGCAAAAGAGAAAAATTTAAAAGTTGTATTATTTTATAATTTACTTTACGTATCAAACAGTACACTTTTCTTGTTAAATAGTACAATATATGTTTAAATTGTAAAATATTATGTCGTCTATCGAATTTTTCTCTCTCACTGTCGCCACCATCTTGCAGCGCGGCCTTGCTCACAAACCTGCTCGTGAAGCTGTTTCGAAAGCATCCTCTTCCAACAATCATCGCCTTCCTCTTATGCCACTTTCATCTCAAACGATGTTCTAAGCGGTACCACCCTCATCTTTACTGCATGCGGTGACCTCACTGGAGAACACCAAAAACGGCCATAGCAATGAGCGACTCAAGCTGCGTCCCATCCTCTTCCTCATGGGCGAGATACGGGAGGAGTGTGGCGGCGATGTAAGAGCACTGGAGGAGTGAGAGAAAGTGGAAGAAAAAAGAAAGAAAGAAAAGAAAAAATAGTAATTTTTTGATCAATTTTTAAAAAAATCGGTCATAATCTATAAAGACGAAAAAAATTATGGAATTTTGCAAAACGCAAAATTAGTTAATATTTTATACATAGAAGTTGTAAAAAAAAAAAAAAAGAAAAAAAAAAGTAAAACGAGGTTTAATTACAATTTCAGTTTTAAAAATTTGTTGCGAATTTTTATTTTCTATCCAGAATATTATTCACAATAATATATTGAAAATTAAGTATAATGTTGTCTAATAAAATAATATTTGAGAAATTCTGCGCGCATGGAGTGCATGGAGGAGCGCTACGATACATTTTTAATATCCAACGTAAGCTTAAAAATAATTATTTTTATCCCACAAATTCTGTCAAACAGAAGCTTAAAAACCGAATTTAAATAATCCCTACTTTAACGGATTATTTTAGTATAACTTGTTAATTTTTATTCCAGGTGAGTTTCATGGAATAGGATTATTCCCATTGAAAATTTTAGAGATAGTGAATAAAATTTACTTCTCCCATTCTTAATTTAAAATTTTATTGTTACTTATATATTCTACTCAAAACAATTTTATTTTCAAATTTTTAGTAAAGTTAAATGTTGAATTATATTATTATTTTATTTAGTATTTATTATTTACTATAAAACATAAAATATTATTTTATTTACGTAAAATATAATTTATTATTTATTCTTATATTGTTTAAAACTTATTATAAAATATAAATTATATTTTCTATATACAAGATAAGGCCAAAGTTGATATTTTGTAAAAAAATTTATTATCTTTTTTCACTATTTTCTACTATTTCATAATATTAACCAAACATAATTTTATCTAGATAATACTAATTTTTTGAAACAAACGTAATTTAACTTTTATTTTTAATTATTCCAGAATAGTAAGCTATCCTAAGCATAAAAAAATTTATACTTTTTAAATTTATACTCGAACCAAACGGGCATTAAATTTAAGCTTAAGCAGAGTTCTAAATTGCCAATTTCTTGATCAATTTTTAAGTGCCTAACCATGAAGTATTATTGGTTTGGTCAAATTTCAACATTTCATTCCTTGAACTTTAAACTCGGCTACAACTTAGTTGTCATAGTTTTTATCTTAACTATTAAATGAAGTCCAATTTTGTTAGTATATTTGTTTGATGCCTTATTTGGGCATTATAATAAGAATATATATATATATATATATATATATATATATATATATATATATATATATATATATATATATATATATATATATATATATATATATATATAGAGTTGGGCTGGAATGCTATTGATAGCACCAACCCAACTTTGCCACCCACTTTGTAGCCAATGGATTGCATTGAGATTCGTGCAAGTCCTTTAATTAAAAAGAAAAACTTTTTTTTTTTACTTTTTCTTTTTACTTTTTCTTTTTTCTTTTTTTCATTAAAGAGCCTACACGGATCTCAATACGATCCAATGGCTACAAAGTGGATGGCAAAGTTGGGTTGGTGCTATCAATAGCATTCCAGCCCAACTCTATATATATATATATATATATATATATATATATATATATATATATATATATATATATATATATATATATATATATAATCCGGCTATGATGTTTTTAAAAGCACCAATAATTGGTATTTGTAAATTTTTTTCACCATTAGATCTATCCCTTTAATCAATTTCATCACTTAGATTATAGTATTCTATCAACCACCTACTAAATTCAAGAAAACTACTATCATCCTAACAGCACATCCTTTCATCAAATGACTAAAAACTCACAAGTACGGATTATCTTGTGCTTTTGAAAGCATATAAACTCTATACACACACACTCTCTCTCTCTCTCTATATATACTATATATATATATAGAGAGAGATATATATATATATATACTCTCTCTCTCTATATATATATATAGAGAGAGAGAGAGAGTAGACACTACAATAAAATTAGATTATAGGAACATATTTTTATAATATTTTTTTTGCAAGTGTTCCATTTATATTTTATTTATATCTAAAATTAGGTTATAGGGATATATTTTGAGACACAATACAATAATGTGTCGCTATATACCCTACCGACTGCACTTATAGTGACACTAACGATAAGTGTCGGTATTTTTTTCAGCAATATATTTTTTTAGTTTTTAGAAACACTTAAAAATATCGCTATAGCATAATTTTTTGTAGTGCTCACAGCTAACCAAATGATTACAGTTGCTATTTAAAAATTGGGTTCCTTTAAAGCAAATACATGATTACACTAACGAGTTGACTAACTAATAATAATAATAGCACTAATAATAATAACTCGTTGGGTCTCAAACCACCGGCTCAAAATACTTAAATCAATTTATTATTATTAAAGTCTCTGATCTTTTATATACCCAATCACAATTTCGTTCACATTCAGTGTGGAACTATTAGAGTATCATAAACGTCTCCTGTTTAGATTCTGACGTTCTCGTCAGCCCAAGCATACAAACAACTCAATATCATTAAGTGAGTTCGGTGTGAGGTTGCCATCACACTTTCGGCTGGTAAATCGGTTTCGATACCAAATATGACTATCCGACCAGCTAGAAATAATAATTCGTTGAATGAAATCACCAGCTCCGCATATAATATATTTTTTATTTACAATTACCTTCTGCTACTTCTTTAGTAGTCATTGTTTGGAGAGATAAAATAGTATGCCCAAACAAACACCGAATGAGCAAGTTGTTGGAAGGTATTATCAGTTGAGGAGTTGGTGAGCAGTTCCAAAGGAATCACAGTGTTCTTGTGTGTGTGTGTGTGTGTGCGCGTGTGTCTCTCTGTGAGAGAGAGAGAGAGAGAGAGAGAGAGAGAGAGGAGATTTATGTGGTGAAGGGAAGCCAACAACCCACATGGTTGGCAGTTGGCCATATGAGATGGAAGGTATGGAGAAGTTGGGCTAATTAAAAAACTCATATTATAAGGCAAGCTATGCTAATTCTAGAATGATTTGTCTCCTTTGCACATAAATTAAGCATCCTCCTATAACTTTTTATCATATTTATTTTTCCTCCTATATATATATATTGTTTCAAGAAGTGGTGTTAGACATAACTTCATTACTTGATATATGTGTTTCTAATTTTTAAATTCCAAATACAACAGATTAATATATTCTAAAAAAATAAATTTTATATATTAAAATATTAATTTTATATGTTATTGATATGCTGGCACTTAGGATATAAATTTTTTTTTAATTAATTTGCATCATATATAATTTAAGACTGACATATTAATTTGCTAACATCTTCCAAAATTATTTTTTTGCAATTTGAGGACCTACCAACTACTACAAAATTAGAAGAAGAAAAAAGAAAAGAAAAAGATTGAGTTCAAATATTGTATCATTTTTCTAAATAAATAAATAAATTAGGATCATTTATGTTAATTCTAATTTAGGTATTTTTATCAGTGTACATGCATGGGATTTTCAACCTAAATATTTGTTCCAATTGTAGGAATGGGTATTTAATTTTTTGCATGATTTATTAGATAATTACTTGTTTAATTTGCTTTCTCACAAAGCTTAAGAGTAAGATATACAAATTAAGAATACTTGGTCTTAATTTCACAAAGTCAACTCATTTACTTTTAAAACAATATGGTTGACTTTCTCTTTTGCCCATTCATTATTCTGTGTATATATTAATTCTAATTTTGCTTAAATTGTTAAGGCATAATTAATTTACCTATGTTGCTTGTTGTAAATTAATTGTATTGGTCCATATCAACAAAAAAAAAATATTTATTGCAAAAGCAAAATGGTGGGAAAAAAAAGGGGTAATATTAAATAAGTATAACTTGTCAAAGATGTACATTAGATTAAAAAAGGATCAGTCACAAAAAACTTTCATAGGGAAATTAATTTTATGAAAGAGTATGAATCCTTGTGCTGAATGGAGGAGGTGAACTTGGTAGTTGTTTTGGTGGTTTTTTTTTTTTTTTTTTTTTTTTTTTTTTTTTTGTTTTTGTTTTTTTTGGGGGGTGGTTTTAAGTTTTAACCTCCAAATTTAGGTTTCTTTGCATTTTCTTGGGCCCCAGATGAACACCAAATGCACATTTTTGTCCTATGCAATAAATATAATATATCAATTACATGACTTAGTCAGAGATTCAAAGGACTCTCAATGGCCAACCATATATGGAAAAGGTCAATTGGACCACCTAAGCATGTGTTGTGGTCCCTTTTTTTTTATTTTTTATTTTATTTCTCTCTCTCTCCCTCTCTCTTAATTTGGTTTGGATTTGGCCTCGGTTGATTTCAAATTCCCACCTTCCAGATAATGGTTTGATAGGGCCAGCTAGGGTTTCTGCAGATCCACTAACCTGTTAGCGAGAAATCAGTTTGGTAGTTTTTGGATTCGGGTTTGGAACTTGTTTTGACCCGAAAGTAAATTACTTTATTAGATTTGATTTCTAAACCCTAAACCCTAATATGCTCTGCTTATGGATTTATTGTCACTTCCTCTGTATCAGAAGTTGATAATGAACTAACAAACTTCAAAGAATAATACTATCTATATACTCGAAAAATAGGTGTAGATTTTATGCCCTCCCATGATAGAATCCTTTTTATTTTTTATTTTTTTTCTAACAGTAGTATTGTTAATTTTTTATTTTAATTTAAAAATTAGGAAAGAGGTGTGAAAATTTTAGGATAAAAGTTGTAAGAATTAGAACCACCTGTTGGGTGAATAAGTAGCATTTATTTTATTATATTTTGAGAGAGAGTTAATATGTTCATTTTTAATATTTTTCAATTTCAAAAAATATGTACGCACACACCCAACACACACACCCGCGCACACGCAGTGAAGGAAAGAGAGAGGTATCCTCTCTCCCTCTCCTTCTTGTTCCCTTTCGTTCTCTCTCTAAATGTCTTGCTTTGGTGGAGTTCGGCCTCGGAGTCGCGTGGTAGTTTCGGAGCGAGTTTTCGGTGCGTGTGGGAACTCGACGGGCTTCATAGCCACGGTATGGATTTCAAGTTTCGAGTTTGGATTTTAGTAAATTCTTTAAAATTAATATTCTAACGTTTCCTAAATATTTCTACGTGTGACGCCCCCAATAGTCCCACATCGGATGTGAATGGAATTATGATTGGGTTTATATGAGACATGGACACTAGTAATAATAACTGGGCTTAAGCATTTTGGGCTATGGTTTGGGTCCAACAAGTTATTATTGCTAGTGGGCCGGGTCGTTACATTTGGTATCAGAGCCAATAACCAGCCGGAAGTGTGTGGTGAGTCTCGGCTGAGCCTGGGTCTAGATGACAGGGCTAGCGAGACGAATCTCACATCGCCTGGTGATCTTGGGCTGCTGTGTGTGTTTAGGATGACGAGGACGTCAGGCCTCAACGGGGGGAGTCTGTGACGCCCCCAATAGTCCCACATCGGATGTGGATGGATTTGTGATTGGGTTTATATGAGACTTGAACACTAGTAATAATAACTGGGCTTAAGCATTTTGGGCTGTGGTTTAACCTAACAAGTTATTATTGCTAGTGGGTCGGGTCGTTATATTTGGTATCAGAGCCAATAACCAGCCGGAAGTGTTTGACGAGTCTCGGCTGAGTCTGGGTCTAGATGACAGGGCTAGCGAGATGAGTCTTACATCGACTGGTGATCTTGGGCTGCTGTGTGTGTGTTTGGGCTGACGAGGACGTCAGGCCTAAACGGGGGGAGTCTGTGACGCCCCCAATAGTCCCACATCGGATGTGAATGGAATTATGATTGGGTTTATATGAGACATGGACACTAGTAATAATAACTGGGCTTAAGCATTTTGGGCTATGGTTTGGGCCCAACAAGTTATTATTGCTAGTGGGCCGGATCGTTACACTACGTTAGTTGGATAGTAAATTTTTCGTAAAATTTGGAGTAATTTTGGGTAAAAAAATTCTATGGCACGTTTAGAATTTTGGGAGTTTAGACCATGATTTGACTGTTCTCTAATTAAAGATTAGAAAAGAGTTTCAAATCATTTTAATTTTAAAGGCATCGAGCATCGACAAGCAATTTTCTGAATCAGACCGAATCGGCACGGTAACGATTGTTAGTGCTCCAAGATAAGCAAATCGTTGCGGGTCCGATTGCAAGTATTTACGAGCAATCGAAGACGTTTTCAAGGGAGTGATACTTTTCAAAATAGATGGATATTCTTCTATATCTAAATTCTTGATGATACGGGTCAATAATCTAAAAGTAGAATACATGTGTAACGATTCAAAATGCTTAATTCTAATTATTATTAGTAGTGTCCATATTTGTTATATATTTAATTATAATTTTATTCACATGTGATATAAAATAATTATAATGTAAAATTATTAAATGAGTTAATTTAAAAATAAAAATTTTAATACTGCATTAAATGATTAGTACGGAAGTTACTAAAATATGTGGTAAAATTAGATGACACTGTTGCAATAAGTGACAAGTGTGATTTTTTTTTTTTTAAAGAAAATAGAGGTAAATATTTTAACTTTTACATTTAATCTTTTATAAAATATATAATTTGAGAGTTTTACATTATTTTTATATTGAGCCATGTAGTTCTTTAAGTAAAGGGCTAATGAGATTACTCAAATATGTCCAAAAGAGAATTGGATGTACACGGTACATGATGAACCAATTCTAAAATATTTATTAAATATTTAAATAAATTATTTAAATATTTTATATTATATATTTTATTTTATTTTAAAATATTAAGTATTATATATTCTACTAATTTTTTAATATATTTTGCGGTGTATGAGTATCAGATATTCTATTAATTCTCCAATATATTTTGCGGTGTATGAAACATTAGTATATATGAGGTGCAAACAAAAAAAAATTCTCTCTTTATTTAAATTATGAGAATATTTTATTAAGTATTCTTTATACCGGATGGATATAAATACATACACTACATACTTAAAATCTATCATAGAGATTTTAAAATTTAATTCAGTAAATATATTTAAATTATTAAATTTTTATAAATAAAATATATTTAATTAAATTTTGATATAAAAAATTAGTTTTTTAATATACGTTGTAGTATATGGTGTGTTAATATACACAGATATATATAATAATTTTTTTTTTTTTAACAAGATAAAGATATCCTTATATATTCGGTAATTTAAAATTAGTTTTCTAATTTTAACTTTATAATTAAAAATTTTATTTATAAAAAAATTTAACTATTAAGTTTAATTGAATATTTAAGTAAAATTATTATAATACAAATACTGAAAGTTAAAAAAATATTAATAAAAAATAATTTTTATAATGGGTAAAAGTTAAACCAATTATATATATATTTTTAATTTTTTTATTATAATTTTTTTAAAAATTTTAAAATTTTAATAATTATATATATATATATATATATATATATATATATATATATATATATATATATATATATATATATATATATGAGCAATGCTACATGTACACCCCGAAGGGGTGTATATCATACATCTCCACCATTTTAATGGTGGCGATATTTTTTACGGGTCACATCGATTGACCCATCATCACACCCCACCCATTGGATGGATGGGGTGTGTGATATACACCCCGTTTTTGAATGTACAAGTATCATTTCCCTATATATATATATATATATATATATATATATATATATATATATATATATATATTAATTGATTGAAATATTATGTATACGGATCCTGTACTAATTTTTACTATTTCATATAAATATTTTATTGAAAAAAATCAGCAATGATGCTTTAGTAAAAAATAAATTAGGAATGACGTGGCGTAGATTTCAGGCGATTTTTGTAAATCACAAAATAGAACTTGAATAAAAAATTCAAATCCGACGCCATATCCGGAATCCGGATCGGATTGTATATGGACCAAAATGTATCCGCCAAAAAACCAAATAAAACTATTTAATATATTAAATATTAAATTAAATTATTAATATATATTACTTTTAAAATTAAATAAAAAAAATTTAAAATTTATTTATTTAAAATATATTTTGGTTTCTAATTCAAACTCAACCAACAACCATAACGAAAATTGTAGCTGTCATATTTTAATTTTTTATTTTCATAATCAAAGCTATCCGTATTTAGCTTTAATTAAAGTCGCCTCAATCAGTTTCAGATTCGATCATTCCTCATTAATTGGATGGAAACGGTGTAATATAAATATATATAAAATTTATCTCAATTATTATTTATTTTAATATAATTTAAAAAATTTAATTTACTATTTAATTCGAGTCATTTAGTGACTCATTAATTTTAAAATTTAAATATATTCTTTATTTTTACGGAGTTTAGTTAATATATTTTATATAGTTCACGTAACTATGAATTCGTTATATTTAATCATTAGCTTAAATTTTATATTTAAAATATTATCAAATTATTTAAATTAAAAAAATTAAAGTATTAAATATTTTAATTAGAATTTTAAAAAAATTAAATAGTGGAATGAAAATAGTAAACAATTCATCAAACAGTATATATATATATATATATATATATATATATATATATATATATATATATATATATATATATATATATATATTATATTAATATGAAAACACTAATCATAATAAAAAAATTTAAAATATAATAAAAGTTTTTATATTTTTTTAATAACTAATCCAGCGTAGCTCTCCTAATAAAAGTCAAATTTGCATGTCATTGTACCACCTAAAAAAACCATATATCCGGTTAATTTTTTATAACTTTTGCTTATTTATCTATTATTACTATTTAAAATTTCAAAATTTGTTGTAAAATTATCAAAAAAAATATTTATTTTTAAAATTTTAAATATTTTGATCAAACAAAAATATAATTAAATATTTAAAATTTTAAAAAATATATTAGAAATTATCCCAATTTTTTATATCAACTTTTATAAACATATTTTAATTTTTATTTTTTTAAAACTTTCTGTCCACTCCTTTTTTTTTCGTATAACAAAAAATTAATTAATTTAATAAAATTAAATATTTATATTTATTAATTATAATTAAAAATAAAGCGATGTAAAAATATTTTTTTTATTTAATAAGTCTTTCTTCTTCACATTTTTCTCTTTATTATTTTTTCTTTCTATTTTCTCACTCAATCATTTTATTATTATTATTATATTAAATATCAAATTTAAATCTAACGGCAGAGGAGGCGTGCTCACTCTCAACGCCTCCAGTTTTGCCAACACCATTTCCAAAATATATGAATCAAGAATTTAAATATCATGTCACGGAAACGTGTCGAAAACACTGTGCATATTAGTAAAAAAAAATATGTAGTTTTTTTTACTTTTTATGTTTTTTTTTAACAATAAAATATCTTAATTATTTTTTATATATTTTTATCAAAGCTTTTGAATTTTATTTTAAAAATTATTTACTGATTTTTTTTTAAAGAAAACAATTAAATTTTACTATCGGTACAAAACTCTATCATGTCAATATTTTATTACCATGATATTTTATTCTATATTTTCGATAGTAATTTTTATTGAGAAAAAATTATAATTTACTTTAGGTAGTTAAATGATTTGAAATGTATTTACTATTCAGTAATTTTTTCAATTTACCGTTGAATTTTTATGTTATTATTATTTTTTATCATTTTTATTGGACTAAATTAATTTAATCCTCCATAATGTTGGAGGAGTACCTATATATATATACAATTTACCGTTGAATTTTTATGTTATTATTTTTTTAATCATTTTTATTGGATTAAATTAATTTAATCCTCCATAATGTTGGAGGAGCATATATATATATATATATATATATATATATATATATATATATATATATATATATATATATATATATATATATATATATATATATGCTATTGATAGCACCAGCCCAACTTTGTCACCCATTTTATACCCTTTGGATTGCGTTGAGATTTGTGAAAGCTATTTAATGAAAAAAAGAAAAAAGAAAAAGTAAAAAGAAAAAGTAAAAATTAAATAGCTTTCACAAATCTCAACGCAATCCAAAGAGTATAAAATGGGTGGCAAAGTTGGACTGGTGCTATCAATAGCATTCCAGCCCAACTCTATATATATATATATATATACTGCGTACGATTGTTACAATAACGACGTGGTACGGGTATATATATGCAATGCGTTGGAGTGACGTGGCATTTATATATGGAAATATTTATATATGCGTTACATTATACGCAACTTTGGGAAATACGTTTACTTTATTTAATTAAACAACCACCAGTGATAATTAAGCTTTATTATTGAATTGAAGTGAACATGAGAAGTTATGACGACCCCCTCAACTATAGGCAATTTAGAATCATACCCCTCAACTTTTTTTTTTTTTTTTAAGTGGAGACCTTTTCTAGTCTTAGTTTTTTATTTGTGTTATTGTACTTAAATTTAATATTCATATTCATATTAATTATTAATTGTAAATTAGTTTAGTTTTTTTTTATAAGAGATCTCAATCAAAAAAGTTGAGAGGCAATTTCAAAATACATTTATAGGTGAGGGATCTATACAAAATTTTAGTAATAATTAATAAAAAAATTTTAGAAAATTAAAGGAGCATTTAGTAAAGTTGACCCCTCCAATTTGCAAAGCCCACTATATCATAGGCACACATGGAACTAATAATGAGATACAACTAGAACCTACCTGTCATATTTTTTAATTAATTAATTTTTTAAAAAAATTAATTGCGCCATTGATTTTTTATTTTTACTTAATTTTTATTTTGCGCCATTAATTTTTAAAATGATGTGTAATAGTAACTAATAAAATTTATTTAGTTTTAAAATAAATGCGATATATATCGTACATTTAATTTAAAATATATAAAATTTATTTTTTTTTTCTAATTTTAGCAATTTAACTTTTAGATTCCTAATATTTATCTGATTTTCTTACTTTTGTCCTAATATATATATATATGATATGCCCATACATCGCTTTAAATTCAATTCCGCTTAATTTAAATTTAATTGCAAAAAAAATCAAAAAAAAAAGTAAAAGTAAAAGTTAGGACCCGCTGGAGCAATTAACGCTTTCTTTCTAAACAATACTAATTGAACAGTCCAAAAATATTTACAATTTATACTTTACCCTTTTTTTTAAAAAATGAAATGATTTTTATTAATCACATTGATATCAATGTGAATAGTAAAAAAATGAGAGATGCTATATATACATCTCAAATGGGGTGTATATCATACATCCCACCCCATCTAAGGATCCATCTAAGGGTGGAGATGTAACGACCAGGCCTACTAGTGATAACCCAAAATCTCAAATGGAGTGAGCAATAATAACTCGTTGGACTCACACCATAACCCAAAATACTTAAGCCCAGTTATTATTACTAGTGTTCATGTCTTATATAAAGACAATGACAATTTCATACACATCCGATATGGGACAATTGGGGGCGTCACAGGAGACTTACTCACCGATCACTTCGAAGTAACCGGTGGAATTCACCCCACCCTTGAATGGGTGGGGGTGTACACTTAGCATTAACCTAAAAGAATATCCACTCTAAAATAAATGAAATGTATACTGTTTGTACATTTTTTTAGGGTGTACATTTCACACCCTATCTATTCAATGAATGAGAATGAGTGGAAGTTACTTTACAAATAGTGAAGTGATCGAAGAACATCGCATTCTTGAATAGATATGTGTAAAATATACATTCCTTTTATGCTTTGTTTGGTTCGAAAATAACGAATATTAAATAATTTTTTAATTTTTGAGATAATTTATTTTTTCGGAATAGTCAGTAAAAAAAGGTAAAATTATATTTTATTTATAATGTTGTTATTGGCAACAATAACTAAAATTATGTTTCTTGAAATAATAAAAAAACAGTGAAAATTTTTGATATAAAATATAATTTAATAAAAAATTTTGTTATAAAAATAATTTATTACAATAATAATTTATTATATTATTTAATAAAAATAAATTATTATAATATTTAAATATATATAAAATATGTATTAATATATGGAAAAGTCTACCTATACACCCATCATCGGAGTGTAAATCCTACATCTGAAAATGAACGCTCCGGATTACTTTGAGATAAGCAATAAATTCAACTATGATATTTTCACTCCTATTTTTTTTAGGTATTATATATTTTTCCTTCACTACTTCCCTTGTGTACCGGTACCGGTACATTATGTATGGGCACACAAGTACTCTCTATTTATTTTTTTTTTAAAAAAAATTTATGAATAAAAATTTAAAAAAATTTAGAATTTAAATTAAAAAATTAAATTTAAATTTAAAAATTAAATTTGCACAAAATTAAATTAAAATTTTTCCACTAAGTTAAAATTTAAATTATACTAGTGCCAAGAATGTCCCATGGGAGGAAGACATGATCCGAAAATTAAATATACATTTTTGCAATTTAATAATTGTAAAAGATATTTCAATTTATAATATTTAAATTTTAAAAATATTTAATTTTATTCCAGTTTACATTTTTTTACTTTATTTTATAATAAATTTTGAAGCAAATAAAATATAAAAAATATTTAAATTTAAAAGAGTACCGGTACGCAAGAAAGTGTACCGGTATTAAAAAAGAGAGGGAGTGAGAATAAAATGTTTAAAATATTAGATCAATCTTGACCGTCCACGTTCGGGGTGTATGATATACACCCCGAACGTGGTTGTACCCCTAGCAGGTGGTATAATAAAAATAAGTTATTATAATATATAATAAATTATGTCTGTATAATTTATTTTTAATTTAATTTATAATTTTAATAAAATTTAGAATTAAATCTTTAAATAATAATATTCTAAATAATCAAAAATAATAAATTAAAATTTAAATATTTTGAAAAAAAAAATATATTATTTGAAAGAGTAGCGAAATTATTTACGTTACTTTTATTTTATTTCTGAATCGAGCGAATATTAGAGTGTACAAATAACCCTTCTCTTTCTTTTTAGTATGTTCCACAATCTATACCTATACCTATATATGATTTCTCTTATTTTTTTGCCACGTGTAACTATTTCCTTCATCTATACAATTGAGAATTTTCTAACTTTTCTTATTTCAAACTCCTAATAAATTAATTGTAGACTCTTTTTATTCCCAAACTCCCAATGAATTAATTGTGGACTCTTTCCATTCCCACCCCCCCAATGAATTAATTGTGAACTCCAAACCTAATAAATCACTTATACACCTAAAATCAAATTCTACACGATTCACACCCAACCACAAAAACTTTTATACTATGACCAACATCATTCTCTCCTATCTCACTCTCCCTATTTTTGAGTTCTTCTCCTCTCTCTCTCTCTCTCTCTCTCTCTCTCTCTCTCTCTCTCTCTCTCTCTCTCTACGCCACCACCTCCCTCTTCGCCATCTCCGTCGGCAACAAAGCCCTCTTCCTCGACCCCTCCACCCTCGATTCTTACTTCTTCCTTCCCGCCGTGAAGAACCTCCAAGCCTTCTTGCCCTCATCCTCCTTCTCCTCCTCCAAGGTTAAAATTTTTTACTCTCGATCTCATCGAAACTCTACACTGCCGTAACTCATAGAATGTGAGCTCTCTCTCTCTCTCCCTCTCTTTCTAAATTTTATTACATTCCCACATATGCCTTAAATTTTAATCCCGAATAGATTAATCTTTTACTCTGATTGGTGCTATAGGTTCTTATGTTAGGATTGAAAATAATTTTTTTATATATATTGGAAAAGATGTTTTAAAACAGTGTTTTAAATTATTTTATATAATCTTTTACTTCTGTATTTATATTATAATAATAAAAAATATAAAAATATTTTTTTAATAATATTTACCCGTCGCATCGCACGGTTAACTACACTAGTTTATTTATTAAAAAGTACATAGCTAGTTGTCTCTTAACAATAGCTAGGATTATTTATTTTATTTCTGAAGATATTTATTGATACGACAAGATATTTAGATAGGATTATTAATTTAGCTAATTAATAATCCTATCTAAATTGTCTCCCTCATGTGTGGTTAGCTAATTAATAATCCTATCTAAATATCTTGTCGTATCAACAAATATCTTCTATGTATCCCATCATATAATTGTAAATATAATATAATTAAATATATATATATATACATATATGTAATTAAAAATATAACAGCTATATTTGTATCTAGCTGATTTGTTTTGTGATATATATAGTTGAAAATATAGTTGTTATAATATTAATATTTATATTTGTTTAGTGAAAAAATTTATTTGTATATATTTTTTAGAGTGTATATTTTATATTTCATTCATTTAATAGGTGGCGGTATGATGAGTGATCATTTTAAATAATTATTAAAAAATATCTCACTTTTAGATGAGTGAAATATATGATGTACATATTTTTCGAGAAAGGTGTATATGTAGCATTGCTCTGGTTTGATCTTGAGGCTAATTTAATTATATTAGATTAAAAGGAGTTGGGCTAAATTGTATAGTGATATATTTTTTTCTTTTTCAGTAATTTTAGAAAAATTATATATTAATTAAATTGTTTTTTGATTTTTTTGTTTTTTTGCAATCCCAAATAAAGTCTTTATTTAGTATGGAATTACAAACTCTTTATTAGGTTGCTTGTAGGTGAAAGTGGCCTTTAGATGAATTTCTTTGTTTTCTTAAGATTACCTTAAGAATAAAAAAATTATATATACTTTTTTTATTTAAGAGATAAAATTAGTAGGTAAACTTATTCTGTTCAATTTCTATATATTTTTTTTTTTTGAGAGAAAGGCAGCATGCTGCCGCTTCATTCATAGGGGGAATGAACTCAGCTACAGGCCTCTAACCCTGGGGGTAAAAGGCTCAAAAACGCGAGCGAAAACAGTAAACAGTAAAAAAAATGAAAAGAGGAAAAAAAAGAAGAGAAAAAGAGAAAGCAAAAAGGAACGCAAAACCCAGACACGAGAAGCCAGAGGTGATCCCCGAGCCTAAGTACAGAACCTGGACCACTGAGAACGGTTAGTCCTGACCTCGGCGAGGACAGCTTGCAGACTGCGACTCTTGTTTTCAAAAACTCTTCTATTCCTTTCTAGCCATACCGACCACCAGATGGTCGCAATGGTGATGAGAGCCCTTTCGCCCCATCCCCCCCTCTTGTGAGAGGTTGCCTCCCAGAGCGCCGTCACTGTCGGGCTGTTAAGGATTTCAGCTTTGTTAGGTAGAAGGGTCCCCAGCAACGAGTTAGCGCTGGTGCAGGAAAGGAAGAGGTGGTCGACGGTCTCGTCAGGGCCCAGGCAGATGGCGCAGCAGGTGGGTCCAGGCCAGTTCCTTTTGTGGAGGATGTCTCTGGTAAGTACTCTCCTTCGGAGTAAAAGCTAGGCAAAGATTTTGACCTTCAGAGGTAGCTTGATGCTCCAGAGCCTGTTGAAGCGATCGTCAATAACCCCACTGTCTTGCAGGAAACAGTACATTGATTTGACCGAGAAGCTGCCAGAGGCGGTCCAGCGCCAGAGGAAAAGGTCGATGTTGTCGTTGGGGTGCAGCAGTTGCACGCTCTCTTTCAGGTCTTGGATATCTTCTGCTCAGACAATGGAACTCCCCTCAAGGCCATCCAGGATTCTAGCCCAGTTCCAGCCGTCGTGATCGATGCAGTCGCTCACCCGTAGGCTTTTGCTGCTAACCGGCTCAAAGATACTTGGAAACTGGGTAGACAGGGGCGAGTTCCCAGTCCAGATGTCAGACCAGAAGTAGGTCCGAGCTTCGTTCCCCACCGATAGTGTTGTGCCACACTTGAAGAGCTCCCGCGTGCGTAGAACGCTCCTCCACCAATGGGAGTGAGGCACAAAGGAGGAGCCTTCGCGC
The DNA here is from genome assembly GCA_029204045.2 of Tillandsia leiboldiana. Taxonomy (NCBI): domain Eukaryota; kingdom Viridiplantae; phylum Streptophyta; class Magnoliopsida; order Poales; family Bromeliaceae; genus Tillandsia; species Tillandsia leiboldiana. Next base: position 5,768,073 of record CM055060.1, read on the forward strand.
AGCGGTTTCCTGCGGCGGTAGTAGAGTCTCGCGACAAGCGGTTCCCAAAGGGGCGGGTCCGGGGAGAGGAATCTCCACCACCACTTTACCAGAAGGGCGGTGTTGAAGCTTTCGAGGTTTAGGATGCCTAAACCCCCATCTCTCTTGTTTCTGCAAGCCGTCTTCCAGTTCACCAGGCAGTTCCCCCCTGACGCGGAAATGCTTCCCTTCCAGAAGAATGCGCGGCGAAGCGAGTCGATTCTTTTGATGACCCAGCCGGGGGCTCTGAAGACCGAGAAGAAGTAGAGGGGTAGATAAGATAGCACCGAGTTGACTAGAGTTAGCCTACCCCCGTAAGAGAGTAGTTTCGCTTGCCACCCATTTATTCTTTGCTCGATCTTGGAGATTATATGCCCCCATTCTTCCTTTGGGGTGATGCCCCTACCCAGTGGTAAGCCGAGGTACCTGATCGGGAGCGAGCCCGGCTTACAGTTTAGGATCGCTGCCAATCGGTCGCCTTTCTGGGTAATGTTACCCAAATAAAGAAGCTCCGATTTAGAGGTGCTGATCCTGAGACCGGAAGCCCATTCAAAGACCAACCACAAAAAGCGGAGGTTCCGGATCTCTCTGGGTTTGGCTTGGCAGAAGAAGATCGTGTCGTCCGCGTATTGGATGAGCGAGGTTTTAGAGTCCCTTGAGGGTCCAACTCCGGTTAGCAGGTTGTTCTGGACGGCTCTGTTCGTCATACGCGCCAAACCTTCAGCCACTAGGAGGTAGAGGAAAGGTGAAAGCGGGTCGCCTTGTCGGAGTCCCCTCTTCATCTTGAACCATTTGGTGGCGCTGCCGTTCACGAGGATGGCTACTTTCCCGTTGGTAGTGCACTGGTCAATCCATCCACACCATTTCTGGTTCGCACCGAGACAAAGGAGGATGTGTCTGAGGAAGCTCCAACTAACATTGTCGAAAGCCTTCTCGAAGTCTGCCTTGACTCCCACGCAGTCGATCTGCTTGCAAGCTCCCCAACTGACAAGTTCGCTGGCGGTGACGAAGGAGTCAAGAATGAGCCTTCCTTTGATGAAGGCGCACTGGGTCGGGGAGATGATCTTGTCCAACTCGCCGAGAAGTTTGTTAGTAAGGACCTTAGAGATGATCTTCTGGACGCAGTTGAGCAGACTGATTGGGCGAAAGTTGTTACGGCATTTTGTGTTGGCACATTTCGTGAGTTTGAGTCGGAGTCTTAAAGGGAACAAATTGTCAAATCGGCTTTCGAAGACTCATTGAAGATTCAACATGAGCTCAAGATAACACTCAGGTATGGTTAATTAAACCATGGTGATTTAAGTTCATTTATAACCATTGGAATCAGGAACTTAGTGAAAACCGGTTTAGACTTGGTTTTAGGAACTTGGATTTAACTTACAATCTATTTTAAGTTTGGTTTCCGGTACTTGGTTTGATTTGGATAAAGCTTATCTTGGAAAAATCAGTTTTTACATTACGTACCGGAACCACACTTGAAGTTCCTCTAACCCGACACAGAATTTTCTGTAAATTGCACTGCGTACCGGAACACGGACTCGCGTACCGGAACACAATAGAAAAATCTGTGGTTTGCACCATTGCGTACCGGAACGCGATATTTGGTACCGGTACACAATGCCCCATCGGGATAAATTTCCTAAACCGACTTTTATCTTTTTCCAAGGGTTATAAATAGATACTTAGGGTTTCTAAACGAGGGTGACCAATACGAATCAATTCAGAAACACTCGTAGAGCAACCCTAGAGGCTGGTTTTTACCGTTCTTCTCTTTCGCCTCTATTAGGTCAATTCGACGGTTCTTCCATGATCTATCTTTCGTCGAATTGATCTAGTCTTTGCTTAGAGATTTTTTCTACGGTTCCTTCATGATAATCTAAGCAAAGGATCACCATCGAAGCCTATATTCTATATCGGCTATTTGCGTCGTGGATTCGGCGTGACATCGTGGATTCGATGTGTTGAAGGCGTTTCGTGGATTCGAAACGTGTGCTCGTGGATTCGAGTGGCGTTCGTGGATTCGAACGTGTGCAGTGGACGTGCAATCGGTGGAGCGCGAGGTCCGAAGAAATTGAAGGAGGGGTTGACACCTTGTTATTCTTCTTTTCTTAGAGGATTGTTATTGCGTGGACATCCAACCGTTCAGCGCAAGGTCCGAAGAAGCTGAAGGAGGGGTTGAGTCCGTGGAGTCGGTAATCACCTTGTTATTCTTCTATTCTTAGTGGATTGTTATTGCGTGTTGGTCCCGTGGTTTTTCTCCTGGATTGGAGTTTCCACGTATATCTCGGTGTGCTATTTTTATTTTCCGCATTGTTTTTATTTTGCACTGAGATTGAGTTTTTAAGTATTACACCTATTCACCCCCCCCCCTCTAGTTGTTTGATAGTACTTATTTAGATCCTTTGGGATTAATAACCTACAAGTGGTATCAGAGAGGGTTTTAGGTTTATCTATCATGATGGGTGAAAGTGGTAATATTTATAGACCTCCTCTTTTTGATGGGACTAATTATGCTTATTGGAAAGTGCGGATGAGAGCTTTTCTCATCTCAATTGATGAGCGTGTTTGGCAAACCGTGGAACACGGTTGGGTGCATCCTGTTGAGGAAGTAGGAAATTCTACTACCCCAAAACCTCGCTCTAGATGGTCCAAAGAGGAATTTGAAAGATCTTCTTACAATGGGAAAGGTATGAACGCTTTATTTAATTCTCTTTCCTCGACTGAGTTCACAAGAATTTCCGCGTGTGAAACCGCGAAGGAAATTTGGGATATTCTCAAAATTACACATGAGGGTACTAATCTTGTAAAAATTCAAAAGCTCCAGATGCTTACAAGTCAATTTGACTCTATTCATATGGAAGAGCATGAATTGTTTACAGATTATTACACTAGACTTCAAGATGTAATAAATACATGTGCTAATTTAGGAGAAAAGATCCCGGAGTCGAAAATTGTAAGAAAGATACTTCGGACTCTTCCGGAACGGTTTAGGGCAAAGGTTACCGCCATTGAAACCGTTAGTCATCCGGATGAGTTGAGTGTAGAGGAATTAGTAGGTGCTTTGCAAACTTATGAATTGACTTTTCCTACTAATCAAGTTTCTTCCAAGTCTTCTTCTAAGCTTACAGGTATTGCATTCAAATCCACAAAGGAAGAAGATAGCGAATCAAGTTCCGACGATGAAATCTCTTTTGCCGATTTTGAAGAACAATTGGCGCGGATCACAAAGAAATTTCGTCGAAAATTTTGGAAGAATCGAACCGATGGATCTTCATCTACGAAACCATCTAAAGGGTCATCGGGTTCTAAATCCTCTAACCTCAAATTCCTTGCAAAACCTTCTAAGGAAAAAGATGAATTCGAAGGGGAAATCCGATGTTATAGATGCAAAGGCTACGGCCATATTTCAACGGATTGTCCTACTCCGAAATTATATAAAAAGAAGGCTTTGCAAGTGAAAACTTGGGACGATTCTACTTCTAATGAATCGACCTCAAGTAAAGAGGAAAAAATCGTTGCTTCTCATGCCTCTCATTTTCCCTCTTCTAATAATTGTTTATCATCATTAGTCACTGACTCTACTCCTTTGATTGTGTATGAAACATCAACAACCGGCGGAGAGTCATCAAGTGAGGGGGAGTCGGACGAAGAAGAACTCGTTGAGGCATATCAACAACTTCTTACGGAATCAAAGAAGATGGCCAAACATATTAAGAAGTTGATGAAGCAACGACTTGAAGGTCAAGACGAGAATCAAGCTTTAAAGATAAAACTTCAAGATCTCGAGGAGGAACAAGGACGTTTATTGGATAACAATAAAATCCTCCAAGAAAAGCTAAACCAATCGGAGACAAACGCTAAATCATCTATGGACAAGATTGGTTTTCTAGAAAAACAGTTTGAGGAGATTCATGTCACCAACCAAGTATTGACCAAGCAAGTTCATGAACTCAAATCCGACATACAAAGGTTTTCAACTGTTTCCAAGAAATTTGATTGTATATCCGGATTAGGTCAAGCAAGCAAGGTTGGTTTGAGATTTAAAAAGGATCAAACTGTGCATGCTTCAAGTTCCACATTCAAATTGAAAGGAAGAACGTGTCACTTATGTGGACTTGAAGGTCATTTGGTGAAGAATTGCCCGAAAAAGAGAAAGAAGAGTTCTTCGGCAACTTCATCTACGGAGCGAACTCAACGGAATCAAAAGACACATCAAGTCAAAGGAGTTCACTCAACCCACCAAAGGTCCGAGCCACAACATCAATCATACAAGTGGATCATTGCGAGGCAAAGACCTAAGGTGGACCAACAGTCAAAGCGGACAACCCCCGGCCACAACGAATCAAGACAACCCAAAATCCAGCGATTTTGGATTCGGAAAGGTGATATCTTTCCTTGTCTTAAGTTCTAATTAGCTTATGACTGTATGTAATGCTTTGATTGGTTTTCCCTTCATATTTTTCTGAATCTCTGCATTACATGTTTTCAATGCTCTTCGTTTTTATGTTTTGTTTCTTTTAAGACAAAAGGTTTTTTAACGAACAAGTGCATTGAATGAAAAGGGTTTTCACTTTCAATCACTCCAATTTAATTTTATTTGGATTATCAACTTTACTCCATAATCATAATCTTGAAGATACTTCATTATAGGAGTTTTTGATATTATAAGCATCAAATTTTAGAAATCATGTGTGATCTTTATATGCTTAATCTATCTCGGTTGTGTGAGTTCATTGTGATAAACGTGAGACAACCAATAGACTAAAATTTGGGATTTAATTCTTTCACGTAAGAGATTGCATTCTTACAAGGGTATTGAAATGATTTGCAAAAGATGTGGAAAGAGTTACATCCGAAAGGAGTGTGAAAACTACCACCACATGCTGGAAAGAGCTGCCACCCCGGTCGTCCGGTTTGTGTGTGAAGCTACCACATGTTATGGATGCTTGTTAGTATTTTATGAGAAAATCTTTAGTTGAAGCATTTGGAGATTTATATGCAAAACTCTTATATTTTGAACAATCTCCTGGTTGGTATAAGGTGGGATAGTTGAAAGATGCTCAAAGAGCCACCCTTAGATATGTTAGTGATTATCTCAATTTGAAAGGGTAGAATTCAAGATTGATGTCGTTTGGAAATCTCCGTATGTCATCTTTGTAAATCCGTTACATCTTGATAGACTTTGGATCTCAAGATTATTTTTGATGACTTGTGTTTGATGAATATAACATGAAAAACGGTTTATAATGTTTTACCTTTAATTTTCATGATTTTGGAGCAAATCTTTTTAATTTTGTGAAATTAATTGGATTGAATGACATCTATGTGAATTCACTGTTTAAAGCACTTAAATTGATTTCTTGATGAAATACAAATCGGTATTTGAAAAGTTTCTAAAATTTGGATTTGTCTCAAGAAATTTTTGCTTTTTGGCTCTGTTGTTCCGGTACCTGCTTTTTAGTACCTGAAAATCCAATCCGGATTAGAAAATCCAATCCGGATCCCGAATGTGAAGTTTTCTGGTTTTTCACTTGCGTACCGGTACTACACTTTTAGTACCGGAACTACATTGCGGATCCGGATCCCCCTGCCTGTCAATCCGGATCCCGAACGATGGCTTTTCGGCTTTTACACTGCGTACCGGTACGCGGCTTCTGGTACCGGTACGCGATCTGGGATTCCTTATATTCCGAGACTACAATGTTTTATTTCATCTCTCCCACTTCAAAACCCTCCCTCTCTCTCTCTAAAACATCTCTAAGGGGTTTCTCATCAAGATCAAGTGATTTGTTGCTTTGATTTGTAAGTTTCTTCATTAATCTTGCTTACCTTTGTTTCAAAACCCTAGTTTTTAGGTTTTGATGTTTTATTTTGGGATTTTTGAGTTGATCCTTACTCTAAATGAAATCTCTTGCTTAAATCACTCTTAATTCATGTTTAGAACATATATGGTTGCTTTCTATCTAATTAGATTAAAAAAGGATCAACCACAAAAAAACTTTCATAGGGAAATTAATTTTATGAAAGAGTATGAATCCTTGTGTCACGCCCCGGGGTCGGAACTGCGACCCAGGCTCGCCAACAGATCCGCCACCTATGCTAAAACCGGCATAGGCGAAGCGTCTAACCTGCAAAATAAATAGTACTATAGCTACACAAATATCAGAGCGGAAATGAAATGCTGTAAAATAAAATCCAATCACTGAATAGTATGAAATAAAGTACAATATCCATCTCCTCAAATACAGATAATCATCATACAATGTCCTCAGTACAGCATCTCTCAACTATAAAAGGAGATAAACTAAAACTATAGTACACCAGTCTCAACATCAGTCTCTCCAAATACAAAAGACCTCCCTCCAAATAAAACAGTAAAACCAGCCAACAGCTATCAGGAATCTCCAACCAGGGGATACAGCTACACTCCTCGGGTGGTAAAGATCTAGCTCGTGACTCCCTCGCCTCGAACAACGATCGAAGATCAGCAACTCTTGAAGAGGACACTACAAAACAGGGGGGAGAAAAAGGGGAAACAACAACAATGGGGGTGAGAACCACTAGTAAACCAGTAGCCTCCCCCTGTGGGTAAAGCCTCAAGCTCTGGTGTACCCACTAAGTCTACTAGAGGCAAGAAAATGGCAAGTGGTAAAACTGTTAACAAAACTACTGAATAAAAGGGGAAACCACAACAAGTATGCCTCTAAATGCAATACCGAAGGAAATGACGGTATGAATGCATCAGAAGACAGTATCTGACCAAATAGACCCAATCTAGTGCCACCAGTAAAAACTGGTACTGCCTGCTCTGCTGTCGAACTCAAGAACTCAGCCTGGTGCCCGGCGCTCGGCACCGTGTAAAGCCTACTCTGGAGTGGCACTCGAGGGGAGCGACCCACACGAGTAAAGTATCACTGTATCAAGCATCTCTGTAACCACTGTCTCATAATAGCAGGACTGGATCATGACTATGATCAAAGTGGGAAACTCCGTCCACTAATGAAACCTCAATCCCCAATCAAATGCAATAGTACTCAAAAGTGGGAAACACCATCCACTAGAGAAAACTGATACCCAATCTGATGCAATAGTAAACATCCGGTCAACCGCCCAAAGTCCGCGGTCACCGCAATAACCCACAACCCGCAATTGGGAAAAATAATCAAGATCCGGTCAACCGCCTACTGTCCGCGGTTGCCGCAATAACCCACAATCCAACATCAAGTACACCCTATCACTGACCCTCAGGTCCCGGCTACACTATCCCATACCTCTGCTCAAACTCGAGCAACATGACTCGAAAGTCTAAATAAAAGGAGAAAGAAAGCAATCATGGTTTCTCCTAAGTGAAATCCCAATATGATAGTGTAGCAATAAAATAGTGGCCTATCTAGATGTCCAAACAAGCATGCATAAGTCCTCATGCAATGTAAAAGAGAGAGAAAGTCAAATATAGCTCTACATGTGTAACAATTAATATATCCCCATGAATATAACCATCAGGCAAAAATTATCAGTCGACTACACATGTATAACCCCTGATCCATAATAAATCCCAAGGTGAAACCCGCACATGGATATGTCGTCATGTCCCCAACAATTAGTCCATTTAACTAATTTCCATAAAATTTGTGTACTAATACGGCATGTTAACTATCACTATTAAATTATTCCACTGATCATGTTCTAACAGCAATATTATCCCAATAGTATCCCCAACATGCTAAATCCACAAAATTAATCTCAGATGATAGGCTCACATTTATCTCAGTCACTTATGCATGATAATCAAACAATACATTCAATAGTGGGGTTTTCTAATAAACTTAGTAAGTCAGATGTAGAGGCAAGCAACAACCACCCACCTCGAAAAGTGCGCACAACACCAAAAGAGACCTCTCGCTGCCCGCAGTCCTCTAACACGGCCATCCACCGAAAACTGTGCCCCACTGCACAAAACATTGCGCACAATTAATCCCAAAACTGTACAATTTACACTGTCCAAAATCAGCCCCCAAAAAGGCTAAATATCACCTCTGTCCAGTCCACAAGAAAATCCAGAAAATTCACGGTCGCGTTCCTCGCGAAAAGTAGCCCCAAAACGACTGTTTAAACGCCCATATCTGATACCTGTAGACCAAGATAAAAATAAAACACCGTTGCACCTTAAAACCTTCCAAATCAAAATTCCTATAGCAATCTGTCCAAGAAAAACTTAATTATCACCTTCGAAACAATTTCCAAAAATCCCAGAAAAATCACCACTATGTTCCTCGCGACGAGTAGATCAAAATCGAGTCCTGAAACGCCTTGATCCGATGTTCCTAGGCTGAGATATAAAATCGACAAGCCGGTGCTGTCCAAAATCCAACACAGAAAAATGGGGGTCAAAGATGCCTCGGGAAACGTGCCAAGAGTGCAAAATGGAGCGAAGGGATCAACACGAAAATCGAAGCCTTACCTCTTAGGAACACGCTGCCGAAGAAATCGTCCAAAAACTCCTCCTGGTTAGCTCATAGTGAATTTTTGACTGAGTTGCGACGGTAATGGGCCGAAATGGGAAGAAAACCGAGGCGAACTGTAAAAATGATATCGCCGTTGCCGAGCTTCCAGAAATTCCGGGGATCCACCATTAGAACCAGAGCACCAAGGGGAACAAACTTTGTATACATCTCTCCCTCTCAATCTCTCTCTAGAGCTCGGAAAAAGCAGAAGAAGAGGGGAGGGGAGGCCTATTTATAGGCCCAAAAGAACAAATGGAATAATTCCATCTGTGTCCCGGAATTCGGGCGCCCGAATCTTTCGGGCCCCAAAATCGGGCCCGCACAGCGGCCCGGCCCAGTCCGGCCCACTCCGCGCACCCGATCCGGCCGGACCGCGGAACCGTCCAACCCACTCCCCGCGCCGACACGTGTCCACGAACACAGAACAGCGGATCCGACCGCTCCCTTCACGCCGCGTGGCGATCCACTAGTCAACGGGACAGTTGGCGCTGGCCAATGGCTGGCCGCCACGTGGCGCACGCGTGCGCCACGTCGGCGCCGTGACCGCCACGCCAGCCGCGACCGCTGCCACGCCGCCTGCCACCTGCACGCCGGCCGCCTGCACGCACACAGTAGCTCGGCCAATCCCCGAACGCCACGTGTCAACGCCCCACGCTCGCTGAACCCGGTGCACGAAACGTCAAACACCGAACCAATGCCAGGCTGCTACGTGTCTTCTCGCCCAATCCACCATACACCACACAGCTCCGTAGACCGGGACCAGTAAACCACCCAATCCAGTCATGCCACGTGGCACCCCGCTCTGGTGCACGCCGGCGCGTGGACCGCGCCCTGCCCGCGCCCTTGCCCGCGCGCTGCGCGCTGCCCGCGCCTGCCCGCCGCCGCGCTGCCGCCTGCCCGAGGCCGCGCCGCCGCTCTCCGCCGCTGCCCGCCGCCGCCGCCGCCGCGGGCGATCGCCGGAATCACTGTTCCGGCGGTGAACAGTAACCCGAGCTCAAAAATGACAAGTGGGTAGTCCATTTTGACCGTTTTCGCGCGCTGAATCCAAATTTGACGTCCGATTTGCCAAATTCCAACTCTAAAAATTGCCGAAGGCACCCAGAAATGTGTTCTTAGCCCGAATTTCGCGCGGAGCCCAATTTTAATATCCGTTTCACGCGAAACCACTTCTAAACCCTCCACGGTGTCCTCCGATCACTCACATGATCCATTTAAGCCCCGAAGTCCAACACTTGTGCCCAATTATGCCCCAAACACTTCCAATCACACCATGTAGGCCTCTAATAGCCACCCCAATGCACTGCAGCAGCTCTGCAGAGATCCGGGTCATCACATCCTCCCCCACTAAAAGAAAGTTTCATCCTCGAAACTAAAGTCGTTCCTCAACACGGAATCTCAACCAAATAAAGGGGGGTATAAATCCAATCATCCACCACTCAAGCTCCCAAGGCTGACAAATACCTCTTCCAAAGATGCGATGCGGTCCTCGGGTCTCTAACTAGAACAAAATAAAGGCGGGCACTCCAGAAAAACCGTACCAACTCAACCAAGTACAGCTGGGCTAACCGCTCGAGCTACCAAGAAATCTGCATCGGTACAAGCCTCCGCTCCTCCCAGGGCCTTAGATAATCCAACCACAAGTCCACGACACACAAACTCGATCCGAATACCTCTGTACTCCCGAGGTATCCAATATAAGTCCTCCAACTGATCACATAACTCTGATCTCTAATCCAAAAATCATTAGGGTGTAGCAACACCTCCTCAACTCTCGGGCATCAGCACACAACTATAAGCAGTCGAGAGAACCAGATCGCAAATCAATCTTCGAGAAGATCCAGTACCCTTGCAGCTGGTAAATCCAATCTTCCAGGCTCGAAAAAAAGGTATTTGGAGGGGGGTCCTCGCCCGGTCGCTCCCAAATCTTGACCATCTGAGCGAACCATTCAGCCGCGGTCTATCATCCAAAGAGTCCTCAACGACACCATCATACGCCACGTCGGCCTCGACAGTCCACACAGCGCCAGCTGCGGAGTCAACAAACTCAACCCCAAATAGCTCTCCTGCTCCGGGTATCCGCCACCACAGTGGCCCTATCGGGGTGATACAGAATGCTTGCCACACATCCAACTATAACTTCATAGCTACTATGGGGGGTATCACTGTATCTCACAAATCCATCTCCCAACACTGGCGATGCTGAAATCAGGGCTGGTATCAATCTCATCACCACTTCGTCAAGCACTGCTAGCACTATCCGGCTCACAAGCTCCTCACCTCAACAAATAACTGCCGGTCTCAGCCATTCTCGCATAGCATCCATTTTGGCCGGATTTCCACCACCGCCTCTTATGGCTAGACTAAGTGATCCAAGAAGATATGCTCTCGAAGCTACAACTTGTACCACAGCAACTTGGCATACAGTTTCTTCCTCACAGACCTTGTTACACCATCTACAAGTACTCCACCAGCTCTAAGCCATACAGAGATGGAGTAAAATCAAAATATCCCAGAAGAATATCTCCAACAATTCTTCCAAGTGCAGCAAGAATACACAATTCCTCAGATCTTAAAGACGACAGGGCATTAGTCATTCCATCTGTCCTTACTGTACTCATAATGCCCCTACCGGGTCCTGAACACCATCTTGACGAGATACTCAACTGTATGATCCCAAAAAGATACCTTCATCCTAAGCAGACCACTGTCGGGGTATAACTCCATCAAAAGGTCCTAGATAATATCCAGACCTACCTGCGGTCACCCCACACAAGGACCCTCACTGTCGTGTGCCAACGACGTGGCACTAGATCGAATAGACCCTCGATCCATCAGCTCCTGCGACTGCGCCATCAGCTCTCTTAGCTCTACAGGGGATATCCAATGAGGTGCTATCGGGGTTGGCGTGGTTCCCTGAACCACGTCAATCGCAATCTCAATCTCCCTAACCGGCGGCATCATTATCAGCTCCGGTGGAATCATACCCGGGATCTCACGATAACATGGATATCCTTGCGTCCCGGTGCCGCCGTAAGCACCTCGCGCATCGTTACTGCAACCTGTGTGCTATGACTGTCTCAATGAACAAGTCTCTAATGTCTGCTTGCAGAAGATCATAATCTTCTCTCTCTGCAGTCATACACCATGTGGCACTGTGCCAACCAATCCCACGCACTGGGTCAAACACTGACCAGGTATAAGTACCAATAGTCTGCCGATACCACTCGAGGTCTCAACTGCACTGGACATGATCCACAAACCTCCTCCACATGCACCACCCCAACAGGAACCTGTACCTCTAGTGCATGTGGTAACAAATCTATCTCTAGTCCATGCAGGAATGCACCATGCCCTAACTTCGGCTGCTGTGATGAAATCACGCCTGCGACGACCCGATCCACTGCCTTGGTGCCCTCCACCCAGGCATCACAGTCTCAACCGCTCAATGTAGGTGGTCGTCACTTAATCTGCCTGAAAATCAAGGCTATCCACCAAAAGGAGCACAATTCCCCGCCTTTGCCCACACTGAGGCAATGAATACGGTATTCCACAGACAATGAATCCACGCTACCGCTGCGCCACTCTGATAACGATGCTGATGCTGCCACCCGGGGTCCACCTGACCTCTGACATCTCAGAAAATCCATTATTGCAATCGTCAAATGACAAAACATAATTGATTCATGCAATTCCTCATTCAATTATCCTTACTCAGCTCACCCCTCAAATACATCTATTGTACCCCAAACACGAACGTTATCAATCACAAAGGGTAACCTTCCTTTGGGTAAGCTTTACATAATCCGTCCACAAGGATATCCACCATCCAGGAAAGGAAAACGAAAATGCCTCTGCCAGTCGATCTGTCCCCCAACACTTAGCGCCAGGCGCCTCTATCCAGAACTCGCCTCAGGCGGCAGATCCCTATCCAAAGGAGCTGCAATAGTACGCTCCATACACAATGCCTACCCCATCGAGGCATCCAAAATCTAAAATCCAAAATAGAGGGATCAGATAAGCAAAAAAAAGTATTCTGGCGCAATCCACTACAAATCACACATACCCTAAGCGCCTCGTCCCTCAAAACTTGGAGCGTACAGCTCAACAACTGTCTCAACTCCCCAGCACAGGGGGACCCTCAATTGATCACTCCATCACCACCAACCACGATTTTGCCTCCAAAGGCTCCAACTCAAATCCATAAATCAGGGTGGTTCATCTGCCAAAACTGGCTCCATCCATCAATGATGTCCCACAACTCATCCACTATCAGCAATCACCCCGCCTCGGTGCCGCGACACTAAACATTGGCACGGAGGGGGCTACTCGCCCCTTCGGCGCCACAGAAATCACTGCCGCTGAGGATACTGTAACCAGGTGGTCTCAGGGGAAAAACACTGTCGGACAGCCCACTGCTCCGACAACTGTGTCACCCAGACCAGCGGCTCACCCTGCCGCTGATATACCTCAGACAATCCTGCCATCGGGGCCTGAAGCTCTCTAACCTCAATCCGGGTATCCGGCCCCAAAACAATCCGCTCGAGCTCCACCGCTGCGACGAGTGCACACCAATCCGCACAACGCGTCGGGGAGACACCGCTCACCACGACCAACAGCACCACAGCCCAAAACAAAACTCGACCCAATCCGGCGAGAGTCTAGAGCATGTCAACCGTTCCGCCGCATTATGTTGTCTGCAGCCAACATAATTGCTTAGGAGAATAAACATGCCAATCACCCATCCCATCACTCGGGAGAGGTATAAAACTCAATCAGGACTCTCGCTAAAAATCACGACTCTCACGAAGTCATCCTAGGATCCAACCATAAGCCTAGGGTTTCTACAGTCCCAACTGACCTATCCCTAAGCTCTGATACCAACCTAATCTGTCACGCCCCGGGGTCGGAACTGCGACCCGGGCTCGCCAACAGATCCGCCACCTATGCTAAAACCCGCATAGGCGAAGCGTCTAACCTGCAAAATAAATAGTACTATAGCTACACAAATATCAGAGCGAAAATAAAATGCTGTAAAATAAAATCCAATCACTGAATAGTATGAAATAAAGTACAATATCCATCTCCTCAAATACAGATAATCATCATACAATGTCCTCAGTACAGCATCTCTCAACTATAAAAGGAGATAAACTAAAACTATAGTACACCAGTCTCACATCAGTCTCTCCAAATACAAAAGACCTCCCTCCAAATAAAACAGTAAAACCAGCCAACAGCTATCAGGAATCTCCAACCAGGGGATACAGCTACACTCCTCGGGTGGTAAAGATCTAGCTCGTGACTCCCTCGCCTCGAACAACGATCGAAGATCAGCAACTCCCGAAGAGGACACTGCAAAACAGGGGGAGAAAAAGGGGAAACAACAACAATGGGGGTGAGAACCACTAGTAAACCAGTAGCCTCCCTCTGTGGGTAAAGCCTCAAGCTCTGGCGTACCCACTAAGTCTACTAGAGGCAAGAAAATGGCAAGTGGTAAAACTGTAAACAGAACTACTGAATAAAAGGGGAAACCACAACAAGTATGCCTCTAAATGCAATATCGAAGGAAATGACGGTATGAATGCATCAGAAGACAGTATCTGACCAAATAGACCCAATCTAGTGCCACCAGTAAAAACTGGTACTGCCTGCTCTGCTGTCGAACTCAAGAACTCAGCCTGGTGCCCGGCGCTCGGCACCGTGTAAAGCCTACTCCGGAGTGGCACTCGAGGGGAGCGACCCACACGAGTAAAGTATCACTGTATCAAGCATCTCTGTAACCACTGTCTCATAATAGCAGGACTGGATCATGACTATGATCAAAGTGGGAAACTCCGTCCATTAATGAAACCTCAATCCCCAATCAAATGCAATAGTACTCAAAAGTGGAAACACCATCCACTAGAGAAAACTGATACCCAATCTGATGCAATAGTAAACATCCGGTCAACCGCCCAAGTCCGCGGTCACCGTAATAACCCACAACCCGCAATTGGGTAAAATAATCAAGATCCGGTCAACCGCCTACTGTCCGCGGTTGCCGCAATAACCCACAATTCAACATCAAGTACACCCTGTCACTGACCCTTAGGTCCCGGCTACACTATCCCATACCTCTGCTCAAACTCGAGCAACATGACTCGAAAGTCTAAATAAAAGGAGAAAGAAAGCAATCATGGTTTCTCCTAAGTGAAATCCCAATATGATAGTGTAGCAATAAAATAGTGGTCTATCTAGATGTCCAAACAAGCATGCATAAGTCCTCACGCAATGTAAAAGAGAGAGAAAGTCAAATATAGCTCTACATGTGTAACAATTAATATATCCCCATGAATATAACCAGCAGGCAAAAATCATCAGTCGACTACACATGTATAACCCCTGATCCATAATAAATCCCAAGGTGAAAACCCGCACATGGATATGTCGTCATGTCCCCAACAATTAGTCCATTTAACTAATTTCCATAAAATTTGTGTACTAATACGGCATGTTAACTATCACTATTAAATTATTCCACTGATCATGTTCTAACAACAATATTATCCAATAGTATCCCCAACATGCTAAATCCACAAAATTAATCTCAGATGATAGGCTCACATTTATCTCAGTCACTTATGCATGATAATCAAGCAATACATTCATAGTGGGGTTTCTAATAAACTTAGTGAGCAAGTCAGATGTAGAGGCAAGCAACAACCACCCACCTCGAAAAGTGCGCACAACACCAAAAGAGCCGCTCGCTGCCCGCAGTCCTCTAACACGGCCATCCACCGAAAACTGTGCCCCACTGCACAAAACATTGCGCACAATTAATCCCAAAACTGTACAATTTACACTGTCCAAAATCAGGCCCCCAAAAAGGCTAAATATCACCTCTGTCCAGTCCACAAGAAAATCCAGAAAATTCACGGTCGCGTTCCTCGTGAAAAAGTAGCCCCCAAAACGACTGTTTAAAAAAAACGCCCAGATCTGATACCTGTAGACCAAGATAAAAATAAAACACCGTTGCACCTTACCTTCCAAATCAAAATTCCTGTAGCAATCTGTCCAAGAAAAACTTAACTATCACCTTCTAAACAATTTCCAAAAATCCCAGAAAAATCACACTGTGTTCCTCGCGACGAGTAGATCAAAATTGAGTCCTGAAACGCCTTGATCCGATGTCCTAGGCTGAGATATAAAATCGGCAAGCCGGTGCTGTCCAAAATCCAACACAGAAAAATGGGGGTCAAAGATGCCTCGGGAAACGTGCCAATAGTGCAAATGGATGCGAAGGGATCAACACGAAAATCGAAGCCTTACCTCTTAGGAACACGGTGCCGAAGAAATCGTCCAAAAACTCCTCCTGGTTAGCTCACAGTGAATTTTTGACTGAGCTGCAACGGTAATGGGCCGAAATGGGGAGAAAACCGAGGCGAACTGTAAAATGATATCGCCGTTGCCGAGCTTCCAGAAATTCCGGGGATCCAACCATTAGAACCAGAGCACCAAGGGGAACAAACTTTGTATACATCTCACCCTCTCAATCTCTCTCTAGAGCTCGGAAAAAAGCCGAAGAAGAGGGAGGGGAGGCCTATTTATAGGCCCAAAAGAAACAAATGGAATAATTCCATCTGTGTCCCGGAATTCGGGAGCGCCCGAATCTTTCGGGCCCCGAATTCGGGCCCGCACAGCGGCCCGGCCCAGTCCGGCCCACTCCGCGCACTGCCGATCCGGCCGGACCGCGGAACCGTCCAACCCACTCCCCGCGCCGACACGTGTCCACGAACACAGAACAGCTGAATCCGACCGCTCCCTTCACGCCGCGTGGCGATCCACTAGTCAACGGGACAGTTGGCGCTGGCCAATGGCTGGCCGCCACAATGGCGCCGCGTGCGCCAAACGTCGGCGCCGGTGGCCGCCACGCACATCCGCCACCGGCTGCCACGCCGCCTGGCCACCTGCACGCCGGCCGCCTGCACGCACACATTAGCTCTGCCAATCCCGATCGCCACTGTCATAGCCCCCACGGCTCGCTGAACACCGTGCACGAAACTCAAACACCGAACCAATGCCAGGCTGCCACGTGTCTTCCCCGCCCAATCCACCATAACACCACACAGGTCCGTAGACCGGGACCAGTAAACCACCCAATCCAAGTCCTGCCACGTGGCACCCCGCTCTGGTGCACGCCGGCGCGGGGACCGCAGCCCTTCCCGCTGCCGCGCTGGCCACCTGCCCGAGGCCGCGCCGCCGCTCTCCGCCGCTGCCCGCCGCCGGCGATCGCCGGAATCACTGTTCCGGCGGGGAACAGTAACCCGAGCTCAAAAATGAAAGTTGTGTAGTCCATTTTGACCGTTTCGCGCGCTGATCCAAATTTGACGATCCGATTTGCCAAATTCCAACTCTAAAAATTGCCGAAGGCACCCGGAAATGTGTTCTTAGCCCGAATTTCGCGCGGAGCCCATATTTAATATCCGTTCGCGCGAAACCACTTCTAAACCCTCCACGGGGTCCTCCGATCACTCACATGATCCATTTAAAACCCCGAAGTCCAACACTTTGTGCCCAATTATGCCCCAAACACTTCCAATCACACCATGTAGGTCTCCAATAGCCACCCCAACGCACTGCAGCAGCTCTGCGGAGATCCGGGTCATCACACCTTGTGCTGAATGGAGGAGGTGAATTGGTAGTTGTTTTGGTGGTTTTTTTTTTTTTTTTTTTTTTTTTTTTTTTTTTTTTTTTTTGGGGGGGGGGGGGGGGGGGGGGGGGGGGGGGGGGGGGGGGGGGGGGGGGGGGGGGGGGGGGGGGGGGGGGGGGTGGGGGGGGGGGGGGGGGGGGGGGGGGGGGGGGGGGGGGGGGGGGGGGGGGGGGG
>CM055060.1:5785557-5802181 GCA_029204045.2 Tillandsia leiboldiana
TCTCATCTCTGTCTCTCCCCTATCGCGATGATCTCATCTCTTCTCCCCTATCTCGTGATCTCTTCTCCCCTATTTCTCTCCTTCTCCCCCCTTTTTTGTCACAATTGTCAACAGTAACATACTAGACAAAAGAATCACTAACACATTAGTTCATAGTGAAAGAGAGATAAAAGCTGCAGTTCTGTTATAGACACAATATAGATTGCGTACCGGTACTCGAACACAAAATCAAATAATTTCTTGAAACAAATCCAGATTTTTGAATCTTTTCAAATACCGATTTGTATTCCATCAAGAAAACAATTTAAGTGCTTTTAATAGATAGAATTCCACAGATGGCATTCAATCCAATGAATTTCCAAAATTAAAAAGAGTTACTCCAAAAATCATGAAAAAACAGATAAAACATTATAAACGGTTTGTCATGTTATATTCATCAAACACAAGTCATCAAAAATAATCTTGAGATCCAAAGTCTAGCAAGATGATACCATGTACAAAGATGACTTACAGAGATTTCCAAAGGACATCAATTTTGATTTCTTACCCTTCAAATTTGAGATAAGCCCACTAAAATACCTAAGGGTGGCTCTTTGAGCATCTTTCACTATCCCACCTTATACCAACCAGGAGATTGTTCAAAATAAGAGTTTTAATATAAATCTCCGAATGCTTCACAACAAAATTTCATAAATAATTTCAAGCTCCATAACATGTGTAGCTTCACACACAGACCGACGACCGGGGTGGCAGCTCTTTCCAACCTGTGGTGGTAGTTTCACACTCCTTTCGGATGTAACATCTTTCCACATCTTTTGCAATCATTTCAATACCCTTGTAAGAATGCAATCTCTTACGTGAAAGAATTAAATCCCAAATGTTAGTCTATCGGTTGTCTCACGTTTATCACAATGAATTCACACAACGAGATAGATTAAGCATCTAAAGATCACACATGATTTCTAAAATTTGATGCTTATAATATCAAAAACTCCTATAATGAAGTATCTTCAAGATTATGATTATGGAGTAAAGTTGATAATCCAATAAAATTAATTGGAGTGAATAAAAGTGAAGCCCTTTTATTCAATGCACTTGTTCAGTAAAAACCCCTTTTGTTCAAAAACAAGTATAAAAACAAGAGCATTGAAAACATGTAATGCAAAGATTCAGAAAAATATGAAAGGAAAACCAATCAAAGCATTACATACAGTCATAAGCTATTTAGAACTAAGACAAGGAAAGATATCACCTTTCCGAATCCAAATTCGCGAATTTTGGGTTGTCTTGATTCGTTGTGGTTGGGGGTGTAGCTTTGACTGTTGATCCACCTTAGGTCTTTGCCTCGCAGTGATCCACTTGTATGATGATGTGTGGCTCGGACCTTTGGTGGGTTGAGTGAACTCCTTTGACTTGATGTGTCTTTTGATTCCGTTGAGTTCGCTCCGTAGATGAAGTTGCCGAAGAATTCTTCTTTCTCTTTTTCGGGCAATCTTCTCACCAAATGTCCTTCAAGTCCACATAAGTGACAAGTTCTTCCTTTCAATTTTATTGTGGAACTTGAAGCATGCACAGTTTGGTTCTTTTTGAATCCCAAACCAACCTTGCTTGTTTGACCTAATCCGGACATACAATCAAGTTTCTTGGAACCGGTTGAAAGCCTTTGTATGTCGGATTTAAGTTGATGAACTTGCTTGGTCAATGCTTGGTTGGTGACATGAATCTCCTCAAACTGTTTTCTAGAAAACCAATCTTGTTAATATGGGAATTAACGGTCGTTTCCGATTGATTTATCTTTTCCTGGAGGATTTTATTATTATCCAATAAACTCTCGTTCCTCCTCGAGATCATGAAGTTTGATCTTTAAAGCATGATTCTCGTCTTGATTCTCAAGTCGTTGCTTCCTCAACTTCTTGGATATGCTTGGCCATCTTCTTAGATTCCGCAAGAAGTTGTTGATATGCCTCAACGAGTTCTTCTTCGTCCGACTCCCCCTCACTTGATGACTCTCCGTTGGATGTTGATGTTTCATGCAAAATCAAAGGAATAGAGTCAGTGATTAAAGATGATAAACAAACATTAGAAGAGGGAATTTGAGAGCATGTAAGGCAACGACTTTTTCCTCTTTACTTGAGGTCGATTCATTAGAAGTAGAATCGTCCCAAGTTTTCGCTTGCCAAAGCCTTCTTTTTATATGATTTCGGAGAAGGACATTCCGTTGAAAAATGGCCGTAGCCTTTGCATCTATAGCATTGGATTTTCCCTTCGAATCATCTTTTTCTTTTTCTTTAGAAGGTTTTGCAAAGCTTTTGAGGTTAGAGGATTTAGAACCCGATGATCCTTTAGAAGGTTTCGGGATGAAGAGATCCATCGGTTCGATTCTTGCAAAACTTCCGACGAAATTTCTTTGTGATCCGCGCCAATTGTTCTTCAAAATCGGCAAAAAGAGATTCATCGTCGGAACTCGATTCGCTATCTCTTCCTTTGTTGATTTGAATGCAATACCTGTAAGCTTAGAAGAAGACTTGGAAGAAACTTGATTAGTAGGAAAAGTCATTTCATAAGTTTGCAAAGCACTACTAATTCCTCTACACTCATCTCATCCGGAGGACTAACGGTTTCAATGGCGGTAACTTTTGCCCTAAACCGTTCCGAAGAGTCCGAAGTATCTTTCTTACAATTCTCGACTCCGGGATCTTTTCTCCTAAATTAGCACAAGTATTGATCACATCTTGAAGTCTAGTGTAATAATCTGTAAACAATTCATGCTCTTCCATATGAATAGAGTCAAA
This sequence comes from Tillandsia leiboldiana, assembly GCA_029204045.2. Lineage (NCBI taxonomy): Eukaryota > Viridiplantae > Streptophyta > Magnoliopsida > Poales > Bromeliaceae > Tillandsia > Tillandsia leiboldiana. Next base: position 5,788,350 of record CM055060.1, read on the forward strand.
TTGACTTGTAAGCATCTGGAGCTTTTGAATTTTACAAGATTAGTACCCTCATGTTGTAATTTTGAGAATATCCCCAAATTTCCTTCTCGGTTTCACACGCGAGAAATTCGTGGTAAATTCAGTCGAGGAGAGAGAATTATATAAAGCGTTCATACCTTTTCCATTGTAAGAAGATCTTTCCAATTTCCTCTTTGGACCATCTAGAGCGAGGTTTTGGGGTAGTAGAATTTCCTACTTCCTCAACAGGATGCACCCAACCGTATTCCACGGATTGCCATACCCGCTCATCAATTGCGATGAGAAAAGCTCTCATCCGAACTTTCCAATAAGCATAATTAGTCCCATCAAAAAGAGGAGGTCTATAAATATTACCACTTTCACCCAACATGATAGATAAACCTAAAACCCCGCTCCGATACCAATTGTAGGTTTATATAGGAATCCACAAGGATCTAAATAGGTACTATCAACAACTAGAGGGGGGGTGAATAGGTGTAATACTTATAAACCAAATCTCAGTGCAAAAATAAAAACCAATGCGGAAAATAAAAACAGCACACCGAGATATACGTGGAAACTCCAATCCAGGAGAAAAACTACGGGACCAACACGCAATAACAATCCACTAAGAATAGAAGAATAACAAGGTGATTACCGACTCCACGGACTCAAACCCCTCCTTCAGCTTCTTCGGACCTTGCGCTCACCGATTGGATGTCCACGCAATTTAAAAATTAACTTTGTTTTGCTCCCACTTAAAATTTTTATAAAAATTAAAATTAATAAAAAATAAAATTTGAACAAATTTTGAAACTTTAAGAAAAAAACTAAAAAGGAAAGGGCATTTTAGTCTTATAACACAAAAATTAATTCTCTATTTCTCTTATTTTTCAATCATTTCCAAACACTATTTTTTTTATATCTGTTACTAACCTAAAACCCAACCAAACACAAATTTACAATAGTTCCAGCTTGTTTCAAAAATTATACTATCCCTGGTACTACTAGCTCTCTCTTATACCTCAACCAAGCGAAGCCCTAGAGTTAAATTCTGTTTGTGAACTGTCAGTCATTATTTCTATAAAATTACTATTTTGTCCTTTCAAATATACTTTTCTACTGTAACCAATGTTTCTTATTTGCTCTTAAGTTACGGACAATAAAAATATTTAATTATTTGCCTTTTCGAATATGTCTTTCTACCGCCGTCAACTTTTCTTATTTGTTCTCGAGTTAAGAACAAAGTAGATATTTTAATTTTTTTTAATTCGAGTAAAAATTTAATTTAAATTTAACTCGAGATAACTTAACGGAAACTAAAAATAGAAATATTTTTAAATAACTGATAAATAAATAAAAAAATATTTAAAATAAAAATATATATATAAATAAATAAGATATTTTTGAAATATTGTAAGATATATAAAATATTATTCTTGTATAAATATTTTGGAAAGAATGGTTTCCCCGCTAGTAGGTTCATATATACTGGGATGTGAACTTGACCAAATGTGAATAGAATCAAGAATAAAGGCTTTTTTTTTTCCAGAGACAAAAAATGTTTCTATCACTTGGTATCTCCCAAAGTTAATGCAGTAAAAGTGATCTAGAAGAAGCATAGATATACATATAGTTGACTAAAGCATATTCATACACGCGTGATTAGATCTTTTCCAAACCATGACCCTTTCAAGAGTTTCAATACTTTTACCCTTTTTTTTCTTTATATTATTATTATTATTATTATTATTATTATTAATATTATTCTTACAGCTCATTTGATGATGACTTAAATCAACTAGTCCTTAACAAGAATAAATGACAAGCATGATTGGGGAAAAAGGGCTTCAGTGAAAGAGTACTATATATATATCTATATATATATATATATATATATATATATATATATATATATATATATATATATATAGAGTTGGGCTGGAATGCTATTGATAGCACCAGCCCAACTTTGCCACCCATTTTATACCCTTTGGATTGCGTTGAGATTTGTGAAAGCTATTTAATTTTTACTTTTTCTTTTTACTTTTTCTTTTTTCTTTTTTTCATTAAATAGCTTTCACAAATCTCAACGCAATCCAAAGGGTATAAAATGGGTGGCAAAGTTGGGCTGGTGCTATCAATAGCATTCCAGCCCAACTCTATATATATATATATATATATATATATATATATATATATATATATATATATATATATATATAGTATTTGTGTAAAAAGCTATTTAATGAAAAAAAGAAAAAAGAAAAAGTAAAAAGAAAAAGTAAAAATTAAATAGCTTTCACAAATCTCAACGCAATCCAAAGGGTATAAAATGGGTGGCAAAGTTGGGCTGGTGCTATCAATAGCATTCCAGCCCAACTCTATATATATATATATTTATATGTATTGCAATTTGTCTAACAATTTTTTTTACTGTGAAATTAGAAGATTAAAATAAGAATTAATTTCTAGTTTTGAATAGTAAAATCATTCTCTCCTTCCAACTAATTAAAAGCATGTAATCCGATTGAAATGGTTAAACTAATAGATGAAGATATCTCTTATAATATGAAACTAATATTCTTAACATAATTCTATCGGCTGTCCCTAGTGTAAGTAATAAAAAGTTTGATGATTGATATTCAAGATTCCGAATTTAAAACCTAATTATTTTATACTTTTAGTTAAATTTATTTTAAAATAAACGAAACGAACAGCATGCTGGAATATGGCATGAACACAACGAGATCATCTAAAAGCCAAATGAAACTTGCTAGGAGACCATCTAAAAGCCAAATGAAACTAGATTAAAGTAGAATCATAATTTGTATCTGTACTTTTTAATTTGTTAAACGCACGCACGGCAAAGACATGCCCTTTTAGATTCATTTAATTATTTCTCTTGAGGCCCCAAGTAGAAGCTCTTATGTCTTACCATATTTTTTGAAGTTGAAAAATATTAAAAACAGACATATTAATTTTTTCTCAAAATATAATAAAATAAATGCTACTTATTCTTCCAAAATGTGGTTCTAAATCTTACAACTTTTTATCCTAAAATTTTCATACCTCTGTCCTAATTTTTAAATTAAAATAAAAAATTAACAATACTACTGTTAGAAAAAAAAAATAAAAATAAAAAAGGATTCTATCATGGGAGGGCATAAAATCTACATCTATCTTTTGGAGTATATAAATAGTATTATTCTTTGAAGTTTCTTAGTTCATTATCAACTTCTGATACAGAGGAAGTGACAATAAATCCATAAGTAGAGCATATTAGGGTTTAGGGTTTAGAAATCAAAGTAATTTACTTTTTGGTCAAAACAAGTTCCAAATCCGAATCCAAAACCTACCAAACTGATTTTTCGCTAACAGGTTAGTGGATCTGCAGAAACCCTGGACCTATCAAACCATTATCTGGAAGGTGGGAATTTGAAATCAACCCCGGCCAAATCCAACCAAATTAAGAGAGAGAGAGAGAAATAAAAAAAAATAAAAAATAAAAAATAAAAAATAAAAAAAGAGGGGGACCACAACACATGCTTAGGCGGTCCAATTGACCTTTTCCATATATGGTTGGCCATTGAGGCCATGAAGTGTTCAAATTTGTTGCTTTTATTGGGGCCCATATTAATTAATCAGTTACAGTTCTTTGAATCTCTCACTAACTCATGTAATTGGTATATTATATTTATTGCATAGGACAAAAATGTGCATTTGGTGTTCATCTGGGGCCCAAGAAAATGCAAAGAAACCTAAATTTGGAGGTTAAAACATAAAACTACACCCCCCCCACCCCCCCCCCCCCCCCCCCCCCCCCCCCCCCCCCCCCCCCCCCCCCAAAAAAAAAAAAAAAAAAAAAAAAAAAAAAAAAAAAAAACCACCAAAACAACTACCAATTTCACCTCCTCCATTCAGCACAAGGTGTGATGACCCGGATCTCCGCAGAGCTGCTGCAGTGCGTTGGGGTGGCTATTGGAGACCTACATGGTGTGATTGGAAGTGTTTGGGGCATAATTGGGCACAAGTGTTGGACTTCGGGGTTTAAATGGATCATGTGAGTGATCGGAGGACCCCGTGGAGGGTTTAGAAGTGGTTTCGCGCGAAACGGATATTAAAATTGGGCTCCGCGCGAAATTCGGGCTAAGAACACATTTCCGGGTGCCTTCGGCAATTTTTAGAGTTGGAATTTGGCAAATCGGACGTCAAATTTGGATTCAGCGCGCGAAAACGGTCAAAATGGACTACCCACTTGTCATTTTTGAGCTCGGGTTACTGTTCACCGCCGGAACAGTGATTCCGGCGATCGCCGGCGGCGGGCAGCGGCGGAGAGCGGCGGCGCGGCCTCGGGCAGGTGGCAGCGCGGCAGCGGGAAGGGCGCGGTCCACGCGCCGGCGTGCACCAGAGCGGGGTGCCACGTGGCATGACTGGATTGGGTGGTTTACTGGTCCCGGTCTACGGACCTGTGTGGTGTATGGTGGATTGGGCGGGAAGACACGTGGCAGCCTGGCATTGGTTCGGTGTTTGACGTTTCGTGCACCGGGTTCAGCGAGCGTGGGGCGTTGACACGTGGCGATCGGGGATTGGCCGAGCTACTGTGTGCGTGCAGGCGGCCGGCGTGCAGGTGGCAGGCGGCGTGGCAGCGGTGGCGGCTGGCGTGGCGGCCACGGCGCCGACGTGGCGCACGCGTGCGCCATGTGGCGGCCAGCCATTGGCCAGCGCCAACTGTCCCGTTGACTAGTGGATCGCCACGCGGCGTGAAGGGAGCGGTCGGATTCGCTGTTCTGTGTTCGTGGACACGTGTCGGCGCGGGGAGTGGGTTGGACGGTTCCGCGGTCCGGCCGGATCGGGTGCGCGGAGTGGGCCGGACTGGGCCGGGCCGCTGTGCGGGCCCGAATTCGGGGCCCGAAAGATTCGGGCGCCCGAATTCCGGGACACAGATGGAATTATTCCATTTGTTCTTTTGGGCCTATAAATAGGCCTCCCCTCCCCTCTTCTTCGGCTTTTTCCGAGCTCTAGAGAGAGATTGAGAGGGTGAGATGTATACAAAGTTTGTTCCCCTTGGTGCTCTGGTTCTAATGGTGGATCCCCGGAATTTCTGGAAGCTCGGCAACGGCGATATCATTTTTACAGTTCGCCTCGGTTTTCTCCCCATTTCGGCCCATTACCGTTGCAGCTCAGTCAAAAATTCACTGTGAGCTAACCAGGAGGAGTTTTTGGACGATTTCTTCGGCACCGTGTTCCTAAGAGGTAAGGCTTCGATTTTCGTGTTGATCCCTTCGCTCCATTTTGCACTATTGGCACGTTTCCCGAGGCATCTTTGACCCCCATTTTTCTGTGTTGGATTTTGGACAGCACCGGCTTGCCGATTTTATATCTCAGCCTAGGAACATCGGATCAAGGCGTTTCAGGACTCAATTTTGATCTACTCGTCGCGAGGAACACAGTGTGATTTTTCTGGGATTTTTGGAAATTGTTTAGAAGGTGATAGTTAAGTTTTTCTTGGACAGATTGCTACAGGAATTTTGATTTGGAAGGTAAGGTGCAACGGTGTTTTATTTTTATCTTGGTCTACAGGTATCAGATCTGGGCGTTTAAACAGTCGTTTTGGGGCTACTTTTCACGAGGAACGCGACCGTGAATTTTCTGGATTTTCTTGTGGACTGGACAGAGGTGATATTTAGCCTTTTTGGGGGCTGATTTTGGACAGTGTAAATTGTACAGTTTTGGGATTAATTGTGCGCAATGTTTTGTGCAGTGGGGCACAGTTTTCGGTGGATGGCCGTGTTAGAGGACTGCGGGCAGCGAGAGGCCTCTTTTGGTGTTGTGCGCACTTTTCGAGGTGGGTGGTTGTTGCTTGCCTCTACATCTGACTTGCTCACTAAGTTTATTAGAAAACCCCACTATTGAATGTATTGCTTGATTATCATGCATAAGTGACTGAGATAAATGTGAGCCTATCATCTGAGATTAATTTTGTGGATTTAGCATGTTGGGGATACTATTGGGATAATATTGTTGTTAGAACATGATCAGTGGAATAATTTAATAGTGATAGTTAACATGCCGTATTAGTACACAAATTTTATGGAAATTAGTTAAATGGACTAATTGTTGGGGACATGACGACATATCCATGTGCGGGTTTCACCTTGGGATTTATTATGGATCAGGGGTTATACATGTGTAGTCGACTGATGATTTTTGCCTGATGGTTATATTCATGGGGATATATTAATTGTTACACATGTAGAGCTATATTTGACTTTCTCTCTCTTTTACATTGCGTGAGGACTTATGCATGCTTGTTTGGACATCTAGATAGACCACTATTTTATTGCTACACTATCATATTGGGATTTCACTTAGGAGAAACCATGATTGCTTTCTTTCTCCTTTTATTTAGACTTTCGAGTCATGTTGCTCGAGTTTGAGCAGAGGTATGGGATAGTGTAGCCGGGACCTAAGGGTCAGTGACAGGGTGTACTTGATGTTGAATTGTGGGTTATTGCGGCAACCGCGGACAGTAGGCGGTTGACCGGATCTTGATTATTTTACCCAATTGCGGGTTGTGGGTTATTACGGTGACCGCGGACTTTGGGCGGTTGACCGGATGTTTACTATTGCATCAGATTGGGTATCAGTTTTCTCTAGTGGATGGTGTTTCCCACTTTTGAGTACTATTGCATTTGATTGGGGATTGAGGTTTCATTAATGGACGGAGTTTCCCACTTTGATCATAGTCATGATCCAGTCCTGCTATTATGAGACAGTGGTTACAGAGATGCTTGATACAGTGATACTTTACTCGTGTGGGTCGCTCCCCTCGAGTGCCACTCCGGAGTAGGCTTTACACGGTGCCGAGCGCCGGGCACCAGGCTGAGTTCTTGAGTTCGACAGCAGAGCAGGCAGTACCAGTTTTTACTGGTGGCACTAGATTGGGTCTATTTGGTCAGATACTGTCTTCTGATGCATTCATACCGTCATTTCCTTCGATATTGCATTTAGAGGCATACTTGTTGTGGTTTCCCCTTTTATTCAGTAGTTCTGTTTACAGTTTTACCACTTGCCATTTTCTTGCCTCTAGTAGACTTAGTGGGTACGCCAGAGCTTGAGGCTTTACCCACAGAGGGAGGCTACTGGTTTACTAGTGGTTCTCACCCCCATTGTTGTTGTTTCCCCTTTTTCTCCCCCCTGTTTTGCAGTGTCCTCTTCGGGAGTTGCTGATCTTCGATCGTTGTTCGAGGCGAGGGAGTCACGAGCTAGATCTTTACCACCCGAGGAGTGTAGCTGTATCCCCTGGTTGGAGATTCCTGATAGCTGTTGGCTGGTTTTACTGTTTTATTTGGAGGGAGGTCTTTTGTATTTGGAGAGACTGATGTTGAGACTGGTGTACTATAGTTTTAGTTTATCTCCTTTTATAGTTGAGAGATGCTGTACTGAGGACATTGTATGATGATTATCTGTATTTGAGGAGATGGATATTGTACTTTATTTCATACTATTCAGTGATTGGATTTTATTTTACAGCATTTTATTTTCGCTCTGATATTTGTGTAGCTATAGTACTATTTATTTTGCAGGTTAGACGCTTCGCCTATGCGGGTTTTAGCATAGGTGGCGGATCTGTTGGCGAGCCCGGGTCGCAGTTCCGACCCCGGGGCGTGACAGATTAGGTTGGTATCAGAGCTTAGGGATAGGTCAGTTGGGACTGTAGAAACCCTAGGCTTATGGTTGGATCCTAGGATGACTTCGTGAGAGTCGTGATTTTTAGCGAGAGTCCTGATTGAGTTTTATACCTCTCCCGAGTGATGGGATGGGTGATTGGCATGTTTATTCTCCTAAGCAATTATGTTGGCTGCAGACAACATAATGCGGCGGAACGGTTGACATGCTCTAGACTCTCGCCGGATTGGGTCGAGTTTTGTTTTGGGCTGTGGTGCTGTTGGTCGTGGTGAGCGGTGTCTCCCCGACGCGTTGTGCGGATTGGTGTGCACTCGTCGCAGCGGTGGAGCTCGAGCGGATTGTTTTGGGGGCCGGATACCCGGATTGAGGTTAGAGAGCTTCAGGCCCCGATGGCAGGATTGTCTGAGGTATATCAGCGGCAGGGTGAGCCGCTGGTCTGGGTGACACAGTTGTCGGAGCAGTGGGCTGTCCGACAGTGTTTTTCCCCTGAGACCACCTGGTTACAGTATCCTCAGCGGCAGTGATTTCTGTGGCGCCGAAGGGGCGAGTAGCCCCCTCCGTGCCAATGTTTAGTGTCGCGGCACCGAGGCGGGGTGGATTGCTGATAGTGGATGAGTTGTGGGACATCATTGATGGATGGAGCCAGTTTTGGCAGATGAACCACCCTGATTTATGGATTTGAGTTGGAGCCTTTGGAGGCAAAATCGTGGTTGGTGGTGATGGAGTGATCAATTGAGGGTCCCCCTGTGCTGGGGAGTTGAGACAGTTGTTGAGCTGTACGCTCCAAGTTTTGAGGGACGAGGCGCTTAGGGTATGTGTGATTTGTAGTGGATTGCGCCAGAATACTTTTTTTGCTTATCTGATCCCTCTATTTTGGATTTTAGATTTTGGATGCCTCGATGGGGTAGGCATTGTGTATGGAGCGTACTATTGCAGCTCCTTTGGATAGGGATCTGCCGCCTGAGGCGAGTTCTGGATAGAGGCGCCTGGCGCTAAGTGTTGGGGGACAGATCGACTGGCAGAGGCATTTTCGTTTTCCTTTCCTGGATGGTGGATATCCTTGTGGACGGATTATGTAAAGCTTACCCAAAGGAAGGTTACCCTTTGTGATTGATAACGTTCGTGTTTGGGGTACAATAGATGTATTTGAGGGGTGAGCTGAGTAAGGATAATTGAATGAGGAATTGCATGAATCAATTATGTTTTGTCATTTGACGATTGCAATAATGGATTTTCTGAGATGTCAGAGGTCAGGTGGACCCCGGTGGCAGCATCAGCATCGTTATCAGAGTGGCGCAGCGGTAGCGTGGATTCATTGTCTGTGGAATACCGTATTCATTGCCTCAGTGTGGGCAAAGGCGGGGAATTGTGCTCCTTTTGGTGGATAGCCTTGATTTTCAGGCAGATTAAGTGACGACCACCTACATTGAGCGGTTGAGACTGTGATGCCTGGGTGGAGGGCACCAAGGCAGTGGATCGGGTCGTCGCAGGCGTGATTTCATCACAGCAGCCGAAGTTAGGGCATGGTGCATTCCTGCATGGACTAGAGATAGATTTGTTACCACATGCACTAGAGGTACAGGTTCCTGTTGGGGTGGTGCATGTGGAGGAGGTTTGTGGATCATGTCCAGTGCAGTTGAGACCTCGAGTGGTATCGGCAGACTTATTGGTACTTATACCTGGTCAGTGTTTGACCCAGTGCGTGGGATTGGTTGGCACAGTGCCACATGGTGTATGACTGCAGAGAGAGAAGATTATGATCTTCTGCAAGCAGACATTAGAGACTTGTTCATTGAGACAGTCATAGCACACAGGTTGCAGTAACGATGCGCGAGGTGCTTACGGCGGCACCGGGACGCAAGGATATCCATGTTATCGTGAGATCCCGGGTATGATTCCACCGGAGCTGATAATGATGGCCGCCGGTTAGGGAGATTGAGATTGCGATTGACGTGGTTCAGGGAACCACGCCAACCCCGATAGCACCTCATTGGATATCCCCTGTAGAGCTAAGAGAGCTGATGGCGCAGTCGCAGGAGCTGATGGATCGAGGGTCTATTCGATCTAGTGCCACGTCGTTGGCACACGACAGTGAGGGTCCTTGTGTGGGGTGACCGCAGGTAGGTCTGGATATTATCTAGGACCTTTTGATGGAGTTATACCCCGACAGTGGTCTGCTTAGGATGAAGGTATCTTTTTGGGATCATACAGTTGAGTATCTCGTCAAGATGGTGTTCAGGACCCGGTAGGGGCATTATGAGTACAGTAAGGACAGATGGAATGACTAATGCCCTGTCGTCTTTAAGATCTGAGGAATTGTGTATTCTTGCTGCACTTGGAAGAATTGTTGGAGATATTCTTCTGGGATATTTTGATTTTACTCCATCTCTGTATGGCTTAGAGCTGGTGGAGTACTTGTAGATGGTGTAACAAGGTCTGTGAGGAAGAAACTGTATGCCAAGTTGCTGTGGTACAAGTTGTAGCTTCGAGAGCATATCTTCTTGGATCACTTAGTCTAGCCATAAGAGGCGGTGGTGGAAATCCGGCCAAAATGGATGCTATGCGAGAATGGCTGAGACCGGCAGTTATTTGTTGAGGTGAGGAGCTTGTGAGCCGGATAGTGCTAGCAGTGCTTGACGAAGTGGTGATGAGATTGATACCAGCCCTGATTTCAGCATCGCCAGTGTTGGGAGATGGATTTGTGAGATACAGTGATACCCCCCATAGTAGCTATGAAGTTATAGTTGGATGTGTGGCAAGCATTCTGTATCACCCCGATAGGGCCACTGTGGTGGCGGATACCCGGAGCAGGAGAGCTATTTGGGGTTGAGTTTGTTGACTCCGCAGCTGGCGCTGTGTGGACTGTCGAGGCCGACGTGGCGTATGATGGTGTCGTTGAGGACTCTTTGGATGATAGACCGCGGCTGAATGGTTCGCTCAGATGGTCAAGATTTGGGAGCGACCGGGCGAGGACCCCCCTCCAAATACCTTTTTTCGAGCCTGGAAGATTGGATTTACCAGCTGCAAGGGTACTGGATCTTCTCGAAGATTGATTTGCGATCTGGTTCTCTCGACTGCTTATAGTTGTGTGCTGATGCCCGAGAGTTGAGGAGGTGTTGCTACACCCTAATGATTTTTGGATTAGAGATCAGAGTTATGTGATCAGTTGGAGGACTTATATTGGATACCTCGGGAGTACAGAGGTATTCGGATCGAGTTTGTGTGTCGTGGACTTGTGGTTGGATTATCTAAGGCCCTGGGAGGAGCGGAGGCTGTACCGATGCAGATTTCTTGGTAGCTCGAGCGGTTAGCCCAGCTGTACTTGGTTGAGTTGGTACGGTTTTTCTGGAGTGCCCGCCTTTATTGTGTTCTAGTTAGAGACCCGAGGACCGCATCGCATCTTTGGAAGAGGTATTTGTCAGCCTTGGGAGCTTGAGTGGTGGATGATTGGATTTATACCACCCCTTTATTTGGTTGAGATTCCGTGTTGAGGAACGACTTTAGTTTCGAGGATGAAACTTTCTTTTAGTGGGGGAGGATGTGATGACCCGGATCTCTGCAGAGCTGCTGCAGTGCATTGGGGTGGCTATTAGAGGCCTACATGGTGTGATTGGAAGTGTTGGGGCATAATTGGGCACAAGTGTTGGACTTCGGGGCTTAAATGGATCATGTGAGTGATCGGAGGACACCGTGGAGGGTTTAGAAGTGGTTTCGCGTGAAACGGATATTAAAATTGGGCTCCGCGCGAAATTCGGGCTAAGAACACATTTCTGGGTGCCTTCGGCAATTTTTAGAGTGGAATTTGGCAAATCGGACGTCAATTTGGATTCAGCGCGCGAAACGGTCAAAATGGACTACCCACTTGTCATTTTTGAGCTCGGGTTACTGTCACCGCCGGAACAGTGATTCCGGCGATCCGCCCGCGGCGGCGGCGGCGGCGGGCAGGGCGGAGCTGCGGGTGGGGGAGAGCGGCGGCGCGGCCTCGGGCAGGCGGCAGCGCGGCGGCGGGCAGGCGCGGGCAGCGCGCAGCGCGCGGGCAAGGGCGCGGGCAGGGCGCGGTCCACGCGCCGGCGTGCACCAGAGCGGGGTGCCACGTGGCATGACTGGATTGGGTGGTTTACTGGTCCCGGTCTACGGAGCTGTGTGGTGTATGGTGGATTGGGCGAGAAGACACGTAGCAGCCTGGCATTGGTTCGGTGTTTGACGTTTCGTGCACCGGTTCAGCGAGCGTGGGGCTTTGACACGTGGCGTTTCGGGGATTGGCCGAGCTACTGTGTGCGTGCAGGCGGCCGGCGTGCAGGTGGCAGGCGGCGTGGCAGCGGTCGCGGCTGGCGTGGCGGTCACGGCGCCGACGTGGCGCACGCGTGCGCCACGTGGCGGCCAGCCATATTGGCCAGCGCCAACTGTCCCGTTGACTAGTGGATCGCCACGCGGAGTGAAGGGAGCGGTCGGATCCGCTGTTCTGTGTTCGTGGACACGTGTCGGCGCGGGGAGTGGGTTGGACGGTTCCGCGGTCCGGCCGGATCGGGTGCGCGGAGTGGGCCGGACTGGGCCGGGCCGCTGTGCGGGCCCGATTTTGGGGCCCGAAAGATTCGGGCGCCCGAATTCCGGGACACAGATGGAATTATTCCATTTGTTCTTTTGGGCCTATAAATAGGCCTCCCCTCCCCTCTTCTTCTGCTTTTTCCGAGCTCTAGAGAGAGATTGAGAGGGAGAGATGTATACAAAGTTTGTTCCCCTTGGTGCTCTGGTTCTAATGGTGGATCCCCGGAATTTCTGGAAGCTCGGCAACGGCGATATCATTTTTACAGTTCGCCTCGGTTTTCTTCCCATTTCGGCCCATTACCGTCGCAACTCAGTCAAAAATTCACTATGAGCTAACCAGGAGGAGTTTTTGGACGATTTCTTCGGCAGCGTGTTCCTAAGAGGTAAGGCTTCGATTTTCGTGTTGATCCCTTCGCTCCATTTTGCACTCTTGGCACGTTTCCCGAGGCATCTTTGACCCCCATTTTTCTGTGTTGGATTTTGGACAGCACCGGCTTGTCGATTTTATATCTCAGCCTAGGAACATCGGATCAAGGCGTTCAGGACTCGATTTGATCTACTCGTCGCGAGGAACATAGTGGTGATTTTTCTGGGATTTTTGGAAATTGTTTCGAAGGTGATAATTAAGTTTTTCTTGGACAGATTGCTATAGGAATTTTGATTTGGAAGGTTTTAAGGTGCAACGGTGTTTTATTTTTATCTTGGTCTACAGGTATCAGATATGGGCGTTTAAACAGTCGTTTTGGGGCTACTTTTCGCGAGGAACGCGACCGTGAATTTTCTGGATTTTCTTGTGGACTGGACAGAGGTGATATTTAGCCTTTTTGGGGGCTGATTTTGGACAGTGTAAATTGTACAGTTTTGGGATTAATTGTGCGCAATGTTTTGTGCAGTGGGGCACAGTTTTCGGTGGATGCCGTGTTAGAGGACTGCGGGGCAGCGAGAGGTCTCTTTTGGTGTTGTGAGCACTTTCGAGGTGGGTGGTTGTGCTTGCCTCTACATCTGACTTACTAAGTTTATTAGAAACCCCACTATTGAATGTATGTTTGATTATCATGCATAAGTGACTGAGATAAAGTGAGCCTATCATCGTGAGATTAATTTTGTGGATTAGCATGTTGGGGATACTATTGGATATATTTTGCTGTTAGAACATGATCAGTGGAATAATTTAATAGTGATAGTTAACATGCCGTATTAGTACACAAATTTTATGGAAATTAGTTAAATGGACTATGTTGGGGACATGACGACATATCCATGTGCGGGTTTCACCTTGGGATTTATTAGGATCATGGTTTTATAATGTGTAGTCGACTGATAATTTGCCTGATGGTTATATCATGGGGATATATTAATTGTTACACATGTAGAGCTATTTGACTTTCTCTCTCTTTTACCTGCATGAGGACTTATGCATGCTTGTTCGGACATCTAGATAGGCCACTATTTTATTGCTACACTATCATATTGGGAATTTCACTTAGGAGAACCATGACTGCTTCTTTCTCTCTTATTTAGACTTTCGAGTCATGTTGCTCGAGTTTGAGCAGATGTATGGGATAGTGTAGCGGGGACCTGAGGGTCAGTGATAGGGT
>CM055060.1:5802281-5860190 GCA_029204045.2 Tillandsia leiboldiana
AAGATCCATAATACAAATTACATTTGACCAAACAGTCCTAGAACAACTCTATGACTTTGGACTTGGAGTCTTAAAGTGATGTAATTCCTGCAAAAACAACTCCAAACAAAATCAAACGTTAGTTTTCCGAAAATTAAAATCCTACATTTGATTCGTCCCTTTGGTTCTTTTGTTTTTTCGCTCTTTCAATCTTTTCTTTCTCCCCCTATCTTGAGCATCTCTAACATGTTCTCCCATGTTCTCCATGTTCTCTGTGACCCCGTCGTGATCATTTTGTTCTTTGTCTCCCCTTTTGTGAGACTTCTTCTCTAATTTCTGTTCTCCCCCTTTTTTGTCACAATTGTCAAACAGTGAACATACTAGACAAAAGGAAATCACACTAACAGCATTAAGTTCATAGAGAAAGAGAGATAAAAGCTCAGTTCTGTATATAACAAAAATGCAGATTGGCGTACCGGTACCAGAAAGCAAAAATCAAATAATTTCTTGAAACCAATCCAGATTTAGAATCTTTTCAATACCGATTGTATTCCATCAAGAAAACAATTTAAGTGCTTTAACAATGATTCACACAGATGTCATTCAATCCAATTATTTCACAAAATTAAAAAGATTTACTCCTAAATCATGAAAATAAGATAAACATTTATAAACCGTTTTTTCAATGTTATATTCATCAAACACAAGTCATCAAAAATAATCTTGAGATCCAAAGTCTATCAAGATGTAACGGATTTACAAAGATGACTTACAGAGATTTCCAAATGACATCAATTTGATTTCTTACCCCTTTCAAATTTGAGATAAGCACTAAATACCTAAGGGTGGCTCTTTGAGCATCTTTCAACTATCCCACCTTATACCAACCAGGAGATTGTTCAAAAATAAGAGCTTTGAATTAAATCTCCGAATGCTTCAACTAAACAAATTTCATAAATATTTCAGCATCCATAACATGTGGTAGCTTCACACACAACCGGACGACCGGGGGTGGCAGCTCTTTCCAACATGTGGTGGTAGTTTTCACACTCCTTTCGGATGTAACTCTTTCCACATCTTTTGCAAATCATTTCATTACCCTTGTAAGAATGCAATCTCTACGTGAAAGAATTAAATCCCAAATTTTAGTCTATCGGTTGTCTCACGTTTATCACAATGAATTCACACAACCGAGATAGATTAAGCATCTAAAGATCACACATGATTTCTAAAATTTGATGCTTATAATATCAAAAACTCCTATAATGAAGTATCTTCAAGATTATGATTATGGAGTAAAGTTGATAATCCATATAAAATTAATTTGGAGTGAAAAACGTGAAGCCCTTTTTATTCAATGCACTTGTTCAGTAAAACCCTTTTGTTCAAAAACAAAGTATAAAAACGAAGAGCATTGAAAACATGTAATGCAAAGATTAAGAAAGATATGAAGGGAAAACCAATCAAAGCATTACATACAGTCATAAGCTATTTAGAACTTAAGACAAGGAAAGATATCACCTTTCCGAATCCAAAATCGCTGGATTTTGGGTTGTCTTGATTCGTTGTGGCCGGGGGTTGTCCGCTTTGACTGTTGATCCACCTTAGGTCTTTGCCTCGCAGTGATCCACTTGTAATGATTGATGTTGTGGCTCGGACCTTTGGTGGGTTGAGTGAACTCCTTTGACTTGATGTGTCTTTTGATTCCGTTGAGTTCGCTCCGTAGATGAAGTTGCCGAAGACTCTTCTTTCTCTTTTTCGGGCAATTCTTCACCAAATGTCCTTCAAGTCCACATAGTGACACGTTCTTCCTTTCAATTTGAATGTGGAACTTGAAGCATGCACAGTTTGATCCTTTTTAAAACCCAAACCAACCTTGCTTGTTTGACCTAATCCGGACATACAATCTAGTTTCTTGGAACCGGTTGAAAGCCTTTGTATGTCGGATTTGAGTTCATGAACTTGCTTGGTCAAAGCTTGGTTGGTGACATGAATTTCCTCAAACTGCTTTTCAAGAAAATCAATCTTGTTAATATGGGAATTTAACGACCGTTTCCGATTGATTTATCTTTTCTTGGAGGATTTTATTATTATCCAATAAAAGCTCTCGTTCCTCCTCGAGATCATGAAGTTTGATCTTTAAAGCATGATTCTCGTCTTGATTCTCAAGTCGTGCTTCCTCAACTTCTTGATATGCTTGGCATCTTCTTAGATTCGGCAAGAAGTTGTTAATATGCCTCACGAGTTCTTCTTCGTCCGACTACCCCTCACTTGAATGACTCTCCGTTGGATGTTGATGTTTCATGCAAAATCACAAGGAATAGAGTCAGTGATTAAAGATGATAAACAAACATTAGAAGAGGGAATTTGAGAAGCATGTAAGGCAACGACTTTTTCCTCTTTACTTTGAGGTCGATTCATTAGAAGTAGAATCGTCCCAAGTTTTCGCTTGCAAAGCCTTCTTTTTGTATGATTTTCGGAGAAGGACAATCCGTTGAAATATGGTCGTAGCCTTTGCATCTATAGCATTGGATTTCCCCTTCGAAATCATCTTTTTCTTTTTCTTTAGAAGGTTTTGCACGCCTTTGAGTTTAGAGGATTTAGAACCCGATGATCCTTTAGATGGTTTCGTGGATGAAGATCCATCGGTTCGATTCTTCCAAAATTTCCGACGAAATTTCTTTGTGATCCGCACCAATTGTTGCTTCAAAATCGGCAAAAGAGATTTCATCATCGGAACTTGATTCGCCATCTTCTTCCTTTGTTGATTTGAATGCAATACCTGTAGCTTAGAAGAAGACTTGGGAAGAAACTTGATTAGTAGAAAAGTCATTTCATAAGTTTGCAAAGCACCTACTAATTCCTCTACACTCATCTCATCCGGATGACTAAACGGTTTTCAATGGCGGTAACCTTTGCCCTAAACCGTTCCGGAAGAGTCCGAAGTACTCTTTCTTACAATTTTCGACTCCGGGATCTTTTCCGCCTAAATTAGCACATGTATTAATTACATCTTGAAGTCTAGTATAATAATCTGTAAACAATTCATGCTCTTCCATATGAATAGAGTCAAATTGACTTGCAAGCATCTGGTGCTGTTTGATTTTTACAAGATTAGTACCCTCATGTGTAATTTTGAGAATATCCCAAATTTCCTTCGCGGTTTCACACGCGGAAATTCGTGTAAATTCAGTCGAGGAAAGAGAATTAAATACGAGCGTTCATACCTTTCCCATTGTAAGAAGATCTTTCAAATTCCTCTTTGGACCATCTAGAGCGAGGTTTTGGGGTAGTAGAATTTCCTACTTCCTCAACAGGATGCACCCAACCGTGTTCAACGGTTTGCCAAACACGCTCATCAATTGCGATGAGAAAAGCTCTCATCCGCACTTTCCAATATGCATAATTAGTCCCATCAAAAAGAGGAGGTCTATAGATATTACCACTTTCACCCAACATGATAGATAACCTAAAACCCGCTCTGATACCAATTGTAGGTTTTTATAGGATCCACAAGGATCTAAATAGGTACTATCAAACAACTAGAGGGGGGGTGAATAGGTGTAATACTTATAAAACCAAATCTCAGTGCAAAATAAAAACCAATGCGGAAAATAAAAACAGCACACCGAGATATACGTGGAAACTCCAATCCAGGAGAAAAACCACGGGACCAACACGCAATAACAATCCACTAAGAATAGAAGAATAACAAGGTGATTACCGACTCCACGGACTCAAACCCCTCCTTCAACTTCTTCGGATCTTGCGCTCACCGATTGGATGTCCACGCAATAACAATCCACTCAGAAAAGAAGAATAACAAGGTGATTACCGTCTCCACGGATTTAACCCCTCCTTCAACTTCTTCGGACCTTGCGCTCCAACGATTGCACGTCCACTGCACACGTTCGAATCCACGAACGCCACTCGAATCCACGAGCACACGTTTCGAATCCACGAAACGCCTTTAGCACACCGAATCCACGATGCCACGTCGAATCCACGACGCAAACTCAGCCGGTAAGAATATTCGCTTCGATGGTGATCCTTTGCTTAGATTATCAATGAAGATCCATGGGAAAAATCTCTAAGCAAAGATTAGATCAATTCGACAAAAGATATGTTCTTGAAAGAACCGTCGAATTGACCTAAAAGAGGCTATAAAGAAGAAAGATAAAAACCTAGCCTCTAGGGTTGCTCTCAAGTGTTTAATTAATTAATCGGTAGAGATCCCCCATTTTTGAGAAACCCTAAATGTCTATTTATAGTTTAGAAACCTTTGGAAAGAGATAAGAATCAAAAACTTACCTTATCTGGAAATTTTCAGGACGGCGATCCGGATCGGATTTACTGTGATCCGGATCGTCGTAACGAGTCAGGCTATTCCAGAAAAAACAGGGTTCGGGATCCGGATTGAAATGCCCGATCCGGATCGTTCATGTATTCCAGCAAAAACCCATGTTCGGGATCCGGATCGAAATGACTATGATCCGGATCGTTCATATATTCCAGCAAAAACTCATGTTCGGGATCCGGATCGAAATGACTATGATCCGGATCGGATTTGCCAATGAACAAGCACCCTTCGGGATCCGGATTGGACTGTCTGATCCGGATCCTGAACATGTCCCATGTCCAGTTCTTGATTTTTATGCGATAAAAAATTCATCCAAGTGTTTCTACACTATAAGAAAGTATTCGAATCACCAAAATTATTTAGTTAACCATACCTGATCCTTTTGAATACTTTCTTCTTGAGATTGATGTAACTGATCCACAATTCTTCAACTTCAATCTTCAAGACTCAAGACACTGAGTGTCAACTTGAGCTCTTGTTGAATCTTCTCTAAGTCTTTGATTGCTGATTGACAATTTGATCCCTTTAAGACTCCAACTCAACTCACTGACATGACTCACGAAATATGCCAACACCAAAATGCCGTAACAAAGGCTCGTGGACTCAATCATGCGAAAGTATAGGAGGGTACTCCTTTTCATCTCCAACATTACGTTGTCGGCCGCCAACGTAATATCCGAAGAATGAAAGCTCGTCGCCCTCGATCAGTCCAAACATCCTTTTTGGGAACTACAATAACTAATCGAATACTTTCGCCCAATAATCGACACACTCCCTCGTGCTAATCCCTAGGGTCTCCCTAAGGTTGCTAACCACCTAGGACTATTCCTAGGCTCTGATACCACTCTAATCTGTCACTCCCCAAGTTCGCCAATTTGTACGGTTCGGGCACGCCAACAGACCCGCCAATCAGGTAAGACCTTTTCCTACCCGAAAGGAATGGTAACATCCATAATAACACAACAAGTGTATGCAGAAGCTCAATATCAGAGTACTAAAAATCACTACAAATTAAAACTTTCATTCAATAACAACAGTTAATGCGGAAATGAAAGCATACAAGAGTGAACCATGCCTTACTTATTACACTTTACATTTCTGAACTTGCAATATAAATTATTACAATTCTTTTACATAAATTCCTCACCATACAAGGTTCACTCGAGAAATATATAAATGGGATACCTCAGCTAGACCCTCTAGGTCTCTATGCTGCTGGGCCCTTGCCCCTGTCGTATACCTCGCCGTCTGCCTCTGAACCGTCGCGATCGCTGCATCCATACTTGAACCTGTGGGGGGGGAGTCACCCAAGGGGTGTGAGAACTACGACATAGTTCCCAGTGGGTTCAACCACCGAGATAAAGTGTCCTACACCACTTGGTCCAATGGAAGCAGTAATAATAGTGCTAGGAAACTAAAATTCTCAATATCAAAATACAGCTATGCATTATAATATATCACTACACTATCTGTGTATACTCATCAACCTAGCACTACTCTGACAAGCCATACCAGGCTGCTAAGCACCAACTCGGCCACTATGCCGCTGTATACAGGGTCAACTAACCCGGCCATCTTGGCCACTCAAATTTCTCTTTCTTCTTTAAATTCTTGTGCTTTAGTTCAAGTTAACCCTCAGAAATTCTTATCCAACGGGCCCTTGCCTGGTAGTCCTGCTACCATAAGATAAGATTTCTAAGGTTGCCGATAACACCCGCAAGTGTTACCCCGTCCTACGGAAGAAACGTCCCTAACGGGTCTCTACCCGGGAGAGGGATACTGCCCGTACCTCCAACATGGGCCGCGTTTCATTCCGTAGAATCTTTATATTTTCTTTCTTTTCTTTTCTTTTTTCCTTTTTTTTTTTCTTTTCTTTTCTTCCTCTTTTTACTTTAGTTCTTAGCCTCTTTGCCTTTGAACACTTGCTTTTCTTTCTTATTCGAGCTTATAGCTCCCTTTTTGCCACTGGCAATTCTTTTTCTCTTTCCTTTGAGCATTTAGCTCTTTACTTTCACTTTAAGCCTTTCAAAAGTACCTCGTCCGACGGGTCACTGCCCAGGGAGTCCTGCTCCACTTGACGAGTCTCAAATTCGAAGGCGCCATTTACATTCTCTTTATGCTTTTTAGCCACTTTTAGCTTGCTTTTAACTTTGCCTTTTTACAACAAATTATCTCTTATCCTAGGTCTCGCCATAAGGATAACTAGGAGTCACTTGGACTCATATCATTTCTCTTTTTGTTCTCTTTATCTTAAGCAATTTGCTTGTCTTGCTTATTAATCACTTTTGTTCTCTCTTAAGCTCTATTTCTTTTCACTAATTCCTCTTTTACCCTAGGTCTTGCCACACGGGTAGTCTCCTGGACTCTTAAACATTTCACTTTTCTTTACTTAACTCAAATTGAAGTTAAAATCGTTCATTTGCCCAACCACCCTATGACTTTCTAGGTTATATTTATTTAATTCTTTAACCTTGGGATCTTATCCCACTTTCCTGATTCCTTATTGAATCCTAGAGTTAACTTAACTCTATTTTCCTGTTCCACTATTAACTTAGAGTTACACTGACTCTAATTTCCTGTTTTCCCTTTCATGTCTCCACATTTGATCCATTTTTCCATTCTCTTGATTCCTTACTGAATCCTAGAGTCAACTTGACTCTATTTTTCTGTCTGTGAGTTTAAACTCTTCTAACTCAACTTAGGTTCCCTTTACCTAAGTTCCATGTCATACTTGTCCTAGAGTTCCTTGACTCTATGCTGACCACTAGTTCACCTTAGGTTCTCTTTACCTAAGTTCCATGTCATACTTGTCCTAGAGTTCCTTGACTCTATGCTGATCACTAGTTCTCCTTAGGTTTCCTTTAACTAAGTTTCATGTCATATACATCCTAGAGTTCTCTGACTCTATGTTGATCACTAGTTCTTCTTAGGTTTCCTTTACCTAAGTTCCATGTCATATACATCGTAGAGTTCTCTGACTCTATATTGATCACTCTATCCAGTGTCCTTAGGTTGTCACCTAAGACCATGCCACTCGTCCTCCCTAGGATAACTCCTAAGTTGATGTCACTCGTCAAACCCCTATACTAGGTTTTCTCCTAGTCTTACTACCAACAACTGTTGTTCCCTTATGTTACGTGATTCCTAGGGTTATACCCTAACATGCTCACAATCATGAATAACGAATCTTTTTCATGCATGCAATTATTTTCATCTCATTCATAAAATAATAATTATCTCTACGCATGCATATTCATCATATATCTTTGGCAACCAACAGTTGCACTTTTCCTCAGTGTTCATTTACACATGCACATCTATTCCTCTAACTCTGGCAACCAACAGTTGCACTTTTTCATCTGAATTCATCTACACAGGCAATCATAATCATAATTACCTAACGCCTCTAACAAGCTACTATCATGCTTCGAATCGAAAAGCAAAGGAGCAATGGGAGAGGTCACCCAATTTCGGCAGAATTCCCCATCTTGTGATGCCCCCAATTGCTTGTAGACGCTTGCAATTGGTCTCCGCGCGATTCCACTTGTTTCCTCGAGCTTGCACGTAAAACGGTGCACATCCCCCGAGTTTGCACGCAAAACGGAGCATGCTTCTCTTAAGGTTGCGCGCAAAATGGTGCACATCTTTTCTAACCCTGCACGAGAAATGATGCACAATATTAGGATCGGCACGAAAAACTGTGCGCGACAACACGAAACGGTGCACGTACCTCGAAACTGCACGCAAAACGGTGCACATCTGACTGTAGTGTTGCAGGCAAAACGGTGCATATTTTTGTAGGTTATTATAATGTAGGATCCACAAGGATCTAAATAGGTACTATCAAACAACTAGAGGGGGGGTGAATATGTGTAATACTTAAAAACTCAATCTCAGTGCAAAATAAAAACCAATGCGGAAAATAAAAACAGCACACCGAGATATACATGGAAACTCCAATCCAGGAGAAAAACCACGGGACCAACACGCAATAACAATCCACTAAGAATAGAAGAATAACAAGGTGATTACCGACTCCACGGACTCAACCCCTCCTTCAGCTTCTTCGGACCTTGCGCTGACCGGTTGGATGTCCACGCAATAACAATCCCTAAGAAAAGAAGAATAACAAGGTGATTACCGTCTCCACGGATTTAACCCCTCCTTCAATTTCTTGGACCTCGCGCTCCACCGTTTGCACGTCCACTGCACACGTTCGAATCCACGAACGCCACTCGAATCCACGAGCACACGTTTCGAATCCACGAAACGCCTTTAGCACACCGAATCCACGATGCCACGTCGAATCCACGACGCAAACACAGTCGATAAAAATATTGACTTCGATGGTGATCCTTTGCTTAGATTCTCATTGAGGAACCGTAGAAGAAATCTCTAAGCAAAGATTAGATCAATTCGACAAAAGATATGTTCTTGAAAGAACCGTCGAATTGACCTAAAAGAGGCTATAAAGAAGAAAGATAAAAACCTAGCCTCTAGGGTTGTTCTCAAGTGTTTTCTATATTGATCGGTAGAGAACCCCCGTTTTTGAGAAACCCTAAATGTCTATTTATAGTTTAGAAACCTTTGGAAAGAGATAAGAATCAAAAACATACCTTATCTGGAAATTTTCACGACGGCGATCCGGATCGGATTTACTGCGATCCGGATCGTCGTAACGAGATTGACCATTCCAGAAAAACAAGGGTTCGGGATCCGGATTGCAAGGTCCGATCCGGATCGTTCATGCAATTCAGCAAAGTCCCATGTTCGGGATCCGGATCGGAATAGCCTAGGATCCGGATTGAAATTGCCAATGAACAAGTACCCTTCGGGATCCGGATTGCAAGGTCTGATCCGAATCCTGAACATGTCCCATGTCCAGTTTTTGATTTTTATGCAATTAAAAGTTCATGTAGGACCCCCGAACCCCATGCAGCATTTTTCCGATGGATCCACTGTTAGAACACCAGTTGTTGGTGTATCTGGCCCATGGTGCATCAATGGGATGCCACAGATGGACCCTGTAAGGTTTTATTAGCTGTGTTGGCTTTCGGCTGGGTTTGCCGAAATTTTGAAAAAGAATTAGGCCAAACAGACGGCGGAAATGGATTCAGCACGGAAAAACACTTGAAAATGGCTTTTTGTTTGCCAAATTCTGAGTACGGATGCCCAAAAACGGACTCCCGGAAAATTTTTTGGATTTCTGGTGCATGGGGGAGCCGTGGACCGGCGGGGGTGCCACGTGGCAGGCCCGGATTGGCCGGCGCACGCGGCCGGGTCCACGGAGCGCAAGGGTAAGGACCGGGGTGCACCGGGAGGCGCGTGGACCGGCAGGTGTCCACGTGGCAGCGCCTGTTTGGGCGGCTCTGGTGCGCTCGGTCTGCGGGAGTGCGCGGGGAGGCGTGGACCGGGGCGCGCCACGTGGCAGCACCCGGTTGGCGGGCGCATGCGCGCGCGGTGCACGCAACGCGCGGGGCAGGTGCCGCGGGCAGGTGGCCGTACGCGGGGCAGGCGCGGGCGACGTGGGCGGTACCACGTGGCGCCCGCTGATTCGCGGGCGCCACCTACCGCGTTGACGCGGGCAGGGACACGTGGCGCTCCCCGCGGCGGCTTGCACGGCTGCGGCGTGTTCGGGTGACACGTGGCGAGCGCCGGCGCGAGTCGGACCAAGCAGGCGTCCGGCTGGATCCCGTGTGCGGGATGGGCTGGGCCGGGCCGGACTGTGCGCGCCCGAAACCGGCCGGGCCGGGCCGCACTGTGCGCGCCCGAATCCGGGCCGGGCCGCACTGTAGCCGCCCGAATCCGGGCTGGGCCGCACTGTAGCCGCCCGAATCTTGGGACAATTTCGGTATTATCCGAATTGTTCCTTTGGGCCTATAAATAGGCAGCCCGAGCCCTCTTTGCAGCCCTTTTTCTCTCTGTGTGTGCAAGATCTCCCCGAGCTTCCTCTTGATGAATTTTTCCTCTCTTAATCCTTGATCTTCCTGCGGAGCTTAAGAATTTTTGGAGACTCTAATCCCGAGGTTTCAGATTTTTCTTGGCGCGGCGCGACGCTCTTTCTTCGGTGTTTCTTCCGTCGCTCTTCGGTGTACGAGCTCCCCCAACCTACTCCGACCATCGTTTCGAGCGATTTCTTCGCTGCTGGATTCGTAACAGGTGAGGCTACGATTTTGGGTTTCCGCACATTTTCAGATTTCACGTTTTTCGAGGTGTTTTCTCGTGCTCATTGGGACCCTTTTTGCTGTGAGATTTTGGTGAGGGCAGCACCTTCTTTTGAGGAGATCTCGGATCAAGACGTGCTTATAGACTTTTTTCATCTACTCGACACGAGGATCATCGTGGATTTTTCTTGGAATTTTTGGAGACCTTCCCGAAGGTATACACTTTTCCTTTTATCTGTACAAGAGTTTACAGTTGAATGGTTTTGGGATTGTGCGCACCGATACTGTGGAATTTGTACCTTGGCCTACGGTGCTCGGAATTGGACGTGCAGGTACCCGTTTCGAAGCTATCGACGCGAGGATCGCTGTGGTATTTTTATCAGAATTTTTGGAGTTTGTTTTACAGGTGAAAATTTCGCAGTAAGTGGACTGTTCCCAGCAGATTTGTAAAACCTGGATTTTATTGGATTTAAAGTGTAACTGTAGCCTTATGTTGTACCCAGGAGGGATTGTGGACTGTGCTGGACCTGTTGGACCTAGAGTGGTTATTTTCCTGGTTTTCTCAGCTGTACGACTCCGGACAGTTAGCGTCTTCAGGTGGGTGGCTTGCTTTCAAGATCTATGGACTGTGCTCTAATTCTATTGATATAGAATCATGCATGATAGTGATTGGACTTGGGTAGCATGCTAGAGTGTAGGAATTGTTGATCCTTGTTTTATCTGTCGATCTTGTGATCTCTTGCTTCCTACTATCATGTTAAATATTTGCTATGTTGGAACCTGACCTAGCACCCCCGTCATATGTTGCATGTGTAACCAGACCAGTAGAAAACCCTCACTTGGGCTAGGGTTATTTATGTTTAGACATCCACACTTTATGTCGCATTCCTGGACTTAGTGTTATCCTCGCCCGGGTAGTGGGCCGAGCGGTCGGGACTTCTCTATAGTGTGGGATGCATTTGCACTCGTGCTTGGGAGCAGAGTGGAGTCTGGTAGATGTAGTGGTTCGCTTGTCTGTATCGGGAACCGTTTGGGGTAAACGGTGGACCCGAGAGATCTTGTTTTCCCCTGTTTGGGTCGTCGCCACTGTGTTAGTGGCAGTAGTTTACTAGTGTTAGCCGGACCTAGAACCCAGAACCCTTTTCGACATATACATGATTTTAGTCTACCAATGTTTTCTTCCAAACATCGAAGGGCCGCTGGAGTCTGTTCTTATTTGATTGGACAAAGGCATCAGCCCTTCGGGGTTTGGGTAAAGCACTTGTTTTCTAACTGTTTTTCTAAAAAGAACTAAAATCATTAAATATGGATTTCTTCCAGATCAAATTAGTTTTCAATAACAAATGTCACCTTTTTTCCGTAAATCTCCCCACTCGAAAGGATTCGAGTGGTCTGGGTTCTAGGGGCCGTTCCTCTGTCGGGACGAAAGCCACGGGGGCCGAGCCTGGAACCTGTTCTTGTTTGATAGGGTTGTAGGGGTAGGTCTCCCGGGACTTTCGGGCCCTGTTGGTGTCTACTGCGAGTTGTACTGTGATTTTTGCTTTCCCGAACTATAAGGGATCGGGAACTTCGATAGTCGGAGCCTAGAGTCTGTTCTTGTTTGATAGGGTTCTTAGCACCGGTCTATCGGGTTTCCGAACCCTTATGGTGTCGGTCTTTCTGGAGAGTTTAGTGTTCTGTTGTGGGAGCCGTCTGGTGGACGGTGGCCCCAGCTGTGTGACTTCCAGCTTGTGGTTGAGAGTTGGTGTTGTTGGTCGATCTTGTTGATCGTGGTTTGGATTATAGCCTGCATGAGCCATATTTGAGCTCGACAGAGATACGCGGATACTTTCCTCGGTGGGGTCGCTCCCCTCGAGAGCCACTCCGGAGTTGGGCCTGTTACTTGCTATCGCGACTTGTCGACGCCGTCCCTCTGACTGGCCCAGTTAGCGGCAGTCACGGACACCCTACGGTAGACCCGTCCTGTTGAGGATGTGCGGCAGTAGGTGGGCGCAGGTTTGACTGGACCCTTTGAGGCAGTCAGTTTAGATTTGGTGAGTTTTCTATGTGTGTTAGTAGATGCATCATGTTTCGTCTGTTCCTTTTCTTGAGCATCTAGATAGAGGCATAGTAGCTGTAGAGTTACTTTTCCAGCCCTTTCATTTCAGTTTTATATTGTTACTTTATGCCTCTAGTAGACTTAGTGGGCAGTCCGTCGGGCTTGTTGGCGGCACCCACTGAGAACTACTTGGGACGTAGTTCTCACACCCGTCGTGGTGTATTTTTCCCACAGGGACTTCTACTCCGGTTCCTGCTGCTCCTGTTGCTGCTTCTTCTGATCGAGGTAAGGGAGTCGCGAGATAGTTCCCCACCAGTCGTCGTCCAGAGAGTAGATGTACCCTTATTACTTTTGAGAGTTCCTGTTGAGAGAACTTGCAGTGAGGTATAGAGTTGTATTTATTTTCTACTGCTCGAGAGACTTTTGTACTTTTGGTGAGGACTTGTGTTGTATATAGTTGTTATTTCTAGCAGTTTTACTTTCATCTCTGATATCTGCATAGTATAGATGCTCTTTTGCAGGTTAGTCGCTTCGTCTATACGGGCTTCCCGTATGGGCGGCGGATCTGTTGGCGAGCCCGGGTCGCAGTTTCGACGCCGGGGCGTGACAGATTAGGTGGTATCAGAGCCTAGGTTGTAGGTCATTGTGGACTTAGAAACCCTAGGCTTGTGGTTGGACATTAGGATGACTACGTGAGAGTCGTGACTGTTAGCGAGAGTCCTGATTGAGTTTGATACCTCTCCCAAGGGGTGGGATGAGTGACTGGCATGTTTATTCTCCTAAGCGATTATGTTGGCTGCAGACAACATAATGCTAGGGAATGGATGACATGTCCTAGACTTTCGCTGGATTGGGTCGTGTATTGTTTGGTATGGTCCTGATGTTTCCATGTGTTTTGTAGGTGGGCACGATGCCTCCCCGATGCAGGGTACAGACGCGTTCTCAGCCTTTTCCCTCCGATGAGCCTGGGCAGGAGGAGCCAGCACAGGGTCAGCAGAGTGAGGTGCAGGAGCTTCGGGCTCAGTTGGCCCAGTTGTCTGAGGCGGTGCAGCGCCAGGAGGAGGCTTCTCAGCGCCAGGAGGAGGCTTCTCGGTGCCAGGAGGAGGCTTCTCGGCGCCAGGAGGAGGCCTTTGGTCAGATGACGCTTCTTTTTGAGCAGAGGACGCAGCCTGTGGTAGCACCCCCTGTGTGTTCGCCTGTGCCTTCTTCGCCAGCTGTGGCGCCCCCTGTGGTCCCGTCAGCGCCGCTATTCCTGTTGAGCCGGTTTCTAGCATACCACCGCCTGGGTCGGTGGGACCTTGACTTTGGCTGAGCAGAGTGCGGTGGTGGATCTGTTGATGAGGTTCCGCCAGTTTGATCCACCCCGTTTTTCTGGTATGAGTGCTGAGCCGTGGGAGGCAGAGTCTTGGATCACGGCCATGGAGCGTCATTTTGAGAGTTTTGTTCGTTGAGGATCGATTTCGAGTCTTTTTGGCTACACACTACTTGGAGGGCAACGCCGAGGCTTGGTGGCGGCGTGTGCGGCCTGCTGGTCCGCCTGGGACGCAGATTCTTCCCAGGGCGGAGTTCCGCAGGACTTCTGTTAGGGGTCTTCTTCCTTAGAGTGTTCGCCAGAGATTAGAGGAGCAGCTGAGAATCTCCGCCAGGGAGATCGGCCCGTGAATGCATACATAGCCGAATTCAATCAGCTGTGGCTAGTATGCCTCACGTGGCCAGGGACGAGTCTCACCGGATCTACATGTTCGAGCGGGGGCTGCGCCGGGATATTTATCAGCTTGTTCGCTCATGCAGATTACAGACTTTGGAGGCATCGATGGAGCAGGCGTTATATGTTGAGGTCTGGAGAGGCAGTGATGTCAGAGGTGGCTCTAGCCCCCGTAGTGATTCCTGGGGCGAAGCGCCCAGCACCGGGTGATGAGGGTCAGACGAGCGGGCAGGGACCTCCGAGACCTCCACGATCTCATCCTGAGGGTCGTGGGTTTCGTAGGCGCCGGAGATCTGGTGAGCCCCAGCAGCAGCAGCATCAGCGGTATCGGCAGCAGCGGCGGGAGCGGTGTGTCATCTGTGGCGGGACCTCATCCACCGTCGCAGTGTGATCAGAGACAGGGGCGGTGTTTCCTCTGTGGAGAGTTGGGACATTTCCGCGCAGCTTGCCCCCAGGCCATTTTGTCAGCGCCGGCCGATTGCGACAGCACCCCCCTTGCCCATCCATGCCGCGGGAACCCCTCCGGCACACCAGCGGACAGAGTGGGCCACGACGTCGGGACAGACGGGACGACGACTTCAGCAGCACCAGCGGACAGGTTTACGCAGCCCTGTTGGAGGAACCTCGGCAGCGGATCTTGCTGATGGCAGGTATGATTTTATTTCAGTAGCCAAGTGAGCATTTTGTTACCGCTGCATTCTTCTGCTTTATTAGTGAGTATCTGCATCGGCGTCCTTGCATGGGTATGGGTAGGAATTCTGCTACATGTTTTCGCGATTGGATTTTCCCAGTATCCTACGGTAGAGGAGGATCGCAGTGTGGATCAATGCCGTCGAGACTTGGGACTTCGCCTGCGATGTAGCGATTCTATGACAAGCATCCAGGACCTGGATGGAGCACACGAGTTGGATTGGAGGAGGTCATTTTTTCTCGGGATGCTGGCATATCCTCCCAACAGCATGCGGCTTCAGCGACTGTGGTCAGACGCCACCTCGGGAGCGACTGTGATGTTAGGACTATTGGTTATGTCCTTAGGAGTCTCGGTTAGTGATAGCTTTCTTTTGTGGCCACAGTAGGAACGACACCAACACTTCTCCCCTTTTCTCACCTTGTAGTGGAAATTTACGAACAGGACGAAAACTTCGAAAGATTGCTCCAGAAATGGAGACAGTGCTCCGAACCTGTTCTTGTTTGATTGGGGCGAAGGCACTGATTTTTCGAAATTTTTGGACTTTTCGCTAATTTCAGAAGTTTTCTAAATCGAGGGTTGGAGTTGATAACTTTCCTGCTGGTGGAAGCCGTATCTTTCTTGTCAGTTTAGTGGTTGCGTTCTTGGTTGTTTGATTGTTTTGGTTTTATTGTTGTGGCGTGTTTTTGTTTCGGGGACGAAACTTCCTTTAGTGGGGGAGGATGTAGGACCCCCGAACCCCATGCAGCATTTTCCGATTGAATCCACTGTTAGAACACCTGTTGTTGGTGTATCTGGCCCATGGTGCATCAATGGGATGCCACAGATGGACCCTGTAAGGTTTATTAGCTGTGTTGGCTTTCGGCTGGGTTTGCCGAAATTTGAAAAAGAATTAGGCCAAACAGGACGGCGGAAATGGATTCAGCACGGAAAAAACGCTTGAAAATGGCTTTTTGTTTGCCAAATTCTGAGTCCGGATGCCCCAAAACGGACTCCCGGAAAATTTTCTGGATTTCTGGTGCATGGGGGAGCCGTGGACCGGCGGGGGTGCCACGTGGCAGGCCCGGATTGGCCGGCGCACGCGGCCGGGTCCACGGAGCGCAAGGGTAAGGACCGGGGTGCACCGGGAGGCGCGTGGACCGGCAGGTGTCCACGTGGCAGCTCCTGTTTGGGCGGCTCTGGTGCGCTCGGTCTGCGGGAGTGCGCGGGGAGGCGTGGACCGGGGCGCGCCACGTGGCAGCACCCGGTTGGCGGGCGCATGCGCGCGCGGTGCACGCAGCATGCGGGGCAGTGCCGCGGGCAGGTGGCCGTACGCGGGGCAGGCGCGGGCGACGTAGGCGGTGCCACGTGGCGCCCGCTGATTCGCGGGCGCCACCTACCGCGTGACAGCGGGCAGGGACACGTGGCGCTCCCCGCGGCGGCTTGCACGGCTGCGGCGTGTTCGGGTGACACGTGGCGGGCGCCGGCGCGGGTCGGACCAAGCAGGCGTCCGGCTGGATCCCGTGTGCGGGCAGGGCCGGGCCGGGCCGCACTGTGCGCGCCCGAAACCGGCCGAGCCGGGCCGCACTGTGCGCGCCCGAATCCGGGCGGGCCGCACTGTAGCCGCCGAGATCCCGGGCTGGGCCGCCTGTAGCCGCCCGAATCTGGGACAATTTCGTATTATCCGAATTGTTTCCTTTGGGCCTATAATATAGCAGCCCGAGCCCTCTTTGCAGCCCTTGTTTCTCTCTGTCTGTGCAAGATCTCCCCGAGCTTCTATTGATGAATTTTTCCTCTCTTAATCCTTGATCTTCCTGCGGAGTTTAAGAATTTTTGGACGCTCGAATCCGAGTTTCTGATTTTTCTTGGCTGCGGCGCGACGCTCTTTCTTCGGTGTTTTCTTCCAGTCGCTCTTCGGTGTACGGCTCCCCCGACTCTACTCCGACCATTGTTTCGAGCGATTTCTTCGCTGCTGGATTCGTAACAGGTGAGGCTACGATTTTGGGTTTCTCGAACATTTTCAGATTTCACGTTTTTTCGAGGTGTTTTCTCGTGCTCATTGGGACCCTTTTTGCTTGTGAGATTTTGGTGAGGGCAGCACCTTCTTTTGAGGAGATCTTCGCGCACGAGTCTCGGATCAAGACGTGCTTATAGACTTTTCTCATCTACTCGACACGAGGATCATCGTGGATTTTTCTTGGAATTTTTGGAGACCTTCCCGAAGGTATACACTTTTCCTTTTATCTGTACAAGAGTTTACAGTTGAATGGTTTGGGATTGTGCGCACCCGATACTGTGGAATTTGTAACTTGGCCTACGGTGCTCGGAATTGGACGTGCAGGTACCCGTTTCGAAGCTATCGACGCGAGGATCACTGTGGTATTTTTATCAGAATTTTTGGAGTTCGTTTTACAGGTGAAAATTTAGCAGTAAGTGGACTGTTCCCAGCAGATTTGTAAAACCTGGATTTTATTGGATTTAAAGTGTAACTGTAGCCTTATGTTGTACCCAGGAGGGATTGTGGACTGTGCTGGACCTGTTGGACCTAGAGTGGTTATTTTCCTGGTTTCTCAGCTGTACGACTCCGGACAGTTAGCGTCTTCAGGTGGGTGGCTTGCTTTCAAGATCTATGGACTGTGCTCTAATTCTATTGATATAGAATCATGCATGATAGTGATTGGACTTGGGTAGCATGCTAGAGTGTAGGAATTGTTGATCCTTGTTTTATCTGTCGATCTTGTGATCTCTTGCTTCCTACTATCATGTTAAATATTTGTTATGTTGGAACCTGACCTAGCACCCCCCGTCATATGTTGCATGTGTAACCAGACCAGTAGAAAACCCTCACTTGGGCTAGGGTTATTTATGTTTAGACATCCACACTTTATGTCGCATTCCTGGACTTAGTGTTATCCTCGCCCGGGTAGTGGGCCGAGCGGTCGGGACTTCTCTATAGTGTGGGATGCATTTGCACTCGTGCTTAGGAGCAGAGTGGAGTCTGGTAGATGTAGTGGTTCGCTTGTCTGTATCGGGAACCGTTTGGGGTAAACGGTGGACCCGAGAGATCTTGTTTTCCCCTGTTTGGGTCGTCGCTACTGTGTTAGTGGCAGTAGTTTACTAGTGTTAGCCGGACCTAGAACCCAGAACCCTTTTCGACATACTACATGATTTAGTCTACCAATGTTTTCTTCCAAACATCGAAGGGCCGCTGGAGTCTGTTCTTGTTTGATTGGACAAAGGCATCAGCCCTTCGGGGTTTGGGTAAAGCACTTGTTTTCTAACTGTTTTTCTAAAAAGAACTAAAATCATTAAATATGGATTTCTTCCAGATCAAATTAGTGTTTCAATACAAATGTCACCTTTTTTCCAGTAAATCTCCCCACTCGAAAGGATTCGAGTGGTCTGGGTTCTAGGGGCCGTTCCTCTGTCGGACGAAGCCACGGGTGCCGAGCCTGGAACCTTGTTCTTGTTTGATAGGGTTGTAGGGGTAGGTCTCCCGGACTTTCGGGCCCTGTTGGTTCTTTCTGCGAGTTTACTGTGATTATTGCTTTCCCGAACTATAAGGGATCGGGAACTTCGATAGTCGAGCCTAGAGGTCTGTTCTTCGTTTGATAGGTTCTTAGCACCGGTCCCTTTCGGGTTTTCCGAACCCTTATAGTGTCGGTCTTTCTGAGAGTGTTAGTGTTCTGTTGTGGGAGCCGTCTGGTGGACGTGTGCCCCACTTTGTGACTTCCAGCTTGTGGTTGAGAGTTGGTGTTGTGGTCGATCTTGTTGACGTCGGGTTTTACTTAGCCGCATGAGCCATATTTGAGCTCGACAAAGATACGCGGATACTTTTCCTCGTTGGGTCCTCTCCCCTCGAGAGCCACTCCGGAGTTTGGGGCCTGTTACTTGCTATCGCGACTTGTCGACGCCGTCCCTCTGACGGGCCCATTAGCGGCAGTCACGGACACCCTAACTGTAACCCTCCTGTTGAGGATGTGCGGCAGTAGTGGGGCGCAGGTTTACTGGACCCTTTTGAGGCACAGTTTGAGTTGGTGAGTTTGCTGTGTGTGTTAGTAGAATGATCAGTTTTCATCTGTTACTTTTCTTGAGCATCTAGATAGAGGGCATAGTAGCTGTAGAGTTACTTTTCAGCCCTTTCATTTCAGTTTTATATTGTTACTTTACTCCGCTATTGACTTAGTGGGCAGTCCGTCGGGCTTGTTGGCGGCACCCACTGAGAACTACTTGGGGACGTAGTTCTCACACCCGTCGTGGTGTTTTCCCCCGCAGGGACTTCTACTCTGTTTGCCTGCTGCTCTGTTGCGGCTTCTTCAGAAGCGGATAAGGGGTCGCGAGATAGTCCCTACCATCGCGTCCCGAGAGTAGACGTACCCCATTACTTTTGAGAGTTGTGTTGAGCGAACTTTGTAGTGAGGTAGAGAGTTGTATTTTATTTTCTACTGCTCAGAGACTTTGTACTTTTGGTGAGGACTTGTGTTGTATATATTTTTAGTTCTAGCTGTTTTACTTTCAGCTCTGTAGCTGCATATATAGATACTCTTTTGCAGGTTAGTCGCTTCGTCCTATACGGTGCTTCCCGTTGGGGCGCGGATCTGTTGGCGAGCCCGGTCGCAGTTTCGACGCCGGGGCGTGACACCACCCCGCCTGCTCCGTGGTCCAAGTCCACTAAACCGACCACTCCTACTCTGCCACTTGTCCAGCCCCTGGTGCACGACGCCCGTGGACGCGCGCGCCTGCCCGCGCGCCCGCGCGCTGCCCGCCGCGCGCTCCGCCGCCTGCCCGCCCGCCGCCGCTCCTCCTCTGCCCGCCGCTCCCCACGCCGCCCCAGCCGCCCCGCCGGCGGCCGGAAACACTGTTCCGGCATGAACAGTGCCGGTGCTCAAAATAACAAGTGGTAGTCCGTTTTGACCGTTTTCCGCGCCTGAACCGAATTTGATGTCCATTTGGCAAATTCCAACTCCAAAATTTGCCGAAGGCATCCGGAAAGGTATTCCTTGGCCAAACTTCGCGCTGAGTCCATTTTTAAATATTCGCTTCGCGCGAACCACTTCTAACAATCCGACGGAGTCCACCGATCACCCACGTGATCCAATAAGCCCGAAGTCCGCCACTTGTGTCCAATTGGTGCACAAACACCTCCGACACACAAAACGTGCTTCCCATAAGCCACCAATGACTCCACCACAGCTCTGCAGAGATCCAGTCATCACATCCTCCCCCACTAAAAAAAGTTTCGTCCTCGAACTAAAATCATCCCTCAATCCGAACCTCAACCAATAGAGGGGTAAATATCCAATCATCCCACCACTCAAGCTCCAAAGCTGTCTAATACCTCTCCAGAGACGCGATGCAATCCTCGGTCTCTAACTAGAACAAAATAGCGGGCTTCCAGAAAAACCACACCACCTCATCCAAGTACACTGGGCTAACCGCTCGAGCTACCAGTAGTCTGCATCGGTACAAGCATCCGCTCCTCCCAGGGTCTCAGATAATCCAACCCCAGGTCCATCGACCAAAAGCTTGATCCCCATACCTCTGTACTCCCAAGGTATCCAATATAAGTCCCTAACTGATCACGTAGACTCTGCTCTCTAATCTCTAAACCGTCGGGATGTAGAAGTAATTCCCCAACTCTCCGGCATCAACACACAGCTATGCATCGAGAAAACCAGATTGCAAATCAACCTTCAAGAAGACCCGGGACCCTTACGGCTGGTAAATCAAATCCTCTATCCCGACAAGGGTGCTACTCCAGATAGTCACTTCATCAAATTCTCGGGATCCACACAAAGCCGAAGTGAACCACATCCACACTCGAATAGCACCGGCGCCCCCAAAGGCGACACACATGGTCTGACAAACTTCCCAAAACATCGAATCCTGGAGTTTGGTCCTCAACTCTCAACTAGTGACATGCTAGACACTCCATAGAGAACAGCCAGGAACTCGCAACCAAAGGGGGTATCCCCGAGTCCCAGCGCCGCCGTAGGTCCCTCAACCACACCAGCCAAAGTCTACTCATCCACTGCGAAACACCCCCTCGCTCCCCGAGGTCAAAACTATAGAGGCGAAGATAACCCTCAAGCAACCCAAGTACACCAACACCTCTGGGCCTAGCTTCTCCCAAGAAAACTGTCCTTGCGCATAATCACCGCCATGAAAGAAACGAACCAGCCAGCCCAACAAGTACCAAAACACATCCCTCAGCTGAGCCAGACCATCAGGTCTACCGTTAGAAATCCAGGACTCAAGCTGCAACCGGCAGAACCAACAACTCCCTCCACATGCTAAGGCGCGACCGGGAAATAAGCCTCCCGTGCGCGAGGTGACCATCCTGCCCCCTAACCCAAGCAATGAAGCAAGAGCACTACCCAGCAAGAGAATTCTCCCGTATCATGGAGATACGAACCCAAAAATCCGAAACAACTCACACCTACCACCACACCGACCGCTGTAACATATGTGGCTCCGACAGTCCCAGAAATCCCTATATCCTGGAAAAAGAAACCAGGAATGCCTCCACCGACTGATCTATCCCCTCACCCGCGCCCAAGCGCCTCAATCAGAACTCGCCTCAGGCGGAGATCCCAATCCAAAGGAACCCAATGCCACGCTCCAGACTCAATCCCACAAATCGGGGTGACTCATCATCCGCCAAACTGGCTCACTTGATCAAAGCAATCCCACAGCTTACCCGCTGTCACTGTCCACCCTACCTCGGTGCCCCACACTAAACTTCGGCACGAGAGGGGCTACTCGCTACTCCGACAACTGTGCCACTGCGCTGCTCCGACAACTGTGCCACTGCGCTGCTCTGACCACTGTGCCACCGCGCTGATCCGACAACTGTGTCACTGCGCTGATCCGACACTGTGTCACCGCGCCGCTGATCTTCCTCCAACACACCTACCCTTCGGTTCCGGAGCTCTCAGAGTCCAATCTGGGTATCCGGCCCGAAACAACCAGCTCAGACCCAACTGCCGCACCAAGTGCACCCGGGTCAGGGCCAACTCGGGGGAGACACCGCTCACCACGACAAACCGCAAATCATCACACTCCAAACACTCGACCCAATCTAGCGAAAGTCAAAGACATCCCTCTATTTTTGTAACTTTATGTTGTCTGCAGCCAACATAACTGTCCCACAAATTAGGATATGTCGATCCCTCTTCACTCACAGGAATAGTCAACACAATAAATCACCGACTTTCGCAAATTCGCGTCTCTCACGCACTAACATCCTAGGGTCCGCCGAAAGCCCTAGGGTTTTTATAAGTCCCAAATGACCTATCCCTAAGCTCTGATACCACCTAATCTGGTCACAACACCCCGGGTGTAAACCAGAACCCGGTCCGTCTACAGATCCGCCGTGCACACGGTATTTTCCCGTGTACACGAAGCGCCAAACCTGCTCAGATATAAGAGATAATAATAAAAGAGCAATAAAACAGAGCTGAACTAAAACTAATACATCTCAGACTGAAGCTGGAAATAAAATACAATACACTGTATATGATACATCTGTCTCTCTCCCAGCTCACCAAAATAAATACAACCTGCTGGCAAAAGCCAGTCCCATGTAAAAGTACAACCGTCTGAGGAAACCTGGGTACACCAACAGTCCAGCTAACTCGCTCATCCTGCCTCGAGATCTATCTACTCAGCCGTCCTCCTCTTCTCGACCCGCCCGCTGAAAGCCGCAGCACCCGCAAAAATACTGCAAAACAGAAAAAAAAAAAGGAAAAAAAGAGGAAGAGAATGGGGGTGAGAACTACTAGTAAACCAGTAGCCTCCCCTATTGGGTAAAACCTCAAACTCTGACACACCCACTAGGTCTACCAGAGGCAAAAAGGAAAGAAGAGTGGTAGGAAATGAAACCCTGCAAAGGGAAATCTACCACTACTATGCCTCTAAGTACAGTCCTAGACTGGATAACTGTATGCAACAATAACCACCGTCCAGATGAACCCAATCTTTACCGCCCGCTCATCGTTCAAATAAGCCGCGTCGATGTGATAGCAAATTCCTGCTGCCGCCCTCATCATCGGCAAATAAGCCGCGCCATGTGGTGCAAAACTGTCCATAACTGTCTGGCCCCCGGCTCCGTAGTGGAACTCGAGGGGAGCTGACCCACAAGTGGACAGCATCACGGGCAATAACCGCGCCGGTGTGGTAAAAGCATCAACCGGGCATGGTAGGTTTAATAGGATCCACAAGGATCTAAATAGGTACTATCAAACACTAGAGGGGGGGTGAATAGGTGTAATACTTATAAACCAAATCTCATGCAAAATAAAACCAATGCGGAAAATAAAACAGCACACCGAGATATACGTGGAAACTCCAATCCAGGAGAAAAACCACGGGACCAACACGCAATAACAATCCACTAAGAATAGAAGAATAACAAGGTGATTACAGACTCCACGGACTCAAACCCCTCCTTCAGCTTCTTCGGACCTTGCGCTCACCGATTGGATGTCCACGCAATAACAATCCCTAAGAAAAGAAGAATAACAAGTGATTACCGTCTCCACGGATTTAACCCCTCCTTCAACTTCTTGGACCTTGCGCTCCAACGATTGCACGTCCACTGCACACGTTCGAATCCACGAACGCCACTCGAATCCACGAGCACACGTTTCGAATCCACGAAACGCCTTTAGCACACCGAATCCACGATGCCACGTCGAATCCACGACGCAAACTCAGCCGTAAGAATATTGACTTCGATGGTGATCCTTTGCTTAGATTATCAATGAAGATCCTGGGAAAAATCTCTAAGCAAAGATTAGATCAATTCGACAAAAGATATGTTCTTGAAAGAACCGTCGAATTGACCTAAAAGAGGCTATAAAGAAGAACGATAAAAAACCTAGCCTCTAGGGTTGCTCTCAAGTGTTTTATCATTGATCGGCCGTGCTCCCACGTTTTTGAGAAACCCTAAATGTCTATTTATAGTTTAGAAACCTTTGGAAAGAGATAAGAATCAAAAACATACCTTATCTGGAAATTTTCAGGACGGCGATCCGGATCGGATTTACTGTGATCCGGATCGTCGTAACGAGTCAGGCTATTCCAGAAAAACAGAGTTCTTCGGATCCGGATTGAAATGCCCGATCCGGATCGTTCATGTATTCCAGCAAAAAACCCATGTCGGGATCCGGATCGAAATGACCTTTGATCCGGATCGAATTTGCCATGAACAAGCACCCTTCGGGATCCATTGGACTGTCTGATCCGGATCCTGAACATGTCCCATGTCCAGTTTTTTTTTTATGCAATTAAAAATTCATCCAAGTGTTTCTACACTATAAGAAAGTATTCGGATCACCAAAATTATTTAGTTAACCATACCTGATCCTTTTGAATACTTTCTTCTTGAGATTGATGTAACTGATCCACAATTCTTCAACTTCAATCTTCAAGACTCAAGACACTGAGTGTCAACTTGAGCTCTTGTTGAATCTTCTCTAAGTCTTGATTGCTGATTGACAATTTGATCCCTTTAAGACTCCGACTCAACTCACTGACTTGACTCACGAAATATGCCAACACCAAAATGCCGTACAATCTCCCCCTTTGGCAATTTCGTGACAAAACCCAAAAATACATAAAGCGCTCAAGTCACTCATCTTAAACCAAAAATTGAAACTCAATGTTCACACCAAAACATTGATTTCTTTGCGTGAAAGATCCAATAAACAAAATTACATTTGAACCAAACTTAGAACAAACTCTATGACTTAGGACTTGGAGTCTTAAAGTGATGTATATCTGCAAAACAAACTCCAAACAAATCAAACGTCAGTCGTTAGAAATTAAATTAAATTTGAATCCTACTTTTATTCGTCTTTCGGTTCTTTTTGTTTTCGGCTCCTTTTCTTCATCTACTTTCTTTCTCGATGATCTCATCTCTGTCTCCCCCTATCTCGATGATCTCATCTCTTGTCTCCCCCTATCTCGATGATCTCTTCTCCCCTATTTCTCTCTTCTCCCCCTTTTTCACAAAAATTGTCAAACAGTGAACATACTAGACAAAAGAAATCACTAACAGCATAGTTCATATGAAAGAGAGATAAAAGCTCAGTTCCGGTATATAACAAAAATATAGATTGCGTACCGGTACTCGAACAAAAATCAAATAATTTCTTGAAACAAATCCAGATTTTGAAATATTTGATTACCGATTTGTATCCATCCTAAAAAACATTTAAGTGCTTGAATAATGAGATCACATAGATGTCATTCAATCCAATTAATTTCACAAAAATTAAAAAGATTTACTCCGAAATCATGAAAACAAAGATAAAACATTATAAACTGTTTTTCACATTATATACGTCAACACAAGTCATCAAAAATAATCTTGAGATCCAAAGTCTATCAAGATGTAACGGATGTACAAAGATGACTTACAGAGATTTCCAAATGACATCAATTTGATTTCTTACCCTTTCAAATTTGAGATAAGCACTAAAATACCTAAGGGGGCTCTTTGAGCATCTTTCAACTATCCCACCTTATACCAACCAGGAGATTGTTCAAAATAAAGATTTTAAATTTAAATCTCCGAATGCTTCAACTAAACAAATTTCATAAATAATTTTCAAGCATCCAAACATGTGGTAGCTTCACACACAGACCGGACGACGGGGTGGCAGCTCTTTCCAACATGTGGTGGTAGTTTTCACACTCCTTTCGGATGTAACTCTTCCACATCTTTTGCAAATCATTTCATTACCCTTGTAAGAATGCAATCTCTTACGTGAAAGAATTAAATCCCAAATTTTAGTCTATCGGTTGTCTCACGTTTATCACAATGAATTCACACAACCGAGATAGATTAAGCATCTAAAGATCACACATGATTTCTAAAATTTGATGCTTATAATATCAAAAACTCCTATAATGAAGTATCTTCAAGATTATGATTATGGAGTAAAGTTGATAATCCAATAAAATTAATTCGGAGTGAATAAACGTGAAGCCCTTTTTATTCAATGCACTTGTTCAGTAAAAACCCTTTTGTTCAAAAACAAGTATAAAAACGAAGAGCATTGAAACATGTAATGCAGAGATTCAGAAAAATATGAAGGAAAACCAATCAAAGCATTACATACAGTCATAAGCTATTTAGAACTTAAGACAAGGAAAGATATCACCTTTCCGAATCCAAAATCGTCGATTTTGGGTTGTCTTGATTCATTGTGGTTGGGAGATGATAGCTTTGACTGTTGATCCACCTTAGGTCTTTGCCTCGCATGATCCACTTGTATGATTGATGATGTGGCTCGGACCTTTGGTGGGTTAGTGAACTCCTTTGACTTGATGTGTCTTTTGATTCCGTTGAGTTTCGCTCCGTAGATGAAGTTGCCGAAGAACTCTTCTTTCTCTTTTCGGGCACGTCTTCACAAATGTCCTTCAAGTCCACATAAGTGACAAGTTCCTTTCCAATTTTATTATGGAACTTGAAGCATGCACAGTTTGGTCCTTTTTGAAACCCAAACCAACCTTGCTTGTTTGACCTAATCCGACATACAATCAAGTTTCTTGGAACCGGTTGAAAGCCTTTGTATGTCGGATTTAAGTTGATGAACTTGCTTGGTCATGCTTGGTTGGTGACATGAATCTCCTCAAACTGTTTTTTCTAGAAACCAATCTTGTTATATGGGAATTAACGTTCGTTTCCGATTGATTTATCTTTTCTGGAGGATTTTATTATTATCCAATAAAAGCTCTCGTTCCTCCTCGAGATCATGAAGTTTGATCTTTAAAGCATGATTCTCGTCTTGATTCTCAAGTCGTTGCTTCCTCAACTTCTTGATATGCTTGGCCATCTTCTTAGATTCCGCAAGAAGTTGTTGATATGCCTCAACGAGTTCTTCTTCGTCCGACTCCCCCTCACTTGATGACTCTCCGTTGGATTTGATGTTTCATGCAAAATCAAAGGAATAGAGTCAGTGATGAAAGATGATAAACAAACATTAGAAGAGGGAATTTGAGAAGCATGTAAGGCAACGACTTTTCCTCTTTACTTGAGGTCGATTCATTAGAAGTAGAATCGTCCCAAGTTTTCGCTTGCAAAGCCTTCTTTTTATATGAGTTCGGAGAAGGACATTCCGTTGAAAAAATGGCCGTAGCCTTGCATCTATAGCATTGGATTTCCCTTCGAAATCATCTTTTTCTTTTCTTTAGAAGGTTTTGCAAAGCTTTTGAGGTTAGAGGATTTAGAACCCGATGATCCTTTAGATGGTTTCGTGGATGAAGATCCATCGGTTCGATTCTTCCAAACTTCCGACGAAATTTCTTTGTGATCCGCGCCAATTGTTCTTCAAAATCGGCAAAAGAGATTTCATCGTCGGAACTTGATTCGCTATCTTCTTCCTTTGTTGATTTGAATGCAATACCTGTAAGCTTAGAAGAAGACTTGGAAGAAACTTGATTAGTAGGAAAAGTCATTTCATAAGTTTGCAAAGCACCTACTAATTCCTCTACACTCATCTCATCCGGATGACTAACGGTTTCAATGGCGGTAACTTTTGCCCTAAACCGTCCGGAAGAGTCCGAAGTATCTTTCTTACAATTCTCGACTCCGGATCTTTTCTCCTAAATTAGCACAAGTATTGATCACATCTTGAAGTCTAGTGTAATAATCTGTAAACAATTCATGCTCTTCCATATGAATAGAGTCAAATTGACTTGTAAGCATCTGGAGCTTTTGAATTTTTACAAGATTAGTACCCTCATGTGTAATTTTGAGAATATCCCAAATTTCCTTCTCGGTTTCACACGCGGAAATTCGTGTAAATTCAGTCGAGGAAAGAGAATTAAATAAAGCGTTCATACCTTTCCCATTGTAAGAAGATCTTTCATTTCCTCTTTGGACCATCTAGAGCGAGGTTTTGGGTAGTAGAATTTCCTACTTCCTCAACAGGATGCACCCAACCGTATTCCACGGATTGCCATACCCGCTCATCAATTGCGATGAGAAAAGCTCTCATCCGCACTTTCCAATAAGCATAATTAGTCCCATCAAAAGAGGAGGTCTATAAATATTACCACTTCACCAACATGATAGATAACCTAAAACCCGCTCCGATACCAATTGTAGGTTTTATATAGGATCCACAAGGATCTAAATAGGTACTATCAAACAACTAGAGGGGGGTGAATAGTGTAATACTTATAAAACCAAATCTCAGTGCAAAATAAAAACCAATGCGGAAAATAAAAACAGCACACCGAGATATACGTGGAAACCCAATCCAGGAGAAAAACTACGGGACCAACACGCAATAACAATCCACTAAGAATAGAGAATAACAAGGTGATTACCGACTCCACGGACTCAACCCCTCCTTCAGCTTCTTCGGACCTTGCCTCACCGATTGGATGTCCACGCATTTAAAAATTAACTTTTGTTTGCTCCCACTTAAAATTTTTATATAAAATTAAACTTACTAACAAATAAAATTTGAACAAATTTTGAAACTTTACGAAAAAAACCTAAAGAAAGGGCATTTTAGTCTTATAACACAACAAGTTAATTCTCTAATTTCTCTTATTTTTCAATCATTTCCAAACACTATTTTTTTTATATCTGGTTACTAACCTAAACCCAACCAAACACAAATTTACAATAGTTCCAGCTTGTTTCAAAATTAATTATACTATCCTGGTACTACTAGCTCTCTCTTATACCTCACCAAGCGAAGCCCTAGAGTTAAATTCTGTTTGTGAACTGTCAGTCATTATTTCTATAAATTACTATTTTGTCCTTTCAAATATATCTTTTCTACTGTGTAACCAATGTTTCTTATTTGCTCTTAAGTTACGGACAATAAAAATATTTAATTATTTGCCTTTTCGAATATGTCTTGCTACCCGCCGTCAACTTTTCTTATTTGTTCTCCGATTAAGAACACAAGTAATATTTTAATTTTTTTTAATTCTAGTAAAAATTAATTTAAATTTAACTCGAGATAACTTAACGGAAACTAAAAATAGAATATTTTTCCATAACTGATAACTAAATAAAAATATTTAAAATAAAAATAATATATAATAAATAAGATATTTTTGAAATCTTGTAAGATATAAAAATATTATTCTTGTATAAATATTTTGGAAGAATGGTTTCCCCGCTAGTAGGGTTATATACTGGGATGTGAACTTGACCAAATGTGAATAGAATCAAGCATAAAGGCGTTTTTTTTTCCAGAGACAAAAAATGTTTTATCCTTGGTAGCCCCCAAATTAATGCAGTAAAAGTGATCTAACGAAGCATAGATATACATATAGTTGACTAAAGCATTTCATGACACGCGTGATAAGCTTTTCCAACCCATGACCCTTTTCAAGAGGGGCAAAACTTTAAGAAACTTTTACTTCGGAGAAGAATATTATTATTCTATTATTATTATTATTTTATTATCTTACAGCTCTTTGATGATGACTTAATCACTGTCCTTAACAGATAAATGAAAGCGTGATTGGGGAAAAGGCTTCAGTTCTAGAGTACTATAATATCTCTATATATATATATAATATATATATATAATATATATATAGATATATATATATATATATAGAGTTGGGCTGGAATGCTATTGATGCACCAGCCCAACTTTGCCACCCATTTTATACCCTTTGGATTGCGTTGAGATTTGTGAAAGCTATTTAATTTTTACTTTTTCTTTTTAACTTTTCTTTTTTCTTTTTTTCAATTAATAGCTTTCACAAATCTCAACGCAATCCAAAGGGTATAAAATGGGTGGCAAAGTTGGGCTGGTGCTATCAATAGCATTCCAGCCAACTCTATATATATATATATATATATATATATATATATATATATATATATATATATATATAGATA
This sequence comes from Tillandsia leiboldiana, assembly GCA_029204045.2. Lineage (NCBI taxonomy): Eukaryota > Viridiplantae > Streptophyta > Magnoliopsida > Poales > Bromeliaceae > Tillandsia > Tillandsia leiboldiana. The sequence continues at coordinate 5,832,082 of CM055060.1, forward strand.
TATATATAGTACTCTTTCACTGAAGCCCTTTTTCCCCAATCATGCTTGTCATTTATTCTTGTTAAGGACTAGTTGATTTAAGTCATCATCAATGAGCTGTAAGAATAATAATAATAATAATAATAATAATAATAATAATATAAAGAAAAAAAAGGGTAAAAGTATTGAAACTCTTGAAAGGGTCATGGTTTGGAAAAGATCTAATCACGCGTGTATGAATATGCTTAGTCAACTATATGTATATCTATGCTTCTTCTAGATCACTTTTACTGCATTAACTTTGGGAGATACCAAGTGATAGAAACATTTTTTGTCTCTGGAAAAAAAAAAGCCTTTATTCTTGATTCTATTCACATTTGGTCAAGTTCACATCCCAGTATATATGAACCTACTAGCGGGGAAACCATTCTTTCCAAAATATTTATACAAGAATAATATTTTATATATCTTACAATATTTCAAAAATATCTTATTTATTATATATATATTTTATTTTAAATATTTTTTTATTTATTTATCAGTTATTTAAAAATATTTCTATTTTTAGTTTCCGTTAAGTTATCTCGAGTTAAATTTAAATTAAATTTTTACTCGAATTAAAAAAAATTAAAATATCTACTTTGTTCTTAACTCGAGAACAAATAAGAAAAGTTGACGGCGGTAGAAAGACATATTCGAAAAGGCAAATAATTAAATATTTTTATTGTCCGTAACTTAAGAGCAAATAAGAAACATTGGTTACAGTAGAAAAGTATATTTGAAAGGACAAAATAGTAATTTTATAGAAATAATGACTGACAGTTCACAAACAGAATTTAACTCTAGGGCTTCGCTTGGTTGAGGTATAAGAGAGAGCTAGTAGTACCAGGGATAGTATAATTTTTGAAACAAGCTGGAACTATTGTAAATTTGTGTTTGGTTGGGTTTTAGGTTAGTAACAGATATAAAAAAAATAGTGTTTGGAAATGATTGAAAAATAAGAGAAATAGAGAATTAATTTTTGTGTTATAAGACTAAAATGCCCTTTCCTTTTTAGTTTTTTTCTTAAAGTTTCAAAATTTGTTCAAATTTATTTTTTATTAATTTTAATTTTATAAAAATTTTAAGTGGGAGCAAAACAAAGTTAATTTTTAAATTGCGTGGACATCCAATCGGTGAGCGCAAGGTCCGAAGAAGCTGAAGGAGGGGTTTGAGTCCGTGGAGTCGGTAATCACCTTGTTATTCTTCTATTCTTAGTGGATTGTTATTGCGTGTTGGTCCCGTAGTTTTTCTCCTGGATTGGAGTTTCCACGTATATCTCGGTGTGCTGTTTTTATTTTCCGCATTGGTTTTTATTTTGCACTGAGATTTGGTTTTATAAGTATTACACCTATTCACCCCCCCTCTAGTTGTTTGATAGTACCTATTTAGATCCTTGTGGATCCTATATAAACCTACAATTGGTATCGGAGCGGGTTTTAGGTTTATCTATCATGTTGGGTGAAAGTGGTAATATTTATAGACCTCCTCTTTTTGATGGGACTAATTATGCTTATTGGAAAGTGCGGATGAGAGCTTTTCTCATCGCAATTGATGAGCGGGTATGGCAATCCGTGGAATACGGTTGGGTGCATCCTGTTGAGGAAGTAGGAAATTCTACTACCCCAAAACCTCGCTCTAGATGGTCCAAAGAGGAAATTGAAAGATCTTCTTACAATGGAAAAGGTATGAACGCTTTATATAATTCTCTCTCCTCGACTGAATTTACACGAATTTCCGCGTGTGAAACCGAGAAGGAAATTTGGGATATTCTCAAAATTACACATGAGGGTACTAATCTTGTAAAAATTCAAAAGCTCCAGATGCTTACAAGTCAATTTGACTCTATTCATATGGAAGAGCATGAATTGTTTACAGATTATTACACTAGACTTCAAGATGTGATCAATACTTGTGCTAATTTAGGAGAAAAGATCCCGGAGTCGAGAATTGTAAGAAAGATACTTCGGACTCTTCCGGAACGGTTTAGGGCAAAAGTTACCGCCATTGAAACCGTTAGTCATCCGGATGAGATGAGTGTAGAGGAATTAGTAGGTGCTTTGCAAACTTATGAAATGACTTTTCCTACTAATCAAGTTTCTTCCAAGTCTTCTTCTAAGCTTACAGGTATTGCATTCAAATCAACAAAGGAAGAAGATAGCGAATCGAGTTCCGACGATGAAATCTCTTTTGCCGATTTTGAAGAACAATTGGCGCGGATCACAAAGAAATTTCGTCGGAAGTTTTGCAAGAATCGAACCGATGGATCTTCATCCACGAAACCTTCTAAAGGATCATCGGGTTCTAAATCCTCTAACCTCAAAAGCTTTGCAAAACCTTCTAAGAAAAAGAAAAAGATGATTTCGAAGGGAAAATCCAATGCTATAGATGCAAAGGCTACGGCCATTTTTCAACGGAATGTCCTTCTCCGAAATCATATAAAAAGAAGGCTTTGCAAGCGAAAACTTGGGACGATTCTACTTCTAATGAATCGACCTCAAGTAAAGAGGAAAAAGTCGTTGCCTTACATGCTTCTCAAATTCCCTCTTCTAATGTTTGTTTATCATCTTTAATCACTGACTCTATTCCTTTGATTTTGCATGAAACATCAACATCCAACGGAGAGTCATCAAGTGAGGGGGAGTCGGACGAAGAAGAACTCGTTGAGGCATATCAACAACTTCTTGCGGAATCTAAGAAGATGGCCAAGCATATCAAGAAGTTGAGGAAGCAACGACTTGAGAATCAAGACGAGAATCATGCTTTAAAGATCAAACTTCATGATCTCGAGGAGGAACGAGAGCTTTTATTGGATAATAATAAAATCCTCCAGGAAAAGATAAATCAATCGGAAACGACCGTTAATTCCCATATTAACAAGATTGGTTTTCTAGAAAAATAGTTTGAGGAGATTCATGTCACCAAACAAGCATTGACCAAGCAAGTTCATCAACTTAAATCCGACATACAAAGGCTTTCAATCGGTTCCAAGAAATTTGATTGTATATCCGGATTAGGTCAAACAAGCAAGGCTGGTTTGGGTTTCAAAAAGGACCAAACTGTGCATGCTTCTAGTTCCATAATAAAATTGAAAGGAAGAACTTGTCACTTATGTGGACTTGAAGGACATTTGGTGAAGACGTGCCCGAAAAAGAGAAAGAAGAATTCTTCGGCAACTTCATCTACGGAGCGAACTCAACGGAATCAAAAGACACATCAAGTCAAAGGAGTTCACTCAACCCACCAAAGGTCCGAGCCACATCATCAATCATACAAGTGGATCACTGCGAGGCAAAGACCTAAGGTGGATCAACAGTCAAAGCTATCATCTCCCAACCACAATGAATCAAGACAACCCAAAATTCGACAATTTTGGATTCGGAAAGGTGATATCTTTCCTTGTCTTAAGTTCTAAATAGCTTATGACTGTATGTAATGCTTTGATTGGTTTTCCTTTCATATTTTTCTGAATCTCTGCATTACATGTTTTCAATGCTCTTCGTTTTTATACTTTGTTTTTGAACAAAAGGGTTTTTACTGAACAAGTGCATTGAATAAAAAGGGCTTCACGTTTATTCACTCCGAATTAATTTTATTTGGATTATCAACTTTACTCCATAATCATAATCTTGAAGATACTTCATTATAGGAGTTTTTGATATTATAAGCATCAAATTTTAGAAATCATGTGTGATCTTTAGATGCTTAATCTATCTCGGTTGTGTGAATTCATTGTGATAAACGTGAGACAACCGATAGACTAAAATTTGGGATTTAATTCTTTCACGTAAGAGATTGCATTCTTACAAGGGTAATGAAATGATTTGCAAAAGATGTGGAAAGAGTTACATCCGAAAGGAGTGTGAAAACTACCACCACATGTTGGAAAGAGCTGCCACCCCGGTCGTCCGGTCTGTGTGTGAAGCTACCACATGTTATGGATGCTTGAAAATTATTTATGAAATTTTGTTTAGTTGAAGCATTCGGAGATTTAAATTTAAATCTCTTATTTTGAACAATCTCCTGGTTGGTATAAGGTGGGATAGTTGAAAGATGCTCAAAGAGCCACCCTTAGGTATTTTAGTGCTTATCTCAAATTTGAAAGGGTAAGAAATCAAATTGATGTCATTTGGAAATCTCTGTAAGTCATCTTTGTACATCCGTTACATCTTGATAGACTTTGGATCTCAAGATTATTTTTGATGACTTGTGTTTGACGTATATAATGTGAAAAACAGTTTATAATGTTTTATCTTTGTTTTTCATGATTTCGGAGTAAATCTTTTTAATTTTTGTGAAATTAATTGGATTGAATGACATCTATGTGATCTCATATTATTCTCAAGCACTTAAATTGTTTTCTTGATGGAATACAAATCGGTAATTCAAATATTTCAAAATCTGGATTTGTTTCAAGAAATTATTTGATTTTTGTGTTCGAGTACCGGTACGCAATCTATATTTTTGTTATATACCGGAACTGAGCTTTTATCTCTCTTTCACTATGGACTAATGCTGTTAGTGATTTTCTTTTGTCTAGTATGTTCACTGTTTGACAATTTGTGACAAAAAGGGGGAGAAGAGAGAAATAGGGGAGAAGAGATCATCGAGATAGGGGGAGACAGAGATGAGATCATCGAGATAGGGGGAGACAGAGATGAGATCATCGAGAAAAAGAAAGTAGATGAGAAAAAGGAGCCGAAAAACAAAAGAACCGAAAGGACGAATCAAATGTAGGATTTACATTTAATTTCTAACGACTGACTTTTGATTTGTTTGGAGTTTTGGTTTTGCAGGATCTACATCACTTTAAGACTCCAAGTCCTAAGTCATAGAGTTTGTTCTAAGACTGGTTCAAATGTATTTTTGTTTATTGGATCTTTCACGCAAAGAAAGTCAATGTTTTGGTGATGACATTGAGTTTCAATTTTTTGGTTTAAGATGAGTGACTTGAGCGCTTTTATGTATTTTTGGGTTTTGTCACGAAATTGCCAAAGGGGGAGATTGTTACGGCATTTTGGTGTTGGCATATTTCGTGAGTCAAGTCAGTGAGTTGAGTCGGAGTCTTAAAGGGATCAAATTGTCAATCTGCATTCAAAGACTTAGAGAAGACTCAACAAGAGCTCAAGTTGACACTCAGTGTCTTGAGTCTTGAAGATTGAAGTTGAAGAATTGTGGATCAGTTACATCAATCTCAAGAAGAAAGTATTCAAAAGGATCAGGTATGGTTAACTAAATAATTTTGGTGATCCGAATACTTTCTTATAGTGTAGAAACACTTGGATGAATTTTTAATTGCATAAAAATCAAAAACTGGACATGGGACATGTTCAGGATCCGGATCAGACAGTCCAATCCGGATCCCGAAGGGTGCTTGTTCATTGGCAAATCCGATCCGGATCAAAGGTCATTTCGATCCGGATCCCGAACATGGGTTTTTGCTGGAATACATGAACGATCCGGATCGGGCATTTCAATCCGGATCCCGAACTCTGTTTTTTCTGGAATAGCCTGACTCGTTACGACGATCCGGATCACAGTAAATCCGATCCGGATCGCCGTCCTGAAAATTTCCAGATAAGGTAAGTTTTTGATTCTTATCTCTTTCCAAAGGTTTCTAAACTATAAATAGACATTTAGGGTTTCTCAAAACGGGGGGAGCACGGCCGATCAATTGATAAAACACTTGAGAGCAACCCTAGAGGCTAGGTTTTTATCGTTCTTCTTTATAGCCTCTTTTAGGTCAATTTGACGGTTCTTTCAAGAACATATCTTTTGTTGAATTGATCTAATCTTTGCTTAGAGATTTTTCCCATGGATCTTCATTGATAATCTAAGCAAAGGATCACCATCGAAGCCAATATTCTTACCGGCTGAGTTTGCGTCGTGGATTCGACGTGGCATCGTGGATTCGGTGTGCTAAAGGCGTTTCGTGGATTCGAAACGTGTGCTCGTGGATTCGAGTGGCGTTCGTGGATTCGAACGTGTGCAGTGGACGTGCAATCGTTGGAGCGCAAGGTCCGAAGAAGTTGAAGGAGGGGTTAAATCCGTGGAGACGGTAATCACCTTGTTATTCTTCTTTTCTTAGTGGATTGTTATTGCGTGGACATCCAATCGGTGAGCGCAAGGTCCGAAGAAGCTGAAGGAGGGGTTTGAGTCCGTGGAGTCTGTAATCACCTTGTTATTCTTCTATTCTTAGTGGATTGTTATTGCGTGTTGGTCCCGTGGTTTTTCTCCTGGATTGGAGTTTCCACGTATATCTCGGTGTGCTGTTTTTATTTTCCGCATTGGTTTTTATTTTGCACTGAGATTTGGTTTTATAAGTATTACACCTATTCACCCCCCCTCTAGTTGTTTGATAGTACCTATTTAGATCCTTGTGGATCCTATATAAACCTACAATTGCCCGGTGATGCTTTTACCACACCGGCGCGGTTATTGCCCGGTGATGCTTTCCTCGTGTGGGTCGCTCCCCTCGAGTTCCCCTCCGGAGGCCGGGGCCAGACAGTTATGGACAGTTTTGCTACCACATCGGCGCGGCTTATTTGCCCGATGATGAGGGCGGCAGCAGGAATTTTGCTATCACATCGACGCGGCTTATTTGCCCGATGATGAGGGCGGTACAGATTGGGTTCATCTGGGACGGTTGGTTATTGTTGCATACAGTTATTCCAGTCTAGGACTGTACTTTAGAGGCATAGTAGTGGTAGATTTCCCTTTTGCAGCGGTTTCATTTCCTACCACTCTTCTTTCCTTTTTGCCTCTGGTAGACCTAGTGGGTGTGTCAGAGTTTGAGGTTTTACCCACTAGGGGAGGCTACTGGTTTACTAGTAGTTCTCACCCCCATTCTTCTTTCCTCTTTTTCTTCTTCCTTGTTTTGCAGTATTTTCTGCGGGTGCTGCTGGGCTTTCAGCGGCGGGTCGAGAAGAGAGGACGGCTGAGTAGATAGATCTCGAGGCAGGATGAGCGAGTTAGCTGGACTGTTGGTGTACCCAGGTTTCCTCAGACGGTTGTACTTTTACATTTGGGACTGGCTTTTGCCAGCAGGTTGTATTTATTTTGGTGAGCTGGGAGAGACAGATGTATCATTTATACAGATGTATTGTATTTTATTTCCAGCTTCAGTCTGAGATGTATTAGTTTTTAGTTCAGCTCTGTTTTTATTGCTCTTTTATTATTATCTCTTATATCTGAGCAGGTTTGGCGCTTCGTGTACACGGGAAATACCGTGTGCACGGCGGATCTGTAGACGGACCCGGGTTCTGGTTTACACCCGGGGTGTGACAGATTAGGTGGTATCAGAGCTTAGGGATAGGTCATTTGGGACTTATAAAACCCTAGGCTTTTCGGCGGACCCTAGGATGTTAGTGCGTGAGAGACGCGACACTTTGCGAAAGTCGGTGATTTATTTGTTTGACTATTCCTGTGAGTGAAGAGGGATCGACATATCCTATTTTTGTGGGACAGTTATGTTGGCTGCAGACAACATAAAGTTACAAAAATAGAGGGATGTCTTTGACTTTCGCTAGATTGGGTCGAGTGTTTGGAGTGTGCTGATTTGCGGTTTTGTCGTGGTGAGCGGTGTCTCCCCGACGTTGGGCCCTGACCCGGGTGCACCTTGGTGCGGCAGTTGGGTCTGAGCTGGTTGTTTCGGGCCGGATACCCAGATTGGACTCTGAGAGCTCCGGACCCGAAGGGTAGGTGTGTTGGAGGAAGATCAGCGGCGCGGTGACACAGTTGTCGGATCAGCGCAGTGACACAGTTGTCGGATCAGCGCGGTGGCACAGTGGTCAGAGCAGCGCAGTGGCACAGTTGTCGGAGCAGCGCAGTGGCACAGTTGTCGGAGTAGCGAGTAGCCCCCTCTGTGCCGACGTTTAGTGTTGGGGCACCGAGGTAGGGTGGACAGTTGACAGCGGGTAAGCTGTGGGATTGCTTTGATCAAGTGAGCCAGTTTTGGCGGATGAGTCACCCCGATTTGTGGGATTGAGTATGGAGCGTGGCATTGTGGTTCCTTTGGATTGGGATCTACCGCCTGAGGCGAGTTCTGATTGAGGCGCTTGGCGCCGGGTGATGGAGGATAGATCAGTCGGTGGAGGCATTCCTGGTTTCTTTTTCCAGGATAGTGGATTTCTGGGACTGTCGGAGCACATATGTTACAGCGGTCGGTGTGGTGGTAGGTGTGAGTTGTTTCGGATTTTTGGGTTCGTATCTTCCTGATACGGGAGAATTCCCTTCTTGCTGGGTAGTGCTCTTGCTTCATTGCTTGGGTTAGGGGGCAGGATGGTCACCTCGCGCACGGGAGGCTTATTTTCCCGGTCGCGCTTAGCATGTGGAGGAGAGTTGTTGGTTCTGCCCGGTGCAGCTTGAGTCCTGGATTTTACCGGTAGACCTGATGGTCTTGGCTCAGCTGAGGGATGTTGTTTTGGTACTTGTTGGGCTGGCTGGTTCAGTTTTCTTTCATGGCGGTTGATTATGCCGCAAGGACAGTTTTCTTGGAGAGCTAGGCCCAGAGGTGTTGGTGTACTTGGGTTGCTTGAGGGTTATCTTCGCCTCTATAGTTTTGACCTCGGGAGCGAGGCGGGTGTTTCGCAGTGGATGAGTAGACTTTTGGCTGGTGTGGTTGAGGGACCTACGGCGGCGCTGGGACTCGGGGATACCCCCCTTTGGTTGCGAGTTCCTGGCTGTTCTCCTATTGGAGTTGTCTAGCATGTCACTAGTTTGAGAGTTGAGGACACAACTCCAGGATTCGATGTTTTGGGAAGTTTGTCAGACCATGTGTGTCGCCTTTGGGGGCGCCGGTGCTATTCGAGTTGTGGATGTTGGTTCACTTCGGCTTTGTGTGGATCCCCGAGAATTTGATGAAGTGACTATCTGGAGCTAGCACCCTTGTCGGGCATAGAGGATTTGATTTACCAGCCGTAAGGGTCCCGGGTCTTCTTGAAGGTTGATTTGCAATCTGGTTTTCTCGACTGCATATAGCTGTGTGTTGATGCCGGAGAGTTGGGGAATTACTTCTACATCCCGACGGTTTAGAGATTAGAGAGCAGAGTCTACGTGATCAGTTAGGGGACTTATATTGGATACCTTGGGAGTACAGAGGTATGGGGATCAAGCTTTTGTGTCGATGGACTTGTGGTTGGATTATCTGAGACCCTGGGAGGAGCGGATGCTTGTACCGATGCAGACTACTTGGTAGCTCGAGCGGTTAGCCCAGCTGTACTTGGATGAGGTGGTGTGGTTTTTCTGGAATGCCCGCCTCTATTTTGTTCTAGTTAGAGACCCGAGGATTGCATCGCGTCTCTGGAGGAGGTATTAGACAGCTTTGGGAGCTTGAGTGGTGGATGATTGGATATTTACCCCCTCTACTTGGTTGAGGTTCCGGATTGAGGGATGATTTTAGTTTCGAGGACGAAACTTTCTTTTAGTGGGGGAGGATGTGATGACCTGGATCTCTGCAGAGCTGTGGTGGAGTCATTGGTGGCTTATGGGAGCCTGTTTTGTGTGTCGGAGGTGTTTGTGCACCAATTGGACACAAGTGGCGGACTTCGGGCTTATTGGATCACGTGGGTGATCGGTGGACTCCGTCGGATCTGTAGAAGTGGTTTCGCGCGAAGCGAATATTAAAAATGGACTCAGCGCGAAGTTTGGACCAAGGAATACCTTTCCGGATGCCTTCGGCAAATTTTGGAGTTGGAATTTGGCAAAATGGACATCAAATTCGGATTCAGCGCGCGAAAACGGTCAAAACGGACTACCCACTTGTTATTTTTGAGCACCGGTCACTGTTCATGCCGGAACAGTGTTTCCGGCCGCCGGCGGGCGGCGGCGGCGGCGGCGGGCAGCGGCGGAGCACGGCGGACGGGCTCGGGCAGGCGGCGGAGCGGCCGCGGGCAGCGCGCGGGCGCGCGGGCAGGCGCGCGGTCCACGGGCCGTCGTGCACCAGGGGCTGGACACGTGGCAGAGTAGGAGTGGTCGGTTTAGTGGACTTGGACCACGGAGCAGGCGGGCGTGGTGTCACGCCCCGGCGTCGAAACTGCGACCCGGGCTCGCCAACAGATCCGCCGCCCATACGGGAAGCCCCGTATAGACGAAGCGACTAACCTGCAAAAGAGTATCTATACTATGCAGATATCAGAGCTGAAAGTAAAACAGCTAGAAATAAAAACTATATACAACACAAGTCCTCACCAAAAGTACAAAAGTCTCTTGAGCAGTAGAAAATAAATACAACTCTATACCTCACTACAAAGTTCGCTCAACACAAACTCTCAAAAGTAAGGGGGGTACGTCTACTCTCGGGACGACGACTGGTAGGGATCTATCTCGCGACTCCCTTACCTCGATCTGAAGAAGCAGCAACAGGAGCAGCAGGAACAGGAGTAGAAGTCCCTGCGGGGAAAACACCACGACGGGTGTGAGAACTACGTCCCAAGTAGTTCTCAGTGGGTGCCGCCAACAAGCCCGACGGACTGCCCACTAAGTCTACTAGAGGCATAAAGTAACAATATAAAACTGAAATGAAAGGGCTGGAAAAGTAACTCTACAGCTACTATGCCTCTATCTAGATGCTCAAGAAAAGTAACAGATGAAACATGATGCATCTACTAACACACACAGTAAACTCACCAAATCTAAACTGACTGCCTCAAAGGGTCCAGTCAAACCTGCGCCCACCTACTGCCGCACATCCTCAACAGGACGGGTCTACCGTAGGGTGTCCGTGACTGCCGCTAACTGGGCCAGTCAGAGGGACGGCGTCGACAAGTCGCGATAGCAAGTAACAGGCCCAACTCCGGAGTGGCTCTCGAGGGGAGCGACCCCACCGAGGAAAGTATCCGCGTATCTTTGTCGAGCTCAAATATGGCTCATGCAGGCTATAGTCCAAACCACGATCAACAAGATCGACCAACAACACCAACTCTCAACCACAAGCTGGAAGTCACACAGCTGGGGCCACCGTCCACCAGACGGCTCCCACAACAGAACACTAAACTCTCCAGAAAGACCGACACTATAAGGGTTCGGAAACCCGATAGACCGGTGCTAAGAACCCTATCAAACAAGAACAGACTCTAGGCTCCGACTATCGAAGTTCCCGATCCCTTATAGTTCGGGAAAGCAATAATCACAGTACAACTCGCAGAAGACACCAACAGGGCCCGAAAGTCCCGGGAGACCTACCCCTACAACCCTATCAAACAAGAACAGGTTCCAGGCTCGGCCCCCGTGGCTTTCGTCCCGACAGAGGAACGGCCCCTAGAACCCAGACCACTCGAATCCTTTCGAGTGGGGAGATTTACAGGAAAAAGGTGACATTTGTTATTGAAAACTAATTTGATCTGGAAGAAATCCATATTTAATGATTTTAGTTCTTTTTAGAAAAACAGTTAGAAAACAAGTGTTTTACCCAAACCCCGAAGGGCTGATGCCTTTGTCCAATCAAACAAGAACAGACTCCAGCGGCCCTTCGATGTTTGGAAGAAAACATTGGTAGACTAATATCATGTGTATGTCGAAGAGGGTTCTGGGTTTTAGGTCCGGCTAACACTAGTACACTACTGCCACTAACACAGTGGCGACGACCCAAACAGGGGAAAACAAGATCTCTCGGGTCCACCGTTTACCCCAAACGGTTCCCGATACAGACAAGCGAACCACCACATCTACCAGACTCCACTCTGCTCCCAAGCACGAGTGCAAATGCATCCCACACTATAGAGAAGTCCCGACCGCTCGGCCCACTACCCGGGCGAGGATAATACTAAGTCCAGGAATGCGACATAAAGTGTGGATGTCTAAACATAAATAACCCTAGCCCAAGTGAGGGTTTTCTACTGGTCTGGTTACACATGCAACATATGACGGGGGTGCTAGGTCAGGTTCCAACATAATAAATATTTAACATGATAGTAGGAAGCAAGAGATCACAAGATCGACAGATAAAACAAGGATCAACAATTCCTATACTCTAGCATGCTACCCAAGTCCAATCACTATCATGCATGATTCTATATCAATAGAATTAGAGCACAGTCCATAGATCTTGAAAGCAAGCCACCCACCTAAAGACGCTAACTGTCCGGAGTCGTACAGCTGAGAAAACCAGGAAAATAACAACTCTAGGTCCAACAGGTCCAGCACAGTCCACAATCCCTCCTGGGTACAACATAAGGCTACAGTTATACTTTAAATCCAATAAAATCCAGGTTTTACAAATCTGCTGGGAACAGCCCACTTACTGCAAAATTTTCACCTGTAAAACGAACTCCAAAAATTCTGATAAAAATACCACAGCGATCCTCGCGTCGATAGCTTCGAAACGGGTACCTGCACGTCCAATTCCGAGCACCGTAGGCCAAGTTACAAATTCCACAGTATCGGTGCGCACAATCCCAAAACCATTCAACTGTAAACTCTTGTACAGATAAAAGGAAAAGTGTATACCTTCGGGAAGGTCTCCAAAAATTCCAAGAAAAATCCACGATGATCCTCGCGTCGAGTAGATGAAAAAAGTCTATAAGCACGTCTTGATTCGAGACTCGTGCGCGAAGATCTCCTCAAAAGAAGGTGCTGCCCTCACCAAAATCTCACAGCAAAAAGGGTCCCAATGAGCACGAGAAAACACCTCGAAAAACGTGAAATCTGAAAATGTACGAGAAACCCAAAATCGTAGCCTCACATGTTACGAATCCAGCAGCGAAGAAATCGCTCGAAAAGATGGTCGGAGAAGGTCGGGGGAGCTCGTACACAGAAGAGCGACGGAAGAAACACCGAAGAAAGAGCATCGCGCCGCGCCAAGAAAAATCTGTAACCTCGGGATTCGAGCCTCCAAAAATTCTTAAACTCTGCAGGAAGATCAAGGATTAAGAGAGGAAAAATTCATCAAGAGAAAGCTCGGGGAGATCTTGCACCAACAGAGAGAAAAAGGGCTGCAAAGAGGGCTCGGGCTGCCTATATATAGGCCCAAAGAAACAATTCGGATAATACCGAAATTGTCCCAAGATTCGGGCGGCTACAGTGCGGCCCAGCCCGGGATTCCGGCGGCTACAGTGCGGCCCAGCCCGGATTCGGGCGCGCACAGTGCGGCCCGGCCCGGCCGGTTTCGGGCGCGCACAGTGCGGCCCGGCCCGGCCCAGCCCGCACACGGGATCCAGCCGGACGCCTGCTTGGTCCGACCCGCGCCGGCGCCCGCCACGTGTCCCCCGAACACGCCGCAGCCGTGCAAGCCGCCGCGGGGAGCGCCACGTGTCCCTGCCCGCGTCAACGCGGTAGGTGGCGCCCGCGAATCAGCGGGCGCCACGTGGCACCGCCCACGTCGCCCGCGCCTGCCCCGCGTACGGCCACCTGCCCGCGGCACCTGCCCCGAGCGCTGCGTGGACTGCGCGCGCATGCGCCCGCCAACCGGGTGCTGCCACATGGCGCGCCCCCGGTCCACGCCTCCCCGCGCACTCCCGCAGACCGAGCGCACCAGAGCTGCCCAATCAGGCGCTGCCACGTGGACACCTGCCGGTCCACGCGCCTCGCGGTGCACCCCGGCCCAATCCCCTGCGCTCCGTGGACCCAGCTGCGTGCGCCGGCCAATCAGGGCCTGCCACGTGGCTCCCCCGCCGGTCCACGGCTCCCCCATGCACCAGAAATCCAGTAAATTTTCCGGGAGTCCGTTTTTGGGCATCCGGACTCAGAATTTGGCAAACAAAAAGCCATTTTCAAGCGTTTTTCCGTGCTGAATCCATTTCCACCGTCTGTTTGGCCTAATTCTTTTTTCAAAATTTCGGCAAACCCAGTCGAAAGCCAACACAGCTAAAAAAACTTACAGGGTCCATCTGTGGCATCCCATTGATGCACCATGGGCCAGATACACCAACAACAGGTGTTCTAACAGTGGATCCATCGGAAAAATGCTGCATGGGGTTCGGGGGTCCTACACGTGGTGCATGGACCGGCGGGACACGTGGCGTCTTGCGGTTGGTGGGCTCATGGAGGCTGGGTCCACGGAGGTGCACCGGGGTGCCTCGGGTTCCGTGCCTGGCAGGGGCGCCAGGCGGCGCGTCAGGCGAGCACGTGGGCGCGGCAGGCGGGCGCTGACCGGGTGCGCGCCATGTGTCGACGTCCGCTGGTGGCCACGCGGCGCAGCGGGAGTGGTGGCTCCCGCTGTTGCCTGTTTTGTGGGCGACGTGGAGGCCCGAGGGACTTCCGGGCGCGCACAGTGTTGGGCCGGGCCCAACACTGTAGCCGCCCGAAAGTCCGGAGCGCCCGGAAATGGGGACAGGATGGGTATTATTTGAATTGTTTCTTCCTTCCTATAAATAGGCCGAGTTCAACTGAAGAGAGCTTCTTCCCTGTTCATCCTTTCACTGTGCAACCTTCAGGAGATTTCCTCCTCTCCCTAGGACGGATCCATCTGCAGATTCTAGGATTTTTCGGCGGCACGCATCTCGAGGTTTGCATTTTTACGGCGCGGCGCGACGCTCGTTCGTTTGTGGTCTTCTTCGTCGCGTTTTGGTGCGAGGACTCCCCCGGCTTACCCCGAGCACCTTTTTCTGTGATTCTTGCGCCATCGTCTTCACGACAGGTAGGGCTACGTCCCCATGTTTACTGGTTTTTCCCATTCCGATCTTTTCATGGGTTTTTCAGATCATCTTGTGACCTCATTTTCTGGGGCGGAGTTTTGGGACAGCGGTGCGGTATTTTGGCGATATCTTCGCGCACAGGCATCGGATTGGGGCGATTCAAAAGGCGTTTTGCATCTACACATCACGAGGAATATCCCCAAATTTTCTTGGAATTTTCTGAATATTTTTCGAAGGTGAAAAATATCTGTGTACAGAAGTTATTGCTACAGTTTTTTTTGAGCAGTTTAGTTCGAGGTGATTCCCTTGTCGGATTTGTTTCTCAGTGTAGGAAACTCGGATTTGAGCGTGCAGGTAGTCGTTTCGACGGGTTCGTCGCGAGGATCGTGACAGTATTTTTTCTTGGATTTTTCCAGGCACTTCTCATAGGTAAAAACAGGGAAACATTGGACTGTTGTGTTTGGGGCAGATTTTTGTGTGAGCATTGTATGTTATTTATGTATGTTCTTTTGGGAATTTTGTACAGCGATCGCGGCGGCTTATCAGTTTGGGCGAGAGCACTATTTGGACTTGGAATTAGCGATCGAGGTGGGTGGTTGTTGTTTACCTCTATTTTGACATGCTCACTAGGAATATTAGAGTGATCCCTTTATTTGGACATGCATGCTTAAGTTATATAAATTGTGAGCCTATCATATGGAAAATACTATTGTGGATATTGATAGTGGTTGGGACTTATACATGTGGGTATGGATGGAATGTTAGCGTTTAACCTTGCATGTGGATTGGAATATTTATTTTGGACTTTATGATTATCCTGTTAGTGGTTGGTACTATTTAAGGACTTTATGACATGCATAGGTGGATAGTGATGCTTTATCATGGAACATGGATTATAGACATGTGTGGTTGGATAATGTTTTAGCATGATGGTTATATCTATGCGGAGTTATTAATTATTACACATGTGGAACCACTATTGGACACCTTTTCCTCTATTTCCTTGAGAACACTTGCATGCTTGTTTGGACATCTAGATAGGCCATCTTTTATTGCTACACTTTCATGCTGGAACTTGACTTAGGAGAAACCTTGTTTGTTTCTTTTCTCCTTTCGTTAGTCAGGTGGTAATTGTTGCTCGGGTTTGAGCAAGGGTTTGGGATAGTGTAGCCGGGGCCTGGATTATGGATCATGGGTTTTGGCGGCGACCGCGGATATTGGGCGGTTGACCGGATGTCGGATATAGGACATCGGTGATAGGGCATGATTATGGACTAGAGGGTTTTGTGGCAACCGCGGATAGTAGGCGGTTGACCAGATGTCGGATGTGGGACATGATTGTGATTGTGGGTTATTCCGGCGACCGCGGATATTGGGCGGTTGACCGGAGGTCGGTTGTTAGACCTGGTCGTGGATTGTGGGGTATTGCGGCAATCGCGGATATTGGGCGATTGACCGGATGGTTACTCTTGCATCTGATTGGGAATCAGTTTTCTTTTAGTGGAAGGTTGTGTTCCACTGGGGCTTTATAGTTGTGATCCAATCCTGCTTTTATCACACCGGCGCGGTTATTGCCCGGTGATGCTTTTACCACACCGGCGCGGTTATTGCCCGGTGATGCTTTCCTCGTGTGGGTCGCTCCCCTCGAGTTCCCCTCCGGAGGCCGGGGCCAGACAGTTATGGACAGTTTTGCTATCACATCGGCGCGGCTTATTTGCCCGATGATGAGGGCGGCAGCAGGAATTTTGCTATCACATCGGCGCGGCTTATTTGCCCGATGATGAGGGCGGTACAGATTGGGTTCATCTGGGACGGTTGGTTATTGTTGCATACAGTTATTCCAGTCTAGGACTGTACTTTAGAGGCATAGTAGTGGTAGATTTCCCTTTTGCAGCGGTTTCATTTCCTACCACTCTTCTTTCCTTTTTGCCTCTGGTAGACCTAGTGGGTGTGTCAGAGTTTGAGGTTTTACCCACTAGGGGAGGCTACTGGTTTACTAGTAGTTCTCACCCCCATTCTTCTTTCCTCTTTTTCTTCTTCCTTGTTTTGCAGTATCTTCTGCGGGTGCTGCTGGGCTTTCAGCGGCGGGTCGAGGAGAGAGGACGGCTGAGTAGATAGATCTCGAAGCAGGATGAGCGAGTTAGCTGGACTGTTGGTGTACCCAGGTTTCCTCAGACGGTTGTACTTTTACATTTGGGACTGGCTTTTGCCAGCAGGTTGTATTTATTTTGGTGAGCTGGGAGAGACAGATGTATCATTTATACAGATGTATTGTATTTTATTTTCAGCTTCAGTCTGAGATGTATTAGTTTTTAGTTCAGCTCTGTTTTTATTGCTCTTTTATTATTATCTCTTATATCTGAGCAGGTTTGGCGCTTCGTGTACACGGAAAATACCGTGTGCACGGCGTATCTGTAGACGGACCCGGGTTCTGGTTTACACCCGGGGCGTGACACGTGGCGCCCGCTCATTGGCGGGCGCCAACCGCCATCCTGTGCGGGGATGGGCCACGTGGCAGCCTGTGAGTGGCGCGCACAGCTGTTTGCTGTTTGGCGGGCCACGTGGCATCACCGGGAGGATTCGGGCGTGAACAGTGTTGGGCCGGGCCCAACACTGTAGCAGCCCGAATGTTCCGGGCGCCCGAAAGTTGGGCCCAAAAGCCCAATGAGAGGATTTTTGGCTTTTTCCCGGGTTGAGGCCTACAAATAGGCCAATGGCACTTCATTTTCGGGCTTTTCCAGAGCTTGTTAACCTAAGTGCCCTTCATCAAAGTTTTTCCTCATCTTGTTTTGCATATTTCGGTGGAAGCTCAGAATTTTTGGAGCCCGCGGCGTCAACGATTTCGGCAGCGTAGCGCAGTGCGACGAATTACTGTTAGAAGCCCGTTTTCGTCGCACTTCTGTCTGGGAGGTCTACAGAGCTACCCCGACGGTATTTTTAGACGATTTCTGTGGCGGTGTTTTCATCGGAGGTATATCTACAATTTTTGTGCTGACCACATTTTCCAGATTTGAGCTTTTATTGGGGTTTTGGGTACATTTTTAACCCCTTTTGCGGCTGGTGGACTTTTAGACAGCACCTTCTTGTCGGATTTTTATCTCCACATCCGGACATCGGAATTCGACGTTTAAGGACTCTATCGACATCTAATCTTCGCGAGGATCGCTGTAATATTTTTATTGAGATTTTTGGAGTTTGTTTTACAGGTGAAAATTTCTCATTAATGGGACTGTTTCCAGCAGAATTGTAAAACTTGGATTTTATGGAATTAAGTGTAACTTTGGATGTATTTTTGTACCCAGGAAGTGTTGATCTGTGTTCCTGTACTGTTGGATTAATGGGTGAGTAGAGATATCTGTTTCTGGGTATTCTCAGCTGTACGACTCCGGACAGTTAGCACCTTCAGGTGGGTGGCTTTGCTTTCAGGATCTATGAACTGTGTACTAATTCTACTTATGTAGAATCATATTGCATGATAGTGATTGGACTTGGTAGCATGCTAGAATTTGAATGTTAATATTCTTTGTATTAGTGTGATGATCTTGTGATCTTATTGCTTCCTACAACTTGTTAATTATTGATATCTTGGAACTTGACCTAGCACCCCCGCCATATGCAGCATGTTCAGCCAGACTGTAGAAAACATCAACTTGGGCTAGGTTTTTATTTGCTCTAGACATTCCCACATCACTATTTTATATGTCATTCTGGACTTAGCTTTTCTCACCCGGGTTGTGGGCTGGGAGGTCGGGTTGTTGTGGGATGCATTTACACTCGTGTTTGGGGACCGAGTGGTGTTGATAGCAGTCTGTAGATCAGGGTTCTTTGGGAGAGTGACAGTGTTTGTAGATCTGGGTTCTTTGGGAGCTGTCAGAGTGACAGTGAGTCTCGGCTGTGTAGATTCCAGCCTGTGAGTGAGACAGTGTTTTGTTGGTTTTAGCCGATCTTGTTGATCGAGGATTTGGATCATAGCCTGCATGAGCCACATTTGAGCTCGACAGTGATGCGCGGGTACTTTACTCGGTGGGGTCGCGCCCCTCGAGTGCCACTCTGGAGTTGGGCCTGATACTTCTATCGCGACTTGTCGACGCATTTGTCCCTCTGGCTGGGCCAGTTTTGGCAGTCACGGACATCGTCCCTCTGGCTGGGCCAGTTTTGGCAGTCACGGACGCCCTACGTAAGTTCGGTCCTCCGGGATGTAACGGCAGTAGGTAGGCGTAGGTTTGACTGGACCCGATGTGGCAGTTAGTTTAGATTGGGTGATCTGAGTTGAGGGTTAGTTGTGGCATCATGTTCTTCCTGTTCCACTCTTTGAGCATCTAGATAGAGCCATAGTAGCTGTAGACTTTACTTTTCCAATTTTTCCTTATAGCACTGCATATGTTACTTTATGCCTCTAGTAGACTTAGTGGGCAGACCGTCGGGCTTGTTGGCGGCACCCACTGAGAACTACTGTGGGAGGTAGTTCTCACACCCGTCGTGGTGTATTTTTCCCCAGGGACTTCTGCTCAGGTTCCTGCTGCTCCAGTTGCTGATTCTACTCCTTCTGACCGAGGTGAGGGAGTCGCGAGATAGATCACTTCCAGTCATCCTCTGAGAGAGAGTAGATGTACCCCTTACCAGGTTTTTGAGAGAGTTATGTTGAGCGACCCTTGTAGTGAGGTATCGAGTTGTACCTTTCCTTTACTGAAGAGAGAGACTTATTTATTTTGGTGAGGACTTTGTTGTATTATTTGGAGTTGTAGTTGTATTTATATCTTTTATTTCAGCATTTTACATTTTCAGCTCTGATATCTGTTAGTGTAGATGTTTCTTTTGCAGGTTAGTCGCTACGTCTATACGGGGCTTCCCGTATGGGCGGCGGATCTGTTGGTGAGCCCGGGTCGCAGTTTCGACCCCGGGGCGTGACACCGCTAACAGATCCGCCGCCCATACGGTGAACCCCGTATAGACGAAGCGTCTAACCTGCAAAAAGAAGGATACTAAAGCTATACAGATATCAGAGCTGAAAAGTAAACTACTGAAAAACTAAAATCCAATCACTGTACAACTGAAAATAAAGATACAATATCCATCTCCCAAAAATGATCATATACAAAATTCTCTGATATAAAAACGCATAACTCTATAGGGAGGTAAACCCAATAATACATCAGTGTACAGGCTCTCAGTACAAGTCAGATCCTCACAATACAAATGTCTCTCAAAAGTAAAAACAAAAAAAACCAACTGCTGACTGTGCTAATAGATCTCCAATGAAGGGGTACCGCTACTGCTACTCTCCAAAGACAGGTAGGGATCTAGCTCGTGACTCCCTCGCCTCGATCAGCAACAAAAGGAT
Organism: Tillandsia leiboldiana; assembly: GCA_029204045.2. NCBI lineage: Eukaryota > Viridiplantae > Streptophyta > Magnoliopsida > Poales > Bromeliaceae > Tillandsia > Tillandsia leiboldiana. The sequence goes on from CM055060.1 coordinate 5,852,011, forward strand.
CAGCAACTGGAAAGTAGGTCACTGGGAAAAAAAATACACCACAGCGGGTGTGAGAACTACATCCCACAGTAGTTCTCAGTGGGTACCGCAACCAAACCCGACGGTCTGCCCACTGAGTCTACTAGAGGCATAAGATAACAGAAAACTGAAGAAAGGAAAGCTGGAAATAACTCTACAGCTATCATGCCTCTATCTACTATACTCAAAGGGTGATACAGATGAAAATGATGCATCGGCTCAAACCCAGTATACTCAATCAACCCAATCACAGTGACTGCCACATAGGGTCCAGTCAAACCTGCGCCTACCTACTGCCGCACATCCACAAGAGGACGGGTCTACCGTAGGGCGTCCGTGACTGCCAAAACTGGCACAGCCAGAGGGACTGCGTCGACAAGTCACGATAGCAAAGTAACAGGCCCAACTCCGGAGTGGCACTCGAGGGGTGTGACTCCACCGAGGAAAGTATCCGCGCATCTCTGTCGAGCTCAACATGGCTCATGCAGGCTATAGTCCAAATCCACGATCAACAAGATCGACAGTAACTAACATCACCTCTCTAACTCACTGGCTGAAAATACTCACAGCCGGGACCACCGTCAACCCAACGGCTCCCACAACAGAACACCAAACTCACTGATAACATAGAAAGGACCGACACCATAAGGGTTCGGAAACCCGGATAGGTCGGCGCCTAGAACCCCAATCAAATAAGAACAGACTCCAGGCTCCGCCTATCGAAGTTCCCGACCCCCTTACAGTTCGGGAACACGATAACCTCGGTACAACATGCGGAAGACACCAACCAAGGTCCGAAAGTTCCGGGAGACCAACACCTACAACCCTATCAAACAAGAACAGGTTCCAGGCACGACCCTTGTAGCTTTCGTCCCGAAAAGGAACGGCCCCTAGAACCCAGATCTCCCAAACTCTCTCGGGTGAGAGAGTTGTAATAAAAAGATGACAGTTATTACTGAAAACTATTTTAATATGAGAAACCCAATTTAATATATTTTAGTTCTTTAATAAAAATCAGTTCAAATAAGTTTTATTTTCCAAACCCCGAAGGGCTATTGCCTTCACCCAAATCAGACAAGAACAGGCTCCGGCGACCCGCTCGAAGTTTGGAAGGAAAATATTAGTTTACAAAAATTATATGTGTCAAAAAAACAGTCTGGGTTCTAGGTCCTGCTAACACTGGTATACTACTGCCACTAATGTAGGTTTATATATAGGATCCACAAGGATCTAAATAGGTACTATCAAACAACTAGAGGGGGGTTGAATAGGTGTAATACTTATAAAACCAAATCTCAGTGCAAAATAAAAACCAATGCGGAAAATAAAAACAGCACACCGAGATATACGTGGAAACTCCAATCCAGGAGAAAAACCACGGGACCAACACGCAATAACAATCCACTAAGAATAGAAGAATAACAAGGTGATTACCGACTCCACGGACTCAAACCCCTCCTTCAGCTTCTTCGGACCTTGCGCTCACCGATTGGATGTCCACGCAATAACAATCCACTAAGAAAAGAAGAATAACAAGGTGATTACCGTCTCCACGGATTTAACCCCTCCTTCAACTTCTTTGGACCTTGCGCTCCAACGATTGCACATCCACTGCACACGTTCGAATCCACGAACGCCACTCGAATCCACGAGCACACGTTTCGAATCCACGAAATGCCTTTAGCACACCCGAATCCACGATGCCACGTCGAATCCACGACGCAAACTCATCCGGTAAGAATATTGGCTTCGATGGTGATCCTTTGCTTAGATTATCGATGAAGATCCATGGGAAAACTCTCTAAGCAAAGATTAGATCAATTCGACAAAAGATTTGTTCTTGAAAGAACCGTCGAATTGACCTAAAAGAGGCTATAAAGAAGAACGATAAAAACCTAGCCTCTAGGGTTGCTCTCAAGTGTTTAATTAATTAATCGGTCGTGCTCCCCACGTTTTTGAGAAACCCTAAATGTCTATTTATAGTTTAGAAACCTTTGGAAAGAGATAAGAATCAAAAACTTACCTTATCTGGAAATTTTCAGGACGGCGATCCGGATCGGATTTACTGCGATCCGGATCGTCGTAGCGAGTCAGACAATTCCAGAAAAACAAGGGTTCGGGATCCGGATTGAAATGCCCGATCCGGATCGTTCATGTATTCCAACAAAAACCCATGTTCGGGGTCCGGATCGAAATGACCTTTGATCCGGATCGGATTTGCCAATGAACAAGCACCCTTCGGGATCCAGATTGGACTGTCTGATCCGGATCCTGAACATGTCCCATGTCCAGTTTTTGATTTTTATGCAATTAAAAATTCATCCAAGTGTTTCTACACTATAAGAAAGTATTCGGATCACCAAAATTATTTAGTTAACCATACCTGATCCTTTTGAATACTTTCTTCTTGAGATTGATGTAACTGATCCACAATTCTTCAACTTCAATCTCCGAGACTCAAGACACTGAGTGTCAACTTGAGCTCTTGTTGAGTCTTCTCTAAGTCTTTGATTGCTGATTGACAATTTGATCCCTTTAAGACTCCGACTCAACTTACTGACTTGACTCACGAAATATGCCAACACCAAAATGCCGTAACAATCTCCCCCTTTGGCAATTTCGTGACAAAACCCAAAAATACATAAAAGCGCTTAAGTCACTCATCTTAAACCAAAAAATCGAAACTCAATGTCATCACCAAAACATTGACTTTCTTTGCGTGAAAGATCCAATAAACAAAAATACATTTGAACCAGTCTTAGAACAAACTCTATGACTTAGGACTTGGAGTCTTAAAGTGATGTAGATCCTGCAAAAACAAAACTCCAAACAAATCAAAAGTCAGTCGTTAGAAATTAAATGTAAATCCTACATTTGATTCGTCCTTTTGGTTCTTTTGTTTTTCGGCTCCTTTTTCTCATCTCCTTTCTTTTTCTCGATGATCTCATCTCCGTCTCCCCCTATCTCGATGATCTCATCTCTGTCTCCCCCCTATCTCGATGATCTCTTCTCCCCTATTTCTCTCTTCTCCCCTATTTCTCTTCTCCCCCTTTTTGTCACAAATTGTCAAACAGTGAACATACTAGACAAAAGGAAATCACTAACAGCATTAGTCCATAGTGAAAGAGAGATAAAAGCTCAGTTCCGGTATATAACAAAAACTTAGATTGCGTACCGGTACTCGAACGCAAAAATCAAATAATTTCTTGAAACAAATCCAGATTTTGAAATATTTGAATTACCGATTTGTATTCCATCAAGAAAACAATTTAAGTGCTTGAGAATAATATGAGATCACATAGATGTCATTCAATCCAATTAATTTCACAAAAATTAAAAAGATTTACTCCGAAATCATGAAAAACAAAGTTAAAACATTATAAACCGTTTTTTCACCTTATATACGTCAAACACAAGTCATCAAAAATAATCTTGAGATCCAAAGTCTATCAAGATGTAACGGATGTACAAAGATGACTTACAGAGATTTCCAAATGACATCAATTTGATTTCTTACCCTTTCAAATTTGAGATAAGCACTAAAATACCTAAGGGTGGCTCTTTGAGCATCTTTCAACTATCCCACCTTATACCAACCAGGAGATTGTTCAGAATATAAGAACTTTGAATATGAATCTCCAAATGCTTCAACTAAACAAAATTTCATAAAATATTTTTCAAGCATCCAAAACATGTGGCAACTTTTTCCAACATGTGGTGGTAGTTTTCACACTCCTTTCGGATGTAACTCTTTCCACATCTTTTACAATTCATTTATTTACCCTTGTAAGAATGCAATCTCTTACGTGAAAGAATTAAATTCCAAATTTTAGTCTATCGGTTGTCTCACGTTTATCACAATGAATTCACCCAATCGAGATAGAATAATCATCTAAAGATCACACATGATTTCTAAAATTTGATGAATATAATTATCAACAACTCCTATAATGAAATATCTTCAAGAATTATGATTATGGAGTAAAGTTGATAATTCAAATAAAATTAAATTGGAGTGATTGAAAGTGAAAACCCTTTTTATTCAATGCACTTGTTCGTTAAAATCCTTTTGTTTAAAAAAACAAAACATAAAACGAAGAGCATTGAAAATATGTAATGCAGAGATTCAGAAAAATATGAAAGAAAAACCAATCAAAGCATTACATACAGTCATAAGCTATTTAGAAACTTAAGACAAGGAAAGATATCACCTTTCCGAATCCAAAATTGTCGAATTTTGGGTTGTCTTGATTCATTGTGGTTGGGAGATGATAGCTTTAACTGTTGGTCCACCTTAGGTCTTTCCCTCGTAATGCTCCACTTGTATGATTGATGATGTGGCTCGGACCTTTGGTGGGTTGAGTGAACTCCTTTGACTTGATGTGTCTTTTGATTCCGTTGAGTTCGCTCCGTAGATGAAGTTGCCGAAGAATTCTTCTTTCTCTTTTTCGGGCACGTCTTCACCAAATGTCCTTCAAGTCCACATAAGTGACAAGTTCTTCCTTTCAATTTATTATGGAACTAGAAGCATGCACAGTTTGGTCCTTTTTGAAACCCAAACCAGCCTTGCTTGTTTGACCTAATCCGGATATACAATCAAATTTCCTTGGAACCGATTGAAAGCCTTTGTATGTCGGATTTAAGTTGATGAACTTGCTTGGTCAAGCTTGGTTGGTGACATGAATCTCCTCAAACTGTTTTTCTAGAAAATCAATCTTGTAATATGGGAATTAACGATCGTTTCCGATTGATTTATCTTTTCTTGGAGGATTTTATTATTATCCAATAAAAGCTCTCGTTCCTCCTCGAGATCATGAAGTTTGATCTTTAAAGCATGATTCTCGTCTTGATTCTCAAGTCGTTGCTTCCTCAACTTCTTGATATGCTTGGCCATCTTCTTAGATTCCGCAAGAAGTTGTTGATATGCCTCAACGAGTTCTTCTTCGTCCGACTCCCCCTCACTTGATGACTCTCCGCCGGATGTTGATGTTTCATGCAAAATCAAAGGAATAGAGTCAGTGACTAAAGATGATAAACAAACATTAGAAGAGGGAATTTGAGAGGCATGTAAGGCAACGACTTTTTCCTCTTTACTTGAGGTCGATTCATTAGAAGTAGAATCGTCCCAAGTTTTCGCTTGCAAAGCCTTCTTTTTATATGATTTCGGAGAAGGACAATCCGTTGAAAAATGGCCGTAGCCTTTGCATCGATAGCATTGGATTTCCCCTTCGAAATCATCTTTTTCTTTTTCTTTAGAAGGTTTTGCAAAGCTTTTGAGGTTAGAGGATTTAGAACCCGATGATCCTTTAGATGGTTTCGTGGATGAAGATCCATCGGTTCGATTCTTCCAAAATTTCCGACGAAATTTCTTTGTGATCCGCGCCAATTGTTCTTCAAAATCGGCAAAAGAGATTTCATCGTCGGAACTTGATTCGCTATCTTCTTCCTTTGTTGATTTGAATGCAATACCTGTAAGCTTAGAAGAAGACTTGGAAGAAACTTGATTAGTAGGAAAAGTCATTTCATAAGTTTGCAAAGCACCTACTAATTCCTCTACACTCATCTCATCCGGATGACTAACGGTTTCAATGGCGGTAACCTTTGCCCTAAACCGTTCCGGAAGAGTCCGAAGTATCTTTCTTACAATTTTCGACTCCGGGATCTTTTCTCCTAAATTAGCACATGTATTTATTACATCTTGAAGTCTAGTGTAATAATCTGTAAACAATTCATGCTCTTCCATATGAATAGAGTCAAATTGACTTGTAAGCATCTGGAGCTTTTGAATTTTTACAAGATTAGTACCCTCATGTGTAATTTTGAGAATATCCCAAATTTCCTTCGCGGTTTCACACGCGGAAATTCGTGTGAACTCAGTCGAGGAAAGAGAATTAAATAAAGCGTTCATACCTTTCCCATTGTAAGAAGATCTTTCAAATTCCTCTTTGGACCATCTAGAGCGAGGTTTTGGGGTAGTAGAATTTCCTACTTCCTCAACAGGATGCACCCAACCGTATTCCACGGATTGCCATACCCGCTCATCAATTGCGATGAGAAAAGCTCTCATCCGCACTTTCCAATAAGCATAATTAGTCCCATCAAAAAGAGGAGGTCTATAAATATTACCACTTTCACCCACATGATAGATAAACCTAAAACCCGCTCTGATACCAATTGTAGGTTTTATATAGGATCCACAAGGATCTAAATAGGTACTATCAAACAACTAGAGGGGGGGTGAATAGGTGTAATACTTATAAAACCAATCTCAGTGCAAAATAAAAACCAATGCGGAAAATAAAAACAGCACACCGAGATATACGTGGAAACTCCAATCCAGGAGAAAAACCACGGGACCAACACGCAATAACAATCCACTAAGAATAGAAGAATAACAAGGTGATTACCGACTCCACGGACTCAACCCCTCCTTCAGCTTCTTCGGACCTTGCGCTGACCGGTTGGATATCCACGCAATAACAATCCCTAAGAAAAGAAGAATAACAAGGTGATTACCGTCTCCACGGATTTAACCCCTCCTTCAATTTCTTGGACCTCGCGCTCCACCGATTGCACGTCCACTGCACACGTTCGAATCCACGAACGCCACTCGAATCCACGAGCACACGTTTCGAATCCACGAAACGCCTTTAGCACACCGAATCCACGATGCCACGTCGAATCCACGACGCAAACTCAGTCGATAAGAATATTGACTTCGATGGTGATCCTTTGCTTAGATTATCAATGAAGAACCGTAGAAAAATCTCTAAGCAAAGATTAGATCAATTCGACAAAAGATATGTTCTTGAAAGAACCGTCGAATTGACCTAAAAGAGGCTATAAAGAAGAACGATAAAAACCTAGCCTCTAGGGTTGCTCTCAAGTGTTTTATAAATTGATCGGCCGTAGCTCCCACGTTTTTGAGAAACCCTAAATGTCTATTTATAGTTTAGAAACCTTTGGAAAGAGATAAGAATCAAAAACTTACCTTATCTGGAAATTTTCAGGACGGCGATCCGGATCGGATTTACTGCGATCCGGATCGTCGTAACGAGATTGACGATTCCAGAAAAACAGGGTTCGGGATCCGGATTGCAATGCCCGATCCGGATCGTTCATAATTCAGCAAAAACCCATGTTCGGGATCCGGATCGAAATGCCTTGGATCCGGATCGATTTGCCAATGAACAAGCACCCTTCGGGATCCGGATTGGCTCTGATCCGGATCCTGAACATGTCCCATGTCCAGTTTTTGATTTTTATGCAATTAAAAATTCATCCAAGTGTTTCTACACTATAAGAAAGTATTCGGATCACCAAATTATTTAGTTAAACATACCTGATCCTTTTGAATACTTTCTTCTTGAGATTGATGTAACTGATCCACAATTCTTCAACTTCAATCTTCAAGACTCAAGACACTGAGTGTCAACTTGAGCTCTTGTTGAATCTTCTCTAAGTCTTTGATTGCTGATTGACAATTTGATCCCTTTAAGACTCCGACTCAACTCACTGACTTGACTCACGAAATATGCCAACACCAAAATGCCGTAACAACTAACACAGTGGCGACATATAAAACAAGGAAACAAGACATCTCGGGACCACCGTTTCCCCCAAACGGCTCCCGCCACCATAAAAGACCAACTACATCTACCAGATTCCACTCTGCTCCCAGCACGAGTGTAACATGCATCCCACACTAAAAGGAAACCCGACCACTCGGCCCACTATCGGGCGAGGATAACACCTAGTCCAGGAATAGAATAAGAAGTGTGGATGCCTAAAGCATAACTAAACCTAGCCCAAGTGAGTTTTCTACTGGTCTGGTGACACTGCAACATATGACGGGTGCGAGGTCCAAGGTCAATAATAGCAATTCATTTACTAAGGCCAGGTCAGGAACATGATCACGTATATCACAATAACACAGGAAAGATGGCCTCTCTCTCTCTCTACATACAACTCTAATCATCCTCAGGCATGTATGTTTCCCGATATAATAGAAGTACGTAATAGTCCATTGTTTTTTGGAGCGAAGCAATCCACCGGAAAATTGCTAATGGATCCAATGTCCCCAAAAAGGCTGACGCTCACGGAGATAATCCTCGAATTCACCTGTGCCAACGGGTCCAAAACGCCCAAAAACTCCTCCTGGG
>CM055060.1:5860290-6064894 GCA_029204045.2 Tillandsia leiboldiana
GTTCCAGGCACGACCCTTGTAGCTTTAGGTCACGAAAGGAACGGCCCCTAGAACACGGATCTCCAAACTTCTCTCGGGTGAGAGAGTTGTAATAAAAAGATGACAGTTATTTCCTTTTGCAAATATTGTAAGATGAGAAACCTCAATTTATATATTTATCTTAATAAAATCAGTTCAAAATAAGTTTTTATTGTCAAACCCCGAAGGGCTATGCCTTCCCCAAATCAGACAATAAAGGCTCCGGCGACCCGCTTCGAAGTTTGGAAGGAAAATAGTAGTTACAAAAATATATGTGTCAAAAAACATGTCTGGGTTCTAGGTCTGCTAACACTGGACTCTACGCCACTATGTAGGTTTTATATAGGATCCACAAGGATCTAAATAGGTACTATCAAACAACTAGAGGGGGGTGAATAGGTGTAATACTTATAAAACAAATCTCAGTGCAAAATAAAAACCAATGCGGAAAAAAAACAGCACACCGAGATATACGTGGAAACTCCAATCCAGGAGAAAAAACCACGGGACCAACACGCAATAACAATCCACTAAGAATAGAAGAATAACAAGGTGATTACCGACTCCACGGACTCAAACCCCTCCTTCGCTTCTTCGGACCTTGCGCTCACCGATTGGATGTCCACGCAATAACAATCCACTAAGAAAAGAAGAATAACAAGGTGATTACCGTCTCCACGGATTTAACCCTCCTTCAACTTCTTCGGACCTTGCGCTCCAACGATTGCACGTCCACTGCACACGTTCGAATCCACGAACGCCACTCGAATCCACGAGCACACGTTTCGAATCCACGAAACGCCTTTAGCACACCGAATCCACGATGCCACGTCGAATCCACGACGCAAACTCAGCCGGTAAGAATATTGGCTTCGATGGTGATCCTTTGCTTAGATTATCATGAAGATCCATGGGAAAAATCTCTAAGCAAAGATTAGATCAATTCGACAAAAGATATGTTCTTGAAAGAACCGTCGAATTGACCTAAAAGAGGCTATAAAGAAGAACGATAAAAACCTAGCCTCTAGGTTGCTCTCAAGTGTTTATAATTGATCGGCCGTGCTCCCCACGTTTTTGAGAAACCTAAATGTCTATAGTTATAGTTTAGAAACCTTTGGAAAGAGATAAGAATCAAAAACTTACCTTATCTGGAAATTCAGGGACGGCGATCCGGGATCGGATTTACTCGATCCGGATCGTCGTACGCGAGTCAGACAATTCCAAGAAAAACAAGGGTTCGGGATCCGGATTGAAATGCCCGATCCGGATCGTTAATGTATTCCAACAAAAAACCCATGTTCGGGGTCCGGATCGAAATGACCCTTTGATCCGGATCGGATTTGCCAATGAACAAGCACCCTTCGGGATCCAGATTGGACTGTCTGATCCGGATCCTGAACATGTCCCCATGTCCAGTTTTTGATTTTTATGCAATTAAAAATTCATCCAAGTGTTTCTACACTATAAGAAAGTATCGGATCACCAAAATTATTTAGTTAACCATACCTGATCCTTTTGAATACTTTCTTCTGAGATTGATGTAACTGATCCACAATTCTTCAACTTCAATCTCCGAGACTCAAGACACTGAGTGTCAACTTGAGCTCTTGTTGAGTCTTCTCTAAGTCTTTGATTGCTGATTGACAATTTGATCCCTTTAAGACTCCGACTCAACTTACTGACTTGACTCACGAAATATGCCAACACCAAAATGCCGTAACAATCTCCCCCTTTGGCAATTTCGTGACAAAACCCAAAAATACATAAAAGCGCTTAAGTCACTCATCTTAAACCAAAAAATCGAAACTCAATGTCATCACCAAAACATTGACTTTCTTTGCGTGAAAGATCCAATAAACAAAAATACATTTGAACCAGTCTTAGAACAAACTCTATGACTTAGGACTTGGAGTCTTAAAGTGATGTAGATCCTGCAAAAACAAAACTCCAAACAAATCAAAAGTCAGTCGTTAGAAATTAAATGTAAATCCTACATTTGATTCGTCCTTTTGGTTCTTTTGTTTTCGGCTCCCTTTTTCTCATCTCCTTTCTTTTTTCTCGATGATCTCATCTCCGTCTCCCCCTATCTCGATGATCTCATCTCTGTCTCCCCCTATCTCGATGATCTCTTCTCCCCTATTTCTCTCTTCTCCCCTATTTCTCTTCTCCCCCTTTTTGTCACAAATTGTCAAACAGTGAACATACTAGACAAAAGGAAATCACTAACAGCATTAGTCCATAGTTGAAAGAGAGATAAAAGCTCAGTTCCGGTATATAACAAAACTTAGATTGCGTACCGGTACTCGAACGCAAAAATCAAATAATTTCTTGAAACAAATCCAGATTTTGAAATATTTGAATTACCGATTTGTATTCCATCAAGAAAACAATTTAAGTGCTTGAGAATAATATGAGATCACATAGATGTCATTCAATCCAATTAATTTCACAAAAATTAAAAAGATTTACTCCGAAATCATGAAAAACAAAGTTAAAACATTATAAACCGTTTTTCACATTATATACGTCAAACACAAGTCATCAAAAATAATCTTGAGATCCAAAGTCTATCAAGATGTAACGGATGTACAAAGATGACTTACAGAGATTTCCAAATGACATCAATTTGATTTCTTACCCTTTCAAATTTGAGATAAGCACTAAAATACCTAAGGGTGGCTCTTTGAGCATCTTTCAACTATCCCACCTTATACCAACCAGGAGATTGTTCAGAATATAAGAACTTTGAATATGAATCTCCAAATGCTTCAACTAAACAAAATTTCATAAAATATTTTTCAAGCATCCAAAACATGTGGCAACTTTTTCCAACATGTGGTGGTAGTTTTCACACTCCTTTCGGATGTAACTCTTTCCACATCTTTTACAATTCATTTATTTACCCTTGTAAGAATGCAATCTCTTACGTGAAAGAATTAAATTCCAAATTTTAGTCTATCGGTTGTCTCACGTTTATCACAATGAATTCACACAATCGAGATAGAATAATCATCTAAAGATCACACATGATTTCTAAAATTTGATGAATATAATTATCAACAACTCCTATAATGAAATATCTTCAAGAATTATGATTATGGAGTAAAGTTGATAATTCAAATAAAATTAAATTGGAGTGATTGAAAGTGAAAACCCTTTTTATTCAATGCACTTGTTCGTTAAAATCCTTTTGTTTAAAAAAACAAAACATAAAAACGAAGAGCATTGAAAATATGTAATGCAGAGATTCAGAAAAATATGAAAGAAAAACCAATCAAAGCATTACATACAGTCATAAGCTATTTAGAACTTAAGACAAGGAAAGATATCACCTTTCCGAATCCAAAATTGTCGAATTTTGGGTTGTCTTGATTCATTGTGGTTGGGAGATGATAGCTTTAACTGTTGGTCCACCTTAGGTCTTTCCCTCGTAATGATCCACTTGTATGATTGATGATGTGGCTCGGACCTTTGGTGGGTTGAGTGAACTCCTTTGACTTGATGTGTCTTTTGATTCCGTTGAGTTCGCTCCGTAGATGAAGTTGCCGAAGAATTCTTCTTTCTCTTTTTCGGGCACGTCTTCACCAAATGTCCTTCAAGTCCACATAAGTGACAAGTTCTTCCTTTCAATTTTATTATGGAACTAGAAGCATGCACAGTTTGGTCCTTTTTGAAACCCAAACCAGCCTTGCTTGTTTGACCTAATCCGGATATACAATCAAATTTCTTGGAACCGATTGAAAGCCTTTGTATGTCGGATTTAAGTTGATGAACTTGCTTGGTCAATGCTTGTTTGGTGACATGAATCTCCTCAAACTATTTTTCTAGAAAACCAATCTTGTTAATATGGGAATTAACGGTCGTTTCCGATTGATTTATCTTTTCCTGGAGGATTTATTATTATCCAATAAAAGCTCTCGTTCCTCCTCGAGATCATGAAGTTTGATCTTTAAAGCATGATTCTCGTCTTGATTCTCAAGTCGTTGCTTCCTCAACTTCTTGATATGCTTGGCCATCTTCTTAGATTCCGCAAGAAGTTGTTGATATGCCTCAACGAGTTCTTCTTCGTCCGACTCCCCCTCACTTGATGACTCTCCGTTGGATGTTGATGTTTCATGCAAAATCAAAGGAATAGAGTCAGTGATTAAAGATGATAAACAAACATTAGAAGAGGGAATTTGAGAAGCATGTAAGGCAACGACTTTTTCCTCTTTACTTGAGGTCGATTCATTAGAAGTAGAATCGTCCCAAGTTTTCGCTTTGCAAAGCCTTCTTTTTATATGATTTCGGAGAAGGACATTCCGTTGAAAAATGGCCGTAGCCTTTGCATCTATAGCATTGGATTTTCCCTTCGAAATCATCTTTTTCTTTTTCTTTAGAAGGTTTTGCAAAGCTTTTGAGGTTAGAGGATTTAGAACCCGATGATCCTTTAGAAGGTTTCGTGGATGAAGATCCATCGGTTCGATTCTTGCAAAACTTCCGACGAAATTTCTTTGTGATCCGCGCCAATTGTTCTTCAAATCGGCAAAAGAGATTTCATCGTCGGAACTCGATTCGCTATCTTCTTCCTTTGTTGATTTGAATGCAATACCTGTAAGCTTAGAAGAAGACTTGGAAGAAACTTGATTAGTAGGAAAAGTCATTTCATAAGTTTGCAAAGCACCTACTAATTCCTCTACACTCATCTCATCCGGATGACTAACGGTTTCAATGGCGGTAACTTTTGCCCTAAACCGTTCCGGAAGAGTCCGAAGTATCTTTCTTACAATTCTCGACTCCGGGATCTTTTCTCCTAAATTAGCACAAGTATTGATCACATCTTGAAGTCTAGTGTAATAATCTGTAAACAATTCATGCTCTTCCATATGAATAGAGTCAAATTGACTTGTAAGCATCTGGAGCTTTTGAATTTTTACAAGATTAGTACCCTCATGTGTAATTTTGAGAATATCCCAAATTTCCTTCTCGGTTTCACACGCGGAAATTCGTGTAAATTCAGTCGAGGAGAGAGAATTATATAAAGCGTTCATACCTTTTCCATTGTAAGAAGATCTTTCAATTTCCTCTTTGGACCATCTAGAGCGAGGTTTTGGGGTAGTAGAATTTCCTACTTCCTCAACAGGATGCACCCAACCGTATTCCACGGTTTGCCATACCCGCTCATCAATTGAGATGAGAAACGCTCTCATCCGCACTTTCCAATAAGCATAATTAGTCCCATAAAAAAGAGGAGGTCTATAAATATTACCACTTTCACCCAACATGATAGATAAACCTAAAACCCGCTCTGATACCAATTGTAGGTTTATATATAGGATCCACAAGGATCTAAATAGGTATTATCAAACAACTAGAGGGGGGGTGAATAGGTGTAATACTTATAAAACCAAATCTCAGTGCAAAATAAAAACCAATGCGGAAAATAAAAACAGCACACCGAGATATACGTGGAAACTCCAATCCAGGAGAAAAACCACGGGACCAACACGCAATAACAATCCACTAAGAATAGAAGAATAACAAGGTGATTACAGACTCCACGGACTCAAACCCCTCCTTTAGCTTCTTCGGACCTTGCGCTCACCGATTGGATGTCCACGCAATAACAATCCACTAAGAAAAGAAGAATAACAAGGTGATTACCGTCTCCACGGATTTAACCCCTCCTTCAACTTCTTCGGACCTTGCGCTCCAACGATTGCACGTCCACTGCACACGTTCGAATCCACGAACGCCACTCGAATCCACGAGCACACGTTTCGAATCCACGAAACGCCTTTAGCACACCGAATCCACGATGCCACGTCGAATCCACGACGCAAACTCAGCCGGTAAGAATATTGGCTTCGATGGTGATCCTTTGCTTAGATTATCAATGAAGATCCATGGGAAAAATCTCTAAGCAAAGATTAGATCAATTCAACAAAAGATATGTTCTTGAAAGAACCGTCGAATTGACCTAAAAGAGGCTATAAAGAAGAACGATAAAAACCTAGCCTCTAGGGTTGCTCTCAAGTGTTTTATCAATTGATCGGCCGTGCTCCCCCCGTTTTTGAGAAACCCTAAATGTCTATTTATAGTTTAGAAACCTTTGGAAAGAGATAAGAATCAAAAACTTACCTTATCTGGAAATTTTCAGGATGGCGATCCGGATCGGATTTACTGTGATCCGGATCGTCGTAACGAGTCAGGCTATTCCAGAAAAAATAGAGTTCGGGATCCGGATTGAAATGCCCGATCCGGATCGTTCATGTATTCCAGCAAAAACCCATGTTCGGGATCCGGATCGAAATGACCTTTGATCCGGATCGGATTTGCCAATGAACAAGCACCCTTCGGGATCCGGATTGGACTGTCTGATCCGGATCCTGAACATGTCCCATGTCCAGTTTTTGATTTTTATGCAATTAAAAATTCATCCAAGTGTTTCTACACTATAAGAAAGTATTCGAATCACCAAAATTATTTAGTTAACCATACCTGATCCTTTTGAATACTTTCTTCTTGAGATTGATGTAACTGATCCACAATTCTTCAACTTCAATCTTCAAGACTCAAGACACTGAGTGTCAACTTGAGCTCTTGTTGAGTCTTCTCTAAGTCTTTGAATGCAGATTGACAATTTGATCCCTTTAAGACTCCGACTCAACTCACTGACTTGACTCACGAAATATGCCAACACCAAAATGCCGTAACAACTAACACAGTGGCGACATATAAAACAAGGAAACAAGACATCTCGGGACCACCGTTTCACCCAAACGGCTCCCGCCACAGATAAAAGACCAACTACATCTACCAGATTCCACTCTGCTCCCAAGCACGAGTGTAACATGCATCCCACACTAAAAGGAAACCCGACCACTCGGCCCACTATCCGGGCGAGGATAACACTATGTCCAGGAATAGAATAAGAAGTGTGGATGCCTAAAGCATAAATAAACCTAGCCCAAGTGAGGGTTTTCTACTGGTCTGGTTACACATGCAACATATGACCGGGTGCTAGGTCAAGGTCCAATAATAGCAATTAATTTAACTAAAGCAGGATCAGGGAACATGAATCAACAGGATATCAACAATAACACAGGAAAGATGGCATCTCTCTCTCTCTAACATACAATCTAATCCATCTCATGGCATGTATGTTCCCTATATAATAGAATTAGTAGATAGTCCATTGTTTTTGGAGGCGAAGCAACCCACCTGAAAATGCTAATTGATCCAATGTCCAAAAAAGGCTGAAACTGCACGGAGATAATCCTCGAATTCACCTGATTCCAACGGGTCCAAAAACGCCCAAAAACTCCTCCTGGGTACAAAGATAAGGCCCAAACATTACAAATAACACAAAATTCGAAGTGTACAGCTTGCTGAAATTTCAGTCCCAAAGATGCGAAATTTACACCAGTAAGATAAACTCCAAAATTCCAATAAAAATACGACGGCGATTCTCGCGAAGTATAGATGTCAATTGAGTCCTTAAACGTCGAATTCCAATGCCCGAGTGCTGAGATAAAAATCCGACAAGCCTCCATTGTCCAGAAAAACCACCAGCAAGAAGGTGTTCAAAGATGCCTCGTAAGCCATGCCAAGAACTCAAAATGAGACAAAGTAATTAGTACAGAAATCGAAGGCGTACCTCTTGTGAACGCGCTGCCGCAAAAATCGGCTCAAAATACCATCAGAGTAATCCAGGGTGTCTCGCGGACTGAGAAGTGACGGCGGAAGCCAAAATCCAAGAAACGTCGCAGTGCGCCGCATCGCAGAAAGCGCGGATGTCGAGGCCTCCAAAAAAATCTGAAAATCCCTCAGTAGATGGAGCACAAGATGAAGAACAAAATCCCTTAAGGCCTCAGTTGCAGATCAGCTCGGGAAAGGGCCCGAAATCGCAGCCCAAGGGGAGCTTATATAGTCTCCAAAGAACAATTGCCAAAGTACCATATGTGTCCCCACATTCGGGCGCCCAAAAGATCCGGGCTGCTATAGGAACCCCAAAATGTACCCCAAACCATTAGCGCCCGAAACAGCCCTTGAGCGCCACGTGTCCCCGCACAGCAAACAGCGAGCGCAGCCAACCCCTGCTCGACACGTGGCACCCTGCACAGCGCACAGCGGCGCCAGCCGCTGCGATCGCGCCACGTGACGCAGACCGCGCCTGCCCCGTGCACGACGCCTCGGCTGACCCGGGTGTACGGCCACCTGCCAGCCCTACGGCCACCTGCCCGTCGTCGCCGCGTGGACCGCGCGCACGTGAGCCGGCCTATCCGGAGTAGCCACCTGTCCCGTTCCGGTCCACCGTACACCCGCGCATCTCCCGTGGACCGCGCCTGCTGCGCCGGCCAACCGGGAGCCGCCACCTGTCCAAAACCCCGGTGCACGCCTCCGCGGTGGACCGAGCGGCTGCGCCTCAGCCCGCCGCCTGCCGCCGCCGCCGCCGCAACTCCGGCCGCCGGAACAGTGCTTCAACGCCTCGAAATCCGTATTTTGGTGATCGGGCTCCGAAAAATACAAGTAAATAGTCCATTTTCATCGTTTTCGCACGATGAATCCAAATCCGATATCCGTTTTGCCCAATTCCACTTCTAAAATTTGTCAAAGGCTTCCGGTTAGGCAATCTTGCTCCCATTTTACACCCAGAATCCATTCCTTGGGCCCGACACGCGCACGAACACTCCTAGAAGCCACTAATCCATCAGTAAACCCTTAAGCGGGGATTCGGATCCTCACAACCTCTCTATACCTGAAAGGAATGAAAACATCCATCTCAATATAATTCAAGTGATCAATGAGATATAATATTAGATTATAAAATTACTAACTAAAAACTTTCATTCATATAAACGACAAGTTTAGTATGAAAAGCAAAAAGTACTGTATATGAGTGAACCATATGATAAAGTATTTCTTTACATCTTTCTCTCAACAAGTATTTAAACAAATATTACAATTTTCATCTTTTTCCTCACAATACAGAGTTCACTCAAAATGTCCAAAAGGTATAAAACAGTTAGGCCTTTTAGGTCTCTAAACTGTTGGGCTCTTGCCCCTACTGCGTGCCTCGTCGGAGGCACCTGGATTTATAAAAATGGTCACCGAAGGGTGTGAGAATTACGAATAATTTTCAGTGGGTTCAACCACCGAGAAAATATATTTTACACCGCTTGGTCCAATAGAAGCAATAATAGCAAGATGATATATAATACAAAAAGCGGTAAATGCTAACTAGCATGCTGATATAAGACCGCTACATTACTATCATGCTCATATAGTATACTACTATGCCATGACTCGGCCACTATGTCGCGATAAGAGAGCTCACAACTTGTCACGCCCCGGGTGTAAACCGGAACCCGGGCTCGTCTACAGATCCGCCGTGCACACGGTATTTCCCGCGTACACGAAGCGCCAAACCTGCTCAGATATAAGAGATAGTAATAAAAGAGCAATAAAAACAGAGCTGAACTAAAAACTAATACATCTCAGACTGAAGCTGGAAATAAAATACAACACATCTGTATAAATGATACATCAGTCTCTCCCAGCTCACCAAAATAAATACAACCTGCTGGCAAAAGCCAGTCCCAAAAGTAAAGGTACAACCATCTGAGGAAACATGGGTACATCAACAGTCCAGCTAACCCGCTCATCCTGCCTCGAGATCTATCTACTCAGCCGTTCTCTCTTCTCGACCCGCCGCTGAAAGCCCAGCAGCACCCGGAGAAGACACTGCAAAACAAGGGAGAAGAAAAAAAGGAAAGAAGAATGGGGGTGAGAACTACTAGTAAACCAGTAGCCTCCCATAGTGGGTAAAACCTCAAACTCTGACACACCCACTAGGTCTACCAGAGGCGAAAAGGAAAGAAGAGTGGTAAGAAATGAAACCGCTGAAAAAGGGAAATCTACCACTACTATGCCTCTAAAATACAGTCCTAGACTGGAATAACCGTATGCAACAATAACCAACCGTCCCAGATGAACCCAATCTGTACAGCCCTCATCATCGGGCAAGTAAGCCGCGCCGATGTGATAGCAAAACTCCTGCTGCCGCCCTCATCATCGGGCACATCAGCCGCGCCGATGTGATAGCAAAACTGTCAATAACTGTCTGGCCCCGGCCTCCGGAGGGGATCTCGAGGGGAGCGACCCACATGAGGAAAGCATCACCGGGCAATAACCGCGCCGGTGTGATAAGTAACAAAAGCAGGATTTGATCACAACTATAAAGCCCCAGTGGAACACAACCCTCCACTAAAAGAAAACTGATCCCCAATCTAATGCATAAGTGATCATCCGGTCAATCGCCCAAAATCCGCGATCGCCGCAATACCTCACAATCCACAACCAAGTCTCACCACCGACCTCCGGTCAACCGCCCAATATCCGCGGTCGCCGGAATAACCCGCAATCATAATCATGTCCCACATCCGACATCTGGTCAACCGCCTACTATCCGCGGTTGCCACAAAACCCTCTAGTCCATAATCATGCCCTATTACCGATGTCCTATAACCGACATCCGGTCAACCGCCCAATATTCGCGGTCGCCGCCAAAACCCATAATCCATAATCCAGGCCCCGGCTACACTATCCCAAACCCCTGCTCAAACCCGAGCAACAAATACCACCTGACTAACGAAAGGAGAAAAGAAACAAACAAGGTTTCTCCTAAGTCAAGTTCCAGCATGAAAGTGTAGCGATAAAAGATGGCCTACCTAGATGTCCAAACAAGCATGCATATGTCCTCATGAAAGATAAAAAAAGTGTGACAAATAATGGCTCCACATGTGTATCAATTAATATCTCCTCATAGATATAATCATCATGCTAAATCATTATCCAACCACACATGTTTAAAATCCACAATTTTCCCTCACCTAAATCATCCATCTATGCATGTCACAAAAAAAATCCTCAAGTGGTACCCTCCCACAAGACATTTCATTTTATTCCAACATAAAAGTAAATTCCACATGCAAGGTTAAGTGCCACAACTATATCCATACAAACATGTATAACCCCCAACCACTATCAGAGTTCCACAACAGTAATTTTCATTTGATAGGCTCACAGTTATTTTACTTTAAGCATGCATGTCCATAGTTGATCATTCAATGTAACCAATGAGAGGATCTCTCCAATATTCCTAGGGGTATGTCAGAAAATGAGGAGTATAGCAACCACCCACCTCGATCGCTAATTCCAAGTCCAAATAGTGCTCTCGCCCAAACAAGCCAAACCGCCGCGATCACTGCACAACAAATACCCCAAAACATACAATTAAACTCAAGAACACGCTGTCCCAAAATTCAGTCCCAAAGTTGTGCCATTTTCACCTGCGATTTCTGCACAGAAAATTCCCAAAAAAATACCGTCGCGATCCTCGCGACGAGCCGGTCGAAACGAGTACCTGCATGTTCAAATCCGAGTTTCCTACACTGAGTTATAAAATCGGCAAGGTGACCCTCTCGAAAGAATCCTATACCAAAAATCTGTAGCACTTATCTCTGGGAACAGGGATCTTTCACCTTCAGGGAAAACCCAGAAAAATCCAAGGAAATTCGAGGATGCTCCTTGCGATGTGTAGATAAAAAATGCCTCTTGGCACACCTCAATCCGACGCCTGTACGCAAAGATATCGCCGAAATACCGATGTGCTGTCCAAAACTCCGCAGTCAAAAATGGGTCAAAGAGAAGCTCGAAAAACTCCAAGAAGATCTCTGAAATAGGGGGAGCTCAAAACACAATAGTTGAAGCCCTACCTGTCATGAAGCCAACGGCACAAGAATCACAGAAAAAGGTGCTCGGGGTAGGCCGGGGGAGCTCGTACACCAAAATACGACGGAGAAGAACACCGAAGAAGAAACGTCGCGCCTCGCCAGAAAAATAGAAATCTCGAAAAGCGTGCCACCAAAAAATCCGAAACTTGACTGGTGTATCCCTCTCTTCTTGGAGAAGATTTCTCCAATTCATCCCCCTTCGAGCAGAGGGCTCGATGGGGGGAAACCTCCATGGAATCCCTCTCGGATGGCTTATAAAGCCAAAACCAAATAAACATTTGAGAAAATACCACCTGTGTCCCGGAACAGGAAACACCCGTAGAAGTCCACCCAGAAGCTGTCGCGTGTCCCATCAGCTGCCCGCAAACAGCGGACAGCCACCACAGCCACCCACAGCGCGACAGGTGGTGCCTCCCGCGCCCAGCCCCCGCGCGTCAACGTCTCGGGAACCGCGCCCACGTGAGGTGCGCGTGCCCCACCGCGCGTGCCTGCCGCGCCACCTACCCCGTACGGCCTCCAGCCCCGCTTGCCCGCGTGGACCGAGCGCACGTAGACCGGCCAACCACCTGCCGCCACGCGACCCCCGCCGGTCCACGCACCCGGCCGAGCCCCCCGTGGACCGCGCCCCCTGCGCCGTCCAACCGGAAGGCTCCACGTGCGCCCCCCGCCCTGGTGCACGCCCGGCCCGTGCACCGGGCGGCCCGCCACACAGCCCGCGGCCGCGCCGCCGCGCTCCGCCGCCGCTGCCGACGCCGGCGATCGCCGGGAACACTGTTCCGGCGGTGAACAGTAAAATTACTGTAGCAAGCTCCAAAAAATACATGTAAATAGCCCATTTTGACTGTTTTCGTGCGCTGAGCCCAAATCCAGTGTCCGATTTGCCAAATTTCAATCCTAAAATTTGCCGAATGCATCCGGAAAGGTGTTCCTTTGTCCAAACTTCGCGCTGAGCCCAATTTTAATATCCGTTTCGCGCGAAACCACTTCTAAAGATCCGATGGAGTCAACCGATCACCCACGTGATCTATTTAGGACCAAAGCCCAACACTTATGTCCAAATTGTGCACAATCACCGCCGACACACCACGTAGGCCTCCAGAAGCCACCCAACGCACTGCAATAGCTCTGCGGAGATCCAGGTCATCACACAACTAACCCGACCACTTTGGCCACTTTACACTTTCTTTTAGCTCTTTAGCTAATTTCACTTTTATTTAGCTCTTTGGCCATTTTGTACTCTCATTTAGTTGCTCGACCCTTGGGAGTATCTCGCCAGATGGAAACTATCCATCGTAGTCATGCTACAATGGACGAGTCTTTGACCCAAGGCACTTATTGCCATACCATTCGGAAGTACCTCGTGCGACAACAAGCACTTGCCCAGGGAGAAGGCATACCGCTCTCACACTCCCAAATACGAGTCTCAACATCCGGAGGTGCTATAATAATTTCCTTTTTGCTTTTAGCTTTTGCCTCTTTCTTTCACTTTTTACCCTAGGTTATTAACTCTAGGATAGCCATGATGTCTCTTGGACCATCAATTTGGTTGGAGTTACTTTGTTGGCTCAAGTTTGCACATTCACCCTAAGGCTACAGCTCTAGGGTTCATATACACCAACCTCAATCGAACAACTTAACCTTAGAGTTTGCGAACTCTATGTTGATAACTCTATCATTCAACCTTAGATTTTTTCCTAAGGCAATGCCACTCATTTTACTTAGAGTTATCTCCTAGGTTTTATGCCACACATCTTGACCTCTTAACCTAGATTTTCTCCTAAGTCAAATATCATTTATGCACATGCAAGATTAACCTTCCTCCAGGTTTTATATGCTTTAATCTCTAGGGTTCAACCCTAACATGTTTATAATCATGCATGATCTTTACACATTACTCTTACTACATGCTTCTAGGTTCAAAATCAAAGGAAAAGGAGAGAGATCACCCATTTTTGGAAGAATCCTCCACCTCAAGTGTATTCTTGTAAAGGAAAGTAGTTGATCTCTTGAACCACCACAGAAACTCCTAAAAATGGGATTAGAATGCATAAGAGATCATTCTATCTCTTTTAAACCTATAAAAACTTAAAATTCATTAAACCCTAAGGGCCCGTTTGGTAACGGGATAAGATAGAGCTAACTATTTCAGGGATAAGTATAAAATACAAAACTAGTGTAAAAAAGTGTTTGGAATAATTTCAGGGATAAGCGATTTTGTGTTTGGTATGATAATGAGTAATAAAAAGAATAAAGAGTATTAGT
Organism: Tillandsia leiboldiana; assembly: GCA_029204045.2. Classification (NCBI taxonomy): domain Eukaryota; kingdom Viridiplantae; phylum Streptophyta; class Magnoliopsida; order Poales; family Bromeliaceae; genus Tillandsia; species Tillandsia leiboldiana. The sequence continues at coordinate 5,874,348 of CM055060.1, forward strand.
TATTTTAAATGACCTTTTTGTCCTCAAACTTTATTATGTAATAATGAGGTAAGAGATGGTGTCTTGGTAGACGTGGGAGGATATTTAAGAAAAAAGTAAGAGGGTGGTTGGGAAGAGTGAGAACAGTAGTTCTCACTTATTCTAGTTGTACTGGAACAACTTATACCGATTGATTCCTGATAGGTTTGGAAGGATAAAAGGAATATCACTGCTATTTCCAATTCAGTTCCAAACCCAAACAAGACCTAAGAGACTTATCTCTTGTTCTTGCTCCAAAATGTGGAGAAGAGGGCCCTTCTTCCTTCCCAAGCCTCCCTTGGAAGTTTCCTTCAAGCCTTTAGACCTCCAAGAGATTAATCTCTCCAAAACCCAAAGCTAGGGTTTCTCTTCTCCCACCTTCTAGAGAGAGAAAGAGAAGAGAAATAGAAGAGAATGAGAAAGAGTGGGGTGTGGGTGTGTTCTCTGTGAAGGAGAGAGGGTTTAAGTCCACCTTAACCAAAGGTAAACCCCCCAACTAACCATGGTTCCACCAACTCTGCACTTGCTGTCAGGAACTTGCAGTACTAGTACACGGGCTGGAGTATCGATACGCTGGTTGGGCTTTCGGTACCCGGGTTCAGGTTCCTATACTCCAACGCTTGGAGTCACCAACCCGAGAGCTCAACTTTTCTGTTTTACCTAGGGTACCGCTATGTGAGGGCTAGTTCCGGTACTCCAACACTTAAAATTTTTTCATAATTCTTCCAACCTGAGAGTTGGATTTCTCAGCATTTCATAGAGTTTCGGTACCATCTTGGGGTTCTGGTACTCCATTCAAAAATATGAAACTTGCAGATTTTGATCTTCCCAAGCTTGCTTTGTCACGCCCCGGGGTCGAAACTGCGACCCGGGCTCGCCAACAGATCCGCCACCTATGCTAAAACCCGCATAGGCGAAGCGTCTAACCTGCAAAAGATAGTACTATAGCTACACAAATATCAGAGCTGAAATAAAATGCTGTAAAATAAAATCCAATCACTGTACAACATGAAATAAAGTACAATCTCCATCTCCTCAAATACAGATAATCATCATACAATGTCCTCAGTACATCATCTCTCAACTATAAAAGGAGATAAACTAAAACTATAGTACATCAGTCTCAACATCAGTCTCTCCAAATACAAAAGATCTCACTCCAAAGACAACAGTAAAAACCAGCCAACAGCTACCAGGAATCTCCAACCAGGGGATACAGCTACACTCCTCGGGTCGTAAAGATCTAGCTCGTGACTCCCTCGCCTCGGACAACGATCGAAGATCAGCAACTCCCGAAGAGAACTCTGCACAACAGGGGGGGGGGGGGGGGGGGGGGGGTGGGGGGAGAAAAGAAAGGAAAAACAACAATAGGGGTGAGAACCACTAGTAAACCAGTAGCCTCCCCCTGTGGGTAAAGCCTCATGCTCCGGCGTACCCACTAAGTCTACTAGAGGCAAGAAAGGGCAAGTGGTAAAGCTGTAAACAGAACTACTGAATAAAAGGGGAAACCACAACAAGTATGCCTCTAAATGCAATACCGAAGGAAATGACGGTATGAATGCATCAGAAAACAGTATCTGACCAAATAGACCCAATCTAGTGCCACCAGTAAAAACTGGTACTGCCTACTTTGCTGTCGAACTCAAGAACTCAGTATGGTGCCCGGCGCTCGGCACGGTGTAAAGCCTACTCCGGAGTGGCACTCGAGGGGAGCGACCCACACGAGTAAAGTATCTCTGTCATCAGTATCATAAATATCTCTGTCATCAGTACCTCGATATAGCAGGACTGGATCAAGACTATGATCAAAGTGGGAAACACCATCCACTAGAGAAAACTGATACCCAATCTGATACAATAGTAAATATCCGGTCAACCGCCCAAAGTCCGCGGTCACCGCAATAACCCACAACCCGCAATTGGGTAAAATAATCAGGATCCGGTCAACCGCCTACTGTCCGCGGTTGCCGCAATAACCCATAATCCAACATCAAGCACACCCTGTCACTGACCCTCAGATCCCGGCTACACTATCCCAAACCTCTGCTCGAACCCGAGCAACATGACTCAAAAGTCTAAATAAATGGAGAAAGGAAGTAATCATGGTTTCTCCTAAGTCAAATCCCAATATGATAGTGTAGCAATAAAATAGTGGCCTATCTAGATGTCCAAATAAGCATGCAAAAGTCCTCAAGCAATGTGAAAGAGAGAGAATGTCCAATAACAGTTTTACATGTGTAATAATTAATATATCCACATAAATATAACCATCAGGCAAAAATCATCAGTCGACTACACATGTATATGATCCCTGATCCATAATAAATCCCCAGAGTGAAACCCGCACATTGATGTGTCATTATGTCCCAACAATTAATCATTTAATCCACTTTCATAAAATCTAGGTGCTAATGTAGCATGTTAATTATCACTAATAATTATTCCAATGATCATGTTCCAACAGAAATATTATCCCAATAATATCCCCAACATGCTATATTCACAAAATTAATCTCAGATGATAGGCTCACATGTATATCAGTCAATCATGCATGATACTCAACCAATATGCTCAATAGTGGGATTTTCTAATAAACTTAGTGAGTAAGTCAGATATAGAGGCAAGCAACAACCACCCACCTCAAAAAGCGCGCACAACACCAAAAGAGACCTCTCGCTGCCCGCAGTCCTCTAACACAGCAATCCACCAAAAACTGTGTCCCACTGCACAGAACAATGCGCACAATTAATCCCAAAACTGCACAATTTCCTACAGTCCAAAATCAGCCCCAAAAAAATGGCTAAATATCACCTCTGTCCAGTCCTCAAGAAAATCCAGAAAATTCACGGTCGCGTTCCTCGCGAAGAGTAGCCCTAAAACGACTGTTTAAACGCCCAGATCTGATACCTGTAGACCAAGCTAAAAATAAAACACCGCTGCACCTCAAAACCTTCCAAATCAAAATTCCTGTAGCAATCTGTCCAAGAAAAGCTTAATTATCACCTTCGAAACAATTTCTAAAAATCCCAGAAAAATCACCACTGTGTTCCTCGCGACGAGTAGATCAAAATTGAGTCTTGAAACGCCTTGATCCGATGCTCCTAGGCTGAGATATAAAATCGACAAGCCGGTGCTGTCCAGAATCCAACACAGAAAAATAGGGCTCAAATATGTCTCGGGAAACATGCCAAAAGTGCGAAACGGAGTGAAGCGATCAACAAGAAAATCGAAGCCTTACCTCTTAAAAACACTCTGTCGAAGAAATCGCCCAAAAACTCCTCCTGGTTTGCTCACAGTGAATTTTTGACTGATCTGCGACGGTAATGGGCCGAAATGGGGAGAAAACCGAGGCGAACTGTAAAATCGATATCGCTGTTGCCGAGCTTCCAGAAATTCCGGCGATCCACCACGAGCTCAAGAACATCAAGGGGAACAAACTTGCTTCAAGGCCCTCCCTCAGGTTCTCTCTCTATCACTCGGAAAAAGTAGAAAAAGGAGGGGAGGGGAGGCCTATTTATAGGCCCACAAAAACATTTGCGAAAATGACCACTGTGTCCCCGGTTTCGGGCGCCCGAAACTTCCGGCCCCGAAAACGGGCGCGCACAGTGGCCCGGCCCACACGGCCCACGCCCGCACACCCGATCCGGCCGGACCTCGCACCCGTCCGACCCGCTCCGCGCACCGACACGTGTCCCCGCACAGGGGACAGCCAACTCGGCCGCTCCCTTCGCGCCGCATGGCCCACAGAGGTCAACGGGGCAGTTGGCGCCCGCCAATGGCGGGCCGCCACGTGGCGCACGCGTGCGCCACGTCGGCGCCGTGGCCGCCACGCCAGCCGCCACCGCTGCCACGCCGCCTGCCACCTGCACGCCTGCCGCCGTACGCGCACAGTAGCTCGCCCAATCCCCGCGCGCCACGTGTCCAGCCACACACTCGCTGCACCCGGTGCACTACACCCCAAACACCGAACCAATGACATTCTGCCATGTGTCTTCCTGCCCAGTCCACCAAACACCGCGCTGCTCCGTAGACCGCGACCTATGAACCACCCAATGGGAAGACGCCACGTGGCACCCCGCTCCGGTGCACGCCGGCCGCGTGGACCGCGCGCCCTGCCCGCGCCCACGCGCGCTGCCCGCCGCCGCTGTCCGCCTGCCCGAGGCCGCGCCGCCGCTGCCCGCCGCCGCCGCCGCCGCCGGCGATCGCCGAATCACTGTTCCGGCAGTGAACAGTAACCGGAGCTCAAAAATGACAAGTGGGTAGTCTATTTTGACCGTTTTCGCGCGCTGAATCCGAATTTGACGTCCGTTTTGCCAAATTCCAACTCTAAAAATTACCGAAGGCACCCGGAAATGTGTTCTTAGCCTAAATTTCGCGCGGAGCCCAATTTTAATATCCGTTTCGCTCGAAACCACTTCTAAACCCTCCACGGGGTCCTCCGATCACTCACATGATCCAATTAAGCCCGAAGTCCAACACTTATGCCCAATTATGCCCCAAACACCTCCAACACACCATGTAGGCCTCCAATAGCCACCCCAACGCACTACAGCAGCTCTGCGGAGATCCGGGTCATCACATGCTTTCCAACTCAACTCTGATCTGAATGTCCTTTGCTTCGAACCAAACTTGCTTAAACTCATTCTTATTCGTATTTGAACTTGCTCGAAGCAATTTAACCGCAGTTTACTATTTAGCGAAAGCTGGTGTACTACAGGAGCTCTTTTATAAAACCTTTTGTTGGTAAAACAACAAAAAATAATTTTTTTGTTAAACCAAAAGCCTAACCCAAACATGCACAGACCACTATATAGATTGAGTCTCCTTTATCCAAACGAATAGAGTCTTTCTTGTACATACATGGCGTAGGAACGTAGAGTACAATATCCAACCATCACATCAACCACAACAGCAACAACAATAATGACCAAGGGATGATCAACAAACAAGTGAATAAAAAACAAACACTACTGTAAAGTGATACTAATACTGAAAATCGAAACTGAAAAGGCTACATGAGAATGCTGAATACACTTATCCACAACTACTAACATGACTGATACTAAATAACAAGAGTAAAACAAAAGGATAAAGCCAAAACTCAAAGCTCCTACCATAGGGATAAGTCTATCTAACTGCGACCTCACGAACCACCCCGAACCTCACCTCCAGTGTCACCTGTGGAAAACAGTGGTTGAGAAACATGTATATATGTTTTTCAGTGGGTACTGCAAGTCATCGAAGGCAAGCTACACTCATGGGTAAACAGGAGTGAGAGATAATACAAATACAATATGTATGAACTAATATAATTGGTACAGTAGAAAAAGTAAGAAGTAAATGAAGTCTACAACTAAACAACTGAAATAATACCACTACTGTAACAAGGAGAAACAAAAATTTATATGCATCAACGGGACGAATTGTCTCGCCCTGCCCTGTTCCACAAAGAAAGTCATATGGATGCGTGCACCAGATCCGCCGAACGGACAAAGTTTTTTCTGTCCGCCCAAGGCGTCACAAACCTGTACAATTCAACACATTCCAAATGTGAATTGAATTCATACAAAGCATACATAAGGAATTAAAGCATCATAAATATAAAATAACTATGCTATTACATGCATTCACATTTCTACATCTACAATTTTCTTTTCTTTTAAAATACAATCCAACATGTTATTACATTTTCTTTTCTATACCCTTTTAAGTTACACACTGTTGAAGGGTACTTCTAGGCCGATCATCAAAATAGAAGGGCCTCTAACTATAGAGCTACACCCTTTCCTCTCGTCACTGCGCTGCTCACGGATGGATCTGAAAAATATAGAAGTAAGAACTATAAAAATAGTTTCTAGTGGGTACGGCCACCCAAGAGAGAAGCTCGACCAATCAAGTTCAACGGAGGCATCAAAAGCATATAATAAATAATGATCAGCTAAAACATAAATCTCTACTATATGCATAATCATGCTACGCTTATGCCTCAATAATGTGATAATGAAATCTACTTATGTAAGTGTACCATTTTCTACTTACTATTTCACTATCTATTTCTAATCTAAACTTAAGGTTTCATTTCACCTTAATTATAGTATCGACTCAATTTTAAGTCAATCGTTAGCAGTTTACTACTTTTACCTCGGCATCGGGTGGAGAATTCGCCTACACACACACACTAGCCGCAATCCTTCCGACAGGTGGAGATTTCACCACACGCACCCTCGGCACAATTTATGCATATTCACCTTGCCTCTTGGCGGAGAACTCACCACACGGGTCTTACCCACAGGTTAACTGATGGGAAGAGTATACACCACACGCACCCCTTGGTCATGGATCATCTAATAGGTGGGGAAGCCTCCACACGCACCCACGACCACAGACTTAATTGGGATTCCGGAATCGCCTCACTCACGGTCTCGCCGGTCCACTGTTTACCCTATATTGTTAGCCTTTCTAGGTTCATGTCCTAGTGGTGCACTAACCACTACGTTCTCAATCTTTCTAGGTTTTAATATTTTTTATGTTCTTGTAGTAATCCTACTACTATATTATCCAGTCTATGTCTCATGGCACTAGATTCACTATAGTTCATTGTTGAGTTCTCTAATGCCTCTAGAGAATGCCAACCTATCTCATCTGACCATATCTAGGCATACATATATACATCTCTATATATTTTCACATGCCTATTGTTTCTTATCCAATGATAGTTAATTTATTCTAGTAACATATAATTCCTACATTCATATTTACCAATTAACTTATCATTACATGCAACAATAAAGAAAATATTAAATTTTACTCTTTCAACATGGAAGTGACCTAATCACATCGGTGAAGCACAAACCATCTTGAAACACTCCCAATTATTTGTAGACACTTGCAATCAAGCTTCCGCGGCAAATCGCTCCTTTTTGAGCCCGTATGGCCAACGTCGCCCCAGTTCGGTTCGTTATTTCAAATTGACCATCGAACACGCCTCGATTTCCAAATTAAAGTTCTCCAGGGCTTTTATCAACCCTTCAATTATAGAATTTAAGGATCAATTTGGTTTAAAACCCTAAAAATCTAAAAACCTCAAACCTAACCCTAGATTCCAATTTTTTTAAGAACACCTCAAAATACTTAGTGTTCTTTTGATTATTCTAGCATGGAATCGTCTAGGGAACTCAAGAATATCAATTTTAAAGGATTTAATAAAATCTCTAACTTTAAATCTCAACAACTAACCTCAACTACCAAAGTTCTCCAAGCTTCCTTTGCCCTAGAGCTTGCCCTACCAATCTTCTAAGCTTTCCGAGCTCGATCTCTACCAAATCTCCACCCTCGGAGGAGTTTCTAAAGAGAGAGGGAGAGGAGAGAGTGCGGGAGAGAAAGAGACCGAGTCCCCTTTAAAATCCCTCAGCCAACTTACCAAAATACCCTTCTCACTAGGCTCCCAGACCTCGGAGGGTCAAAACTTTCCCATAGGGTCTAGACCTCGTATCTCACTCCAACAATTTCGCGACAAAGGTCCGGACCTTTCCTCCAGGGTTTTGGACTTTGATGTTTGGGTCCCTCAACAGTAATATCAAGTTTCAGACCCTTAAGTTAGGATCCGGATCTTTAGAGCAAAATGGTTCAGAATCCCATAATCTCGAAAATTCTATTTTCACTCCACGAATCTCCAATTCTCTTCTAATCGTTTCAAAACTCTTGGAACTCTTTTTAGACACATCCATAGTCGCCTCTTGACTATATTTTGCCTAATTTGGTCAAAGTCCAATCGCCTCTTGACTATATTTTGCCCGATTTGGTTAAAGTCCAACACGGTACAGTGGGATTTAGTATACTACACGAATAGTCTAATCTTCAAATGGAATCCTAATACCACCATGTTGGTCTAAAGATCTTAGACAATACCACACCCATGCTCAGTCACTGGGCATATAACCCTAGTGCGAAAGATATTGCATATTGCTCACATGTCGGATCATGACCACATTTTTAAAAAGAACACAGTTGCAGTGGCCAAACCGCTGGTGTACGTGAAATACTCCATCAGCGATAGCGATCAATGCTGTATGCTCAATAGCCAAATATGTGGCAAATAGCCGCGATAGATAATGGGTAAATCACTGATTGATAAGATTAAAACAATATCGCAAGGATACTATGTGTAACACCGACCGACTAGATCAAATAATAGTCATATAATAGTGCGATGAAATAGAAACTTAAGTAATCCACCAACCAACCTTGGTCAAAACGATATCACAAGGATAAATATGTGATATCGATTGACTAGGCCAAACAACAATCGCTCTACAACTCGAAAATAAACTAAAAATGCAACAACTATAGTAGAACAAGTAACGATGATAAGCCAAAGTGCTATAAGAAGTATAATCAATCATGAAGAAAATAGAACGATAAGAAATGATAATTGAGTAGTCACCACTTTACCAACGTCGGATAGAATTACCCACTTATAAATCGAATACCGAAATGTGTGACTCCTCCATGTCTCTAGGCATCATGTGAACCTAGATATAAACACCAAATGTTAACATAAATCGCTACGTGTCCACTATACCAATCGACATACTTATACCGTACCGAAGTGCACCACAATATATTTGAAACATCAACTTCATAATCCGACTTCCAGGAGTACACCAACTTCTGAGCCGACTATACAAGAGTCCAAACGACTCCCATATCAAACCGACAATGACATGCGATATTAAGGACATGTTTCGTTGGCCGAAAGTGAAACATCAAAAGTAAAATTTTTAGAAAGTGACATTTTATTAATTGTATTAGTTTGCCAAAATGGATATAAAATTTACTTTACAAAAGTGGGTTATGAAAGTGAGTTCGGGTCAAAGTGGGTTAAGAAAGTGACTTCGCTAAATTCACCTTTTTTTGACGACCCAAAAAATTCCTAAATCGCCGAAAGTGGAGAGTTTATTTAAAAGGTTATACTTGTTATTATCGTTAATCTATGAATTTATGTTTAGAGTTGAATTTCAACTTAAATTTGATTTCAAACCGTGAATTTAATTTCACATTTTAAATTTTATTTGTAATTCAAATTAAACACAAACTTTTTAAATTCAAATTTGTAAATTTATATTTGAATTTAAAACTTAAAGTTCTATTTTTATTTAAATTTGAATTCTAGTTTTAAATTAAATTAAAATATTTACATTTAAATTTTAATCAAATTATATTTAGCTTGGAACTTCAATTTGAACTTTGGAATCAAATTGTCCCAAACTATAAATTCAAATTATATACTGAAATTTGAATTCAAAAATTAAAATTTTAAATTGAAATTTGAATTTGAATTTATGTTTGCATTTTGAATTTAATATCAATAATGAGTTTTAGTTTGAACTTTGAATTTGAATTATAAATTCAAATGTTCAATTTGAATTGTGATTTAAACTCAAATTTTAATTTTAATTCAAATTGTGAATTTACATTGGAATTCAAAATTTAAGATCAAATAGTAAATCAAAATTTGATTAATTCATGAATTCAAATTTAAATTAAGGTTTAATTTTTGTGTTGAATTTTGGATTCAAAATTTAATTTCAGTTATGAGCTATAACTTAAACTTTAGATTCAAATGACAAATTTAATTAATCGTATGTCTTAAATTTTAATTATACATTTAACTTAGATTTAAGTTCAAATTTAATTTTGAATTCCAAATATGAGTTCAAATTTAAATTTAAATTACGAGCATTAAAGCTGTTTATATTTTTATTTGTATATTTATAATCAAATAATCAAACAATCTATTAAGGTCAAAAATATCGCTACGATAGGGAGCGACACGTTGCATCCACCATCGGCCGAAGAACATCAGCCGATAGAAAAAATGGCCGACCAAAAAGGTACTCGCGTCTTAACCACGACCAACCTCGGCTCAAGACAGGCCATCGGACCGCCTCAGCCGAATGGTAAGAGGAGGCGAGGCCAAGATCAGCTATCGGCTGCTCGAGCCGCAAAAGGAAAAATCCTGGAAGGAGAATGCACGAGATCTGTGGCGCGAATTGCGTAACTGATTCCGGAATAGCAAGCAACGCCTAGCATCAAAAAGTGTCGAGGATCATTCCTCGGTGCGTCAATCTTGGGGATGCACGTAGACGGAAAAGAACTACTATCCAACCGGGAAAAATCAACTCAAAAGGAAGTAGTTGAGAAATATGCAATGATTCCCCTTAAGTTATGCCGATTATCCAAAACGGCAATCATACACCTAGTTCAAGCGAGTATAAATAATCGAACCATCGTAGAAAAGGGGTTCTACAATCTCGTAAGCCAGTGACCACCCAAACTTTTCAATACCTTCAATTCCTGCATCTACTGCTTTTCTAGATTGATTTACAGCTTTTCTGGGATAAATTTATAGTTTTCCTTTACAGTTTTTCTAGCTAACTTTTCATACCCGCACCTATAACTTTTTTTATGAGTAGTCCTAATTATAATCACTCCCTGTAACCGATCTTTGAGCAATACAATTTTCAATCGGCTTCCGGCCGTGTTAATCCCTATCTCTATATCCCGGTTCGGTTTCTCTAGGCTGAACTCTGTTGAGAGTTTGATTAAGAAGAACCCGGCCGAGCAGATTCCTCCTCGGCCTAATTGTTTGGCATGCGACGCATCACACACAGAGAATCAACTCGGAAGCTGATCGCGGACCATACCCAGTCAACGGTCAGCGACGCATTTCGGCCCAACACAATCCAAATTACAACACTATAATTTTCTATTATTCACTTTATAGCCAACTAAATAATCAAATTCAAAAGTCACATTTATAAAGTGACTTTTTTTTTTTTTTTTACTTTAACCACTGTCAAGCAACCAAATGTACACTTATTAATACAAGCATAGAAAATCATGCTAGGCCAACTTTTCAAAAACATAAAAATATAAATAAAAATCTTTAGAAAACAAAACTTTATAATAGATTTCAAGGCTATACTGTTTATTTCTCGAGGATTGATTCAAATGAGTTGAATTCACTAGTTCCTCCACTAGTCACTAGATTTGTGCTACTACTACTTCCTTGTATTTCTACATCAGACATCATGAAGTGCTGAAATGAGTCTGTCGGGGGGGCTGTTACTTCCATCTCCCCTTCCAACATCTTCACCACCGTACTCATCTCTGGCCTCGCCTGCGGGCGGTACTGAACACACCAGAGCCCCACCTTACACATCCTCTCCGCCTTCTCCAAATTCTCCCCTTCTTCGCCCCGGTGCAGTGACGATATCACCTCCCCCAACTGACCCTCTACGAATCTCTCGAGCACCTCTTTTGGAAACCACTGTTGGCTCCCAGTAGCGTACTGCTCGTCAAAATTCCTTCGCCTTCTGACTATCTCGAACAGCATGATGCCAAAACTATAGACGTCGCACTTGTTTGTGATAGGTGCGCCCGGCACCCACATCTCTGGCGCTGCATACCCAGGCGTCCCTCTCATCCCTGTCATGGTGATATGACTATTCTCCCTACTTAGAAGCTTCGCTAGGCCGAAGTCGGCCACCTTAGGAGTAAAATTCGCATCAAGAAGAATATTTTCAGGCTTTATATCATAGTGGATTATCCTTTTTTCGCACTCCTCGTGTAAATATTTGATGCCTTTCGCCGTACCGACTGCAATCTCATGCAATGTTGCGACGTTCGTGCGGTGTTTTTCGTGATCAAACAAATAACGGTCGAGCGAGCCATTCTTCATATATTCGTACACCAGTGCCTTAAATTCCGGCACGAAGCAGAACCCGTAAAGCCTGACAAGATTGATGTGGTACGTTCTCCCGATCGTCCCCACCTCCGCCATGAACTGCTCCTTGATTCTCTCATCCAAATTATCTCCCCTTAGAACCTTTACCGCAATCTTTACTCTGTTTGGGAGACAACCCTCGTAAACTACTCCGAACCCTCCGGACCCCAGCTTGGTCGCGTAGTTGGCGGTGAATCCTATGAGTTGCTCTCGCGAGAACTGAAGTGGAGTGATCTCTTTGAGGAGTTTCTCTGTAGAGCTTGCTTCGTGAGGTACGTTTGCAACGGCTCCGTAAGCTAGTGTTGATGGATTTGTGGTGATTGCGGTGCGCTCATTTTTTCTCAAGTAAACTTTTCTGGCATAAATTAATAAGCGAATAACTACTGAAAGTATCGCACTTCCGACAATTACGACGAACACTGCAGAGTTTATATATAGCACCAGTACGTAAGATATGAGAATTATGAATAAGAGAGAAGAATTAATATATACGAAGAATTAATATATACTACGAGAAGACTAGCTTGCTGCCGCGAATATAAAAATATTTTAATAATAATTTTTATCTTTTATTTTTATTTTTTTATATAATATTATTAGTCTAATTATTAATTAAATAAAATTATATGAAAATAATTTAATAATTAAATCTATTTAAATAAAAATATTAAAATTGATATTTGTGCAACGTAAATTTATATAGTAGATTATTAGTAATTAAATTATTTAGTAATTAAATTATTTTATAAAGACTTATATGAAAATTTTTGAAAGAAATCAATTAAAATAAAAATAGTAGGACGAAATTATTTCATACACGATGTGTATAAATAAATATTATACACAAAATTTTTAAAATTTTATTATAAAAAATTAAACTATCAGGTGCACAATAATTTTTCAATAGCCGAAAAAAAAAAAGATGGCAGAAGAGTAAATTTTTTTTTTTTCGTACATTGAATGTATAAAATATTATTCACCATATTTTTAAAATTTTATTATAAAAATTTAAATTCTTTATTTTTTCGTATATAGATATTTTATGTGATTTAATTAGATCGTATTTATCAAATTAAATTTTATCATATCATTTATTAATAAAATAAACTAATTATATATATAATTAATTATTTAAATTTTATCATGTAATTTATTAATAAAATAGATTAATTATATATATAATTAATTAATTATTATATAGAGAAAGTGAAAGAAGTGAAGAGGGGGTTAGTGGACAGGTATCACATTGAGATCTTTCCTATCCTTCTTTAATTTAATGTAATGTAATAGATAATGCAAGTAGAGCTTATATATTTTTAAAAGTACAAGATCAAATATATTTATAATTTTTTATTATAAAATTTATATTTTAATAATATTTTAATATATACTACGACGAGACTAGCTTGCGAGCTGGGGCGAATATAAAAATATTTTAATAATATTTTTTATTTTTTATTTTTATTTTTTATATAATATTATTAGTCTAATTATTAATTAAATAAAATTATATAAAAATAATTTAATAATTAAATCTATTTAAATAAAAAAAATTATAATTGATATTTGTGCAACGTAAATTTATATAGTAGATTATTAATAATTAAATTATTTAGTAATTAAATTATTTTATAAAGAGTTATCTGAAAAAGATTTGAAAGAAATCAATTAAAATAAAAATAAAAAATAAAAATAATAGGACGAAATTATTTCATACACGATGTGTATGAATAAATATTATGCACAAAATTTTTAAAATTTTATTATAAAAAATTAAACTATCAGGTGTACAATAATTTCTCAATAGTTGAAAAAAAAAGATAAGATGTTAGAATTTTTTTTTTTTTTTTTTTTTTTTTCGTACATTGAATTAATGTATAAAATATTATTCACCATATTTTTAAAATTTTATTACGAAAATTTAAATTCTTTATTTTTTCATATATAGACATTTTATGTGATTTAATTAGATTGTATTTATCGAATTAAAATTTATCATATAATTTATTAATAAAATAAATTAATTATATATATAATTAATTATTTAAATTTTATCATATAATTTATTAATAAAATAGATTAATTATATATATGATTAATTAATTATTGTATAGAGAGAGCGAAAGAAGTGAAGTGGGAATTCGGGGACAGGTATCACATTGAGATCTTTCTGATCCTTCCTTAATTTAATGTAATGCAATAGATAATAAGAGTAGAGCTTATATATTTTTAAAAATATATTTATGAATTTTTTATTATAGAATTTATATTAAGATTTGTATTATTATAAAGTCAACTAAAAAGATAAAAAGTAAAAATACAATAACATGAATCTCAATGTAAATTTAATGATAAAAAAATTATAAATATATTCAGACTTATATTTTTAAAAGTATATAACCAGATTATATAAATGTATATTCAAATACAAAAGGCCATAGATATATGTAATTCATTAGTTTCAGTTAAATTGCAGAAAAACCCTTTGTATAAATTACGTTTTGCATTTTAATATCTCAGTAGGTAGTACTAAAAACCTGCAGAAAACTCAACCCTTTTTCTTTCCTGGATTAATTTTCTCGCATAATTTTAAATAAATAAATCCTTATTAAAATATTAAAAAAATTTTAAAAAAATAATTTCAAATACATACTACTCTACGTCTTATATGGTTTTATTCAACTTTGCAACTGTTTTTTCTATTAGTTATTGGTTTTCGGGCGATCATCAAATATAGTAAACAACTGCTGTTGGTACCTGATAATAGATTTAAAAATTAAGTAATAATTTATGGACAATAAATTTAAGGAAGGGAGTTAAACCACGGAGATTAATTAAGGCAAGAAAAAAAAAAAAAAAAAAAAAAAAAAGAAGAAGAAGAAAGAGAAAAAAGAAAAAATGGATAGTTCCTTACCAATAATGAAAATGGTCTCCGCTGTGTTTTGTGTCATATTGGCGAGGAAGGTCATGATTAGCTGCGAGGGCTATAACTAAGTACAGGAGAGAATGGAGAAATACGGGAAGAAACAAATAAGAGGACACATATACTTCTATCTTAATAAAGTTGAGCGATATTGCATGCTCTTAAGCAGTGTTTATATATTGGTATAAGGAGGAGGATAAGAAACTTATCCCTCTTTTATATTCAAACGAATTAAATTAATAAACTATGCTAGGAAAGAATGAGTAAATTCTCCATTAGGTTCGCACCTATTACAATTTCTATGTAAATGAAGTTGAATTGTATATATGTAAATCCGTGTTGACCAAGTAAACAAATATAATTTTCTAGTTTACCACGTAATCCAGTTGGCCTTTATATTAACGGTCTTTTTACTATTAAACTTAAATCTCTTTTATATAAATATAAATAAAAATATATAAAATTTATATAATTATATTATAATATAAACGGGCACAAGTCTTAGTAGTGCACAAGATGTTCGTCTAATCTACATTTATATTAATCAATTTCCTGCTTAATTACTGCACTAAGTGCCTTCAATGGATTGAGCGGCTCGGCAAGACAGAAGAGTACATGACGCTATTGGACATAGAATGCACGTTAAGACCGAAACTGAAAGAAAAATACAAAAAATTTTGTTTAAAAGAAGAGCTCAAGTGGAAACAAAGATCCCGAGTACATACAATAAAAAAAAGTTAGATAACTGTTGGAATATAATTATTGAAATTTTTTTTGCCAATATTTATGAAATCGTGAGAAAAAATTTTATAACTGGTGTTAAATCTCCGTCGCTAAAAATTTTTGCAGATAGTTTACACAACCGCTGGAGTAAATAATACGATCGTTATTAAATATTATAAAAAGTGCTAGTATAAATTAGTAAATTTATACCAACGGTTTCATAATTATTATGAATCCAATAAAAATAAATAAAATACGCAATTAAAAATAAAGTAGAAATTTTTTTATAACTCTTTAAATTAAAAAATAAAAATAAAATAATTATTTAAATAAATTTAAATTTAATTATATACAATAATTGTGAAACAAGAGAAGCAATTATAAAATGATCAACTGCATGCATTCGTCATATATACGACCACATTATAAAATTAGCAACGCTCTGGTAATTAATTAATTGGAGGTTGATTTAGAATCTATACCTATATATGATTTTTCATGGCTAAATTCGACGTGGCTTTACCTCCTTATTTTGAGGATGGTAGGCCTCTCTCTCTCCTTCCCCCCACACAATCCTTCATCTCTTTATTACTCTCTCTCTACTTTTCCGTCGCACGACCCTTTATCTCCCCCCACTCTCTCTCTTTCCCTAACCTCTACCGCATAACCCTTCATCTCCCCCCACTCTCTCTCCTTCCCTAACCCCTACCGCATAACCCTTAATCTCCCTCCTCCCCACTCTCTCTCTTCTCTACCTACATGTTCTCTTAGTGCTCCTCTTCTCTCCCTTCTCCTCCCTCCCTATTCCCTTCCCGACATGGCTTTCAGCTTTTAAGTGCTGGTGTTAGGCTGCATCTCAATACCTTAGTGATTTTTCTTCGGAACCACTTCTCGACAGTGATGTAATGTAAGCTAGTTTGTTTAATTATCGTAAATACAAATATATATGGTGTTTTCTTATGTTATATATATATATATATATATATATATATATATATATATATATATATATATATATATATATATATATATATATATATATATATATATATATTGAAATTTTTACAGGTCTTGCATGAATTTTGTTTTTGAACTACTTTTGAGAGCCTGGACAAGTTCACGTGGTCTGAAGGTATAGGCTGCACTACTATTTATTTCCCTAGGTTTGGTTCTTTTGTGTATAAGTTGTTGTTTAGGTAGGCATATGTTGTTTTTATCCAGTCATCAAATGTAAAATAATTTATAACAAGTAGAAATATTAATAATTCCAATTATTTTGCATGCCAATGTATGTTTGATATCACTACTTTGTTTTCAAATTATTTACTTATTGCTATCAAAATATCCACTTGGAACTTTTGCAGCTGGATATCTTTAAAAATGAAGTTCTTTTATTCATGCCATGCTATACGTTAGTTCTTCAGCCCGTGTATATTATATCATATTTTAATATTGGTCTTTTGTGCAAATTCTTTTAATCAGGTACGACTATCTTCTGTTGAGGCCTTAGCTTTTTTTACTGTTGCTACAAAGTTTTTTAAATTTTATTTTTTTACTTTCAAAATTTATAGTTATTTTTTTCTTTTTTTTTTATATTTTTATTTATTTATTTAATTTATAAATTTTTACTATAACTTTTACCCGCCGCATCGCGCGGGTTCCTACACTAGTACATTATAAAATCAACAGCAAGAAGCTAGCGAAATAGAATAGACCAAGCCTATTCCAAAACACTCCGCATACATAGATCTCAAATACAGTATGGACATGATTAATAGTTTAATTTCTACAAGCTGATCCTTCGCTTTGTGGTGGCTCTGAAAACAAGTTTGCATTCGTCAAAATTTAAAGATAAAATCATTACAGATATAATACTATCATTTGTATTCTAATAATGAAATATTTTTCGATCACGTTTAGACGTCTCCTATCCCCATGCATGTTGTACAAATTATAAATATAATTGTCGAAAAAAAGAAATTAACTTGAAAGAAGACTCTCCAGATGTACTCAACATTTTCTACAAGTTTCTCCACAACACCCTGCAAGTAATGTCTGAACTTAGCTCTCAGAGTTACCGTTACTTCATTGAGGTTTTCTCCGGGAACTGCATTTTCACCATTAGGGATACAAGAACCCCAAGATTTTAATTGGGCTTCTAGTTTAGGCCGCAACGCATCAAGCAGTCTTTTCATCGTATTCAAAAGAATACCTAGCTGAAGGGCCGGAAAAAAGAAGATATCGGGATCAACGGCTTCTACGAACTGAAAACAAGTATAATTTTAAGTAGTATGATTAAACTGCTTACTTCGCCAGGCACAGTTTAAGGGAATATTTAATTGTGTAATTTCGCAAGTTTATGAACATATATATTTAAGACCAAATTTTTTGGGTATCGTACTATCCTTCAAAGAAACTAGAACATCTGCATACTGTTTCTCCAAAGCTTCAATCACTGCCTTCTCAACATCTGCAATAGCCTTTTAAGTTTAAAAGGCATAAAAAGAAAATCAACCATGTCACGCCACGAGTTTCAAAAGGTGGTCTAATTTTTTTATTTTTTTTTTACAAATCAGAGTTTAAAATTTGAAACTCAGGACGTGAGCAGACCACTATATGTATAAAAAATTTTCTGTCCACACGGACAGAGTCTCTTCTATACATGTTCGGCTAGACAAGTACAATAATCAATTAAAAAAGTGACAATTACTTAACTAAAACATAACATAAAATTCTACATCTAAACACATGACATAATCCAACAAATCACAGACTATAACAGTAGATCAACCAACAACTGTAAATTAACAAGATACTAATCAGCTGTGACCGACATCAGGATAAAGTCGTGATACTAGAACTGAAAATACTGAGCACTGAGCCACTGTGGCCAATAGCAGAGACAACTCTATCGCAACAGCTCACTGGATCGTCCCGACATCTCAGCACCTGAATGACCTGAAATGGTGTTCACCCAAAGGATGTGAGATACAATATAAATGTATCCAAATGGGCACGACGGGCCGAGAAATAGCAAGTCGTACCTACCGGATATCATAATAAGCGGATAGCGATAACTGAATATAAACTGAAAGCTGAAAGGTAAGGTGCGGATATGAAATCTAAGCATGCTGAAGTGAAAGCAGGGGTACCCATATATCAATCTAATCATGCTGTAACTGACAAATCTGACAAATAGGAACTGATCATTCTACAGAGTAGAGCTAGTATGATAATCAATAATATCAATGCTGTAAACAAGGAATGCTGATAATCACAGATCAGTCATGCTAAATAAATGCTGAAATAATAATATCAATAAATCACGCATCACTACTATAAGTAGAGTACCCAATCACCTACGACTATTTGTCACGGAGATTTCAGGCTAAATACCACCTATACACCAATCTGTTGTCATAACCTTCTGGGCTCACGGGTCGCCACTGTCGACCACTTTACTGATAAAGTACACCACTGCGGGTAGCAATTCCGCTAGTGTACGTGAAAGAACAGCCGGCTCTATGGCGATCATAATGCTGATGCTCAAGCTCGTGGTCTAAAGACCAAACACAAGCATAAATGTAATAATCGTGAATTTTAAAAGCTAAATTTTAAAGTTTGAATAATTTTCTATATTAATAATTAGCAAAAATAAATAAATTATAGTGTAATTGAACCCCAAGAATATCGACTTTTGATCGGAGTCTGATCTCGAAAATCCGATATCACCATTGCGACCGTCTCGTCAAAACAAGAAAAAAAATCATATTCATATGTTTTCGATCCGACGGTCGGATCTTCCGAAAATCAGCGAAGAAGCTGCGGGGCCCACAGCTGAAGTGAATAGTAAAATGAATAGTAACCCTGGTTTTCGGTCCCCTCTCGATCGGCCGACGGCCGATTCACTGTCTGCGACTCGGACCTAGCAGTATGGGTAGTCGTTTCCAGCTAAGTTCGATGCTCTGAACGCAATGGCACAGACAGAATTCGCGTTTGGCGACTCTGGTGCATCGAAATGCATGCAATGCAGTATACCTCATAGAACTTTATGGCCCGAGAATTTATTCGAGTACCGAATCAAACAAGTAAATGCACCATTTGATAGGTCTCAACGAGCCGGACGTCATGGCGAAGTCCGTTTTGCAATTCGACGAACCGTTTGTCTCAAAATACATGAAAAGTGCCGAAAAATGGGGTATTTTTGTAAAAACCCTAATATTTTATGTATCGTTTTGCATGGGACTTTCTGGGCAGGGTCCTGGGTGTAATTGTGTCCTACAGTAGGGACCTAGAGGCTGGAGGTTAAGCTGGCAGGGACCAAACCGTGATTTGTTCAAAATCACACTTAATGTTGGGTGACTCTTGGGCTAGCCATGGGAGGGGGATTCGAGGGGTTTAGATGACTCCTCGTGCTCCTCTCAACCCACTGAGGGCCTAGTAACCCGCAAAGAGGACAGGGGTTGCCGAGGAGCCATTCCATACATGAGTTGGCCGAGCTTGGGAGATGGTTGTGAGCACCAACGCCTTTGGCAACCCAACCTCTCCAAAAGCTTGCTGGTGACCTTCTTCGCATCCTTGGAACTCTGTGGAGGTTGAGCCGCGGTCGCGCGTCGCCGTGGAGAGAAACCGGCTACATCCCTTCGTCCCCAACTCCGGCGAGGTGAGCCCTCTCGACCCAATGGTTCTCTGAACCCAAGACCACTAGCAGTAGGTTCCTTGACCACAGAGGAAGAGCTCCAGGTACTTGCATGCGACCCATGCAGAGCCGCTGGAATTCCGCCATTAATGGTTCGAGCTTGAGCTCGTTAATGGCGGCCGACTGTCCGGTGATCGCCGGCGGTGGGGACTTGCCAAGAACCTTCCAAAGCTTCAATAGGAAGCTTGTGGTGCTGTTGGTTGCACCTAAAAGCCCGTGCCTTTGAGTTGCCCGAACCCGAAGCTTCATTCATGGCCGTGCCGCCTAGCTCCAGCCACCGCGTGCCTTTTTCTTGACCTACCCGCGAGCATGATGATGCCTTGTGATCCCTGAGGATGGTGCTTGCCTCAGTTGGCCTCCAGAGCAAAGGGCTTTTGTGTGGCCATTACGGGTGCTCGAGCCTTGGCTGAGCCTTGCTTCCCGTACTGTTCCGGCCGCCGTGCACTACCCAGTGAGTGAGCCTCTGACTCCACAGGTCCCCCTGAGCTTGATGCTCACTTCAGTTGCAAGAATGACTGAGTGGTTTGCTGTGGAATCAATGTGAGGCCATTCGGGACTTGGGCTCTTGTGTGGGAAATCTGGCAAGGTTAGGGCTGCGTTAGGGCAAGCCCTTGGTCCTCTGTGACATACTGAAAGTGATGCTCCACTTGGTTTACAGAATGCACAGGTAGAATAAAAAGATTAGTGACCATGGACTCAAAGTGAGTTGTGGTCTACCTAGGCTGTTCCAACGGCTTCGCGACTTCGTGACAGTGAGCCCTTGGCTAATTTGGGACTTCTGAGTAGGATGCTCACATCAGAAATGGGTTTGAACCGTTGGATTTGTGAAAATACCTAAGTTGTAGCTTTAGGACAACTTTGGATGCGACCAACTTGTGTTGGGTGGGCCAACCTGCTCCCAAACAGTGAGCACGGGGTCCAGCACATTGAATTTTAGTTGCTGTTAAGATCTCGTAAAAATTAGAGTCCCGGTTTGAAAGTTATGAAGGAAAAAGTGGTAAAAAGTATGTATTATGCGCAATCTAGAAAAGCCCGAGGGGCTTGCTGCAATTGTAACATGAGGAAAAGATAAAATATGTATTTAAATATGTCATTGACCCTTCAGTGGGATTCCCGGGGTTTTCGTAAAGCCAGATTCGCTTAACGGCTCATTAATCGACGAAATGGTCGATTTAACGGTAGTTTCGCGCTAAGCGCGCATTTTGAGGATTTTGTGAGATCCTGAGTTGGAACGTGGTATTATTGTAGGCCCCAGTCGTCAAGAACCAGCCCGTGATCCATCCAACGGATATCGCGACCGACTACCTTGAGGTGGGTTTATCTTCGGTCCGCGTTTTATCATATCGGCCCTACGGGTACCGTAGTAGGACGGACCCCTTTGGTACTTGGTTGTTCAATTTCTCTATTGAGATATATCATGCTTATATTCTAGCAGTTGTTTGATTACTCTATTGAGATATATCATGCTTATATTCCAGCAGTTGTTTGATTACTCTATTGAGATATATCATGCTGCCTTCCAGCAGTAGATATGTATATTCCTGGACACATGCCATACTTGATTGGTCACTAGCATAGTTCTATACCTGTATCTATTCTTCACTGCATGTATAGAATAGGAGATACTATTTCAGTACTTGCCATGTTATACTTCAGTATCTGTATCCCGGTGGGAACTTTCTGTAATGACACGATTTTTTTGTAGTATGTTACCCTCCTTCTAATAAAGTGTTCTTCTTACTGGGCCGAGATTATCGAATTTCTCAAAGTCGGTCAGTGTGTTGCATGAGTATTTTTCATTGAAAGGGCACGAAAAATGATGACCGACGGAGCGATTGGATCTGAAATTCGATAAAGGGATCTTCCGGGATGGGATTTTTAGTGATGCGATGACTAAACGTGCATCGGAATTGTGCAAAATATCTTGCACGCCGTATAGGATAATGGGAGTTTATCTCGTAGGAATAATTAATTAAATAATTAATTATTCGGTAACGAAAACTAAAAAGCGGGATTTAATTGTACGTACGAGAGAGGAAAATCCCACTGTTCGTAAAAAGAGGAAAACGAAAACCTAACCGAGAGAACGAAAAGAAAAGAGAAAAAAAGAGGAAAAGGCGGAAACCTAACCGGAGGAAAGAAAGAGGAAGAAGACGGAGGGAATCCGATCACCCCGAACCACGTACCGGAAGCAAGAATGCGATCGGTCGACTCCCCTGTCGGATTATTCGGTGAGTGATTATTCGTTCGTAGCGTTTTTGGGGTTTGTTCGTACTTTTTTTGTCTTCTCCGTTTCCGTCTCCGTCGTCTCCGCCGGCCCGCCGCCGTCGCCGCGCAACCTAGGGCGCGACGCGGGCGGGCGGACGACGCGCGGTGCCGCTAGGGCACCGCGCGGGCGGGGTAGACGCGCGGTGCCGCTATGGCACCGCGCGACCGGACGCCGCGAGGGTGGGCGCCGCGTGGGCGCCGCCCGCGGGCGCGCGATGCGCGGCCTCATGCCGCGCGGGGCGCCCGCGGGCGCCGCACGGGCGCCGCGCGGGCCACACGCGCGCGACCGCCGCACGGCCGCACCCGCGCGGGGCGCCGCGCGGGTGCCGCACGGGCTGCACCCGCGCAGCCGCACCCGCGGGCTGCAACCGCGGGCGCCGCGTGAGACGCACCCGAGGGCACCGCGCGGGCGCCGCGCAGGTGGTCACCGCGCGGGCGCCACCCGTGGGCGCACGTCGCGCGGCCTAGTGCCGCAAGGTTCACCCACGGGCCGGCGGCCGTCGCGCAAGCGTCGCGCGAGACATCCGCGGACGGCGGCATCCGCGCGAGGGTGCGGGTGCGCGCGGGGAGCCACCGGGTGATATCGAGGGCGCCGTTTTGGGGTCTCGGCGCGGGGTTAGTGTAGTTTTCCGTCTTTCGGTACAAGTATGTGTTATTAACTGTTGTTTCTGGGGACATCTTTAGGTCCAGGTGCGCAGCGTGAGTGTGTCAAAGACCCCAAGTGCCCCGATCTTCCCGCAACCAGGTGGGTTCTTATGCGACAAGTGCTGTAAGTGCATTATGTGCAATATATCATCTTAAAGCTCGTACTATCCCGTTTAATAAAGTAGATGAGATGTTTCTAGTGAATTAACCTTTCGCATTAATATGTACCGTTCCTTTGTTGATATTTGTGGCGACCGAGGGTCGCGGTGGTTGTCACATGCCGTATTTTGCAATCGTTGTTCTTAGATGCTTACACGTACACAGGCGGATTGGCCTCCGCATTGGTGTACTTTTCTGGAGAAGTGGTCTGAATGACCCGTGTACCCCACGTGTGTAGGGTGGGGACCTCTTCACGGTAGCTAAAGTCGCTCATGCACCGTGAAGGGGTTAAGGGCATCACAAATGTCGCCTCTTCACGGTAGCTAAAGTCGCTCATGCACCGTGAAGGGGTTAAGGGCATCACAAATGTCACGTGGGGAGATCGTCGACTCCCTAACGTGGACTGTGTGGTTTTACACGTGGGGAGATCGTCGACTCCCTGACGTGAACGGTGTGACTTTACCCGTGGGGAGATCGTCGACTCCCCGACGGGCACTATGTGACTAATTCAAGTAACGTGGACTCATGACGAGAAAGAGCGAAAGGTTTCGGTGCAGAGTATTTATTTTAAAGTTATTGTTTATTGTTGATACATCTACTTTATTTGTCACTGACTTTACCCACTCCGTGACAGGTTCGATTAGGTACGGTCATCGGGACGGTGGTGAGGCAACGCAGTCATAACTGTGGCCGTATGAGGCCTTATGTCAGAACTTTTATTTGGGTTATCTCTATTCTCTCTCTAGTTTAACTGTAGTTTAATTTGTGTGAATGTGGATCATGTTGGATAGTTGGTTAGTTGATTGATATCACTGTGGATTTAATTTATTGTTCTTAATCTTTGCGGCCGTTTTACGATAAAAAAGGAGTTTCGAAAATGCTTTTCAAAAATCAAGTGTCGGGTGGGCACTACCTTGAAAACCTGTGGATTTATCTTTTCAAAACGATGTAGCCGCCTTACTGTGAACGTGTAGACGTTTCTAAAGGATTGGGTGTCGAGTGGACACCGTTTGCAAACTAGTAGGTTCCCCTAAATGTGATTGAATGTTTTTACACTCTCGTGCTTGCTGACTGTGACTGTGTGGTTAAAGATTGTATGTTAAATGATGTTGTTGTCATTGTTGTAAGCGTGACGCCGTGCATATACAAAAGAGACTCTGTCCGTTTGTAGGGTGAATTTGTATGTGTGGCGGGTCTGACACGCACCGGTGGGCGAGGTCGATTATTCGTTATTCTTACCTGTATTTCAAAAAAAAAATAAACACGTTTTCTGCGTATCTTGAGACCTCCGGGACGTGACAGATTAAATGGTATCAGAGAAAAACAACTTTAACCACAGTAGTCGGTGACCAACATCCACAGAGCATGATGCCACAAGCAAATTGAACATGAGATAACGGAGGTGTAGGTGCGGTAGATCGTGAGTGTACGGGGGAAAAAGGGGCTTAGTTTAAGTACGTCCGTAGGTCAAGTATTAGGCCAGTAACCTTAGGGTTAACGCAGTTTCTTTGTATACAGTGGACAATGGCCCGGACTAGGTCATCTACCGAAAACACAGGTGCAGACGGTACGGCCCCGGGCGCCGCGGAGAATCAACTCCTCCGACAACAGTTGCGAGAAATGGCCAGACAATTGGCGACGCTGACCGAACAAGTTCGTCAGCTAACGCACCGACAGGCGACTGCGTCAGCGGATCACACTCCGACCCCACCGCCCGAATCGACCGCCCCCACTACGGGACCACCAGGGGCAGGTGGTGCAGCGGCAGCCGCACCCCATCAGACCTCAATGACGGGCGTGTCGGCAGAGCAACCGACAGCCCCTTTGGATGTATCCACCCCGACAGCTTCGGGGCCCGTACTGGGAACGATGGCGGGGGACTCAGCAAGGGAAGCAGGGACGACCCCTACTCTCGGGGGGTCCGCAGCTGCGGGAGGAAACACGGACCAACGAACGGAACGCGAAAGAGTCCGGACGAATCTGGCGGAGTTTAAGAAGCACGAACCACCCACTTTTGAGGAGAGATGACCGATCCATGGGTCGTAGAGAAATGGGTGGATACCATGGAGAAACTCTTCGAAGACCTACTAATGGAAGAACACGAGCGGGTTCCCTTGGCCGTACACTTCCTTGAAGGGAACGCCCGTATCTGGTGGAAGACGGTACGCCCGGAACCGTCTACGAATGCCACTCTACTGTCGTGGTCAGCCTTCAGAGAGGAACTATTTGGAGCGTTCTTTTCCAATAGTGTCAAACGACAGCTAGAAGACGACCTCAAACATATTAAATAAGGAAATTGCTCAGTTATTGGGTTATGTATAATTGGATCTAAATAGGGGAAAAAAACACCTAGAGGGGGGTGAATAGGTGTAAACAATAAACACTCAAAAATCTTTGCGATATAAAACCCAATGCGGAAAAATAAATAACACGCAGAGATTTTTACGTGGAAAACTCCAAACCGGAGTAAAAAACCACGGGACCGATAACACGGTGAAATCCACTAGAATTAAACACGTACAAGGTGATATACCGTACTCACAGACGACTCAACCTTTTCCATACGCTCCTAGTTGATCTTCTCCGCTCGCTCCACGACGCTTCTCGAATCCACGATCTGCGTCCAACGCCGAATCCACGGCGTCCAACGTCGAGTCCACGACGTCCGACCGAATCCACGGTCTTCACCCAGTAGCACGCTTCGAATCCACGAACGTACCTCGCTCCGAATCCACGAGAGCGGTTGCACCTTGAATCCACAAGGCCACGCGAGTCCACGCGCCGATTTGGGATAAATCGTTGTTTTTGGGTGGTGATGATCCGCCGAATACTTAGATTAGAAATAGATCGGAAATACCATCTAAGTATTCATTGATTTGATTCTACTCAAAATGTGAGTATGAAAACCTAGAATCAAATCAATCAATATAGATGAAGAAACATAAGATTGAATCTATTGATTTCCTTTCTTCTCTATTTGTGGATCTATCTATTTCGGTCGTCCTTTTCCCTTTTTCGTGGTTACCCTAAAAGATGAATTAAAGGGTCTATTTATAGGTTAGAAACCATTGGAAGAGGATAAGAATCAAAAACTAACCTTTTCTGGAATTTTTCAGGACGGCGATCCGGATCGGACTTCGGCGATCCGGATTGCAGTAGCGAGACAGACAGTTTCCAGAAAACAAAGGTTCGGGATCCGGATCGAAGTGCCTGATCCGGATCATTCATACAATTTCACCAAACACCAACGTTCGGGATCCGGATTGGAAAGCCTGATCCGGATCGTTCATAAAATATGGTAAAACCAGTGTTCGGGATCCGGATCAAAGGAGGCTACGATCCGGATTGAACTTGTGTATGAACGAACACCCTTCGGGATCCGGATTGGAAAGTCTGATCCGGATCCTGAACATGTCCCATGTCTAGTTTTTGATTTTTATGCAATTAGAAATTCATCCAAGTGTTTCTACACTATAAGAAGTATTCGGATCACCAAAAATAATTAGTTAAACATACCTGATCATTTTGAATTCTTCTTTCATGAGATTGAGTTAAATGATCCAACTTTCTTTATCTTCAATCTTCAAGACTTAACCGAATTCACGAAATACGCCAACTCAAATTCCGTAACAATCTCCCTCTTTGGCGGTTTCGTGACAAAACACAAATCCACTCAAGAAAATTCAAAAAGATATTTTTGTTGCTATCACCATACAACAAAAATTTACAATGAGATCCAAGTAAAAATAGATACATGAGTTAAACTCCTAAAATAGACTCTAGATTTAGACATCTGTACTCTCTGCAAAAGAAATCATTCTTGACAAAAGAAATCGTTAGATACCTCAAGAATTTTATGTCATTCAAAAACCACATACAGAGATGAAGTTTATACTCATTTATACTTACCATGACATTTATACATTCAGATATGTAACTGGATCATAGTTAAAAACCAACATATCTTCTATGCAATCAAAATCCAAATGTCACAATATTGTTAGTGAACATCAACTTGTTAGTTATATTACGTGCCCAAATAGTTAGCAAATAGTTAGTCGAGGCATGCATGCAATCTCAAATAAAAACCAAAAGTTGAAGTTCTACTTACCTTCATGGTTCACAACTGGACAATCGAGACAATCGATCATAGTTTCATTGTTCAAACTGCTCTAATATTCTCTCCCCCTTTTTGTCACAAAGTTAGCCAAAATTACCAAAATGGAGAGAAAAGTTAACAAGTTCAAGAACCAAAACTGTGAGAATTGAAACTAAAAACTAAAACTTAAAACTAAAACTTAAAACCTGCACAAGAAAAGATTAAAAATCTGCACAAGAAAAAGAAATCGAGGAAATCAAACATCAGATGCAGAGTCTTCAGATGCACTATGTCTCAGTTTGTTCAAGATTCCTTTAAGCATTTCTGAAATCGTAGAACATTCTTGTTTCATCTCATGTATGTCCGTGGACATCTTTCTGAGTTCCAGAGCCAGTTTATCTTGTTCTTGGTTGATGGAAGACACTAAGTTTGCCTTTTGGTCGATTCTTCTGGAAATTGAAGAACATTGTGTGACAGCTGACGGAGCAGTCTGACTTTCATTCTGAGGAGATCTTCTTGGCAGAGAATGTAAATTGTCAGAAGGTTCATTGATTTGAATTCCAGTGCTTGGCGAATTCTTTTTCCTTGCGTACTGCTTAATCGTTGAGGAAGACTTCATCAGCTTCTTGTTCTTTAGGTAAAACTTATTTTCTTCATCAATACCTTGTTGTACTTCATTAAGAAATGTGTCCCAATCTTCTTCATCTTCAGATTCAGTTTCAGTTTGAGGGATATTCTTTGTTTTCTCTTGACATGGTTCATTTATTTCAATACCCCGAGCTCGTCCAAGCCGTCGAGCAAGTCTTTTTCTTTTTGTATTCACAGGAGTTTCTTCCATTGGGGCTTTTCCTTTTTCAGCAATAGTGGGCGGAGCCTTTGACTTTGATGTCTCTGTAGGGGCTTTCCCTTTCGAAGCAGTGGGTGTCGTTGCTTCAACTTGAAGCTCATCCCAATCGATCGATTCCGTCTCAGAGTCCGTATCGGAATCATCCTTTGTTTTCTTCGCCTTCTTAGCCTTCTTGGTCTTGATAGTATCTCTTGTATGAACCATAGCAGCCAGAAGAAAAATGATCCAGGTGATCACCATTGCTACTAGTTTCTTGTGAGAAAGGAAATCCTGTGAGCAACAACTCACGAACACGAAAAAATTGTTAATTTTCAAAAATTTGAAAAATTGTACCCAAACAATCATTATCGTGCAGAGAGACTAAGAATCAAATTAGTTTTGCAAAAAGAATTTTAAAAATAGATCAATCACATGATTTTCGAAAATTCCCATTATATGCCCTAAAACTGAAATTTTTGAAATCGAAGGCCAAAAATCCGTTTATCATTAGAATACCTAGCATATAATCAAAACTAATCTACCCAGAGTTCTTATTTCAAAAGAAATTTGATCAAAAATCATCCACAAACGAAAAAGATACGGAAATTTCATCACGTTTTGAGGAAGAATATGAAAAACTGTGAAAAACCGAGATTTTGATCAATAAAACTTACTTGGAATCGAAGAACTTGAGTTTGAAAGCTTCCAAAATGGATGAATTCTAGAGAGAGAAGCTCTGGAGACTTTTGAACAAAAGATTGAAGTAAAAAGAAATCAAAACCCTTTTGTTCTATATAAAACCCTAGCCGCGATCCGGATCAGTTCGTGATTTCGATCCGGATCGGCTACCCGCAGAGAAAATCTGCGTTCGGGATCCGGATCGGCATGTCCAATCCGGATCGTCTGCCCGCAGAAAAATATCTGCGTTCGGGATCCGGATCGGCATGTCCAATCCGGATCGGCTCCAACTTTTTCTTTAGAATATTTAGAAAAATTTCACAAAATCCAGAAAAAGATTGTAAGCACTTTTGTGTATCAACTTTAAACGAAAATCATCGTTTCATACAACAAGAAATAGATTATGCCAAATCTATCAATAACATCCAACAAATGAAACGAAAATTTATAAAAATTAAATCCCTTAAAGTTGAACAACTTCAATTACATCTAACTTGATCTTATGAGTAATGCCTTTATCAAATCATCAATTCGGTAAAGAAAATGAGATACAAAGATCAATAGATGTCTGAAATCCCAAATAAGTTAGATAATATATCTAGTCAATTTATTGAAGAGAGTGGCTCTTTGAGCATCTTTCATTAAAATTCCCACCTTATACCAACCTTGAAATTTTGACAGAGTCAAGTATTTCAACATGCATTTTATTTAATCAAACTTGAAAAACCTTGCTTGGTATACATGTGGTAGCTGCACACAGTACTCGGACGACCGAGGTGGTAGCTCTTTCCTCCATGTGGTGGTAGTTTTCACACTCCTCATTGGGATGTAACTCTTTCCACATCTTTTGAGCATAACACTTTTTCTTTAACTCCCCCTCAATTGGCTATCAATTATTTAAGATATAAAGTATTCAACCAAAAATTGATCTCGATTTCATACTCGACTAAACAGTCAAATAGGATAAAAACTATACCAAGAGATCATTGAGAGAGAAATTGACTTTGATCAAAACAAAGATGATTTAATTCACATAAATGATCATTGCATCAAATGAATTATTATGATATCCAAGGCATAATAAATTTCTAAACATATAAAGGATGCAGTTAAAGTCAATAAAAACTAATGCTCAATTAATGTTCTATGTCTAAGCATAGATAATGAACAAAAACACAAAAATAAAACCTAACCTAAACAAGAGTTTCAAAAAGAGGTTATTTCAAGGAAAGCATTCCAATTGCTTTACGCAAATGAATAAAACATTTTTGATCCAAAGGTTTTGTTAAAAAGTCAGCTAATTGATCTTCAGTTGAAATGTAGGAAATTTGAAGAATATTTGATTCAACTAGCTCTCTAAGAAAATGATATATAAGTTCAATGTGTTTTGTTCTTGAGTGCAACACAGGGTTTTTTGAAATGTTTATAGCACTAGTGTTATCACATAAAACAGTTACCGAAATTGCTGAAATCCGGAAGTCGCTCAACACGCTTTTCATCCAAATGAGTTGAGTTGAACAACTACCCGCTGATATGTATTCCGCTTCGGCAGTCGAGAGTGCAATGCAGTTTTGCTTTTTACTATGCCATGCAACAAGGCAATGGCCAAGATAAAAACATGCACCACTCGTACTTTTCCGATCATCCACAGATCCTGCCCAATCGGCATCTGAGTATCCAATAATATCTAGACTTGTTCCCATAGGATACCAAATTCTGAAATTAATGGTTCCTTTGATGTACCGATGATCCGTTTCACCGCTTTCAGGTGAACCTCCTTTGGTGCTGATTGATATCTCGCGCAAATCCCAACACTAAAGGATATATCCGGGCGACTAGCTGTGAGGTAAAGTAGACTTCCAATCATGTTGCGATAAAGTTTCTCGTCTACATTCTCACTAAGAGATTCACTTCCTAATCCCTTATTGCTAGTTCCCATAGGAGTCGGAAAATCTTTAGAATCTTCTAATCCGAATTTCTTTACCAACTCCTTTGCATACTTGGATTGACACAGATGGATGCCTTTACCATTTTGTTTCACTTGCAATCCAAGAAAGTATGTCAGTTCGCCCATCATAGACATCTCAAATTCGCTTTCCATGGTTTCTGCGAATTTAGAAGCATCATTATCCTTTGTTGCTCCAAATACAATGTCATCGACATAGATTTGTGCAACAATGAAGTTATTTTGATAATGCTTCACAAAGAGAGTCATGTCTGCTCCCCCTCGAGTATAGCCCTTTTCCAAAAGGTGCTTTGTCAACCTTTCGTACCACGCTCGCGGTGCTTGTTTTAAACCGTAAAGAGCCTTTTTCAAACGAAAAACATGGTTAGGTAGTTTACAGTCTACAAAACCTTTCGGTTGAGCCACATAAACTTCCTCATTTAAAAACCCATTTAAAAACGCGCTCTTAACGTACATTTGAAAGAGTTTTATTTTAAAGTGACAAGCAATAGCGAATAAGATACGAATGGACTCGAGTCTAGCTACAGGGGCGAACGTTTCATCAAAGTCTATACCTTCTATTTGAGAGTAGCCTTGAGCAACTAAACGTGCTTTGTTCCTGATGATGGTACCATCCTCATTTTTCTTGTTCTTGAAAATCCATTTAGTACCGATCACATTGTGTTGCTTCGGAGGCGTCGTTAATTTCCAGACTTTGTTGCGTTCAAACTGATGGAGCTCTTCCTGCATTGCTTCAATCCAGTAGTCATCCTGAAGAGCTTCATCGACGTTCTTTGGTTCGATCATGGAAACATAACAAGCGAATCCACAAACCAACTGTCTCCGAGTTTTGACTCCTTCTTGTGGGTCTCCAATGATGTTTGATTCAGGATGATCCTTGGAGATGCGTAACGTTTGATGTAATGGAGTACTCGGAGGTACATGAGATGATTCCTGCACATCAGATAAACTTGGAGAACCATTAGATGCATCATTAATATTGGAAGTATTATCATGAGAAGATGCATTTACAGGAGTATCATCATCAAGAGAGATATCAGGGGTAGATTTATCAGATGCAAAGTGGAAAGCTTCATCTACTTTAACATTTATGGATTCTACAATCGTTTTAGATTCCAAGTTAAATAACCGATATGCTCTACTATTTGTAGAATAACCCATAAAAATCCCTTCGTCACTTCGAGAGTCAAATTTTCCAAGATTTTCGCGGTCACGTAAAATGTAACACCGACTCCCAAAGATGCGAAAATATTTGATGTTGGGTTTTCTACAACACCATAGTTCATATGGTGTATTTAACGTTCCCGGGCGCAAATAAACTCGATTAATAACATAGATTGCAGTGTTCACAGCTTCAGCCCAAAAATATAACGGTAAATTCCGGCTATGAAGCAAACACGTGCCATCTCTTGAACAACCCTGTTTTTGCGCTCGACTACACCATTCTGTTGAGGTGTATAGGGTGCTGAGAATTCATGTTTAATGCCGTTGGAAGTGCAAAAATCAATGAATTTAGAATTTATGAATTCTCCACCTCTATCACTTCTAACACGAATGATCTTTTCATTCTTTCCAGTCATAATACGAAGGCAAATCTCGTGAAAAGAATCAAAAGTATCAGCTTTCTCTTTTAAAGTTCTACCCGTGAGTATCTAGAGAAATCATCAACCAATAAGAAAATATACCATTTACCTCCCAAGGATGGTTGACGTGTCGGCCCCATAAGATCCATATGCAATAATTCTAAGGGCCGTTTGGTACCAATGTGGTTCAAGTTCTTGTGTGCAGTCCTGGATTGTTTTTCCTTTTGACAACCACCACACACAATGTTATGTTTAAGTGAAAGTTTAGGAACCCCCTTGACCACGTCTTTGTTTGAAATTCTAGCAAGTTCCTTAAAATTTATGTGACCTAGCCTTTCATGCCAAAGTGTTTCATTATTCAAAGAGGCTAAGTTATAATTTTCAGAAATTTTATTGGGAACAACATAACAATTGTTTTCAGATCTAACCCCCTTTAAAAAGAAAACATGGTCCTTATCAGTTACAATGCATTCAACAGATGAAAAATTAACTGAATAACCATTGTCACAAAGTTGACTGATACTTATGAGGTTAGTCTTAAGGCCATCAACAAATAACACATTATTCAGAATCGGGCCATCTGGAATAGCTACTGTTCCTTTTCCAACAATTTTGGAAGACTGACCGTCTCCGAAAACTACAAGTCCTCCGGATATTTTCTCAAAATTTTGAAAGCAGTTTTTGTCACCGGTCATGTGACGGGAACAACCGCTATCCAGATACCAAGGCGAATTATCATATGCATGCAAGGAAATATTTGTAACAAGACAAGGGAAGATTTCACCTTTGCGTACCCAAACCTTTTGAGTTTTGGAGTACGTCGGAAATGATTGTGAAATTGATACCTTTGGTGAAAGCGTCTTGTTTGATCCATCGCTTTTCCTTGACATCGTCGTCTTGTTTGATGAACTACCGAGGCTCTTTTCCTTCGAATAATTTGCATTTGATTTCCGAGGAATTGCCCTTTTGGTAGTCGTTGCAAGAAGTGCTTGAGTTGAGCGTTTGGCTCCCATCTTGCAATTTCTCCTTATGTGCCCTGCAATACCACAACGAAAACATACCTTAGTGCTTGACGATCCCGAAGAGGGTGAAGTAGGCTTGTTGTCGTTGCTTGTCGTTAGTTCCGGTGTCGGAGGAGGAGATACCGACTGGGGCACAAAGACTATCCCAACCGAACTAAAATTGTCCTCAGTTCGATTATATCCGAGGCCGAACTTGTTTGATTGACCAAGACCAAGAAGCTTAACCAACTTACTCCTTCCTGATGAAAATCGCTGTAAGTCATCCTTCAGTTGGAGAATGGTCTCTGTCATTTCCAATTTTTCCTGTCGAGCCTCGCCGTTGAGCTTCAAGAAGTAATTCGCTTTGTTCACCATATCTATATAATTCTTCTCGAATTGCTCATTGGACTCTTGAAGGGAAACATTTGCTTTTATCAGATTATCCCTTTCCACTTCAAGATCGGTCGAGAGAGAAGTTACCCTTTTTAGTTCTTCTTCGAGATCCTGCAATCTCCCTCTCAACCCCTTGTTTTGCTTAGCCAATTTCTTTGAATCCCTCAAAAGTCTGTGGTAGGCTAGAGCAAAATCTTCACCTTCCGAATTATCCGATTCATCGTCCGTTGCGATCTTTTCAACAGTGGAGTTGGACAGTGAGTCGGATGTACTTGCCATTAAGCACATGAAGGGAGAAGATGTGGACGCGTGGAACGCTGTTGCGTTATCTTCTTCATCACTTGACGATGACTCATTTGACGATGAGGTGTCATCCCAAGTGACGGCTTGCATCGCTTTCTTCTTTGACGGATTCTTATTAGGACACTCCGTTGAGATATGGCCGTACCCTCGGCACTTGAAGCATTGGACTTGTCCTTCTGAGCTTTTCTTATCCTTAGAAAAACCCTCTTGCTTTCTTGGTTTGAAACTTGAAGAACCTTTGCCTTTCTTCGACTTTACGAAGGATGGAGTTTTGCTTGAGTTACCCCTTCGAAAGTTTCGGCGAAATCTTCTTGTCAAGAGAGCAAGCTGCTTCTCAAAGTCCTCCATAGATAAATTCTCGTCATCGCCTGAGGAGGATGAATCCGCGTCTTCTTCTTTTGTAGTTTTCAAAGCAAAACCTGAAGACTTAGAAGAGGATGCCTTTCCAGAAGAATAGTTAGTAGGAAATGTCATTTCATAAGTTTGTAATGAACCAACTAATTCTTCTACACGGATTTCGTCCGGGTGTTTAATAGTTTCAATGGCTGTAACCTTGGAACGAAATCTTTCAGGAAGAGTTCTTAAGATCTTTCTTACAATTTTAAATTCTGGAATCTTCTCTCCCAAGTTAGCACATGAGTTTACGATGTCTTGCAATCGTGTGTAATAGTCTGTGAACGATTCATTTTCTGCCATGAAAATAGAGTCAAACTTGCTCGTAAGCATTTGCAGTTTCTGAATCTTCACAAGGTTAGTTCCCTCATGCGTAACTTGAAGAACATCTGTAATAACCGCGAGTTTATTTTTCTTTTTGGTCCTTCCTTTGAATTTTATTGAACCACTTTCCGACTAAGGGGTCCGGGGTGTGATTTATGTTTCTTTGCTTCTGGGCAGACCGTCGGGGCTCGCGGGTATTTTTGGATAATAAAGCCCGCGAAACGGAAACCGGCGGCGCGATCGGATCTGATTTCCGACCCCGGAACCTCCCGGAATATTTTTCTGAAGTGTGATAGCGGTTCAGGCGTTTAGCACGTTTTTCGAGGTAAATCAGGCCCGGACTCGATTTCTTTTATTTGGGGATTTAGGTTTTCTTTTCTTTCCCCCACTCCGCTTAGACCGACTGTTTTAATTTTGTGTGGGATGACTTAGGTTATTTTCCCACTCTTCTCGTCCCGTACAACGTGAGTTCCCCATCAGAGCGCGAGAGAGAAAACCCCCGCTTTATTGCGAGACGGTGCGAAGAACCGAGGAGAAGGAAAGGACAATCGCCCTCCCCACGAAACCCGGCAAGCGAGCGTGGGACGATCCCCTCATCTTCCTCCTTCTTCATCGGCGTTTTGGAAACGCGTAGATACGGTGAGTTTTTATTTGTTTCCGTTTAGGGTTTTGTTCCTTCGGATCATCGCACGGGGGAAGGCAGGATCCTCCGGTCGGCCGCACCACTACCGTCGCGAGGCGCCGGACACGCGCAGGGCTGGGTCGCCCGTGCGTGCGGGTGGGGCGCCCGCGCGGGGCCGCCCGTGCGGGCGGGCTGGGCGCCCACGCGGGGCCTGGGCGCCGCGCGGGGCCGCCCGTGCGTGCGGGCTGGGCGCCCGCGCGGGGCCGCCCGTGCGTGCGGGCTGGGCGCCCGCGCGGGGCCTGGGCGCCGCGCGGGGCCGCCCGTGCGTGCGGGCTGAGCGCCTGCGCGGGGCCGCCCGTGCGTGCGGACTGGGCACCCGCGAGGGGCCAGACACCGAGCGGGGCCGCCGCTGTCAGGGAACCGTGCGGGTCTCTCACCGCACGGGGCTCTGATACGCGTGCGGCCAGCGCGGCAACGCGGAGTCACCGCCGCGACGGGATCCGGACAGCCTTTTATTATCCTATTTCTTTATATTTGGTGGGTACTGACGTTTTTCCCGGGGGACTTTGTAGTTCGGGGAGCGCACCGGGGCACGGGGGAGCAACGCTTTGTTCATCGCTCGTAGAGGTGGGTTTTATTTTTAAGTCTTAGCATCTAACTCTATCATGTTGGACGGGGTCAATCGTAAGTGTACTTGGGTTAAATATTGATGGGTGATAGACACTACATGTTTAATTGTGCTGACTCTTAAAAATTCTGTGGATCTCGTACTTGGGTAAAACATTGTAGGAAGGCATAAATTAATCGCTTATGGCTTTACGGTTCTTATGCTTGGATATATATACGGTTTCACATGGTCCCCGTACACGTATTATTGCCTTGACTTTGATTATACATGTTAGTGGGTTACCTTCGATCGTATATGCTACGGGGTTACTTTTGATTATACATGTTGCCGTTTTACTCTTGTTATATACTATGATGCTGACATGATGGTGATTATGGTTACTTGGCTCGAGGCTGCAGCACGCGCACCCGCGGTTTGGCCACCGCGAAAGGGTGTGCTTTTCCGGAAAAGCGGTCTATTGACCCGTGTATACCCACGAGGTGTCGTAGTGGGGCCCCTTATGTAGTTGTGGGGTTTGAGGCGCCGAGGTGCGAGCGGTACGACCCGTCGGTTTAGTTGTCCGACGTGGTCGGGTATTGCAGGTACGGTACGGCCGTCGGTTTAGTTGTCCGACGTGGCCGGGTATTGCAGGATACAGGGGTACAGGTTGATTTTTTCCCTTTGAGGGGAGTGGTTGCTCCGGTTGACTTTACGGTTTGTTTTACTACTTTCCTGCTCTACTATCATTCGTTACTGACTTCCCATGTGGTGACAGGGTCCAGACGAGGGGAGAGGTAGGCGACGGTGAGGACGGGGCAGGAGCTTTCGGGCCGCTCGGGACCCGGGACTGTATTTCCTCTTTCACCATTGCATTTCATTTACATTGTAGTTATTTGTGAGGTTCTCGATACCCTCGTGGGGTCGGCGTGGATGTCGGTACGGTTTGCATTTAGTTGTCCTCTTATACTTTTGTTCTTCCTTTAATTTTTTTGGCCGTTTGGAAAAGAAAAAGCAAAACCAAAGAAAAGATTGCGAAAACCGTTTTCAAATTTTAAGTGTCGTGTGGGCACTGATTTCAAAACCCTGTGGATTTATGGTTTGCGAAAATGAATTTCAAAAC
The DNA here is from genome assembly GCA_029204045.2 of Tillandsia leiboldiana. Taxonomy (NCBI): domain Eukaryota; kingdom Viridiplantae; phylum Streptophyta; class Magnoliopsida; order Poales; family Bromeliaceae; genus Tillandsia; species Tillandsia leiboldiana. Next base: position 5,911,487 of record CM055060.1, read on the forward strand.
TCGAGTGTCGTGTGGGCACTGATTTCAAAACCCTGTGGATTTATGCTGGTTTCGAAACGCGTTTTCAAAATTCGAGTGCCGGGTAGGCGCATTTTCAACGACTGTGGATTTATTCTTTCAAATTGATCGGCCATGCGTTTTAATAAATTATGGTACTAGTTGTATGTTAGTAACTGTTGTGATTGAGTGGTTGATTGTGTTTGGAACTTGTGTATAACGCTACGCCGAGCATATACAGAGGAGACTCTGTCCGTTTGTAGAGTGATTCTGTATATGCGGCGGGTCTGGGCATGCGCCGGGGAAGAAGGGTTTTTATCAAAAAAAAATTTATTACACGTCAAATGTTTGACTTTTGCGAACCGTTTCCGCTAAAACAAACCCCCGGGGCGTGACAGATTAAATGGTATCAGAGAGTTCTTTCAATCACAACAGTTAGCACCGACATCCGTGGGAATACCTCACTTACCTACACATGAATGAAATGGGTAGGGCATAGGACTGTAGAACGTGAGTGACCGAGGGGGGGGGGGGGGGGGGTGGGGAATGTTGAGTCCTTTCTCTCACTTTATGGTTGTTGTTAGTAGGGTAGTCTAAAGTTGAACTCTTGTGATGTGTGACAGACATGGCCCGTACTAGATCATCGGCCGGGGACGCAGAGGCAGATGCGACGACGTCCACAGCCGCGGAGAACCAGCTCCTGCGGCAGCAATTGCGGGAGATGGCGGGGAATCTGGCAAACCTCACTGATCACGTGCGTCAGTTGACGCAACAGCAGCGGGCCGCGACGGTGACGGCTGCCCCAGTTCCTCCACAGGGGCCGACAGCACCGGCCGCGGCACCCCCGACAGCGCCCCCGCCGGCGGCGACTACGGGACCGGCGCCGGGGACAACCAGCAGGGTTACTCTGGAGGAGACTGGGGTCACACCTACCCCTACCGTGGCTGCCGCCGCCGTGGGGGAGGGGACGGTTGGGAGAACTGAGCGAGATCGGGTGCGGGCCAACCTGAAGGACTCCAAGAAATACGACCCACCCACGTTCGAAGGGGACACGATTGATCCTTGGGTTGTCGAGAAATGGGTGGGGTCGATGGAGAAACTTTTTGAAGACTTACTCATGGAGGACGACGAGCGGGTTCCCCTAGCAGTCCACTGCTTGGAGGGGAACGCCCGCTTGTGGTGGAAGACGGTACGCCCCGATCCCGCTAGGAGTACCGCACTCCCGTCCTGGGCAACTTTCAAACAGGAGCTATTCGGGGCTTTCTTCACCAGCAGTGTCAAGAAAAAGTTGGAGGATGACCTGAACCACATCCAGCAGGGGAACCGGACGGTCATGGAGTATCAGCGGGAGTTCGTCCGGCTAGCAAACTGCGTCCCGTTCGTCATAAGGGACGAGGCTCACAAGGCGCAACTCTTTGTGGATGGCTTGCGGAGCAATATCTTCGAGGTGGTGCAAGCAGCCGAGCTGCACACCTTCCAGAAAGTGGTCGACAGAGCCACTACGGTAGAGCGGGGTTTTGCGGTCACCCGCGCCAGAAGGGAGAACTCGACGCGGCTGGAGGACACGAAGCGGCAACAGCAGAACTCGGGGGGAGGCTCTTGGAGTGGGGGCGGGGCCCCCAAACGGTGGAGACCACAGGCGGGGCCCCGGAGCGCGCCAGCAGGAGGACCGGGGCCGGGGATTAGGCCTTGTGTCATATGCGGGGGAGGGCACCTGGCGGGAGAGTGCCCCCAAAGAGGCGACCACTGCTTCAGGTGCGGCAAACGGGGGCACTTTCGCCGCAACTGCCCCTTAGGCGGGGGATCTGCGTCCTCTGCAGCTTCTACGCCCACGCCACAGCTCTCAGGGCGGGGGAAAGCTCCTATGGCGTCAACTTCTAGAACCCCTGCACCACGGCGCGAGGAGTACAGGCAGCCACAACCAGGCGGGAGAGTCTTCTCAATGACCCGCCAAGAGACAGATCCGCTGGAGGACGCACTTGCAGGTATTACTTCCGTTTCAAATTCCCGTGCTAGAACTCTTTTCGATACCGGAGCAACACACTTGTTCATTTCTCGTGATTTCGTATTTATGCATGATCTCGAGGAGACACCCCTCCAAACTTTCTTGACGGTTCAAACGGCGGGAGGGACTTTGGAGGCGGTTAGCCTTGTGGCCACCTGCCCGATTATGCTAGGGCGGCTGGCTTGCCCTTGGGATTTGGTGGTAATCCCCCTGAAGGAGTACGACGTGGTGTTGGGCATGAACTGGCTCACGAGGTACCAGGCACTCATCGATTGCGACAAGCGACAGCTGCGATTACAAGAACCGGGTTTTCCCGAGCATGTGTACATCATGGGCAAGAGCATCTCCTTCCCGGCGATTATTTCAGCGGCACGGGCCAGAAGACTGGTGGAGGGTGGGTGCGTGGCCTATTTAGCATCGGTGGACTTGGCTACCCGACCCCCGACGACACTTTCAGATATCGCGGTGGTGAGGGACTTCCCCGACATTTTTCCCACGGAACTGCCTGGGATGCCCCCTGAGCGGGAGGTGGTGTTCCCTATCGAGCTACTACCGGGCACGCAGCCTATTACGAAGGCGCCTTACCGGATGGCATTCGCAGAGCTGAAGGAGCTTAAAGCACAATTTGAGGACCTCTTGGACAAAGGTTTTATCAGACCGAGTGTATCGCCCTGGGGCGCACCGGTACTCTTTGTGCGGAAGAAAGACGGAAGCCTGCGTCTCTGCATCGATTACAGAGGGATAAACAAAGTTACAGTGAAGAATAAGTACCCCCTGCCCAGAATAGATGATCTCTTCGACCAGCTGAGAGGGGCGACGGTCTTCTCCAAAATCGATCTGCAATCGGGCTACCACCAACTCCGGGTTCGGGACGAGGACGTCCCGAAGACTGCTTTCTGGACTCGGTATGGCCACTACGAGTTCACGGTTATGCCTTTCGGACTCACGAACGCCCCCGCAGTCTTCATGGACATGATGAACCGGATCTTCAGACCCTCCCTTGATCGGTTCGTAGTGGTTTTCATCGACGACATCCTGATCTACTCCACTACCGACGAGGAGCACGAGGACCATTTGCGAATGATCCTCCAGACCCTCAGAGAGCAGAAGCTGTTTGCTAAACTCAAGAAGTGTGAGTTCTGGCTGCGCGAAGTCGATTTCCTAGGACATGTGATCTCGGCACAGGGAATCGCCGTGGACCCCAAGAAGGTGGAATCAGTGCTCGACTGGCAGCCGCCGACGACGGTGACAGAGGTCCGCAGTTTCCTAGGGTTGGCAGGATATTACAGGCGCTTCGTTGAAGATTTTGCGAAGATTGCTACCCCTTTAAATCGGTTAACCAGAAAAGGGGAGAATTTCATATGGACGGCCAAATGCCAGGAGAGTTTTGAGGAACTCAAGAGGAGATTAACCAGGGCACCTATACTTGTGCTGCCGACACCCGGAGAGGATTATGAAGTGTACTGCGACGTATCAAGAATCGGTCTTGGAGGTGTTCTGATGCAACAGGGGAAAGTGATTGCCTACGCGTCCAGGCAACTGAAGGATTACGAAAAGAACTACCCGATACACGACTTAGAATTGGCTGCAGTAGTCTTCGTTTTAAAACTGTGGAGGCATTACCTTTTTGGAGTCCACTGTAACGTCTTCTCGGATCATCAAAGTCTTAAGTACATCTTTACCCAAAAAGAATTAAACTTGCGGCAGAGGCGGTGGCTAGAGTTGTTGAAGGATTACGACTTGACGATTCAATACCATCCCGGGAAGGCAAACGTGGTGGCAGACGCCTTGAGCAGGAAAGGGCATCAAGAAGGGGCGTCAGGGAGCGCGATAACGGAGCAGAGCCACCTGATCGCGGAGTTCGCACGGATGCAGTTGGAGGTGGTGCCAGCAGGCACGGTTATGCAACTTCTAACCTTGGTGGTCAAGCCGACGTTAATTGAGAGGATCCGGGAGGGACAGCAGACCGACCCACAATTACAGCGCGTACGAGACAAAATTCCCCTGGACCAAGAGAGCGATTTTGCGGTGGAAGACGACGGCACCCTACGTTTCCGCGGACGGATCTGCGTGCCGGATTCGACGGAGTTGAAGGAGGAAATCTTGACAGAGGCGCACCGGGCCCCTTATGCGGCACATCCAGGGGGCACGAAGATGTACAGGGACCTCAAACAAATCTACTGGTGGCCCAAAATGAAGGGGGACGTCACCCGTCACGTAGCTCATTGCCTAGTGTGCCAACAGATAAAGGCCGAGCATCAGCGGCCAGCAGGGAAGCTACAGCCTCTACCGGTGCCGGAGTGGAAGTGGGATCATATCACCATGGACTTTGTCATGGGGTTTCCACGTTCGCAACAGGGCCACGACGCGATTTGGGTCGTAGTCGACCGGTTAACCAAGTCAGCGCACTTTTTGCCAATTCACACGACCTGGACCCGAGAACGGTTACCTCAAGCCTATATTAGCGAGATCGTGAGACTACATGGAGTGCCGGCATCGATCACCTCGGACAGAGACACGCGCTTTGTCTCGAAGTTTTGGCAGAGCCTTCAGCGGGCTATGGGGACCAGACTACAGTTCAGCACAGCCTTTCACCCTCAGACGGACGGACAGTCGGAGCGTGTGATACAAACCCTCGAGGACCTGCTTCGCGCCTGTGTGCTTGATTGAGGGATCGGTTGGTCACACTACCTACCCCTCTTGGAGTTCGCCTACAACAACAGCTACCAGGCCAGCATCCAGATGGCGCCTTACGAAGCCTTATATGGGAGACGCCGCCGTTCCCCGATTTGTTGGGACGACTTGGGTGAACGGAAATTCTTGGGACCCGACTTGGTGGAAGAAACTGAAGAGAAGGTACGCCTCATCAAACAGCGCCTACTGACCGCCCAGAGCCGACAGAAGAGCTACGCAGACCAAAGGCGCCACGACTTGGAATTCCAAGTAGGAGAACATGTACTTTTGCGGGTCTCGCCATCCAGAGGGATCAAGCGTTTCGGGCTGAAGGGCAAGCTGAGTCCACGGTTCGTGGGACCGTTTGAGATCTTGGAGCGCATTGGCCCAGTGGCGTACCGCCTCGCCCTACCACCAAACCTCGACCGAGTCCACGATGTTTTCCACGTATCCATTCTCCGGAAATATCTTCCCGATCCATCACACATCCTGGACGTCTCTACACTCGAACTCAAGGAGGATCTGAGCTTCGAGGAAACCCCCGTGAGAATCCTGGCAAGGGAAAACAAAGCTCTGCGAAATCGAACCATCCCCTACGTGAAGGTACTCTGGAGCAACCATGAGGAGCGAGAAGCAACTTGGGAGCTGGAATCTAAAATGAGGGAGTACTACCCCGGCCTTTTCACCACCACCCGGGTTTGAGTTTCGAGGACGAAACTCGTTTTTAGAGGTGAGTGGTGTAATAACCGCGAGTTTATTTTTCTTTTTGGTCCTTCCTTTGAATTTTATTGAACCACTTTCCGACTAAGGGGTCCGGGGTGTGATTTATGTTTCTTTGCTTCTGGGCAGACCGTCGGGGCTCGCGGGTATTTTTGGATAATAAAGCCCGCGAAACGGAAACCGGCGGCGCGATCGGATCTGATTTCCGACCCCGGAACCTCCCGGAATATTTTTCTGAAGTTTGATAGCGGTTCAGGCGTTTAGCACGTTTTTCGAGGTAAATCAGGCCCGGACTCGATTTCTTTTATTTGGGGATTTAGGTTTTCTTTTCTTTCCCCCGCTCCGCTTAGACCGACTGTTTTAATTTTGTGTGGGATGACTTAGGTTATTTTCCCACTCTTCTCGTCCCGTACAACGTGAGTTCCCCATCAGAGCGCGAGAGAGAAAACCCCCGCTTTCTTGCGAGACGGTGCGAAGAACCGAGGAGAAGGAAAGGACAATCGAGCGAGCGTGGGACGATCCCCTCCTCTTCCTCCTTCTTCATCGGCGTTTTGGAAACGCGTAGATACGGTGAGTTTTTATTTGTTTCCGTCTAGGGTTTTGTTCCTTCGGATCATCGCACGGGGGAAGGCAGGATCCTCCGGTCGGCCGCACCACTACCGTCGCGAGGCGCCGGACACGCGCAGGGCTGGGTCGCCCGTGCGTGCGGGTGGGGCGCCCGCGCGGGGCCTGGGCGCCGCGCGGGGCCGCCCGTGCGTGCGGGCTGGGCGCCCGCGCGGGGCCTGGGCGCCGCGCGGGGCCGCCCGTGCGTGCGGGCTGGGCGCCCGCGCGGGGCCTGGGCGCCGCGCGGGGCCGCCCGTGCGTGCGGACTGGGCACCCGCTAGGGGCCAGACACCGAGCGGGGCCGCCGCTGTCAGGGAACCGTGCGGGTCTCTCACCGCACGGGGCTCTGATGCGCGTGCGGCCAGCGCGGCAACGCGGAGTCACCGCCGCGACGGGATCCGGACAACCTTTTATTATCCTATTTCTTTATATTTGGTGGGTACTGACGTTTTTCCCGGGGGACTTTGTAGTTCGGGGAGCGCACCGGGGCACGGGGGAGCAACGCTTTGTTCATCGCTCGTAGAGGTGGGTTTTATTTTTAAGTCTTAGCATCTAACTCTATCATGTTGGACGGGGTCAATCGTAAGTGTACTTGGGTTAAATATTGATGGGTGATAGACACTACATGTTTAATTGTGCTGACTCTTAAAAATTCTGTGGATCTCGTACTTGGGTTAAACATTGTAGGAAGGCATAAATTAATCGCTTATGGCTTTACGGTTCTTATGCTTGGATATATATACGGTTTCACATGGTCCGCGTACACGTATTATTGCATTGACTTTGATTATACATGTTAGTGGGTTACCTTCGATCGTATATTCTACGGGGTTACTTTTGATTATACATGTTGCCGTTTTACTCTTGTTATATACTATGATGCTGACATGATGGTGATTATGGTTACTTGGCTCGAGGCTGCAGCACGCGCACCCGCGGTTTGGCCACCGCAAAAGGGTGCGCTTTTTCGGAAAAGCGGTCTATTGACCCGTGTATACCCACGAGGTGTCGTAGTGGGGCCCCTTATGTAGTTGTGGGGTTTGAGGCGCCGAGGTGCGAGCGGTACGACCCGTCGGTTTAGTTGTCCGACGTGGTCGGGTATTGTAGGTACGGTACGGCCGTCGGTTTAGTTGTCCGACGTGGCCGGGTATTGCAGGATACAGGGGTACAGGTTGCTTTTTTCCCTTTGAGGGGAGTGGTTGCTCCGGTTGACTTTACGGTTTGTTTTACTACTTTCCTGCTTTACTATCATTCATTACTGACTTCCCACGTGGTGACAGGGTCCAGACGAGGGGAGAGGTAGGCGACGGTGAGGACGGGGCAGGAGCTTCCGGGGCGCTGGGGACCCGGGACTGTATTTTCTCTTTCACCATTGCATTTTATTTACATTATAGTTATTTGTGAGGTTCTCGATACCCTCGTGGGGTCGGCGTGGATGTCGGTACGGTTTGCATTTAGTTGTCCTCTTATACTTTTATTCTTTCTTTAATTCTGTTGGCCGTTTGGAAAAGAAAAAGCAAAACCAAAGAAAAGATTGCAAAAACCGTTTTCAAATTTTAAGTGTCGTGTGGGCACTGATTTCAAAACCCTGTGGATTTATGGATTGCGAAAATGAATTTCAAAACTCGAGTGTCGTGTGGGCACTGATTTCAAAACCCTGTGGATTTATGCTGGTTTCGAAACGCGTTTTTAAAATTCGAGTGCCGGGTAGGCGCATTTTCAACGACTGTGGATTTATCCTTTCAAATTGATCGGCCATGCGTTTTAATAAATTATGGTACTAGTTGTATGTTAGTAACTGTTGTGATTGAGTGGTTGATTGTGTTTGGAACTTGTGTATAACGCTACGCCGAGCATATACAGAGGAGACTCTGTCCGTTTGTAGAGTGATTCTGTATATGCGGCGGGTCTGGGCATGCGCCGGGGAAGAAGGGTTTTTATCAAAAAAAAAATTATTACACGTCAAATGTTTGACTTTTGCGAACCGTTTCCGCTAAAACAAACCCCCGGGGCGTGACAACATCCCAGATTTCTTTCGCAGTCTCACATGCCGAGACGCAAGAGAACTCTGTTTGTGATAAGGCATTAAATAAAGCATTAATTCCCTTGCCATTGTAAGAAGATATATCAATCTCTTCCTTGGTCCATTTCGACCTAGGTTTGATGGTGCGAACATCACCAATAAATTCAGTTGGATTAGACCATCCTAATTCAATTGATTGCCACACCCGTTCGTCGATGGAAATTAAAAAGGCTTTCATCCGTACTTTCCAGTACGCATAATTTGTTCCATCGAAGAACGGAGGTCTGTTGATGTTTCCACCTTCAACCATTGTTTACAACCCTATTCCCGCTCTAATACCACTTGTTGGGTTATGTATAATTGGATCTAAATAGGAGAAAAAAACACCTAGAGGGGGGTGAATAGGTGTAAACAATAAACACTCAAAAATCTTTGCGATATAAAACCCAATGCGGAAAAATAAATAACACGCAGAGATTTTTACGTGGAAAACTCCAAACCGGAGTAAAAAACCACGGGACCGATAACACGGTGAAATCCACTAGAATTAAACACGTACAAGGTGATATACCGTACTCACAGGCGACTCAACCTTTTCCATACGCTCCTAGTTGATCTTCTCCGCTCGCTCCACGACGCTTCTCGAATCCACGATCTGCGTCCAACGCCGAATCCACGGCGTCCAACGTCGAGTCCACGACGTCCGACCGAATCCACGGTCTTCACCCAGTAGCACGCTTTGAATCCACGAACGTACCTTGCTCCGAATCCACGAGAGCGGTTGCACCTTGAATCCACAAGGCCACGCGAGTCCACACGCCGATTTGGGATAAATCGTTGTTTTTGGGTGGTGATGATCCGCCGAATACTTAGATTAGAAATAGATCGGAAATACCATCTAAGTATTCATTGATTTGATTCTACTCAAAATGTGAGTATGAAAACCTAGAATCAAATCAATCAATATAGATGAAGAAACATAAGATAGAATCTATTGATTTCCTTTCTTCTCTATTTGTGGATCTATCTATTTCGGTCGTCTTTTTCCCTTTTTCGTGGTTACCCTAAAAGATGAATTAAAGGGTCTATTTATAGGTTAGAAACCATTGGAAGAGGATAAGAATCAAAAACTAACCTTTTCTGGAATTTTTCAGGACGGCGATCCGGATCGGACTTCGGCGATCCGGATTGCAGTAGCGAGATAGACAGTTTCCAGAAAACAAAGGTTCGGGATCCGGATCGAAGTGCCTGATCCGGATCGAAGTGCCTGATCCGGATCGTTCATACAATTTCACCAAACACCAACGTTCGGGATCCGGATTGGAAAGCCTGATCCGGATCGTTCATAAAATATGGTAAAACCAGTGTTCGGGATCCTGATCAAAGGAGGCTACGATCCGGATTGAACTTGTGTATGAACGAACACCCTTCGGGATCCGGATTGGAAAGTCTGATCCGGATCCTGAACATGTCCCATGTCCAGTTTTTAATTTTTATGCAATTAGAAATTCATCCAAGTGTTTCTATACTATAAGAAGTATTCGGATCACCAAAAATAATTAGTTAAACATACCTGATCCTTTTGAGTTCTTCTTTCATGAGATTGAGTTAAATGGTCCAACTTTCTTTATCTTCAATCTTCAAGACTTAACCGAATTCACGAAATACGCCAACTCAAATTCCGTAACATCAGTCATGGAATACCAGAGAGCGTTCGTGAGGTTAGTAAACTGTGTCCCGTTCGTTATACGGGACGAACCCCACAAGGCCCGTCTTTTTGTAGATGGGTTACGGAGCGACATCTTCGAAGTAGTCCAGGCGGCAGATTTGCACACTTTCCGGGAGGTGGTGGATAGGGCCACTATTGTGGAACGTGGTTTTACTATCACCCGAGCTCAACGGGAGGGATCGGAGTACAACCAGGACAAGAAGCGGTCGCAGACATATCCAAGAGGGGGCTCCTCTGGCGGGAACCGGCCCCCAAAGTACCCCAAGACGCAACCTGGGAGCAAGAGCACACCGGCGGGGGGACAGTGGCCAGTAGACAAACCCTACATTATTTGCGGAGGAACGCACCGAGTTATGGAATGTCCCAAGAGACAAGACCATTGTTTCCGCTGCGGTAAGCCGGGGCATCTCCGATTTAACTGCCCCTCGAACATGGGGGCGGCATCCTCTGTGGCTTCCACTTCGACGCCACAATTGCAGGGACGAGGGAGAGCACCATCAGGAGCACCCCTATGCCCCCCAGCATCTCGACAGCAAGGGAAAACGCGACCACAACCAGGAGGAAGGGTCTACTCGATGAATCAGTAAGGAGCGGAACCACCAGAGGACGTGGTGGCAGGTACTACCTTAATTTCTGATTTTCGATCTCGAACCCTGTTTGACACCGGAGCGTCTCGCTCTTTCATCTCCCGTACCTTTGCACATACACACCTTCTGGAGGATAAGCCCCTAAGCAACCTAATGACCGTCCAGACCCTTGGGGGATCAATTAAAGCTATTAGCTTCGTACCTTCCTGCTCGATAAAGTTGGGGAGGTTGTCCTGCCCCTGGGATTTGGTAGTCATCCCGCTAAAAGAGTACGACGTGGTGCTAGGCATGGATTGGCTCACCGAGTACCAGGCGGTAATCGATTGCGAGAAACTTCAGGTACGACTGCAGAAACCGGGTTTCCCGGAACACGTTTACCTGGCGTGTAAAAGTACTTCCTTCTTAAACGTTATCTCCGCGTCTCGAGCCAGGAAATTAATAGAGGGCGGATGCGTGGCCTATTTGGCCTCGGTGGACTTAGCGGCTCGACCCACTCCTTCGTTTTCCGACATCTCAGTCATAAGGAAATTTTCGGATATGTTTCCGGCAGAACTCCCTGGGATGCCCCCTGGACGAGAGGTCGACTTCCCTATTGAACTGCTCCCAGGCACTAAACCCATCACCAAAGCACCGTACAGGATGGCTTTCGCCGAGTTGAAGGAACTCAAGGCACAGTTGGAAGACCTTTTGGATAAAGGCTTCATCAGGCCGAGCGTGTCGCCATGGGGCGCGCCCGTTCTGTTCGTAAGAAAGAAGGACGGAAGCATTCGATTGTGCATAGACTACCGGGAAATAAATAAGGTCACCATTAAGAACAAATATCCCCTGCCGAGGATCGACGACCTTTTCGACCAGTTACAAGGAGCAACGGTGTTCTCAAAGATCGACCTGCAGTCCGGCTATCATCAACTCAGAGTTAGGGGCGAGGACATCCCCAAAACAGCGTTCCGGACTCGCTACGGCCACTACGAGTTCACGGTAATGCCGTTCGGGCTCACAAACGCCCCGGCGGTGTTCATGGACATGATGAATAGGGTGTTCAAGCCCTTCTTGGATTTGTTCGTAGTGGTCTTCATTGATGATATCCTCATCTACTCACGTACAGATAGGGAACATGAGGAGCACCTACGTATAGTCCTTCAGACCCTTCGGGATCAAGGACTCTACGCCAAACTCAAAAAGTGTGAGTTTTGGCTCCGCGAGGTGGACTTTTTGGGGCACATCGTTTCGGCGTCTGGGATTGCAGTGGACCCGAGGAAGATAGACTCGGTGACGGACTGGCCCCGACCGACAACGGTAACAGAGATTCGAAGCTTCCTGGGTCTGGCAGGGTATTACAGACGCTTTGTGGAAGGCTTTTCCAAGATAGCCATGCCCCTGACTCGCCTGACCCGAAAAGAGGAGAAGTATATATGGACTGACCAATGCCAGAAGAGTTTTGAGGAACTAAAGGACAGGTTGACGCGAGCCCCGGTGCTCGCTCTACCGGAGCCCGGTGAAGACTATGAGGTTTACTGTGATGCGTCGCGAAACGGTCTCGGAGGCGTGCTTATGCAACGGGGTAAGGTCATAGCCTATGCGTCGAGGCAACTCAAAGAGTACGAGAGAAACTACCCCGTGCACGACCTGGAGCTTGCAGCGGTCGTGTTCGTCCTCAAGCTGTGGAGACACTATTTGTACGGTACACACAGCAATGTGTACTCCGATCATCAGAGCCTCAAGTACCTCTTCACTCAGAAGGAGTTAAATTTGCGGCAAAGGCAGTGGCTCGAACTACTAAAGGACTATGATCTAACCATCCACTACCACCCGGGGAAGGCGAATGTGGTGGCTGATGCCTTGAGCCGCAAAGGACAGACGGTGGAATCAATGACGAACGCCTTTACCCAGCAGGACCGTCTGATTGCAGAGTTTTCGCAATTAAAATTGGAGGTAGTACCAGCGGGTACGGTCGCACAACTCATGACCCTAGTGGTCAGACCCACCCTATTGGACAAAATCCTGGAAGGACAATCGATGGATACCCAGTTGCAACTTGTGCGAGACAGGCTACCCTCTGACCAAGGGGGCAATTTCGCGATGAGCGCTGATGGCACGATGCGTTTTCGAGGGCGAATCTGCGTGCCGGACCTACCAGAACTCAAGGAGGAAATCCTAAGGGAGGCGCATACCGCGCCCTATGCCGTACACCCCGGGGGAACAAAAATGTACAAGGATTTAAAGCAAACCTTATGGTGGCCTAAGTTGAAAGGGGATGTTACCCGGTTTGTGGCACATTGCCTGGTGTGCCAACAAGTAAAGGCCGAACATCGGCGCCCAGCTGGGAAATTACAACCGTTGCCGGTGCCGGAATGGAAGTGGGAGATGATTACGATGGATTTTGTGATCGGCTTCCCGAGATCATCCCAAGGACACGATGCGATATGGGTCATAGTGGACCGGTTGACAAAATCGGCCCACTTCCTGCCCATACATACAACGTGGGCTCGGAAACGGCTGGCGCGAATATACATTGATGAGATAGTAAGGTTGCATGGAGTACCGACGTCCATCACGTCGGACAGAGACACGCGGTTTGTGTCGAACTTTTGGCAGAGCCTACAATGAGCAATGGGAACCAAGCTACATTTCAGCACGGCTTTTCACCCGCAAACTGACGGACAATCGGAGTGGGTGATCCAGATCCTTGAAGACATGCTCCGGGCATGCGTGCTAGACTTGGGCGAAGGGTGGTCCCAATATCTACCACTTGTGGAATTCGCCTACAATAATAGTTACCAAGCCAGCATTCAAATGGCGCCATACGAGGCTCTGTATGGGCGCCGCTGTCGGTCTCCAATATGCTGGGACGACTTGGGAGAGCGCAAGTTTTTGGGACCGGATTTAGTGGAAGAGACCGAGGCGAAGGTGCGCCTGATCAGGCAATGGTTGCTAACCGCCCAGAGCAGACAGAAAAGTTACGCGGACCATAGACGACGGGACTTGGAATTTATGGTGGGCGAGCACGTGTTGCTACGAGTTTCGCCTTCCAAGGGGACCCGACATTTCGGCCTGAGAGGGAAGTTAAGTCCGAGGTACGTGGGACCGTTCGAGGTAATAGAGCGCGTGGGTCCGGTGGCGTATCGGTTGGCGTTGCCGCCGAACCTTGACCGAGTACACAACGTGTTTCACGTCTCAATGCTCCGGAAGTACCTCCCCGACCCCTCTCACGCCCTAGACATATCCACTATCAAGTTACAAGAGGACTTAAGCGTCGAGGAGATGCCGGTGCGGATCCTGGCACGAGAGGGCAAGAAGTTTCGTAATCGGACCATCCCCTATGTAAAGGTCCAGTGGAGCAACCACGAGGAACGCGAGGCGACGTGGGAGCTGGAATCGAAAATGAGGGAATGTTTCCCTGAATTGTTTAGTGAGGGCTGTAATTAAGTTTCGAGGACGAAACTTCTTATAAAGTGTGAGTGGTGTAATGACACAGTTTTTTTGTAGTATGTTACCCTCCTTCTAATAAAGTGTTCTTCTTAGTGGGTCGAGATTATCAAATTTCTCAAAGTCGGTCAGTGTGTTGCATGAGTATTTTTCTGTGAAAGGGCACAAAAAACGATGACCGACGGTGCGATCGGATCTGAAATCCGATAAAGGGATCTTCCGGGATGGAATTTTTAGTGATGCGGTGACTAAATGTGCATCGGAATGCGTGCAAAATATCTTGCACGCCGTATGGGATAATGGGAGTTTATCTAGTAGGAATAATTAATTAAATAATTAATTATTCGGTAACGAAAACTAAAAAGCGGGATTTAATTGTACGTACGAGAGAGGAAAATCCCACTTTTCGTAAAAAGAGGAAAACGAAACCCTAACCGAGAGAACGAAAAGAAAAGAGAAAAAAAATAGGAAAAGGCGGAACCCTAACCGGAGGAAAGAAAGAGGAAGAAGACGGAGGGAATCCGATCACCCCGAACCACGTACCGGAAGCAAGAACGCGATCGGTCGACTCCCCCGTCGGATTATCCGGTGAGTGATTTTTCGTTCGTAGCGTTTTTTGGGTTTGTTCGTACTTTTTTTGTCTTCTCCGTTTCCGTCTTTGTCGTCTCCGCCGGCCCGCCGCCGTCGCCGCGCAACCTAGGGCGCGACGCGGGCGGGCGGACGACGCGCGGTGCCGCTAGGGCACCGCGCGGGCGGGGGAGACGCGCGGTGCCGCTAGGGCACCGCGCGACCGGACGCCGCGAGGGCGGGCGCCGCCTGGGTGCTGCCCGCGGGCGCGCGCCGCGCGGCCTCATGCTGCGCGGGGCGCCCGTGGGCGGGTGGGCACCGCGCGGGCACCGCGCGGCGCCGCCCGCGGGCGTGCACCCGCGGGCGCCGCACGGGCGCCGTGCGGGCGCTGCCCGCGGGCGGCACCCGCGGGCGCCGCGCGGGCCGCACCCGCGCGGGGCGCCGCCCGGCCGCACCCACGCGGGCGCCACGCGCGGGCAACACCCGCGGGCGACGCGCGGGCCGCACCCGCGGGCGCCGCGCGGGCGTCGCGCAGGTGGTCACCGCGCGGGCGCCACCCGTGGGAGCACGTCGCGCGGCCTAGTGCCGCGCGGGGCACCCATGGGCCGGCAACCGTCGCGCGAGCGCCGCGCGGGACACCCGCGGACGGCGGCATCCGCGGGGTTGCGCGTGCGCGCGGGGAGCCGCCGGGTGATATCGAGGGCGCCGTTTTGGGGTCTCGGCGCGGGGTTAGTGTGGTTTTCCGTCTTCCGGTACAAGTATGTGTTATTAACTGTTGTTTCTGGGGACTTCTTTAGGTCCAGGTGCGCAGCGAGAGTGTGTCAAAGACCCCAAGTACCCCGATCTTCCCGCAACCAGGTGGGTTCTTATGCGACAAGTGCTGTAAGTGCATTATGTGCAATATATCATCTTAAAGCTCGTACTAACCCGTTTAATAAAGTAGATGAGATGTTTCTAGTGAGTTAACCTTTTGCATTAATATGTACCGTTCCTTTGTTGATATTTATGGCGACCGAGGGTCGCGGTGGTTGTCACATGCCGTATTCTGCAATCGTTGTTCTTAGATGCTTACACGTACACAGGCGGATTGGCCTTCGCATGGGTGTACTTTTCCGGAGAAGTGGTCTGAATGACCCGTGTACCCCACGTGTGTAGGGTGGGGACCTCTTCACGGTAGCTAAAGTCGCTCATGCACCGTGAAGGGGTTAAGGGCATCACAAATGTCACGTGGGGAGATCGTCGACTCCCTGACGTGAATGGTGTGACTTTACCCGTGGGGAGATCGTCGACTCCCCGACGGGCACTATGTGACTAATTCAAGTAATGTGGACTCATGACGAGAGAGTGCGAAAGGTTCTGGTGCATAGTATTTATTTTAAAGTTATTGTTTATTGTTGAAACATCTACTTTATTTGTCATTGACTTTACCCACTCCGTGACAGGTTCGATTAGGTACGGTCATCGGGACGGTGGTGAGGCAACGCAGTCATAACTGTGGCCGTATGAGGCCTTATGTCAGAACTTTTATTTGGGTTATCTCTATTCTCTCTCTAGTTTAACTGTAGTTTAATTTGTGTGAATATGGATCATGTTGGATAGTTGGTTAGTTGATTGATATCACTGTGGATTTAATTTATTGTTCTTAATCTTTGCGGCCGTTTTACGATAAAAAGGGGGTTTTGAAAATGCTTTTCAAAAATCAAGTGTCGGGTGGGCACTACCTTGAAAACCTGTGGATTTATCCTTTCAAAACGATGTAGCCGCCTTACTGTGAACGTGTAGACGTTTCTAAAGGATTGGGTGTCGAGTGGACACTGTTTGTGTAACGACCCGGCCCACTAGCAATAATAATTTGTTGGGCCCAAACCACAGCCCAAAATGCTTAAGCCCAGTTATTATTACTAGTGTCCAAGTTTCATATAAACCCAATCACAAATCCATCCACATCCGATGTGGGACTATTGGGGGCGTAACAGACTCCCCCCGTTTAGGCCTGACGTCCTCGTCAGCCCAAACACACACACACAAGCCCAAGATCACCAGGCGATGTGAGACTCGTCTCGCTAGCCCTGTCATCTAGACCCAGGCTCAGCCGAGACTCATCACACACTTCCGGCTGGTTATTGGCTCTGATACCAAATGTAACGACCCGGCCCACTAGCAATAATAATTTGTTGGGCCCAAACCACAGCCCAAAATGCTTAAGCCCAGTTATTATTACTAGTGTCCAAGTTTCATATAAACCCAATCACAAATCTATCCACATCCTGGGCTTAAGCATTTTGGGCTGTGGTTTGGGCCCAACAAATTATTATTGCTAGTGGGCCGGGTCGTTACATTAAACCCAATCACAAATCCATCCACATCCGATGTGGGACTATTGGGGGCGTCACAGACTCCCCCCGTTTAGGCCTGACGTCCTCGTCAGCCCAAACACACACACACAAGCCCAAGATCACCAGGCGATGTGAGACTCGTCTCGCTAGCCCTGTCATCTAGACCCAGGCTCAGCCGAGACTCATCACACACTTCCGGCTGGTTATTGGCTCTGATACCAAATGTAACGACCCAGCCCACTAGCAATAATAACTCGTTGGGCCCAAACCACAGCCCAAAATGCTTAAGCCCAGTTATTATTACTAGTGTACAAGTCTCATATAAACCCAATCACAAATCCATCCACATCCGATGTGGGACTATTGGGGGCGTCACAGACTCCCCCCGTTTAGGCCTGACGTCCTCGTCAGCCCAAACACACACACACAAGCCCAAGATCACCAGGCGATGTGAGACTCGTCTCGCTAGCCCTGTCATCTAGACCCAGGCTCAGCCGAGACTCATCACACACTTCCGGCTGGTTATTGGCTCTGATACCAAATGTAACGACCCGGCCCACTAGTAATAATAATTTGTTGGGCCCAAACCACAGCCCAAAATGCTTAAGCCCAGTTATTATTACTAGTGTACAAGTCTCATATAAACCCAATCACAAATCCATCCACATCCGATGTGGGACTATTGGGGGCGTCACAGACTCCCCCGTTTAGGCCTGACGTCCTCGTCAGCCCAAACACACACACACAAGCCCAAGATCACCAGGCGATGTGAGACTCGTCTCGCTAGCCCTGTCATCTAGACCCAGGCTCAGCCGAGACTCATCACACACTTCCGGCTGGTTATTGGCTCTGATACCAAATGTAACGACCCAGCCCACTAGCAATAATAACTCGTTGGGCCCAAACCACAGCCCAAAATGCTTAAGCCCAGTTATTATTACTAGTGTACAAGTCTCATATAAACCCAATCACAAATCCATCCACATCCGATGTGGGACTATTGGGGGCGTCACAGTTTGCAAACTAGTAGGTTCCCCTAAATGTGAATGAATGTTTTTACACTCTCGTGCTTGCTGACTGTGACTGTGTGGTTAAAGATTGTATGTTAAATGTTGTTGTCATTGTTGTAATCGTGACGCCGTGCATATACAAAGGAGACTCTATCCGTTTGTAGGGTGAATTTGTATGTGTGGCGGGTCTGACACGCACCGGTGGGCGAGGTCGATTATTCGTTTTTCTTACCTGTATTTCAAAAAAAAAATAAACACGTTTTCCGCATATCTTGAGACCTCCGGGGCATGATACTTTCCTCAGCTTTTTGCTGTCTATTTGGTCGTTGGACCAAGGTTTGAGCATCAGCATTATGATCGCCGTTGAGCCAGCTTTCAGTCGTGCACACCAGTGGATTAGCTACCCGCAGTGGTGTTCATTACCAGTAGAGAGGTCACATTGACCCGTGAGCCCGTTGGGGTTATGATAGCATGCTGGGTGTCCAAAAGTGGTATTAGCCTGAGGCCCCAATGACCAACAGTGGCAATTGCCTGAGGTCCTAGTGCTCTATGGCAGCTTATGTAATGAACCAGAATTTGGTATATAAACAAATGTAAGTAAAAATGGTATGGAATACTATTTTATTGGGTTTAGAAAGGTAAGGGATGACCTAGAAATGAACTGGACCCAAATCGGGATTAAAACGAGAAATCTAAAAATTTTATATAGGAAAGTGGGCCCAGATGTAAGTGGAAAATTCACAGTTTTGAAAAATTTCGAGAAAATTACGGGAGCTCCGTAAATATGTTTTAAGGCCACAGTAAAAGTTTCGCGTTGATCGGACCCCCGGATAGTGAGAACGGGCTCCGCCAGCGAATTCGAATGCAGTGGGACTTTTGGTGACCCAGAGGAGGTCCAAAATGAAAAATTTAAAATACCAAGAGGTAAGTCAAGTTAAACTGTGGCTGCCAGTCAAATTTAAGCAAAAACGGGCGAGAAACGGATGAAAACGGACAAAAACGGGCGAAACTGGGCTTGGGCCCAAGTTTCGGGCGCCCGAAAGTGGGTTCCGAGCGCCCAGAAAGTACTGTAGCAAACCAGTTTTTTTGGGCTGCAGTGAACCAAGCGGCACTGTAGCGAACCCGGTTCACTGTAGCACCCCGGTCCGGTCGGTGGTGCGCCCGAAAGTTACTGTAGCGCGCCCGAAAGTTACTGTGTGGCATGGATCCCGAGGCATGGGCACGAATCCCGAGGCACAGGCGCGAATCCCGAGGCAAGGCTTGCACGTGCGGCGCGCTGGGGCGCGCGAAGCGTTGTAGAGTGCGGCTCGAGGCGCGCGGGGTAGGTGGGGGACGCCATGCGGCGTCTCCCCGTTGGACGTACCGATCGAGGGCGCGGGGCGCGCGTCGGGAACACGCGCGGGCCCTGGCGCGGTGTCAGCGGGGGAGGCCACGTGTCGGCCTCCCATTGGGCGGTCAGTGCGATGCAATGCGCTGACGCGACGCGTCACTGCGGGCGGCGTCAGAGCAGGCGTGGCTGCGGTCCACGTGGCGGCCCCTGATTGGCCGCCGCTGTTCAGTGGTCGCGGTGCACGGGTCCAGGGACACGTGTCGTCCTCCGGTTGCCCGAGCGACGCTGACGTGGCACCTTGCTGGCATGTCGTGGACCCGTGGTCCGCGGCTGGACGGTTATTGTAGTAGCCCGAATCGGTTTCGGGCGCCCGAAACCGAGTTTTCGGCCTATAAGGGCCCGAATGGCCCCCTTTTTCCTCCTTTTCCCCTTTTTGGCTTCACCCGAGCGTACCAGGAGGGGAACATGGCGATTCTGGGGGGGGATTTCGAGGGCGCGCGAGCACGCCGTGGACCCTGTGGAGCGCACAAGGTGTTCCAAAGAGGCTAGTGGATGCGATGGACGGCACGGCGTTGCCGAGGTAGGCACCGCGTGTCGTTTTTGCAGTATTTTTGCCACAGTTTTGAGGTTTCCTTTTGGATTTTGGATTTGACCCTATGCCCACGTGCGTGTTAGGGACCGAGTTTTACTGTGCCGTTTTGCTGCTTGGAGTGTCGCCGGGCATTTTGGCGCGCCTCGTTTTACGTGCCAGCTTGTGGAAGGAATGCACCGTTTTGCGTGCGGATTCGGCAAATATGCACAGTTTTGGGCACAAACTCGAAAAACATGCCTCGTTTTGCGTGCAACATTAAAAAAGGAACGCGCATTGTTTTGTATGCCAACCCGAGATACGTGCTCCGTTTTACACGCAGATCGAGTTGTTGTGCACCGTTTTACGTGCAAAGTCTAATATTTTGCATCGTTTTGCGTGCAGGACTAGAAAAATGTGCACCATTTTGCGTGCAATCCTACAGTAGGGCGTGCACTGTTTTGCGTGCAGATTTGAGGTATGTGCACCGTTTTGCGTGCAGATCGTGTTATCGTGCACCGTTTTGCGTGCCGTCTCTAATGTTGTGCATCGTTTTTCATGCAAGGTTAGAAAAGACGTGCACCGTTTTGTGTGCAACCTTAAGAGAAGCATGCTCCGTTTTGCGTGCAGATCCGAGGTGCGTGCACCGTTATGCGTGCAGGTTGAATTGACGCGCGCCGTTTTGCGTGTGGGCTAAAATGGCGCGCATCGTTTTGCGCGTTTGGTTCTAATAATGTGCACCATTTTGCGTGCAGGTTTGGAGGACGTGCATCGTTTTGCGTGCGGACTCGAGGGATGTTCACCGTTTTACGTGCAAGCTCGAGAAAATAAGTGAAATCGCGCGGAGACCAATTGCAAGTGTCTACAAGCAATTGGGGACAACATAAGGTGGGGGATTCTGCCGAAATTGGGTGACCTCTCCCCTTGCTCCTTTGTTTTATGACTTAGAAGCATGATAGTAGCCTGTTAGAGGCCTTAGGTAATCATGATTAAGATCACCTGTGTAAATGGATATAGATGAAAGTGCAATTGTTGGTTGCCAAAGACAGATGATACATGTGCATGTATAGAGGAATTCAGAAGAAAAGTGACATTTATGATTTATCCAAATAGGGGATAAATATGTATGTAAAGATGGACACCGATGAAAAATGCAACTGTTGGTTGCAAAAAGGGGATAATTAATTTGTATGTGTAAAAGGACTTAGGAGAAAGATGCAAATTCTTGATTTATCTAAATAGATGATAATTGCATGCGAAGAGGATAAATATTACTTTTTGATGAATATGAAAATAATCATGTGATGATTGTGATCATGTTAGGGTACAACCATAGGAATCATATGACATCAGGGAAAAGAACATGTTGGTAGTAAGACTAGGAGAAAACCTAGATCCAGGGTTTAATGAGTGGCATCAAACTTAGGAGTTATCCTAGGATTTGACGGGTGGCACTGTCTTAGGTGAAAACCTAAGGACAATGGATAGAGTGATCAACATAGAGTCAAGGAACTCTAGTATGAGTATGGCATGGAACTTAAGGAAAGGGAACCTAAGGTGAACTAGAGGAGTTTAAACTCACAGACAGGAGATTAGAGTCAGTGTAACTCTAAGTTAAAAGTGGAACAGGAAAATAGAGTTAGTATAACTCTATGATTCAGTGAGGAATCAGGAAAAAGGGGATTAGATCCCAAAGTTAAAGAATTAAATAGCCATAACCCCCAGAAAGTCATAGGACGTCTGGGTAAATGGAAAAATTAGTTTAACTTCAATCAGAGTTAAATAAGGGAAAATGGAAAATGATCAAGTGCGGAGACATAAAAGGAAAAGAAAATGGAAATAGAGTTAATAAACTCTAAGCTAGATAAAATTGAAGGTAACTAGTGTCCTAGTGACATAGTGCAACCTTAAGGGTAATTGAAACATAAGGTTGTGAATTGAGAACAAGTAAGAGAAGGGTAAAAGTGGCTAGGAAACTAAAGTATTGCCAAGTGGCAAAATAAGTGAGAATGTAAATGAACAAGATGTTCAAACCTAAATTGGTGTTGGAGACACCCAAATTATCCTAGAGTAAAGAACTTAGGATAAAGAAATGAAGCTCAAGATAGAGCAAAAGTGGCCAGTAAACAAGACAAGCAAATTGCTCAAAATAGAGCAAAAGTGATTAATAAGCAAGACAAGCAAATCGCTCAAGATAGAGCAAAAGTGGTTAATAAGCAAGACAAGCAAATCGCTCAAGATAGAGCAAAAGTGGTTAATAAGAAAGACAAGCAAACTGTTTAAGACAAAGAGAACAAAAAGAGAAATGATAAGAGTCCAAGAGACTCTTTAGTTATCCTTATGGCAAGACCTAGGATAAGAGGTAAATTGTTGCAAAAAGGTAAAGTTTAAAAGCAAGCTAAAAGCGGCTAAAAAGCATAAAGAGAGTGTAAATGGCGCCTTCGAATTTGAGACTCGTCATTTTGTGAAGCAGGACTCCCTGGGCAGTGACCCGTCGGACGAGATACTTTCGAAAGGCTAAAAGTGAAGCAAAGAGCTAAATGCTCAAAGAAAGAGCATAAGATTTGCCAGTGGCAAAAAGGGGAGCTATAAGCTCAAATAAGAAAGAAAAGCAAGTGTTCAAGTGCAAGAGGCTAAGAACTAAAGTAACAAGAGAAAGAAAAAAGAAAAGAAAAGAAAGAAAATATAAAGATAAAACGGGCGGACCTACGGGGTGAAACGCGGCCCATGTTGGAGTTGCAGGCAGTGCCCCTCTCCCGGGTAGAGACCCGCTCGGGACGTTTCTTCCGTAGGACGGGGTAACACTTGCGGGTGTTATCGGCAACCTTAGAAATCTTAACTTATGGTAGCAGGACTACCGGGCTGGGGCCCGTTGGATAAGAATTTCTGAGGGTTAACTTGAACTAAAGCACCAGAATGTAAAGGAAAGAGAAAATAGAGTGGCAAAGTGGCCGGGTTAGTTTAACCCAGTAAACAGTGGCACAGTGGCCGAGTTGGTGCTTAGCAGCCTGGCATGGCTGGACAGAGTAGTGATGGATGATGATTATACACAGATAGTATAGTGACCCGTTATTTGCATAGCAGCATATTATCATTGAGGATTTAGTTTCCTAGCATTCTATTATTATTGCTTCCATTGGACCAAGCGGTGTAGGACACTTTTTCTCGGTGGTTGAACCCACTGTGAACTCGGTCGTAGTTCTCACACCCCTTGGGTGACATCCCCACAGGTTCAGGTATGGATACAGCGGTCGAGGCGGATACAGATGCAGTCAGCGAGGCATACGACAGGGGAAAGGGCCCAGCAGCATAGAGACCTAGAGGGTCTAGCAGAGGTGTCCCTTTTTATATATTTCTTGAGTGAACCTTGTATGGTGAGGAAATTATGTAAAAGAATTGTAATACTTTTATTTGCAAGTCCAGAAATGTAAAGTGTAATAAATTTAATTTATGGTTCACTCTTGTATGCTTTCATTTCCGCTTTAACTGTTTGTTATTGAATGAAAGTTTTAAATTAGTAGTGATTTCTAGTACTCTGATATTGAGCTTCCGCATACACTTGTTGTGTTATTATGGATGTTACCATTCCTTTCGGGTAGTGAAGGGTCATACCCGATTGGCGGGTCTGTTGGCGTGCCCGAACCGTAAAAATTGGCGGTCTCGGGGCGTGACAGATTAGAGTGGTATTAGAGCCTAGGAATAATCCTAGGTGGTTAGCAACCTTAGGGAGACCCTATTGATTAGCACGAGAGAGTGTGTGGATTATTGGGCGAAAGTATTTGATTGGTTGTTGTTGTTCCCAAAAAGGATGTTGGGACTGATTGAGGGTAATGAGCTTTCATTCTTCGGACATTACGTTGGCTGCCGACAACGTAATGTTGGAGATAAAAAGGAGTACCCTTTTATACTTTCGCATGTTTGGGTCGACGAGCTTCCTTGTCTGTGATGACCCGGATCTTCATTAGGGGTTTATGGCTTGATCAGTGGCTTCTGGAGGATTATCTTGGGAGATGGGAGTGTTTGGGTGTGTATCGGACTCAAGAAATGGACCCGGCGCAAAAATCGGATCAAGTGGGCTTTTCCGGGGGCTTCCGAGTAAATTTCGGTTGAGAATTTGGCAAAATGGAGGCCGTATGTGGATTCAGCGCGAAAAAACGCTTGAAAACGGCTATTTACTTATATTTTTCGGAGTCCGGACGCCCAAAAACGGGCCTATTTTAAGTGGGCCGGTTCACGGGACATACGGGTACACCAGGCGCAGCCAAATTTGTGCCCGCCATGTGTCGGGCCGTGATTGGCCCGACACAAGGCGTGAGGCGCGCTGGTTGGGCGGCGCGCGTGCGCCGCAACGCTTTTTCCACTCAATAAAGGCTTCCGGCTTCGCGTCTCCCAAAATGTCCCCCGAACCCCTTTTGCAGAGAAGGTTTTGCCCTATAAATATCCCATTTCTTTCCCATTTTTGGACTTTTGAAATCTGGCCAAATTCCCAGATTTTTTCAGAGCATCGCCATCTCCTTCTTCATCTTCTCCTTCACCAGTTTTCGGATTTGGGGTGTGCTATGGGTGCCCGTAGCTGTGCAAGTGGTGGATGAACCCTTTGAAGCTGATTTCAACCATTTCCGTCGCATTTCAGTGCAGGAGCTCCACAGACCTCATCCCTTGGAATATTGGCCAAATTTTTGGTTCTACATCTTCACAAGAGGTAGATCTAAAACTTTGGTATTCAACACTTTGGCTAGATCTTGAGTTTTATTAAAGTTTTTAAGGCATCTTTGGGACCCTTGTGCACAGCCTGGGATTTCGGACAGTGCTCAGTGTTTTCCCTCCCCTGGACAGTAGGAATGGAATTTTGAGATTATTTTTGTGGGGAAATCTTCAGGACTTGAAGAGCTACAACTTTGGTATGTACCACTTTACCTAGATTTGAATAGTTCTAAGAGTTTATTAGCCATCTTTGAAGAACTTGTGCACAGCCTGAGATTTTGAACTGAGCTCAATGTTTTCCCTCCCCATTTTCTGGTTTTCCCGAGTTTTAGAAGGGAAACTGAGGGATTGGCCTGAAGTGAACTTGTTCCCCTCTCTGTCCTACATCTCTCCAGGAAGTTTCAGAATTTTTGGAGTTTCCAACAGCGAGTTCTCTACAACGCGGCGCACTTTGACGATTTCCATTTTCTGGCCCATTTCCATCGCATTTCAGTCAAAAATTTCCCGAGCGCCAACCAGGAGGAATTTTTGGGCGATTTCTTCAACAGCGTGTTCCTAAGAGGTAAGGCTTCGTTTTTCGTATTGATCACTTTGCTCCGTTTCGCACTTTCGGCATGGTTCCCGAGGCACCTTTTGACCCCCATTTTCTGTGGTGAGTTTTGGACAGCATGGACTTGTCGATTTTGTATCTCAGTCTATGAGCATCGGAATGAGGCGTTTAAAGAGTCGATTGACATCAACGCTTCGAGAGCAACGCACTCGTATTTTTATTAGATTTTTCTGGGGTCATTTCGAAGGTGAGAATTAAGCTTCTCTGTGGCTGATTTTACAGATGTGTGAGTTGTTGATGGTTTGGCTTACCGTGATGTCCGATTTGTTTCTTGGCCTACATGTATCGGATTTAAGTGTTTAAAGACTCGTTTTGGGGCTACTCGTCGCGAGGATCGCAACCGTGATTTTTCTGGATTTTTTAGAGGAATGGACAGAGGTGATATTTATCCTTTTCTGTGCTGTTTGGAAGACAGCAAATGCTGTTTTGGTGGTATGTTTACACCGGGTGCGATGTTTTGTGCAGTGGGGCACAGTTTTCGGTGGATTGCTGTGTTAGAGGACTGCGGGCAGCAAGGAGCTTCTTTTGGTGTAGATCGCGCTTTTTGAGGTGGGTGGTTGTTGCATATCTCTACTTCTGACTTGCTCACTAAGTTTATTAGAGAAGGCCACTATTGAACATATTGATTGATTGCGATGCGTGTTTGACTGATATAAATGTGAGCCTATCATTTGAGACTAATCATGTGGATATAACATGTTGGGAATCTTATTGGATAATATTATTGTGGAAACATGATTGCGGGGACATATTTAATAGTGATAATTAACATGCCATATTAGCACATAGATTTTATGAAAGTGGATTAAATGAATTAAATGTTGGGACATGATGACTTATCTATGTGCGGGTGCCACTTTGGGATTTATTATGGATCAGGGATTATTTACTTGTGTAGTTGACTGATGATTTTAGCATATTGGGTATATCTATGTGGATTTATTATTAGTTACACATGTGGAACTGTTATTTGATGTTTTTCTCTTTCATCTTGCATGAGGACTTTTGCATGCCTCTATGGACATCTAGATAGGCCACTATTTATTGCTACATTATCATATTGGGATTTGACTTAGGAGAAACCATGATCGCTTTCTTTCTCCTTCTTATTTAGACTTTTGAGTCATGTTGCTCGGGTTCGAGCAGAGGTTTGGGATAGTGTAGCCGGGACCTTAGGGTCAGAGACAGGGTGTACTTGATGCTGGATTTGTGGGTTATTGCGGCAACCGCGGACAGTAGGCGGTTGACCGAAGATTGATTATTTTATCCGATTGTGGGTTGTGGGTTATTGTGGTAACCGCGGACATTAGGCGGTTAGCCAGATGTTGATTATTTCATCAGATTTTGGGTCTTGTGGGGTGTTGCGGCGACCGCGGACATTGGGCGGTTGACCGGATATTTACTTATGCATCAGATTGGGTATCAGATTCGTCTAGTGGATGGAGTTTCCCACTTATTGAGTACTATTGCATCAGATTGGGGATCGGGGTTGCATTAGTAGATGGAGTTTCCCACTTTGATCATAGTCTTGATCCAGTCCTGCTATATTGAGATACTCGACAGAGATACTTGTGATACTGATGACAGAGATACTTTACTCGTGTGGGTCGCTCCCCTCGAGTGCCACTCCGGAGGTAGGCTTTTTGGACCCAGCCTTGTGTGCCAGTCTGATACTTATTTTGGGATGCGAGCCGTGCGGGCCGATCCCGCGGTTTCGAGCGTTGTGTGCAGATTCCGCTGAGCATGCGATACCAGTTTTACTGGTGGTACTAGATTGGGTTATTTGGTCATATACCGTTTCCTGATGCATTCATACAGTCATTTCTTTCGGTATTGCATTT
Organism: Tillandsia leiboldiana; assembly: GCA_029204045.2. Classification (NCBI taxonomy): domain Eukaryota; kingdom Viridiplantae; phylum Streptophyta; class Magnoliopsida; order Poales; family Bromeliaceae; genus Tillandsia; species Tillandsia leiboldiana. Next base: position 5,938,216 of record CM055060.1, read on the forward strand.
AGAGGCATACTAGTGGTGATTTCCCTTTATTCAGCAGTTCTGTTTATATCTTTACCACTTATTCCTTTTCTTGCCTCTGGTGGACTTAGTGGGTACGCCGGAGTTTGAGGCTTTACCCACAGGGGGAGGCTACTGGTTTACTAGTGGTTCTCACCCCCATTGTTGTTTTCCTCTTTCCTTCCTCCTGTTTTGCAGAGTCTTCTGCGGGAGTTGCTGATCTTTCGGTCGTTGTTCGAGGCGAGGGAGTCACGAGCTAGATCATTACCGCCCGAGGAGTGTAGCTGTACCCCTGGTTGGAGATTCCTTGTAGCTGTCTGCTGGTTTTTACTGTTTACTTTGGAGAGGGATCTTTTGTATTTGGAGAGACTGATGTACTATAGTTTTAGTTTATCTCCCTTTTATAGTTGAGAGATGCTGTACTGAGGATATCGTATGATGATTATTTGTATTTGAGGAGATGGATATTGTACTTTATTTCGTGTTGTACAGTGATGGAATTTTATTTTACAGCATTTTTATTTTCGCTCTGATATTTGCATAGCTATAGTACTATCTTTTGCAGGTTAGACGCTTCGCCTATGCGGGATTTTGCATAGGTGGCGGATCTGTTGGCGAGCTCGGGTCGCAGTTTCGACCCCGGGGCGTGACAGATTAGGTTGGTATCAGAGCTTAGGGATAGGTCAGTTGGGACTGTAGAAACCCTAGGCTTGTGGTTGGACCATAGGATGACTTCGTGAGAGTCGTGACTTTTGGCGAGAGTTCTGATTGGGTCTTATACCTCTCCCAAGTGATGGGACGAGTGATTTGCATGTTTATTCTCCTAAGCAATTATGTTGGCTGCAGACAACATAATGTGGTGGAACGGTTGACATGCTCTAGACTTTCGCCGGATTGGGTCGAGTTTTGTTTTGTGCTGTGGTGCAGTTTGTCGTGGTGAGCGGTGTCTCCCCGACGCGTTGTGCTGATTGGTGTGCACTCGTCGCAGCAGTTGAGCCTGAGCGGATTGTTTTGGGCCGGATACCCGGATTGAGGTCAGAGAGCTCCGGACCCAGATAACAGGATTGTCAGAGGCTTATCAGCGGCAGAGTGAGCAGCTGGTCTGGGTGACACAGTTGTCGGAGCAGTAGGCAGCCCGACAGTGCTTTTCTCCTGAGACTACCTGGTTCTAGTATCCTCAGCGGCAGTGATTTCTGTGGCGCCGATGGAGCGAGTAGCCCCCTCCGTGCCAATTTTGAGTGCCAAGGCACCGAGGCGGGGTGGATAGCTGATAGCTGATGAGGTATGGGACACCAATGATTAGATGAGCCAATTTTGGCAGATGAACCACCGCGATTCGTGGAATTTAGTTGGAGCCTTTGGAGGCAAAATCGTGGTTGGTGGTGATGGAGTGATCAACTGAGAGCCTCCCTGTGCTAGAGAGTTTATGCAGTTGTTGAACTGCGCGCTCTAGGTTTCGAGGGACGAGGCGCATAGGATATGTGTGACTGGGAGTGGATTGCGCCAGGATACCTTTTAGTTTATTTGATCCCTCCGTTTTGAATTTTGGATGCCTCGATGGAGTAGGCATTGTGTGTGGAGCGTGGCATTGCAGTTCCTTTGGATAGGGATCTGCTGCCAGAGGCAAGTTCTGGATAGAGGCGCTTGGCGCTAGGTGTTGGAGGACTGATCGGCCGGCAGAGGCATTCTCGTTTTTCTTTCCCAGATGGTGGATATCCTTGTGGACGGATTATGTAAAGCTTACCCAAGGGAATGTTACCCTTTGTGATTGATAACATACATGTTTGGGTAACAATATATGTGATTGAGGGGTGAGCTTAGTAAGGATAATTGTATAAGGAATTGCATGAATTAATTGTGTTTTGTCATATGACGGTTGCAATAATGGATTTTCTGAGATGTCAGAGGTCGGGTAGACCCCGATGGCAGCATCAGCATCTATATCAGAGTAGCGCATCGGTAGCGTGGATTTGTTGTCTGCGGAGGACCATATCCGTCGCCTCAGTGTGAGCAGAGGCAGAGGTCGTGCTCCATTTGTGATTGGTCAAGGTATATTTTGGCAGGCTGAGCGACGACCACTTGCATCGAGCGGATGAATCTGTGCCACCCTGTTGGAGGGCACCAGGGTAGTGGATTGAGTTGTCGCAGGTGTGATTTCATCACAGCAGTCGGAGTTAGAGCATGTTGCATTCCTACATGGACTAGAGGTAGAGTCGTTACCAAATGCACTTGAGGTACAGGTTACTGTTGGTATTGTGCAGGTGGGGAAGGCTTGTGGATCATCTCCAGTGTCGTTGAGACCATGAGTTATATCGGCAGACCTATTGGTACTTGTGTCAGCTCGGTGTTTTGACCCAATGCGTGGGATTGGTTGGCACAGTGCCACATAATGTTTGACTGCGGAGAGAGAAGGCTATGACCTTCTGCGAGGCAGACAATGGAGGCTTGTTTGTTGTGACAGTTAGAGCACGCAGGTTGCAGCGACAGTGCGAGAGGTGCTTACGGCGGCACCGGGACTCAAGGATGTTCCTGTTGCCCCTGAGATCCCGGGTGTGATTCCACCTGAGCTGATGATGATGCCGCCGGTTAGGGAGATTGTGATTGCGATTGACGTGGTTCTGGGAACCGCGCCAACCTCGACAGCACCTCATTGGATATCACCAGTAGAACTGAGAGAGCTGATGGCGCAGTCGCAGGATTTGATGGATCGAGGGTCTGTTTGACCTAGTACCACGCCGTTGATACACGGCGGTGAAGGTTCTTGTGTGGTGTGACCGCAGGCAAGTCCGGGTAGTATTTAGGACCTTTTGATGGAGTTGTACTCCAGCAGTTGTTTGCTCATGATGCATGTATCTTTTTGGAAACATACAGCTGAGTATTTCGCCAAGATGGTGTTCAGGACACGGTAGGGGCATTATGAGTACAGTGAGGCCAGATGGAATGACTAATGCCCTGTCGCCTTTAAGATTTGAGGAATTGTGTGTTCCAGCTGCACTTGGAAGGATTATTGGCGTTATTCTCTTAGGATATTTTGATTTTACCCTCCCTCCCTGTGTGATTTAGATCTTGGGGAGCACTGGTAGATGGTGTGACAAGGTCTGTGAGGAAGAAGCTATATGCCAAGTTGTTGTGGTACAAGTTTTAGCTTCGAGAGCATATCTTCTTGGATTATATATTCTAGCCATAGGGGCGGCGGTGGAAATCTGGCTATAATGGATGCTATTCGAGACTGGCCGAGACCGGCAGTTATTGTTGAGGTGAGGAGCTTTTGGACCGGATAGTGCCAGCAGAGCTTGACGAATAGGTGATGAGACTGATACCAGCGCCGATTTCAGCATCGCCAGTGATGGGAGATGGATTTGTGAGATACAGTGATGCCTCCCATAGTGGCTATGAAGTTACAGTTGGATTATTGACGAGCATCCAATATCACCCCGACAGGGCCACTGAGGTGGCGGATACCCGTAGCAGGAGAGCTATTTGGGGGTGAGTTTGATGATTCCGTAGGTGGCGCTATGTGGGACCGTTGAGGTGACCAGGGCTCGAGGTTGTGTCCTTGGGGGTTCCTTTTGATTGTAGACTGCGGTGGAGCAGTCCACGCGGATGGTTAGAATTTGAGAGTGACCGAGTGAGGACCCCGGCTTGTTAAGGCTTATTCCCTTCTTGGATGATCGCGTGGGGGTATTTTGGGTTGCACTGGTCGAGTGGGCACCAGGGTGTAGTGTTGGAGTGTGTTGTACTGTTCTTCTTCCCTTTTCCCCCCAACCTTTTGTTGGAGTCCCTGAGGTTTTTCAACGTCTCAGCACGGGAGTGATGTGCTTTTGAATCCCTTGCCCGTGATTGACTCGCTCCATTTGAGATTTGTGAATGCTTGGAGTACGAGGGACGCCCGTTGCAAATTCTGGCTCGTGTGATGAGAGGATTGTGCAATCGGGTCATGCCGTACTGGTTGTTGTTATTATTGTTGAGGAGTAATCACGGGAAGTGAGTAGTGACCTGGGAGCTGGAGACGGTGTTGATGGGTACCTACCCTAGTTTGAGACCCCCCTTTTAAGTTGTTTTAGTTTCGAGGACGAAACTTTCTTTTAGTGGGGGAGAATGTGATGAGGGGTTTATGGCTTGATCAGTGGCTTCTGGAGGATTATCTTGGGAGATGGGAGTGTTTGGGTGTGTATCGGACTCAAGAAATGGACCCGGCGCAAAAATCGGATCAAGTGGGCTTTTCAGGGGGCTTCCGGGTAAATTTCGGTTGAGAATTTGGCAAAATAGAGGCCGTATGTGGATTCAGCGCCGAAAAACGCTTGAAAACGGCTATTACTTATATTTTTCGGAGTCCGGACGCCCAAAAACGGGCCTATTTTAAGTGGGCCGGTTCACGGGACATACGGGTACACCAGGCGCAGCCAAATTTGCGCCCGCCATGTGTCGGGCCGTGATTGGCCCGACACAAGGCGTGAGGCGCGCTGGTTGGGCGGCGCGCGTGCACCGCAGCGCTTTTTCCACTCAATAAAGGCTGCCGGCTTCGCGTCTCCCAAAATGTCCCCCGAACCCCTTTTGCAAAGAAGGTTTTGCCCTATAAATAGCCCATTTCTTTCCCATTTTTGGACTTTTGAAATCTGGCCAAATTCCCAAATTTTTCCAGAGCATCCCCATCTCCTTCTTCTTCTTCTCCTTCACCAGTTTTCGGATTTAGGGTGTGCTATGGGTGCCCGTAGCTGTGCAAGTGGTGGATGAACCCTTTGAAGCTGATTTCAACCATTTCCGTCGCATTTCAGTGCAGGAGCTCCACAGAACTCATCCCTTGGAATATTGGCCAAATTTTTAGTTTTGCATCTTCACAAGAGGTAGATCTACAACTTTGGTATTCAACACTTTGGCTAGATCTTGAGTTTTATTGATGTTTTTAAGAGATCTTTGGGACCCTTGTGCACAGCCTGGGATTTCGGACAGTGCTTAGTGTTTTCCCTCCCCTGGACAGTAGGAATGGAATTTTGAGATGATTTTGGCGGGGAAATCTTCAGGACTCGAAGAGCTACAACTTTGGTATGTACTACTTTACCTAGATTTGAATAGTTCTGAGAGTTTATTAGCCATCTTTGAAGAACTTGTGCACAGCCTGAGATTTTGAACTGAGCTCAATGTTTTCCCTCCCCATTTTCTGGTTTTCCCGAGTTTTAGAAGAGAAACTGTCACGCCCCAGGGTCGAAACTGCGACCCGGGCTCGCCAACAGATCCGCCACCTATGCCAACCTGCATAAGCGAAGCGTCCTACCTGCAAGAAAAGTACTACAACTAAACAGATATCAGAGCTATAAATAAAAATCTGCTGTAACTAAAATCAATTACTGTACAACTGGAAATAATACAACAATGTTCGCCTCCCAAAATAATAATAATACAATATCCTCAAATACAAGCTCTAAACCCAACCGGGAGGTAACTCCAATAAATACATCAGTGTATAGTCTCTCAATACATAAATATATCCTCACTACATCAGTCTCTCAAAAGAGGAAAAAGAATAAAACAACTAATCTACAGAAGATCTCCTCTGAAGGGTACCGCTACTCTCCAACGACGGGTAGGGATCTGGCATGCGACTCCCTCGCCACGAACAACCACCGCAGAATCCGCAACACCCGCTAAGACTCTACAAAACAAGGGAGAGGGAGGGAAAAGGAGGGGGAAAACCCCCAAAAGGTGTGAGAACTACACCAAAAAGAGAGTTCTCAGTGGGTACCACCGCCAGACCAAACGGTCCGCCCACTAAGTCCTCGAGAGACAAAAACTGACCCAAGCTGTAAAGACTGAAATAAGAAAACTGGAGACTCTCAACAGCTACCATGTCTCTATCTATATACTCAAAAGGGGAGAACCAAATAATGGTATGCAACCACCAGCACATGAAGTGCACAATCGACCCAATCGAGCTGACTGCCACACCTGGTCCAGTCAAACCTGCGCCCACCTACAACCACCTCCCGCTGACGTGCAGGAATTACGTAGGGTGTCCAAACGGACTAACTCGCTATCGAGTAGTGGCTCATGCAGGCTATAGTCAAAATCCACTCTCTCTCTCAGAACGGATAAACTCAAGATCACCAAGCCTCTCGCACAACAGTCAACAACTCACAAAGACCTCGGGACCACAGTCCCCAAATGGATCCCCACAACACTAGCACTGGTCTAAACATAGCTACTAGACCCCACTTGGTTCCCCTGACACGAGTTCAACAATAAGGCAAATATCTACAATAAACCCAATCCAAAGTGCCACCAGTAAAACTGGCATTGCCTGCTCAGCGGAATCTGCACACAAGGCTCGAAACCGCGGGATCGGCCCGCACGGCTCGCATCCCAAAAAGTATCAGACCGGCACACAAGGCTGGGTCCGAAAGGATCGGCCCGCACGGCTCGCATCCCAAAAAGTATCAGACCGGCACACAAGGCTGGGTCCGAAAAGCCTACCTCCGGAGTGGCACTCGAGGGGAGCGACCCACACGAGTAAAGTATCTCTGTCATCAGCATCACAAGTAACAAGTATCCCAGTAACAAGTATCTCTGTATAGCAGGACTTGATCACAATCTGATCAAAGTGGGAAAACTCAACCACTAAAGAAAGACCCGACCTCAGTCGGATGCAACTAAACGATAAGTGGGAAACTCCATCCACTAGAGAAAACTGATACCCAAATCTGGTGCATAGATAAGCATCCGGTCAACCGCCCACTATCCGCGGTTGTCGCAAAGCCCCACAACTAATCCAACCTGTCCCAGACACGAAGTCCCGACTACACTACCCAGACCCCTGCTCGAACTTGAGCAACACTGACCACCTGACTATCAAGGAGGAGAAAGGAAAAGCATGGTTTCTCCTAAGTCAAGTTCCAATAAATAGTGCAGCAGTAAAAGATGGCCTAACTACATGACCATACAAGCATGCTTTTGTCCTCAGAAATGATAGAAGTGGGTGAAACATGCAATAGCAAAGCATGCTAAAAAGTCCCTACTATGCTGTACTAATCTCACACAAGTAGGCTAATGAATAAACAAGTATAAGAACCACATAATCTAGGCCATTCCTTGCTTACCTCTCGCTCATATCGGTCGTACCACAAATATGCCTGTCCCCAATCATAGAGGGGTGACGTCCCCACAAGCGCACTTATATTCGTCATAACATAAACAGCTTATACAGTTACCACTATAAAGCTCACCCACCTGAAGCGATTAAACCAAGGCAAACCTGAAGTCGGTGAAGAGCGCAGACGCCCACAGTCCAAATTCTGCCGAAACTGCATCCTCGGTACATACCGCGCAAGCCTTGGCTCCAAAACTCTAAAAGTACCCCGAAATCAAAGTCTACAGATCCATCGGGTCTAGCAACACTTGTAAACACCCCTGGGTACAACAATAAGGTCCAACATTACACTTTTATTCCAAAAATAATCCACATATACAACATCAGAAAACAGTCCCGAAGACGTGCAGTTTTCACCTGCAGAAAGTGCCCAGAAAAATCCAATAAAAATATCACAGCAATCCTCACGTCGATACCTTCGAAACGAGTACCTGCAGGTCCAATTCCGAGCCCCGTAGGCCGAGTTACAAATTCCACAGTACAGGTGCGCAAAACCACACAGCAACATAACTGTAATTCCATTTACAGATAAGGGGAAGAACATATACCTTCGGGCAAAACTCAGAAAAATTCAAGAAAAATACTGTGATATTCCTTGCGTCGAGTAGAAGAAAAAAGTGTATAAGCACGTCGCCATACGATGCCCGGTTGCGGAGATAACGCCGAAAAACCACGCCGCTGTCCAAATCTTCTTCACAGAAATGGCGTCACAGTAAGCTCGGACAAACACCTCGAAAAACGCGAAATGAGGGAAAGCTGAAAATACCTAGATCGTAGATCTGTCCGTCGCGGATCCAGCGGCGAAGAAATCGCTCGAAAAGGTGGTCGGAGTAGGCCGGGGGAGCTCGCGCACCGAAACGCGACGAAGGGGAACCCAAATGGACGAGCGTCGCGCCACGCCGTAAAAATGGAAACCTCGATAAGCGTGGCACCAAAAATCTCAAAACTTTGCAGAAGGATGCAGCATAGCACGGGGATCATCTTTACTGAAGGCACCATGGCGAGAGGAGGCTCGGAAATGGCGGAAAAAGGTGAAAGAAGGAAGCTCGGATCGCTTTTATAGGCTGCAGAAACAAATCGAAAAATACCGAATATGTCCCAATTTCCGGGCGCAGGGCACTTTCGGGCGCGCACTGCAGCAGCCCGAAAGATCACTGTAGCAGCCCGAAACTGCTCTGGGCCTCCACGTCGCCCGCCAAACAGGCGACAGCAATCCAGATCAACCACCGCACGACACGTGGCTCGCTGCACAGCCGACACGTGGCACGCACCCAGTCAACGCGTCACTGCCACGCCCACGTGCGCGCTGTCAGCGCCGCCTGCGCCCCCCTGCCAGGCACGTGGCCCGAGGCCACCCACACACACTCCGTGAACCGGGTCTACAGCACCGACAAATCATAAGCCGCCACGTGTCACCCTCCGGTCCACCGTACACCGCGCCTTTTCCCGTGGACCGCGCCCCCCGCGCCGGCCCAACTGGGATCCGCCACGTGGCCCGCGACCGGTGCACGCCCCCCGCGGTGGACTGCGCACCTGCCCGCGCCTGCCCGCGCCGCGCTCCGCCGCTGCCGCCGCTGCCCGCCGCCGCCGCCGTCGCCGGAAACACTGTTCCGGCCAAGAACAGTAATTTTACTGTAGCAACCTCCGAAAAATGCAAGTAAATAGCCCATTTTGACCGTTTTCGCGCGCTGAATCCAAATCCGGAGTCCGATTTGCCAAATTCCATCTCTAAAAATTGCCGAAGGCATCCGGAAGGGTGTTCCTTGGTCCAAACTTCGCGCTGAGTCCATTTTTAATATCCATTGCGCGCGAAACCACTTCTAAACTTCCGACGGGGTCATCAGACTACTCTCGTGATCCATTTAACACACATAGTCCATCCCTAATGTCCAATTGGTGCACAAATCCCACCAACACGCCACATAGGCCTCCAGAAGCTGTAGATGAAACAGTGCTCCATAAGTGGGAGTTTCGGGTCTTCACATCCTCCCCCACTAAAGAAAGTTTCGTCCTCGAAACTAGCTCAAATCCACCAAGAGTCACAAATACCACGGGTAGGTACCCATCAATAACGCCTCCAGCTCCCGAAACACCACTCTCCCCGTGATTACTCCCCACCAACAACAACAACAAGTACGGCATGGACCGATGTGCAATTCTCTCATCACTCGAGCCAGAAATCGCAACGGGCGTCCCTCGTACTCCAACGATCACAGATCTCTAAAGGGGCAAGTCAATCACGGGCGAGGGATCCAAAAGCAAAACACTCCTGAGCTGAGACGTGAAACAACACAGAGGCTCCATCAAGAGCTGGGGGAAACAGAATAACCATCCGTGCAACACGCACCAAACCACATCTTGGTGTCAATCTCAACAAGGCGACCCGAAGCATACCCACACACTCATCCAATAAGTTGGGGTCTTCACTCGGTTACTTCCCGATCCAAAATCACCCGAGTGGACTACTCAACTGCGGCTACCCTCAACAGGTATCCTCAAGAGACACAATCTCATGCCATAGGCTGTCACTCAACGTGCCAACCTAACCCCAACGGACCCACGGTTCGAAGCCGATCTCTCAACTAATAAAGAACACCCTGACGGGGACCAAACCGTCAGTGAACGGGACTGAAAACTGGCTCAACAGGCGATCATAATGCTGATGCCCAAACTCGCAATCAAAAATCCGAACCAGCAACGACAATCCGCGTAAATCCCATTCAAGATGCTGAAAGCTGTAATCTCCATCGGCGCCGCATGGCGAATACTGTAAACAGAAGCTGAAATCTTGATCTATCATATAATATAGAACAGGAATGCTGAGTAATCGGACTGATAGCCAAGCAGGCATGGCCTACGCCCAGGTATATCAATCAAAGCCGGAAATAATAAGCGTACTGAAAGGCTCAACTGTGGGATCCAAGCCGCCTGCAAAACAGCGGTTCGTCCTGCCTCAATACTCATAGGGTTGGACTAAGGAAGTGTGGACCGAAAATCAACCCTCGGTAACTCTACAGCCACAATGGGAGGCATCACTAACACACACAAATCCATCTCCCAACACTGGAAACACTAGCATTGGCGCTGGTATCAGTTTCATTATCCATTGGCCATGCTCTCCCGGCACTGCCAAGTCTTAAGAAGCTCCTTACCTCAAGGATAAATGTTGGTTTTAGCCAAACTCGAATAACATCCATTTGGTCAGATTCCACCGCCATCCCAATGGCCAGAATAAGGTGACTCAAGAAGGCATGCACTTGGAGCAAATACTTGTACCTCAATAACTTGGCATACAGCTTCATCCACACATGCATGGTAGCACATCCACAAGCGCTCCTCGTGCTCCAAGTCGCTCTGGGAGTAAATCAAAATATCCTTGGGGAACACTACTCCCAGTCCGTCCACGCACAACTAGAACATACAATTCCTCAGACCTTGAAGTCAACAGGGCATTCGTCATTCCATTGGGCCTCGCTATAAACTCATAATGCCCCCACCGTTTCCTGAACGCCATCTAGGCGAAGTCCTCGGCTGTCTAACTCCAAGTAGGTACTCGCATCATACTCTAACTGCCGGAGTATAACTGTGGTGACCCGGATCTTGCAGGGCTTCTACAGTGTGACCAGCAGCTTCTGGAAGCCTACGTGGCATGTCGGCGGTGTTCGCGCGCCAATTTGGACACAAGAGATGGACTCGGGGCTTAAAATGGTTCTCGTAGGTAATCGGGGGACCCCATCGGATGTTTAGAAGAGTTCACGCGCAGAGTGGATATCAAATTTAGGCTCGGCGCGGAATTCGGATTAAAAATACCTTTTCGGGAGCCTCCGGCAAATTATAGGAGTGGAATTTGGTAAAATGGACACCGTTTTTGGAATCAGCGCGCGAAAACGGTCATGATGGGCTGTTTACTTACTGTTTTTGAGCTTGCGGGTACTGTTCACGCCGGAACAGTGTCTCCGGCGATCGCCGGCGGCGGCGGGCAGCGTCGGCGGGCGGCGGCGCAGCCTCGGGCAGGCGTTTAGCGGCCGCAGGCAGGCGGCTGAGGGCGCGGGCAGGAGCGCGGTCCACCGCGGAGGTCGTGCGCCGGGGGCGGGCCACGTGGCGCTTTTCGGTTGGCCGGTGCTGCAGACGCGGTCCACGGAATTTGGTCCGGGTGCACGGTAGACCGGGGGGACACGTGGCATGAGGTGACTGGTTCGGTGTTGTGCTCCCGGTCCACACAGGCTGTGGAGTGGTTGACCGGGGGCAGGTGGCCGTACGGCGGGCAGGTGGCCGTACGGGCGCGGTGCAGGCGGCGACGTGCGCGGTGCACGGGTTGCCGGGGCCACGTGTCGCGACGCCACTGGCGAGCGCGGGTGCGCCGGGCGCAGCGGGGCGGGGGAAGCACAGTGCTCGGCTACGTGGCGGGCCCGAGTGGTTTCGGGCTTGCACAGTAATGGGCCGGGCCCATTACTGTAGCAGCCCGAAAAACTCCGGCGCCCGGAAGTGGGGACACATAGGGTATTTCTTCAAATGTTTTTCTTCAGCCTATTTAAAGGCAACCCGAGCCCCCTTCTTTGCTTTCTTTCTCTCAACCCTTTCACTTTCTGCCCGAGCCCCCTCAAGCAAAGTTGTTTACCTCTTCACCCTTGATCTTCCTACCAAGTTCTAGGATTTTTGGAGGCTCGAATCCCGAGGTTTCCCATTTTACGGCGCGACACAACGTTGCTTTCCTGTGTTCTTTTACGGCGCAGCGACAGTGTTTTAGCTCCCCTGGGCTACACCGAGATCATTTTGCAGTGATTCTTGCGCCGGCAGACTCCTAAGAGGTAGGACTTCGTCTTTCGTTTTGGTTGCGCTTTCCCGTTTCGAGTTTTCGGCATGGATCCCGAGGCAACACTGTGACCCATTTTCTATTTGGCTTTGTGGGACAGCATCGAGGTGTTTTGGCCATATCTTTGCGCACGAGCGTCAGACGGAAACGAGCTTATACAACTTTTTCATCTTCAGATCGCAAGGAACGCGCTCGTATTTTTTCTTGGATTTTTCTGAGATTTCATCAGAGGTGAGAATCACTGTTTCTCTGTGTACAGTGCTACAGTCTTTTGTGCTGAAATCTTTTGAGTGTACCACCTTGTCGAATTTATATCTTGGCTTACCGAACTCAGATTTGGGCGTGCAAGCTACCGTTGCGAAGCTATCGACGCGATGATCGCGGTGATATTTTTCTGGGAATTTTCTGGGCTCTTGCTGCAGGTGAAAATTCAGCATTTCTGGGACTGTTGTTGTATGTGTGTGTGAGTGCAGATTTTTGGAATGTATGTGTAATAGTGGACTTTGTATTGGGCCAGGAGAGTTACGGGTGTGCTGAACTTATTGGAGCAAGGGATTAGAGTTATTTGGTGTTTTCAGCTGTTGGGCTTTGGACAGTCAGCTTTTCAGGTGGGTGCTTTGTTCCGAGAACCGGTGGACGGTTCTCTAACTCTATATGTTAGAATTGCATGCAGGTGTAGGGTACAATACCTGGGATTGATTGGTAAGCTTAACAATGTTGATTTATGGGAATTGCAAGTTAATTATTCATATTATGACAATGGTATTAATCAGACATTTATGTTGATGATTAATGGAAGCTTACCTAAGGCAAGGTTACCCTATATGAATAATTATCATGCCATGTTAGCATATAACCCTTTTATGAGGCTGGTTTATACAATGGGATAGGATTATGTAGTTATGTGCAGGTTCTACTCCAAGGAGTGATTATGGATCGAAAATCATGGAGAGGTATGGTCATTGCTAATTCCGGCATAAGGTTTATTTTCTTTATTGTTCTTGAGGACAAATGCATGCTTGTATGGACATATGTGTATGGACATATAGTTAGGCCATCTTTTACTGCTGCACTACATATTGGAACTTGACTTAGGAGAAACCATGTTATTCCTTTCTCCTTCTTGTTAGTCAGGCGGTCTGTGTTGCTCGGGTGCGAGCAGGGGTCTGGGGTAGTATAGCAGGGACATTGGTGACAGGGACGGGTTGTGCTGGATTGCGGCTGGCAGGGTTTTGGCGGTGACCGCGGACTTTGGGCGGTTGACCGGAGGTCGGTTATAGTACTTTGGTTATGGACGGCAGTGTATTGCGGCAACCGCGGATATTGGGCGGTTGACCGGATATTTATTGATGTATCAGATTTGGGTATTAGACCTTCCTCTAGTGGATGGAGTTTCCACTTATCATTTACTGTAGTATCCGTTTAGGGATCGGGCTATCTTCTGTAGAGGGTTTTTCCTACTTGATCGGAGTCACGATCCAGTCCTGCTACATCATATTACTTTCGGCTACTTACTTTACTCGTGTGGGTCGCTCCCCTCGAGTACCACTCCGGAGTGTGCGTCAGACAGACTTTGAGTCCTTGAGACTCATTTGCTTCGGTGTTATGCATCAGCTGGCATACCCGTTGCGGCAGGCAGAGCCAGACAGACTTTGAGTCCTTGAGACTCCTTTGCTTCGGTGTTATGCATCAGCTGGCATACCCGTTGCGGCAGGCAGAGCAGGCAGTACCAGTGTCTACTGGTGGTCGGATTGGGGCTATTTAGGCAGGCTTCTAGACACTGATGCATACTTTCAGTTGTGTTTAGACCAGTACTAGTGTTGTTGGGAACCGTTCGGGGTTTGACGGTGGTCCCGTGGTCGTTGCGAGTTCTTTGACCTTTGTGTGAGAGGTTGAGCATCTTGAGTCTATCCATTCTGAGAGAGAGGGCATGGATTTTGACTATAGCCTGCATGAGCCACTACTCAATAGCGAGTTAGTCCGTTTGGACGCCCTACGTAATTCCTGCCCGTCAGCGGGAGGTGGTTGTAGGTGGGCGCAGGTTTGACTGGACCCGATGTGGCAGTCAGCTCGATTGGGTCGATTGAGCACCTCGTGTGCGAGTGTTGCATATATTTATCAGAGTTTCCCCATTTGAGCATTCAGATAGAGGCATGGTAGCTGTAGAGTGTCTTCTGCTTCTTCTTTAAGTTTTACTGCATTAGTTATCTTTTGCCTCTAGTGGTCTTGGTGGGCAGATCGTCGGGCCTAGTGGCGATACCCACTGAGAACTCCCTTTTTGCGTAGTTCTCACGCCCGTCGGGGGTTTTTCCCTTGTTTTGCAGAGTCTTGGCGGGTGTTGCCGTTTCTGCGGTTGCTGTTCGCGGTGAGGGAGTAGCGAGCTAGATCCTGACCCATTGGAGGGTAGCGGTACCCCCCCCCCCCCTTTTTGAGGAGATCTTCAGCATAGTCGGTAGATTAGTATTTATTTCCTCTTTGAGAGACTGTTGTAGTGAGGATATGATGTATTGAGAGCTGGTACACTGATGTTGTATTTGAGATATCTCCCTGTTGAGCTATGAGTTTTGTACTCGAGGTTATTGTATGATTATCTTTTTTGGGAGATGGACCTTGTTGTTTTATCTTCAGTTGTACAGTGGTTGATTTTATTTCTATAGCAGTTTTATCTTTTAGCTCTAATATCTGTTAGCTGTAGCTCTTTTTGCAGGTAGGACGCTTCGCCTATGCGGGTTTGGCATAGGTGGCGGATCTGTTGGCGAGCCCGGGTCGCAGTTTCGACCCCGGGGCGTGACAGATTAGGTGGTATCAGAGCCTAGGTTGTAGGTCATGGTGGACTTAGAAACCCTAGGCTTGTGGTTAGACCCTAGGATGACTTCGTGAGAGTCGTGATTTGTAGCGAGAGTCCTGATTGAGTTTTACACCTCTCCCGAGGGACGGGACGAGTGATTGGCATGCTTATTCTCCTAAGCAGTTATGTTGGCTGCAGACAACATAACGCTATGGAATGGGTGACATGCTCTAGACTTTCGCTGGATTGGGTCGAGCGTTGTTGTGTGCTGATTTGTGGTTTCGTCGTGGCGAGCGGTGTCTCCCCGACGCTGGGTTTGGGACCCTTGTGCATCCTGTCATGGCAGTTGAGCTTGAGCGGTTGGTTTTGGGCCGGATACCCGGATTGAGGTCAGAGAACTCCGGACCCAGATGACAGGATTGTCAGAGGCATATCAGCGGCAGAGTGAGCAGCTAGTTTGGTGACGCAGTTGTCAGAGCAGTGGGCAGCCCGACAGTACTTTTCTTCTGAGACCACCAGGATGTAGTATCCTCAGCGGCAGGGATTTCTGTAGTGCCAATAGAGTGAGTGGCCCCCTCCGTGCCAATGTTTAGTGCCAAGGCACTGAGGTAAGGTGGATGGTTGACAGCAGAGGAGCTGTGGGGCATGTTTGATTAAGTGAGCCAGATTTGGCGGATGAACCACCCCGACTCGTAAGATTAAGCTTGGAGCCTTTGGAGGCAGAGTCGTGGTTGGGGGTGATGGAGTGATCAATTGAGAGCCTCCCTGTGCTTGAGAGTTTATGCAGTTGTTGAACTGGTGCTCCAGGTTTCGAGGGACGAGGCACATAGGATAAGTGAGATTGGGAGTGGATTGCGCCAGGATACTCTTTAGTTTCTTTTCGGTCCCTCATGTTCGGGTTTTGGACTGTGGATGCCTCGTCGGAGTAGGCATTGTGTTTGGAGCTGGACACTGCAGTTCCTTGGATGGGGATCTGCCGCTAGAGGCGAGTTCTGGAGGGAGGCGCTTGGCGCTAGGTGATGGAGGACAGATCGGCAGGCAGAGGCATTTTCGTTTTGCTTTCCTGGGTGGTGGATATTCTTGTGGATGGTTAATGTAAAGCTTACCCAAGGGGGATGTTACCCTGTGTGATTGATAACTGGCATGTTTGGGGTGCAATATATGTGATTGAGGGGTGAGCTTAGTAAGGATAATTGTATAAGGAATTGCATGAATCAATCGTGCTTGGTCGTATGACGATGATACCCAAGTGGATTTCTGAGACGTCAGGGGTTGGGTGGACCCCGATGACAGCAACAGCCATTTTATCAGAGTGGCGCAGCGGTAGCGTGGATTGGTTGTTTGCGAGAGACCACGTTCGGCATCTCAGTGTGAGCATGGACAGAGGTCGGGCTCCCTTTGTGATTGGTCTAGATATTTTGGCAGGCTGAGCGACGACCACTTGCATCGAGCGGATGAATCTGTGCCGCCCGGTTGGAGGGCGCCACGGTAGTGGATTGAGTTGTCGCAGGTGCGATTTCTTCACAGCAGTCGGAGTTAGTGCACTTTGCATTCCGGCATGGACTAGAGGCAGAGTTGTTACCACGTGCACTAGAGGTACAGGATACCATCGGTGTTGTGCATGTGAAGGAGGCTTGGGGATAATGTTCAGTGTCGTTGAGACCATGAGTTATACCGGCAAACCTCTTGATATGGGTGGCAGTTCGATGTTTTGACCCAGTGCTTGGGATTGGTTGGCACGGCACCACTGGATGGTTAAGTGCAGAGAGAGTGCTGATTGTGACTTTTGCGAGGCAGACAAGGGAGGCTTGTTATGGGGAGATTGTTCGAGCACACAGGGTTTAGCGACTGTGTGAGAGGAGCTTATGGTGGCGCCGGAACCAAAGGATATTTCTATTACTGCGAAATCCCGGGTGTGAGTCCACTCGAGTTGATGATTATGCCGCCTGTTAGGGAGTTTGAGATTGCGGTTGACGTGGTTCTGGAAACTGCGCCAACCTCAATAGCACCACTTGGATTATCGGTAAGAGCTGGGAGAGTTGATCGCACCGGTGCAGGGATCTGTTGGATAGAGGGTCTGTTTGACCTAGTGCCACGTCGTTGATACACGACGGTGAGAGCCCTTTGGGATTGGAGTCCAGGCAGGTCCAGATATTATTTAGAACCTTTTGAAGGAGCTATGTTAAGGCAGTTATTGTATGATGCCTGCACCAATATGGAATTTCAACTGAGGGCTTTGTCTAGATGGTGTTCAGGACACGGTAGGGGCATTACGAGTACAGTGAAGCCAATGGATGGACTAATGCCCTGTTGCCTCTAGATCGAGGAATTTTGTATTTCTGTTGGCCTTGAACGGTTGGTTAGCGGCATCCTCCAGGGATATTTTGATTTTACCCCCTCCCTGAGTGATTTAGAGCTTGTGCAGCATTTGTATATGGTGTGACAAGGTCTGTGGGGAAGAAGCTTTTTGCCAAGTCATTGTGGTGCAAGTTTTAGCTTCGAGAGCATATCTTCCTGGATTACTTCTTCTAGCCGAAGGGGCGGCGGTGGAAATTCGGCCAAAGTGGATGCTATCTAAGACTGGCCGAGATCGACGGTCATTGTTGGGGTGAGAAGTTTTGGACCGGATAGTGCCAGCAGAGCTTGATGACCGGGTGATGAGATTGGTACCAGCGCCGATTCTAACCTAGTCAGTGGTAGGAGATGGATTTGTGAGTTATAGTGATACCTCCCGTAGTGGTTGTAGAGCCACCATTGGATTTTTGTGAGCATCCAGTATCACCCCGACAGAGCCACTGTGGTGGCGGATGCCTGGAGCAGAAGAGCTATTTGGGAGTCGAGTTTGACGGTTCCATAGCTGGCACTGTGTGGGGCCATCCTTGTGTGCAGGGTTTGAGTTGAGTCCCTGAGGATCCCTTTTGATGAGAGGCTGCGGCTGAGCGATCCACTTAGGTGGTTAAGTGTTGAGGGCGACCGAGTGTGAACCCCTGCCTGGTTGGGCCCCTTTTCTGTGCAGGTGTTTGTGTGGATGTGATTTGGGTCGCTTTGGTTGAGCTGGCTCTTGGGAGTGATTTTAGAGCGTGTTACTCAGGCTGTTCGTTCCTTTCCCCCAGTCTTTTGTTGGAGTTTGGAGGTTTTTCTGCGTCTCAGCTCAAGAGTGTTATGTTTTGGACCCCTCGCCCGTGATTGACTCGTTCCTTTTGGGGTCTGTGAGAGTTTGGAGTACGAGGGACGCCCGTTGCGAATTCCGACTCGTGAGGTGAGGGAATTGCGCAATCGGGCTATGCCGTACTGGTTGTTGCTGTTGTTGTCGCTGAGGAGTAATCACGGGGAGTGATAGGTGACTTGGGAGCTGGAGACGGCGGTGTTGAATATTGACCCCTGGTTTCTGAGACTCCTTGGGAGTTGCCTTAGTTTCGAGGACGAAACTTTCTTTTAGTGGGGGAGGATGTGGTGACCCGGATCTTGCAGGGCTTCTACAGTGTGACCAGCAGCTTCTGGAAGCCTACGTGGCATGTCGGCGGTGTTCGCGCGCCAATTTGGACACAAGAGATGAACTCGGGGCTTAAAATGGTTCTCGTAGGTAATCGGGGGACCCCATCGGATGTTTAGAAGAGTTCACGCGCAGAGTGGATATCAAATTTAGGCTCGGCGCGGAATTCGAATTAAAAATACCTTTCCGGGAGCCTCCGGCAAATTATAGGAGTGGAATTTGGCAAAATGGACACCGTTTTTGGAATCAGCGCGCGAAAACGGTCATGATGGGCTATTTACTTACTGTTTTTGAGCTTGCGGGTACTGTTCACGCCGGAACAGTGTCTCCGGCGATCGCCGGCGGCGGCGGGCAGCGTCGGCGGGCGGCGGCGCAGCCTCGGGCAGGCGTTTAGCGGCCGCGGGCAGGCGGCTGAGGGCGCGGGCAGGAGCGCGGTCCACCGCGGAGGTCGTGCGCCGGGGGCGGGCCACGTGGCGCTTTTCGGTTGGCCGGTGCTGCAGACGCGGTCCACGGAATGAGGTCCGGGTGCACGGTAGACCGGGGGGACACGTGGCATGAGGTGACTGGTTCGGTGTTGTGCTCCCGGTCCACGCAGGCTGTGGAGTGGTTGACCAGGGGCAGGTGGCCGTACGGCGGGCAGGTGGCCGTACGGGCGCGGTGCAGGCGGCGACGTGCGCGGTGCACGGGTTGCCGGGGCCACGTGGCGCGACGCCACTGGCGGGCGCGGGTGCGCCGGGCGCAGCGGGGCCGGGGAAGCACAGTGCTGGGCTACGTGGCGGGCCCGAGTGGTTTCGGGCTTGCACAGTAATGGGCCGGGCCCATTACTGTAGCAGCCCGAAACACTCCGGCGCCCGGAAGTGGGGACACATAGGGTATTTCTTCAAATGTTTTTCTTCAGCCTATTTAAAGGCAACCCGAGCCCCCTTCTTTGCTTTCTTTCTCTCAACCCTTTCACTTTCTACCCGAGCCCCCTCAAGCAAAGTTGTTCACCTCTTCACCCTTGATCTTCCTACCAAGTTCTATAATTTTTGGAGGCTCGAATCCTGAGGTTTCCCATTTTACGGCGCGACGCAACGTTGCTCTCCTGTGTTCTTTTACGGCACAGCGACAGTGTTTTAGCTCCCCTGGGCTACACCGAGATCATTTTGCAGTGATTCTTGCGCCGGCAGACTCCTAAGAGGTAGGACTTCGTCTTTCGTTTTGGTCGCGCTTTCCCGTTTCGAGTTTTCAGCACAGATCCCGAGGCAACACTGTGACCCATTTTCTGTTTGGCTTTGTGGGACAGCATCGAGGTGTTTTGGCCATATCTTTGCGCACGAGAGTCAGACGGAAACAAGCTTATACAACTTTTTCATCTTCAGATCGCAAGGAACGCGCTCGTATTTTTTCTTGGATTTTTCTGAGATTTCATCAGAGGTGAGAATCACTGTTTCTCTGTGTACAGTGCTACAGTCTTTTGTGCTGAAATCTTTTGAGTGTACCACCTTGTCGAATTTATATCTTGGCTTACCGAACTCAGATTTGGGCGTGCAAGCTACCGTTGCGAAGCTATCGACGCGAGGATCGCGGTGATATTTTTCGGGGAATTTTCTGGGCTCTTGCTACAGGTGAAAATTCAGCATTTCTGGGACTGTTGTTGTATGTGTGTGTGAGTGCAGATTTTTGGAATGTATGTGTAATAGTGGACTTTGTATTGGGCCAGGAGAGTTACGGGTGTGCTGAACTTATTGGAGCAAGGGATTAGAGTTATTTGGTGTTTTCAGCTGTTGGGCTTTGGACAGTCAGCTTTTCAGGTGGGTGCTTTGTTCCGAGAACCGGTGGACGGTTCTCTAACTCTATATGTTAGAATTGCATGCAGGTGTAGGGTACAATACCTGGGATTGATTGGTAAGCTTAACAATGTTGATTTATGGGAATTGCAAGTTAATTATTCATATTATGACAATGGTATTAATCAGACATTTATGTTGATGATTAATGGAAGCTTACCTAAGGCAAGGTTACCCTATATGAATAATTATCATGCCATGTTAGCATATAACCCTTTTATGAGGCTGGTTTATACAATGGGATAGGATTATGTAGTTATGTGCAGGTTCTACTCCAAGGAGTGATTATGGATCGAAAATCATGGACAGGTATGGTCATTGCTAATTCCGGCATAAGGTTTATTTTCTTTATTGTTCTTGAGGACAAATGCATGCTTGTATGGACATATGTGTATGGACATATAGTTAGGCCATCTTTTACTGCTGCACTACATATTGGAACTTGACTTAGGAGAAACCATGTTATTCCTTTCTCCTTCTTGTTAGTCAGGCGGTCTGTGTTGCTCGGGTGCGAGCAGGGGTCTGGGGTAGTATAGCAGGGACATTGGTGACAGGGACGGGTTGTGCTGGATTGCGGCTGGCAGGGTTTTGGCGGAGACCGCGGACTTTGGGCGGTTGACCGGTGGTCGGTTATAGTACTTTGGTTATGGACGGCAAGGTATTGCGGCAACCGCGGATATTGGGCGGTTGACCGGATATTTATTGATGTATCAGATTTGGGTATTAGACCTTCCTCTAGTGGATGGAGTTTCCACTTATCATTTACTGTAGTATCCGTTTAGGGATCGGGCTATCTTCTGTAGAGGGTTTTTCCTACTTGATCGGAGTCACGATCCAGTCCTGCTACATCATATTACTTTCGGCTACTTACTTTACTCGTGTGGGTCGCTCCCCTCGAGTACCACTCCGGAGTGTGCGTCAGACAGACTTTGAGTCCTTGAGACTCATTTGCTTCGGTGTTATGCATCAGCTGGCATACCCGTTGCGGCAGGCAGAGCCAGACAGACTTTGAGTCCTTGAGACTCCTTTGCTTCGGTGTTATGCATCAGCTGGCATACCCGTTGCGGCAGGCAGAGCAGGCAGTACCAGTGTCTACTGGTGGTCGGATTGGGGCTATTTAGGCAGGCTTCTAGACACTGATGCATACTTTCAGTTGTGTTTAGACCAGTACTAGTGTTGTTGGGAACCGTTCGGGGTTTGACGGTGGTCCCGTGGTCGTTGCGAGTTCTTTGACCTTTGTGTGAGAGGTTGAGCATCTTGAGTCTATCCATTCTGAGAGAGAGGGCATGGATTTTGACTATAGCCTGCATGAGCCACTACTCAATAGCGAGTTAGTCCGTTTGGACGCCCTACGTAATTCCTGCCCGTCAGCGGGAGGTGGTTGTAGGTGGGCGCAGGTTTGACTGGACCCGATGTGGCAGTCAGCTCGATTGGGTCGATTGAGCACCTCGTGTGCGAGTGTTGCATATATTTATCAGAGTTTCCCCATTTGAGCATTCAGATAGAGGCATGGTAGCTGTAGAGTGTCTTCTGCTTCTTCTTTAAGTTTTACTGCATTAGTTATCTTTTGCCTCTAGTGGTCTTGGTGGGCAGATCGTCGGGCCTAGTGGCGATACCCACTGAGAACTCCCTTTTTGCGTAGTTCTCACGCCCGTCGGGGGTTTTTCCCTTGTTTTGCAGAGTCTTGGCGGGTGTTGCCGTTTCTGCGGTTGCTGTTCGCGGTGAGGGAGTAGCGAGCTAGATCCTGACCCATTGGAGGGTAGCGGTACCCCCCCCCCCCTTTTTGAGGAGATCTTCAGCATAGTCGGTAGATTAGTATTTATTTCCTCTTTGAGAGACTGTTGTAGTGAGGATATGATGTATTGAGAGCTGGTACACTGATGTTGTATTTGAGATATCTCCCTGTTGAGCTATGAGTTTTGTACTCGAGGTTATTGTATGATTATCTTTTTTGGGAGATGGACCTTGTTGTTTTATCTTCAGTTGTACAGTGGTTGATTTTATTTCTATAGCAGTTTTATCTTTTAGCTCTAATATCTGTTAGCTGTAGCTCTTTTTGCAGGTAGGACGCTTCGCCTATGCGGGTTTGGCATAGGTGGCGGATCTGTTGGCGAGCCCGGGTCGCAGTTTCGACCCCGGGGCGTGACAATAACTCCATCAAAAGGTCCTAGATACCACCCGGACCTGTCTACACTCGAACCATAAAAGGACCCTCATAGTCGTGTATCAACGACGTGGCATCACCACCGTATACCAACGGCGTGGCATCACCGCCGTATACCAACGGCGTGGCATCACCACCGTTTACCAACGGCGTGGCACCAGGTCAAACAGACCCCTCTATCCGTCAGATCCTGCAACTGCGCCATCAGCTCTCTCAGCTCTACAGGCGATATCCAATGAGGTGCTGTCGAGGGTGGCGCGGTTCCCCGAACCACGTCCAACGCAATCTCTATCTCCCTAACCGGCGGCATTACCAACAGTTCAGGTGAAATCACACCCCGGATCTCATGAGCAACAAGGATATCCCTGAGTCCCGGTGCCGCCGTAAGCACCTCTCACACTGTCGCTAAAACCTGTGTGCTCTAACAATCTCAACAAGCAAGCCTTCTCTTGTCCGCCTTGCCGAAGATCAACGTCCTCTCTCGCCGCAGTCAAGCACTCTGTGGCATTGTGCCAATCAATCTCAAGCACAGGGTCGAAGCACTGAATTGCTACAATTTCCCATAATTCTGCCGGTAACTCGCGGTCTCGGCCGTACTGGACATGATCCAAAAACCTCCTCCACATGCACAACAACAACAGGAACCTGTACCTCTAGTGCACGTGGTAACAAATCTGCCTTTAGTCCAGACAAGAATGAAACATGCTCCAACTCCGACTGCTGTGGTGAAATCCCACCTGCGACACTCGATCCACTACCATGGCACCCTCCAACCGGGCGGCACAGATTCATCCGCTCAAAGCAAGTGGTTGTCGCTCAATCTGCCTGAAAATCAGGACTATCCACAAGGGAGCATGACCTCTGTCTCTGATCTCATTGAGGCGACGAATAAGGTCCTTCGCAGATAACAAATCCACGCTACTGCTGCGCCACTCCGATAAGATACTGATGCTGCCATCGGGGTCCACCCGATCTCCGGCATCTCGGGAACTCGTTATCCTGGAAAAAGAAATCAGAAATGCCTCTGCCGGCCGATCTGTCCTCCATCACCCGGCGCCAAGCGCCAAAATCCAGAACTCGCCTCTAGCGGCAGATCCCTATCCAAAGGAACTGCAGCGCCCTGCTCCATATACAATGCCTACTCTATCGAGGCGTCAATTATCCATAACAGAGGGACCAACTACGCTGAAAGGTATCTTGGCGCGAACACTCCCAGTCTCACATATCCTATGCGCCTCGTCCCTCGAAACCTGGAGCGCGCAGTTCAACAACTGCATACACTCTCTAGCACAGGGAGGCTCTCAATTAATCACTCCATCAACACCAACCACGACTCTGCCTCCAAAGGCTCCAAACTCAATCTTACGAGTCGGGGTGGATCATCTGCCAAATCTGGCTCAATAGATCGATCATGTCCCACAGCTCCTCTGCCGTCAACTATCCACCCTGCCTCGGTGCCTCGACACTAAACATTGGCACAGAGGGGGCTACTCAGTGCTCCGACAACTGAGTCACCAAGACCAGCTGCTCACTCTGTCGCTGATAAGCCTCTGACAATCCTGTCATCTGGGTCCGGAGTTCTCTGACCTCAATCCGGGTATCCGGCCCAAAACCAACTGCTCAAGCTCAACTACTATGACAGGATGCACACGGGTCAAAACCCAGCGTCGGGGAGACACCGCTCGCCACGACGAAACCACAAAACAACACAAAACAGCGCTCGACCCAATCCAGCGAAAGTCTAAAGCATGTCACCCGTTCCACAGCATTATGTTGTCTGCAGCCAACATAATCACTTAGGAGAATAAACATGCCAATCTCTCTTCCCGTCCCTTGGGAGAGGTATAAAACTCAATCAGGACTCTCGCTAAAAATCACGACTCTCACGAAGTCAACCAAGGGTCAAACCATAAGCCTAGGGTTTCTAAGTCCAACATGACCTACAACCTAGGCTCTGATACCACTCTAATCTGTCACGCCCCGGGGTCGAAACTGCGACCCGGGCTCGCCAACAGATCCGCCACCTATGCCAACCTGCATAAGCGAAGCGTCCTACCTGCAAGAAAAGTACTACAACTAAACAGATATCAGAGCTATAAATAAAAATCTGCTATAACTAAAATCAATTACTGTACAACTGGAAATAATACAACAATGTTTGCCTCCCAAAATAATAATAATACAATATCCTCAAATAGAAGCTCTAAACCCAACCGGGAGGTAACTCCAATAAATACATCAGTGTACAGTCTCTCAATACATAAATATATCCTCACTACATCAGTCTCTCAAAAGAGGAAAAAGAATAAAACAACTAATCTACAGAAGATCTCCTCTGAAGGGTATCGCTACTCTCCAACGACGGGTAGGGATCTGGCACGCGACTCCCTCGCCACGAACAACCACCGCAGAATCCGCAACACCCGCTAAGACTCTGCAAAACAAGGGAGAGGGAGGGAAAAGGAGGGGGAAAACCCCCAAAGGGTGTGAGAACTACACCAAAAAGGGAGTTCTCACTGGGTACCACCGCCAGACCAAACGGTACGCCCACTAAGTCCTCGAGAGACAAAAACTGACCCAAGCTGTAAAGACTGAAATAAGGAAACTGGAGACTCTCAACAGCTACCATGTCTCTATCTATATGCTCAAAAGGAGAGAACCAAATAATGGTATGCAACCACCAGCACATGAAGTGCACAATCGACCCAATCGAGCTGACTGCCACACCTGGTCCAGTCAAACCTGCGCCCACCTACAACCACCTCCCGCTGACGGGCAGGAATTACGTAGGGTGTCCAAACGGACTAACTCGCTATCGAGTAGTGGCTCATGCAGGCTATAGTCAAAATCCACTCTCTCTCTCAGAACGGATAAACTCAAGATCACCAAGCCTCTCGCACAACAGTCAACAACTCACAAAGAACTCGGGACCACAGTCCCCAAATGGATCCCCACAACACTAGCACTGGTCTAAACATAGCTACTAGACCCCACTCGGTCCCCCTGACACGAGTTCAACAATAAGGCAAATATCTGCAATAAACCCAATCCAAAGTGCCACCAGTAAAATTGGCACTGCCTGCTCAGCGGAATCTGCACACAAGGCTCGAAACCGCGGGATCGGCCCGCACGGCTCGCATCCCAAAAAGTATCAGACCGGCACACAAGGCTGGGTCCGAAAGGATCGGCCCGCACGGCTCGCATCTCTGTATAGCAGGACTTGATCACAATCTGATCAAAGTGGGAAAACTCAACCACTAAAGAAAGACCCGACCTCAGTCGGATGCAACTAAACGATAAGTGGGAAACTCCATCCACTAGAGAAAACTGATACCCAAATCTGGTGCATAGATAAGCATCCGGTCAACCGCCCACTATCCGCGGTTGCCGCAAAGCCCCACAACTAATCCAACCTGTCCCAGACACGAAGTCCCGACTAAACTACCCAGACCCCTGCTCGAACCTGAGCAACACTGACCACCTGACTATCAAGGAGGAGAAAGGAAAAGCATGGTTTCTCCTAAGTCAAGTTCTAATAAATGGTGCAGCAGTAAAAGATGGCCTAACTACATGACCATACAAGCATGCTTTTGTCCTCAGAAATGATAGAAGTGGGTGAAACATGCAATAGCAAAGCATGCTAAAAAGTCCCTACTATGCTGTACTAATCTCACACAAGTAGGCTAATGAATAAACAAGTATAAGAACCACATAATCTAGGCCATTCCTTGCTTACCTCTCGCTTATATCGGTCGTACCACAAATATGCCTGTCCCCAATCATAGAGGGGTGACGTCCCCACAAGCGCACTTATATTCGTCATAACATAAACAGCTTATACAGTTACCACTATTAATCTCACCCACCTGAAGCGCTTAAACCAAGGCAAACCTGAAGTCGGTGAAGAGCGCAGACGCCCACAGTCCAAATTCTGGCGAAACTGCATCCTCGGTACATACCGCGCAAGCCTTGGCTACAAACAACTAAAAGTACCCCGAAATCAAAGTCTACAGATCCATCGGGTCCAGCAACACTTGTAAACACCCCTGGGTACAACAATAAGGTCCAACATTACACTTTTATTCCAAAAATAATCCACATATACAACATCAGAAAACAGTCCTGAAGACGTGCAGTTTTCACCTGCAGAAAGTGCCCAGAAAAATCCAATAAAAATATCACAGCAATCCTTGCGTCGATACCTTCGAAACGAGTACCTGCACGTCCAATTCCGAGCCCCGTAGGCCGAGTTACAAATTCCACAGTACAGGTGCGCAAAACCACACAACAACATAACTGTAATTCCATTTACAGATAAGGGGAAGAACATATACCTTTGGGCAAAACTCAGAAAAATCCAAGAAAAATACTGTAATATTCCTTGCGTCGAGTAGAAGAAAAAAGTGTACAAGCACGTCGCCATACGATGACCGGTTGCGGAGATAACGCCGAAAAATCACGCCGCTGTCCAAATCTCCTTCACAGAAATGGCGTCACAGTAAGCTCGAACAAACACCTCGAAAAGCGCAAAATGAGGGAAAGCCAAAAAATACCTAGATCGTAGATCTGTCCGTCGCGGATCCAGCGGCGAAGAAATCGCTCGAAAAGGTGGTCGGAGTAGGCCGGGGGAGCTCGCGCACCGAAACGCGACGAAGGGGAACCCAAATGGACGAGCGTCGCACCACGCCGTAAAAATGGAAACCTCGATAAGTGTGCCACCAAAAATCTCAAAACTTTGCAGAAGGATGCAGCATAGCTCGGGGATCATCTTTGCTGAAGGCACCATGGCGAGAGGAGGCTCGGAAATGGCGGAAAAAGGTGAAAGAAGGAAGCTCGGATTAGGCTGCAGAAACAAATCGAAAAATATCGAATATGTCCCAATTTCCGGGCGCAGGGCACTTTCGGGCGCGTACTGTAGCAGCCCGAAAGATCACTGTAGCAGCCCGAAACTGCTCTGGGCCTCCACGTCGCCCGCCAAACAGTCGACAGCAATCCAGACCAACCACCGCCCGACACGTGGCTCGCTGCACAGCGGACACGTGGCACGCACCCAGTCAACGCGTCGCTGCCACGCCCACGTGCGCGCTGTCAGCGCCGCTTGCGCCCCCCTGCCATGCACGCGCCCCGAGGCCACCCACACACACTCCGTGAACCGGGTCTACAGCACCGACAAATCATAAGCCGCCACGTGTCACCCTCCGGTCCACCGTACACCGCGCCTTTTCCCGTGGACCGCGCCCCCCGCGCCGGCCCAACTGGGATCCGCCACGTGGCCCGCGACCGGTGCACGCCCCCCGCGGTGGACCGCGCACCTGCCCGCGCCTGCCCGCGCCGCGCTCCGCCGCTGCCGCCGCTGCCCGCCGCCGCCGCCGTCGCCGGAAACACTGTTCCGGCCAAGAACAGTAATTTTACTGTAGCAACCTCCGAAAAATGCAAGTAAATAGCCCATTTTGACCGTTTTCGCGCGCTGAGTCCAAATCCGGAGTCCGATTTGCCGAATTCCATCTCTAAAAATTGACGAAGGCATCCGGAAGGGTGTTCCTTGGTCCAAACTTCGCGCTGAGTCCATTTTTAATATCCATTGCGCGCGAAACCACTTCTAAACTTCCGACGGGGTCATCAGACTACTCTCGTGATCCATTTAACACACATAGTCCATCCCTAATGTCCAATTGGTGCACAAATCCCACCAACACGCCACATAGGCCTCCAGAAGCTGTAGATGAAACAGTGCTCCATAAGTGGGAGTTTCGGGTCTTCACAGAAACTGAGGGAGTGGCCTGAAGTGAACTTGTTCCCCTCTCTGTCCTACATCTCTCCAGGAAGTTTCAGAATTTTTGGAGTTTCCAACAGCCAGTTCTCTACAACGCGGCGCGCTTTGACGATTTCCATTTTCTGGCCCATTTCCATCGCAGTTCAGTCAAAAATTTCCCGAGCGCCAACCAGGAGGAATTTTTGGGCGATTTCTTCAACAGCGTGTTCCTAAGAGGTAAGGCTTCGTTTTTCGTATTGATCACTTTGCTCCGTTTCGCACTTTCTGCATGGTTCCCGAGGTACCTTTTGACCCCCATTTTCTGTGGTGAGTTTTGGACAACATGGACTTGTCGATTTTGTATCTCAGTCTACGAGCATCGGAATGAGGCGTTTAAAGAGTCGATTGACATCTACGCTTCGAGAGCAACGCACTCGTATTTTTATTAGATTTTTTTGGGGTCATTTCGAAGGTGAGAATTAAGCTTCTCTGTGGCTGATTGTACAGATGTGTGAGTTGTTGATGGTTTGGCTTACCGTGATGTCTGATTTGTTTCTTGGCCTACAGGTATCGGATTTAAGTGTTTAAAGACTCGTTTTGGGGCTACTCGTCGCGAGTATCGCAACCGTGATTTTTCTGGATTTTTTAGAGGATTGGACAGAGGTGATATTTATCCTTTTCTGTGCTGTTTGGAAGACAGCAAATGCTGTTTTGGTGGTATGTTTACACCGGGTGCGATGTTTTGTGCAGTGGGGTACAGTTTTCGGTGGATTGCTGTGTTAGAGGACTGTGGGCAGCAAGGAGCTTCTTTTGGTGTAGATCGCGCTTTTCGAGGTGGGTGGTTGTTGCATATCTCTACTTCTGACTTGCTCACTAAGTTTATTAGAGAAGCCCACTATTGAACATATTGATTGATTGCGATGCATGTTTGACTGATATAAATGTGAGCCTATCATTTGAGACTAATCATGTGGATATAACATGTTGGGAATCTTATTGGATAATATTATTGTGGAAACATGATTGCGGGGACATATTTAATAGTGATAATTAACATGCCATATTAGCACATAGATTTTATGAAAGTGGATTAAATGGATTAAATGTTGGGACATGATGACTTATCTATGTGCTGGTGCCACTTTGGGATTTATTATGGATCAGGGATTATTTACATGTGTAGTTCACTGATGATTTTAGCATATTGGGTATATCTATGTGGATTTATTATTAGTTACACATGTGGAACTGTTATTTGATGTTTTTCTCTTTCATCTTGCATGAGGACTTTTGCATGCCTCTATGGACATCTAGATAGGCCACTATTTATTGCTACACTATCATATTGGGATTTGACTTAGGAGAAACCATGATCGCTTTCTTTCTCCTTCTTATTTAGACTTTTGAGTCATGTTGCTCGGGTTCGAGCAGAGGTTTGGGATAGTGTAGCCGGGACCTTAGGGTCAGAGACAGGGTGTACTTGATGCTGGATTTGTGGGTTATTGCGGCAACCGCGGACAGTAGGCGGTTGACCGAAGATTGATTATTTTATCCGATTGTGGGTTGTGGGTTATTGTGGTAACCGCGGACATTAGGCGGTTAGCCAGATGTTGATTATTTCATCAGATTTTGGGTCTTGTGGGGTGTTGCGGCGACCGCGGACATTGGGCAGTTGACCGGATATTTACTTATGCATCAGATTGGGTATCAGATTCCTCTAGTGGTTGGAGTTTCCCACTTATTGAGTACTATTGCATCAGATTGGGGATCGGGGTTGCATTAGTAGATGGAGTTTCCCACTTTGATCATAGTCTTGATACAGTCCTGCTATATTGAGATACTTGACGGAGATACTTGTGATACTGATGACAGAGATACTTTACTCGTGTGGGTCGCTCCCCTCGAGTGCCACTACGGAGGTAGGCTTTTTGGACCCAGCCTTGTGTGCCGGTCTGATACTTATTTTGGGATGCGAGCCGTGCGGGCCGATCCCGCGGTTTCAAGCCTTGTGTGCAGATTCCGCTGAGCAGGCGATACCAGTTTTACTGGTGGTACTAGATTGGGTTATTTGGTCATATACCGTTTCCTGATGCATTCATACAGTCTTTTCTTTCGGTATTGCATTTAGAGGCATACTAGTGGTGATTTCCCTTTATTCAGCAGTTCTGTTTATATCTTTACCACTTATTCCTTTTCTTGCCTCTGGTAGACTTATTGGGTACGCCAGAGTTTGAGGCTTTACCCACAGGGGGAGGCTACTGGTTTACTAGTGGTTCTCACCCCCATTGTTGTTTTCCTCTTTCCTTCCTCCCGTTTTGCAGAGTCTTCTGCGGGAGTTGCTGATCTT
Source organism: Tillandsia leiboldiana (assembly GCA_029204045.2). NCBI lineage: Eukaryota > Viridiplantae > Streptophyta > Magnoliopsida > Poales > Bromeliaceae > Tillandsia > Tillandsia leiboldiana. Next base: position 5,968,540 of record CM055060.1, read on the forward strand.
TCGGTCGTTGTTCGAGGCGAGGGAGCCACGAGCTAGATCATTACCGCCCGAGGAGTGTAGCTGTACCCCTGGTTGGAGATTCCTTGTAGCTGTCTGCTGGTTTTTACTGTTTACTTTGGAGAGGGATCTTTTGTATTTGGAGAGACTGGTGTACTATAGTTTTAGTTTATCTCCCTTTTATAGTTGAGAGATGCTGTACTGAGGATATCTTATGATGATTATTTGTATTTGAGGAGATGGATATTGTAATTTATTTCGTGTTGTACAGTGATGGGATTTTATTTTACAGCATTTTTTATTTCCGCTCTGATATTTGCATAGCTATAGTACTATCTTTTGCAGGTTAGACGCTTCGCCTATGCGGGATTTTGCATAGGTGGCGGATCTGTTGGCGAGCTCGGGTCGCAGTTTCGACCCCGGGGCGTGACATTGTCGGTATTTAGATCACGCATTGCCCGAATGACATAAATTGGGCTAATTGTTTTGTTGTGGTGTGCATATTAGCGATGACACCACATAGGGACACGCGCTTGTCTCGACTCAAGCCGCGAGAGGGCTCTGGGTCGAACTAAGTATACAAGCTGCGATAGCTAGTGGCCGCCGAACTTTTGTCAGCGCGCCCTGCACCCTCAGTATGGGGTGTCGTAATTTTGGGTCAGCTAGTTGCTGGCAAAGTGTGGACAAAGAGGTCCAGTGAGAGACCGACTCACAGTGCGAGAACCAAGTTAATGTGCCCTGAGGGTTAGGGCAAGAAAGACTTACGGGTCAGGCGGCGGGAATTTGCCCCTGATGACGGTAGTGACCGTGTGGCGTGACTATCGTGGTTGAGTTGCCGCATAGTAGAGTTAGTGTCACGCCCCGGGGGTTCGAACGCGCGGAAGAGGAGCCACCGATGCTCCCAATTCAGCTAGATATTTTTTTTTTGAAAACCCCTACTCCCCGGCGCGTGCCCAGACCCGCCGCATATACAAATTCACTCTGCAAACGGGCAGAGTCTCCTTTGTATATGCACGGCGTCTCAACCACAATATACATCACTTACAAGTTTTAACCACACTAATCGGAGCACAGATACGCACAACAAGCATGCCAAACATTCCATCAACTTTACACATAGGAAAGAGGGTCGACTGATTTGAAAGGATAAATAATCACAGGGTTTTGAAAGCGGCGCCCACTCGACGACGAACCTTTGTAAAACCAGTTCGAAATCACATAATGTGAGGACCCGGATCCCCACGACGAGATTACTGGTTGACCGGCAGCTCCTGGAGGCTTATGGGGCGTGTCAGTGGTATTAGTGCACCAATGGGACACAAGTGATGGGCGCAGGGTGTAAAACGGATCACGTGGGTGATCGATGGACTCCGTCGGAGCTCCAGAAGTGGTTACGCGCGCCATGGATATTAAAATTAGGCTCAGCGCGAAGTTTGGATCATGGAACATCTTCCCGGATGCCTTCGGCAATTTTTAGAGTTGGAATTTGGCAAATTGGACTTCGGATTTGGATTCAGCGCGCGAAAACGATGAAAATGGACTATTCACTTGCTTTTTCCGGAGTCCGGATGATTCGTCACGTTTTTTGAGGCAAGGTTACTGTTCCGGCACCGGCGGCGGCGGCGGGCAGCGGCGGAGCGCGGCGGAGCAGGCTCGGGCAGGTGCGCGGTCCACCGCGGAGGCGTGCACCGGTCGCGGACCACGTGGCGGCTCCCGGTTGGGCCGGCGCAGCGGGCGCGGTCCACGGGAAAGGCGGGTGTACGGTGGACCGGTTGGGGGACACGTTGTCACGCCCCGGGGGTTCGAATCGCGCGGAAGAGGAGCCACCGATGCTCCTAATTCAGCCATATATTTTTTTTTGTAAACCAATGCTCCCCGGTGCGTGTCCAGACCCGCCGCATACACAAATTCACTCTGCGAACGGGCAGAGTCTCCTTTGTATATGCACGGCGTCTCAATTACAAAATGTCTCACAAGGTGTAGCACATACAATCTCTAACCACATCAGTTGGGGTCTCGTTCACATACAACCAAACAACTCACATGATATTCTAATATTCACTTAGAACATAGAGGCCGATGTTTTGAAAGGATAAATAATCACAAGGTTTTGAAAGCGGCATCCACACGATGCCATCATTTTAGGAAAGACCGTTTGTAAACCACATAAATCCACAGGGTTGTAAAATTCGGTGCCCACACGACACCCACGTTTTAAAAGTAGTTTTCGCAAACGGTTTTCTTTGCTTTTCATTGTTCGAAACGGCCAAGTAAGAAAGAATGTATCAATCATTCGTTTATTCAAAAAGGAAAAAGGCAACATCCACTTCGACCCCACGGGGGTGTCGCAATCCACAACTAGCTAGCATGAGTAATAAAAGCAAAGGGAAAGAAGAGTCACTGTATCTGAAGTCACTCAAAGTCAGAACAGCACCCTCGCGGCCTCACCGGTGCCCTAGCACACGCCCCTGGATGAACCTGTCACGGAGTGGGAAGTCAGTGACTAGAATAAACATAATGAGCAAAGAAAGTTAAAATAAAGCAAACCACTGTAACCAGAGCAACCGTCACCCCTCATACACCGCCAACAACGATCACAACCTGCACCAAACATAAACCGGGCACCCTCCCCGAACACCGCACCGGGCCCCTACCCCGGTGCCCCCCTCTGCCGAGCACCTGCCTCGGCCGCCGAGCACCAGCCTCGGCGTCACCGCTCACACCCTCCACCCATGAGGGCCCCCATTCCTAACGCCACCATCGCGTGGGGTACACGGGTCAACGTACCACTTTTCCGGAAAAGCACGCCCTTGCGGTGGCCAAACCGCTGGTGTGCGTGTAGCAAAACTTGAGCCTCAGATGATAAATCGAATGAAGTAAAAATCGGGGTCAGCATTGCTCATAAGGATAACTAGAAGGGAAAACACCTTTGCTCACGAAGAATAACTTAAAGAGAAAACACCTTTGCTCATGAGAATTAACTTACGAGAAAATACCTTTGCTCATGAGAATTAACTTACGAGAAAACACCTTTGCTCACGAAGAATAACTTAAAGAGAAAACACCTTTGCTCATGAGAATTAACTTACGAGAAAACACCTTTGCTCATGAGAATTAACTTACGAGAAAAACACCTTTGCTCATGTCCGCCCTTACCCAATTAACCTTGGCGAAAGTACCCACCTTGTGTGTGTCGTCCGGTGTTCGGCACGTCCGTGATCGTGCGTCAGTCGCCAACAACGTCCTGCACTCCTGAAGGAACATGGGCAAGTCAAGACTAAGGATCCGAAACTCACACCGACTCCCAACAACGTGCGGCGGAGTTCCCCGCACGGCACCGGCCCGTGCGGCGCACACTCCGCCTGGGCACAGCCCCGCGCGGCACCAGCCCGCGCGGGCGCCCCTCCTGCGGGCGGCCCCGCGCGGCCATGCGCCGCGCGGGCGCCCCTCGTGCGGGCGGCCCCGCGCGGCCATGCGCCGCGCGGGTGCGCTGCCCGCGGTGCGGGGCGACCCCGCGCGGCACCAGCCCGCGCGGGCGCCCCTCCTGCGGGCGGCCACGCGCGGCCAAGCGCCGCGCGGGTGCGCTGCCCGCGGTGCGGGACGACCCCGCGCGGCACCAGCCCGCGCGGGCGCCTCTCCTGCGGGCGGCCCCGCGGTGCGGGGGCGACCCCGAGCGGCCCTAGCACGCGAGGGCGCCCCACCTGCGGGCGGCCCCGCGCGGCCAAGCGCCGCGTGGGTGCGCTGCCCGCGGTGCGGGGGCGACCCCGCGCGGCCCTAGCCCGCGCGGGCGCCCCACCTGCGGGCGGCCCCGCGCGGCCAAGCGCCGCGCGGGTGCGCTGCCCGCGGTGCGGGGGCGACCCCGCGCGGCCCTAGCCCGCGCGGGCGCCCCACCTGCGGGCGGCCCCGCGCGGCCAAGCGCCGCGCGGGTGCGCTGCCCGCGGTGCGGGGCGACCCCGCGCGGCACCAGCCCGCGCGGGGCGCCCTTCCTGCGGGCGGCCCCACGCGGCCAAGCGCCGCGCGGGTGCGTTGCCCGCGGTGCGGGGGCGACCCCGCGCGGCACCAGCCCGCACGGGCGCCCTTCCTGCGGGCGGCCCCGCGCGGCCAAGCGCCGCGCGGGTGCGTTGCTCGCGGTGCGGGGGCGCCCCCGCGCGGACCTAGCCCGCGCGGGCGCCCCACCTGCGGGCGGCCCCGCGCGGCCAAGCGCCGCGCGGGTGCGCTGCCCGCGGTGCGGGGCGACCCCGCGCGGCACCAGCCCGCGCGGGCGCCCTTCCTGCGGGCGGCCCCGCGCGGCCAAGCGCCGCGCTGGTGCGTTGCCCGCGGTGCGGGGGCAACCCCGCGCGGCCCTAGCCCGCGCGGGCGTCCCACCTACGGGCGGCCTCGCGCGGCCAAGCGCCTCGCGGTGCTCGCCTGCGGCCGGTGCCCGCGCGGCGCGCCTGCCGCGCAGTGCCCCATCCGCAGGCGGCCCGCGCGGCATGTGCCCGCGTGGTGCCCGCCTGCGGGTGGTGCCCGCGCGACGTCCCTGCCGCGCGGCGCCCCGCCCGCGGCCGGCCCGGCGGCGGCGGCGGCGGCGGCCCTCCCCGCGGAAACTCCACCCCGAAACGCCAAACTAAAACCTAAAGGAATAACTCACCTTCGATCCGCCAGAAAAAGAAAAGAAGAAGATCATCCTATCGTTGCCCGGTTGATCCCACGAGCAAGAAACCTCCGTCCTTCTCCCGAAAGCCCCGCCGTCGGTCGTAACAAGAGCGAAAAAGGTTTGGTCCCGTTTTCTCTTTTTTTTTTTCCTCTCGTAGTGTCTCTTAAAAACCCTAGCCGCCGAACGAAGGAACCTAAGAGGGAAAACCTAAAACCCTAGGTTCTCAAAGGAATAAAAGAGAAATACTAGGAACAGATCCGGCGGCTAGAATTACCCCGAGAAACGTGCCGATCGTTCGCACGGATCCCGGGGCGCCTTAAAGGGGTCCGAACTTCAAAATTTTATTCTGGGAGAACCGGGGGTCGGAATCTGAAACCGATCGCGTCCCCGTTCTCCGTTTCGCGAGCCCTTCCGCCTAAAAATGTCCGCGAACCCCGACGGACTTTCCGGAAAAACACCAAAAATTGTCCCACAGTCGGGCAGTAGTAAGAAAAGGGATAACGGGAAGGGTCACGGAAAAGCCAGGTCTTACACACGTGGCGCACACCGGTTAGCCGGTCCACGTGCACTCGGTCCACGGTGCAGCTGCGGGCGCCTCGGGAAGCGTGCGTGCAAAGGCGCAGGCGGCGGGCGCAGGGCGCACGTGGGCGCGTTGACGGGCTGTTCCCGCACGTGGGCGGCCACGTGTAGGCGTCTGGGGGCGCCACGTGTCGCGTTGTGAGCGGCGGGAGTTGCTGTCGCCTGTTTGGCGGGCGACGTGGAGGCCCAGCTGAGTTCCGGGCTGCTACAGTGCGCGCCCATGGGAGTTTCGGGCTGCTACAGTACGCGCCCGAAAGTCCCATGCGCCCGGAAAATGGGACTTGTTCGGTATTTCGTGAATTGTTTTTTGGAGCCTATAAAAGCGATCCGAGCTTCCTTCTTCCCCCTTTTTCCGCCATTTCCGAGCCTCCTCTCGCCATGGTGCCTTCTGCAAAATTGATCCCCGAGTTTTGCTGCTTCCATCTGCAAAGTTTTGAGATTTTTGGAGGCACGCTTATCGAGGTTTCCATTTTTACGGCGCGGCGCGACGCTCGTCCTTTTGGGTTCCCCTTCGTCGCGTTTCGGTGCGCGAGCTCCCCCGGCCTACTCCGACCACCTTTTCGAGTGATTTCTTTGCCGTTGGATCCGTGACGGACAGATCTACGATCTAGGTATTTTCAGCTTTCCCTCATTTCGCGCTTTTCGAGGTGTTTGTTCGAGCTTACTGTGACCCCATTTCTGTGATGGTGTTTTGGACAGCGGCATGGTCTTTCGCCGTTATCTCCGCAACCGGGCATCGTATGGCGACGTGCTTATACACTTTTTTCATCTACTCGACGCAAGGAATATCACAGTATTTTTCTTGGATTTTTCTGAGTTTTGTCCGAAGGTATATGTTCTTCCCCTTATCTGTAAATGGAATTACAGTTATGTTGTTGTGTGGTTTTGCGCACCTGTACTGTGGAATTTGTAACTCGGCCTACGGGGCTCGGAATTGGACGTGCAGGTACTCGTTTCGAAGGTATCGACGCGAGGATTGCTGTGATATTTTTATTGGATTTTTCTGGGCACTTTCTGCAGGTGAAAGCTGCACGTCTTCGGGACTATTTTCTGATGTTGTATATGTGGATTATTTTTGGAATAAAAGTGTAATGTTGGACCTTAATTGTTGTACTCAGGGGTGTTTTCAGTTGTTTGGAGCCAAGGCTTGCGCGACATGTACCGAGGGTGTAATTTTGGCAGATTTTGGACTGTGAGCGTCTACCCACTTCACCGACTTCAGGTTTGCCTTGGTTTAAGCGCTTCAGGTGGGTAAGCTAGTACTTGCAACTGTTAGAGGGAATAACAGAGTTTATATGCATGTTATGCCTTATGGGAGATGTAATAGTGGATGTTCATGTATGGTTAAGATGAGCTTACCTATGGGAATGTCACCCTCTATGATTGATAGCATGCCTAATTTAATGTGCAACCGTTATGACCAAGAGGTAAGCATGGAAACGGCCTAGATCATGTGGATTGATGTTTCCCTGATAATTGTACATGCTTGTTGAACTAGAGACTTAGCATGCGATAGACAGATTATATTTATCCCACACTAGATGATATAGAGATCATGCATGTTTATTCAGTGGCCTATTTATGCGAGATTGGCATATCATAGTGGGAATATTGTAGTATGCTTTGCTACCATATGTTTTACTCTCTTTTATTGTTTCCAAGGACAAAAGCATGCTTGATTGGACTTGTAGTTAGGCCATCTTTTACTGCTGCACTACTTATTGGAACTTGACTTAGGAGAAACCATGCTTTTCCTTTCTCCTTCTTGTTAGTCAGGTGGTCAGTGTTGCTCGGGTTCGAGCAGGGGTCTGGATAGTGTAGTCGGGACTTCGTGTCTGGGACAGGTTGGATTAGTTGTGGGGCTTTGCGGCAACCGCGGATATTGGGCGGTTGACCGGATGTTTCTCTATGCACCTGATTGGGTATCTGTTTTCTTTAGTGGATGGAGTTTCCCACTTATCGTTCAGTTGCATCCGATTGAGATCGGGCCTTTCCTTTAGTGGATGAGTTTTCCCACTTTGATCAGAGTCGTGATCCAGTCCTGCTATATAGAGATACTTGTGAGACATTGATTACAAAGATACTTTACTCGTGTGGGTCGCTCCCCTCGAGTGCCACTCCGGAGTAGGCTTTTGACCATGACGGGCCGGTCAGTTGGTGAGTTGTGAGTGATGACAGAGTTGGTGAGTTGTGAGTGATGACAGAGTTGGTGAGTTGTGAGTGATGACAGAGCAGGCAGTACCGGGTTTTATACCGGTTCATTCGATTGGGTTTATTTCGGTCAAATACTTTTATTGTTACACTCGTACCTGGGGGCCGAGTGCAGACTGGTAGTTGAGTTTAGATCAGTGCTTGTATTATTGAGAGCCGTTTGGTTGACGGTGGTCCCGTGTCGTTGAGAGTACTTTGACCGCTGTGTGAGAGGTTGAGCATCATGATTCTATCCGTTCTGAGAGAGAGCGTGGATTTTGACTATAGCCTGCATGAGCCACTACTCGATAGCGAGTTAGTCCGTTTGGACGCCCAACGTAATTCCAGCCCGTCAGCGGGAGGTGGTTGTAGGTGGGCGCAGGTTTGACTCGACCAGATATGGCAGTCAGCTCCATTGGGTCGATTGTGCACTTCGTGTGCTAGTGGTTGCATACCACTGTTTGGTTCTCCCCTTTTGGCCTTTAGATAGGGGCATGGTAGCTGTTGAGAGTCTCCAGCTTACTCATTTCTGTCTTATGACTTGGGTTAGTTTATGTCTCTTGAGGACTTAGTGGGCAGACCGTCAGGTCTGGCGGTGGTACCCACTGAGAACTCCCTTTTTGGTGTAGTTCTCACACCCTTTGGGGGTCTTTCCCCCTTTTGTTTTCCTTCCTCTCCTTGTTTTGCAGAGTCTTAGCGGGTGATGCTGATTCTGCGGTTGTTGATCGAGGCGAGGGAGTCGCGAGCTAGATCCCTACCCGTCGTTGGAGAGTAGCGGTATCCCCTACAGAGGAGATCTTCAGTAGTTTAGTTGTTTTGTTTTCCTCTTTTGAGAGACTGTTGTAGTGAGGATATCTTATGTATTGAGAGACTGTACACTGTTGTATTTATTGGAGTTACCTCCCGGTTGGGTTCAGAGCTTGTATTTGAGGATATTGTTTTATTATTATTTTGGGAGGCGGACAGTGTTGTTTTATTTCCAGTTGTACAGTGATTGATCTTGGTTATACAGCAGATTTTTATTTATAGCTCTGATATCTGTTTAGCTGTAGTACTTTTCTTGCAGGTAGGATGCTTCGCCTATGCAGGTTGGCATAGGTGGCGGATCTGTTGGCGAGCCCGGGTCGCAGTTTCGACCCCGGGGCGTGACACATAAATTCCACAAGGTTTGAAAATCTGGTGCCCACACGACACCCACGTTTTAAAAGTGGTTTTCACAATCGGTTTTCTTTTCTTCTCATCGTTTAAAACGGCCAAGTAAAGAAGGAAATAATGTTCATTCACACATATGGAAAAGAAAGGGGCAACATCCACTTCGACCCCACGGGGGTGTCGCAATCCACAACTAACTAACATGAATAATAAAAGAAAGAGGGAAAAAGGAGTCACTGTATCTGAAGTCGATCAAAGTCAGAACAGCACTCTCGCGGCCTCACCGGTGCCCTAGCACTCGCCCCTGGACGAACCTGTCACGAAGTGGGAAGTCAGTGACTAGAAATAGTATGATAAGCAAAAAGGGCTAAGACATAGCAAACCACAATAACCGGAGCAACTGTCCCTCTCATAAACCGTCAGCGATAATCACACCCTGTACCAAAACAACACCCGGCACCTTTCCCGATCAACGCACCGAGCCCCTGCCCCGGTGTCAGCCGCCGAGCACCTACCTCAGCCGCCGAGCACCTGCCTCGACATCACCGCTCACACCCCAACCCATGAGGGCCCCCATTCCTAACGCCACCGTCGCGTGGGGTACACGGGTCAACGTACCACTTTTCCGGAAAAGCACACCCATGCGGTGGCCAAACCGCCGGTGTGCGTGTAGCAAAACTAGAGCCTCAGAACGATAATAAGTAAAATAATATAACAGGGTTAGTACATAAACAGAAGGAGACTTACTATTCACCTTTGCCCCAAATATACTATTTCTATCATTAAATTCCTATTCCCACAATCCCCGGGAATGTACCCACCTCGTGTGTGTCGTCCTGCGCTCAACTTGTCCGTGCCCGTGCACCTGTCGCCAACAACGTCCCGCACTCCTGAGGGAAAAAGGGCATGGTAAGACTAAGAGATCCAGATCCCTCACAACGACTTCAGACTGAGACTAGGCGACGGACGTAACCCCGGACTCCGTGCGGCGGGATCCCCCGCCCCGCACGGCACCGACCCGTGCGGCGCGCACCCCGCCTACGCACGGCCCAGCGCGGCACCAACCCGCGCGGCGTCCCACTTGCGGCGGCCTCGCGCGGCCATGAGCCGCGCGGGTGCATTGCCTGCGGTGTGGGGCGACCCCGCGCGGCACCAGCCCGCAGGGGCGCCCCACCTGCGGGTGGCCCCGCGCGGCCATGAGCCGCGCGGTGCGCTGCCCGCGCATGCTGGACGACCCCGTGCGGCACCGGCCCGCGCAGGCGCCCCGCCTGCGGGAGGCCCCGCGCGGCCAATCGCCACGTGGGCGCGCGGCCAATCGCCACGTGGGCGCGCTGCCCGGGCGTGCCGGGCGGCCCCGCGCGGCACAGGCCCGCGCGGGCGCCCCGCCTGCGGGCAGCCCCGCGCGGCCAAGCGCCGCACGGGCGCGCTGCCGGCGCGTGCGGGACGACCCCGCGCGGCACCGGCCCGCGCGGGCGCCCCGCTTGCGGGCGGCCCCGCGCGGCCATGTGCCACGCGGGCGCGCTGCCCGCGCGTGCGGGGCGACCCCGCGCGTCACCGGCCCGCGCGGGCGCCCCGCCTGCGGGCGGCCCCGCGCGGCCATGTGCCGCGCGGGCGCGCTGCCTGCGCGTGCGGGGCGACCCCGCGCGGCTCCGGCCCGCGCGGGCGCCCCACCTGCGGGCGGCCCCGCGCGGCCATGTGCCGCGCGGGCGCGCTGCCCGCGTGTGCAGGGCGACCCCGCGCGGCACCAGCCCGCGCGGGCGCCCCACCCGCGGGCGGCCCCGTGACGGCGGTGTCCGTCTTGCCCCTCGCGGCGGCGTCGCGATGTCCCGGCGATCCGGTCGCGAGACGACTCCAAACCGAAAGCAAAAGAAACCCACGCAATGCAAGAACGCCTCCCGAAAAACTCACCTTGGATCGTTAGAGGAAGAGAAAGGGGAAGGATCTTCCACTTTCGCCCGATCAACCCGCAGAAAGGCAAGCTCCCTCCTTCTCCCAAGATCCCCACGTTGGAACTCCACGCGAAAGTTCGAAACGAGAGCGGGAAAAGGTTGGGGTTCCTCTTTCCCTCCTCTGATCGTTGCCGCTCTGTCGTATCGCACGAAGGAAGGGAGAAGGGAAAAGAGAACGAAACAAAAAAAACCCTATGTCCCAACATGCCCTGACTAAATCAGAATTTGATTAGGGTTAGGTTACCTCAAAAATCGTGCAGATCGCCAGCACGGATCCCGGAGCACCTACGAGGGGGGTCCAGACTTCAAAAATTTATTCTGGATGAACCGGGAGTCGGAATCCGAAACCGATCGCGCCCTCGTGCTCCGTTTCGCAAACTCTACCGCCTAAAAATGTCCGCGAGCCCCGACGGACTGCCCGAAAAACACCAAAATTAGTCCCTCAGTCGGACCGTCAAAAGAAAAGGGACAACGGGAAAAGTCAAAGAAAGGCCAGGTCTTACAGTTAGTGAGGCCCAAAGTAGGCTTCAAGGTGCGAGGATCTCTCGAAAGAGCGAGAGTTTTGTGTCGCCGGTCTGAGGGATCGGTAAAATGGCAAGGGTTGCCACCGCAGGATTCGCGTGTAAATCACCAGAGTTGGTGAACAGTCATTGTGGTACCTCGACCTAGTTGGGAAAGTTGCACGAGAGTCGTAGGGCTGTTTAAGCAAATCGCTTAACGCTGGATTTTCGCGAGTTAGTGTAGGGGGCGTAGGACGCCCGACTGTTTGGGTGCTCAGGGAGCACAAGTATCGTTTAGCCAGAGAGAGCTGATTAGGTGGCGTATTAGCCTTTGCCCAGTGTGGCCAGAGTTGATAGCGAGTTCGGGTCGTGGATTGACGACTAGTTAGTTGGTTTTGCTCAGTGAGCGTAGTGGTCGCGTGGCGACGATTAGCGGGTTCGCTTGGGGACGATCCGTGCCTGGACCATGTTTGTGGACTGTAGGCCTGTAGCCCAGTGGGCAGGCGCAGTCGGCTGTGAGAGACAGCGGCCCGAGACCTGAGGGCGGGGCATGATTGAGATTTGGTCGGGACGGTAGTCCGATCGATGACCCGGGGACATGGAATGCCACGTGTGAGCATTGAGACTGTTAGTACACTGAGAGTGTGATATGACCAGGCCGTAGAGCTAGTGATGGTTGTGATACTGTAGCTCCTAGTGGGAGTGTTAGGGGAGTAATCCTAAGTGTGGATCTACGATTGGGTCTGTGGGCTAGCGAGAGCCGTTGCACAGTGTTGGACTAGTTTTGGGCTATAGGCCCCTGTTGGACCGTGGTTTGTGAACCTATTAGTAGTCCGAGATATCAGGTTAGTTGATAACCCGTGGATTTAGAGCACTAGCAGCGTGCGTGATAGCTGAGGACTTGTGGATTGGCCTTTGCCCTCCACATTAGGCAGCGGAGCGACCGGAAAAATGCGGTAAGTGTAATTGGTTGCAGATGCAACCTCGTTGTGAAAAAAATGATGGCGGAATTAAAGTGGAAATTTCGCAAGCAAAGACTCGGCCATTCGTGGCAATGGAGAGAGCAAGTGCTCAACTGTGTCTTTCACCTGCTTGGTGAAAGTGGCAAGACACCATGTCTGAGTTTGTCCCTGGGATGAGATAGGGATTCATGGATGAGTTGCTCATGTGGTTTCGGCGAGCAGACAATTTGAGGCCCAGTAATGACATACAGGGAGCCCAGTAGTGAGGGCAAGATTCCTCCCTCTCGATCAAGTAGGAGTCGAGATGTGATTCAAGTTTCGAGGACGAAACTTATTTTAAGGGGGGTAGAATGTAATGAACCAGAATTTGGTATATAAACAAATGTAAGTAAAAATGGTATGGAATACTATTTTATTGGGTTTAGAAAGGTAAGGGATGACCTGGAAATGAACTGGACCCAAATCGGGATTAAAACGAGAAATCTAAAAATTTTATATAGGAAAGTGGGCCCAGATTGTAAGTGGAAAATTCACAGTTTCAGAAAATTCTGAGAAAATTACGGGAGCTCCGTAAATATGTTTTAAGGCCAGAGTAAAAGTTTCGCGTTGATCGGACCCCGGATAGTGAGAATGGGCTCCGCCAGCGAATTCGAATGCAGTGGGACTTTTGGTGACCCAGAGGAGGTCCAAAATGAAAAATTTAAAATACCAAGAGGTAAGTCAAGTTAAAATGTGGCTGCCCGTCCAATTTGAGCAAAAACGGGCGAGAAACGGGTGAAAACGGACAAAAACGGGCGAAACTGGGCTTGGGCCCAAGTTTCGGGCGCCCGAAAGTGGGTTCCGGGCGCCCGGAAAGTACTGTAGCAAACCGATTTTTATGGGCTGCAGTGAACCGGGCGGCACTGTAGCGAACCCGGTTCACTGTAGCAGCCCGGTCCGGTCGGTGGTGCGCCCGAAAGTTACTGTAGCGCGCCCGAAAGTTACTGTGTGGCACGGATCCTGAGGCATGGGCACGAATCCCAAGGCATGGGCCCGAATCCCGAGGTAAGACTTGCGAGCGCGGCGCGCTGGGGCGCGCGGCTCGAGGCGCGCGGGGTAGGTGGGGGACGCCACGCGGCGTCTCCCCATTGGACATGGCGACCGAGGGCCCGGGGAGCGCGTCGGGAACACGCGCGGGCCCTGGCGCGGTGTCAGCGGGGGAGGCCACGTGTCGGCCTCCCATTGGGCGGTCAGTGCGACGCGACGCGGTGACGTGACGCATCGCTGGGGCCGGCGTCAGAGCAGGCGTGGGTGCGGTCCACGTGGCGGCCCCTGATTGGCCGCCATTGTTCAGTAGTCGCGGTGCACGGGTCCAGGGACACGTGTCGTCCTCCGGTTGCCCGAGCGACGCTGACGTGGCGCCTTGCTGGCATGTCGTGGACCCGTGGGCCGCGGCTGGACGGTTACTGTAGCAGCCCGAATCGGTTTCGGGCGCCCGAAAGGTGCGCCCGAAACTGAGTTTTCGGCCTATAAGGGCCCGAATGGCCCCCTTTTCCCTCATTTTCCCCTTTTTGGCTTCACCCGAGCGTACCAGGAGGGGAACATGGCGATTCCGCGGGAGGATTTCGAGGGCGTGCGAGCACGCCGTGGACCCCGTGGAGCGCACAAGGTGTTCCAAAGAGGCTAGTGGACGCGATGGATGACACGGTGTTGTCGAGGTCGGCCCCGCGTGTCGTTTTTGCGGTATTTTTGGCACAGTTTTGAGGTTTCCTTTTGGATTTTGGATTTTGGATTTGACCCTATGCCCACGTGCGTGTTAGGGACCGAGTTTTACTGTGCCGTTTTGCTGCTCGGAGTATCGCCGAGCATTTTGGCGCGCCTCATTTTGCGTGCCAGCTTATGGAAGGAATGCACCGTTTTGCGTGCGGATTCGGCGAATATGCGCAGTTTTGGGCGCAAACTTAGAAAATGCGCCTCGTTTTGCATGCAACTTTGAAAAAAGAATGCGCACCGTTTTGCGTGCCAACCCGAGGTACTTGCTCTGCTTTACGCGCAGATCGAGTTGTTGTGCACCGTTTTACGTGCAAAGTCTAATATTTTGCATCATTTTGCGTGCAGGACTAGAAAAATGTGCACCGTTTTGCATGCAGCCCTACAGTAAGGCGTGCACCGTTTTGCATGCAGATTTGAGGTACGTGCACCATTTTGCGTGCAGATCGTGTTGTCGTGCACCGTCTTGCGTGCCTCTCTAATTTTGTGCATTATTTTTCGTGCAGGGTTAGAAAAGACGTGCACCGTTTTGCGTGTAACCTTAAGAGAAGCATGCTCCGTTTTGCGTGCAGATCCGAGGTGCGTGCACCGTTTTGCGTGCAGGTTGAATTGACGCGCGCCGTTTTGCATGCGGACTGAAATGGCGTGCACCGTTTTGCGTGTGGGTTCTAATATTGTGCACTATTTCGCGTGCAGGTTTGGAGGACGAGCACCGTTTTGCGTGCGGACTCGAGGGATGTGCATCGTTTTGCATGCAAGCTCAAGGAAACAAGTGGAATCGTGCGGAGACCAATTGCAAGTGCCTACAAGCAATTGGGGACACCATAAGGTGGGGGATTCTGCCGAAATTGGGTGACCTCTCCCCTTCCTCCTTTGCTTTATGACTTAGAAGCATGATAGTAGCCTGTTAGAGGCGTTAGGTAATAATGATTAAGATCACCTGTGTAAATGGATATAGATGAAAGTGCAACTGTTGGTTGCCAAAGACAGATGATACATGTGCATGTATAGAGGAATTCAGAAGAAAAGTGACATTTATGATTTATCCAAATAGGGGATAAACATGTATGTGAAGATGGGCACCGATGAAAAATGCAACTGTTGGTTGCAAAAAGGGGATAATTAATTTGTATGTGTAAAAGGACTTAGGAGAAAGGTGCAAATTCTTGATTTATCTAAATAGTTGATAATTGTATGCGAAGAGGATAAATATTACTTTTTGATGAATATGAAAATAATCATGTGATGATTGTGATCATGTTAGGGTACAACCCTAGGAATCATATGACATCAGGGAAATGAACATGTTGGTAGTAAGACTAGGAGAAAACCTAGATCCAGGGTTTAATGAGTGGCATCAAACTTAGGAGTTATCCTAGGATTTGACGAGTGGCACTGTCTTAGGTGAAAATCTAAGGACACTGGATAGAGTGATCAACATAGAGTCAAGGAACTCTAGTATGAGTATGGCATGGAACTTAGGTAAAGGGAACCTAAGGTGAACTAGAGGAGTTTAAACTCACAGACAGGAGATTAGAGTCAGTGTAACTCTAAGTTAAAAGTGGAACAGAAAAATAGTGTTAGTATAACTCTATGATTCAGTGAGGAATCAGGAAAAAGGGAATTAGATCCCAAAGTTAAAGAATTAAATAGCCATAACCCCCAGAAAGTCATAGGACGTCTGGGTAAATGGAAAAATTAGTTTAACTTCAATCAGAGTTAAATAAGAGAACATGGAAAATGATCAAGTGCGGAGACATGAAAGGAAAAGAAAATGGAAATAGAGTTAATAAACTCTAAGCTAGATAAAATTGAAGGTAACTAGTGTCCTAGTGACATAGTGCAACCTTAAGGGTAATTGAAACATAAGGTTGTGAATTGAGAACAAGTAAGAGAAGGGTAAAAGTGGCTAGGAAACTAAAGTATTGCCAAGTGGCAAAATAAGTGGGAATGTAAATGAATAAGATGTTCAAACCTAAATTGGTGTAGGAGACACCCAAATTATCCTAGAGTAAAGAACTTAGGATAAAGAAATGAAGCTCAAGATAGAGCAAAAGTGGTTAATAAGCAAGACAAGCAAATTGCTCAAGATAGAGCAAAAGTGATTAATAAGCAAGACAAGCAAATCGCTCAAGATAGAGCAAAAGTGGTTAATAAGCAAGACAAGCAAATCGCTCAAGATAGAGCAAAAGTGGTTAATAAGAAAGACAAGCAAACTGCTTAAGACAAAGAGAACAAAAAGAGAAATGATAAGAGTCCAAGAGACTCTTTAGTTATCCTTATGGCAAGACCTAGGATAAGAGGTAAATTGTTGCAAAAAGGCAAAGTTTAAAAGCAAGCTAAAAGCGGCTAAAAAGCATAAAGAGAATGTAAATGGCGCCTTCGAATTTGAGACTCGTCATTTTGTGGAGCAGGACTCACTGGGCAGTGACCCGTCGGACGAGGTACTTTTGAAAGGCTAAAAGTGAAAGCAAAGAGCTAAATGCTCAAAGAAAGAGCATAAGATTTGCCAGTGGCAAAAAGGGGAGCTATAAGCTCAAATAAGAAAGAAAAGCAAGTGTTCAAGTGCAAGAGGCTAAGAACTAAAGTAACAAGAGAAAGAAAAAAGAAAAGAAAAGAAAAAAAATATAAAGATAAAACGGGCGGACCTACGGGGTGAAACGCGGCCCATGTTGGAGTTGCAGGCAGTGCCCCTCTCCCGGGTAGAGACCCGCTCGGGACGTTTCTTCCGTAGGACGGGATAACACTTGCGGGTGTTATCGGCAACCTTAGAAATCTTATCTTATGGTAGCAGGACTACCGGGCTGGGGCCCGTTGGATAAGAATTTATGAGGGTTAACTTGAACTAAAGCACCAGAATGTAAAGGAAAGAGAAAATAGAGTGGCCAAGTGGCCGGGTTAGTTTGACCCAGTATACAGCGGCATAGTGGCCGAGTTGGTGCTTAGCAGCCTGGCATGGCTGGACAGAGTAGTGATGGATGATGATTATACACAGATAGTATAGTGAACCGTTATTTGCATAGCAGCATATTATCATTGAGGATTTAGTTCCCTAGCATTTTATTATTATTGCTTCCATTGGACCAAGGGGTGTAGGACACTTTTTCTCGGTGGTTGAACCCACTGGGAACTCGGTCGTAGTTCTCACACCCCTTGGGTGACATCCTCACAGGTTCAGGCATGGATACAGCGGTCGAGACGGATACAGATGCAGTCAGCGAGGCATACGATAGGGGCAAGGGCCCAGCAGCATAGAGACCTAGAGTGTCTAGCAGAGGTATCCCTTTTTATATATTTTTTGAGTGAACCTTGTATGGTGAGGAAATTATGTAAAAGAATTGTAATACTTTTATTTGCAAGTCCGGAAATGTAAAGTGTAATAAATTTAATTTATGGTTCACTCTTGTATGCTTTCATTTCCGCTTTAACTGTTTGTTATTGAATGAAAGTTTTAAATTAGTAGTGATTTCTAGTACTCTGATATTGAGCTTCTGCATACACTTGTTGTGTTATTATGGATGTTACCGTTCCTTTCGGGTAGTGAAGGGTCATACCCGATTGGCGGGTCTGTTAGCGTGCCCGAACCGTACAAATTGGCGGTCTCGGGGCGGGACAGCTTAGCCTGAGGCCCTTGTGGCCAACAATGGCATTAGATTGGGTATATTTGTGGTGATACCTTTGATGCATTATCCTTGTTATTTCCTGCCTGTCAGATTATCAGGGATAGCATGATTATTTCCTGCTTGTCAGATTATTAGTGATAGCATGATCATTTTCTGCTTGTCAGATTATCATTTATAGCATGATCATTTTCTGCTTGCCATAGTATCAGTGATAGTATGACTATTTCCTGCTTGTCAGTTATAGCATATTCATTCCTGCTTGTAGATTTATCAGTTATAGCAAGATCAGCTTTATATGTGATTACTCTGCTCTGTTGATGAATCCATGATTGATGGTACTCTGCTTAGATTATATATTTGCATTTTACCTTTCAGTTTCAGTATATCTTACTTTTGCTATCCGCTTGTTATGGTATCCAGTAGGTACGGCTTGCTATTTCCCAGCCCGTCGTGCCCACTGGGATACACTTATGTGTGTCTCACACCCTCGGGTGACCATTTTTCAGGTCTGTTGGGTGCGGGGACATTGGGACGTCCTGTGTAAGGATTCTAGATAGAGTTGTCCCTGGTAGGACTTTACCTTTGGATTTAGTGGACTGCATAACTGTTATTTATATTTTGGAATTGGATTGTATAAACATATGAACCTTGTCGATGTAATAGAGTAGAACTTATTTAGTTATAGTTAATGTTGTATCTACTCTGATTGGATGTATCTGTTAGCCGAGCATATATAGGGGGGACTCTGTCTGTTGTACAGAGGCTTTCCTATATGTGTGGCAGTCTGTTCACGCCTTGGAGTATTCAAGTTTTTAACTTTGATTTTTTTTTAAAAAAAATAGACCCTTTTTGAATCTCGAGGCGTGACAGATTAGATGGTATCAGAGCATAGGTACACGGTACCTAGGTTTGGATTAGGATAAACCTTAGAATGACTTAAGTCTGACGCGAGAGCGCGGGTATATGTGAATTAGGGTTAAACTACACTTAGCGGTAGTTCGGTTCATTGAGCCTAACCTGACCTGGTTGTTGGGCTGCAGATTATGGCTAGGACCTTGTTTGATACTAGAGCTTCCCATTCTTTCATGTCTGCACATTTTGCCACTATACATGCTTTTTCCACCCAACCTACTCGAGATAGATGGTGGTATACCCGGCCATGGCATCCTGATTGATCAGGAGATTCGGTACTGCCCTATTCAGTTGGGCGAGAGTACGTTCCCGGTGTCACTATTCGTCCTCAAGCTTCGCCAGTATGATATTATCTTGGGGATGAACTGGTTGACTAAGTATCGTGCAACTATTGATTGCACTTATAAAACACTGACACTGACACCACCTAGTGGGGCGGAGGTGATCTATTCAAGTTTTGAGCCCTCGACATATTTGGGGATGTGTTCTATAACCCCTGTACGACGAGTAAGAAGTGGGTGTGTGGCGTATCTCGCCATGGCTATCAACGCCCGTGAGGAGCCAATGAAAATCGAGAATATTCCTGTGGCTCAAGAATTTTCGGATGTGTTTCCGTCGGAACTTCCGGGCATGCCTCCGGAGCGAGACATTGATTTTGTCATCGACTTGATTCCGGGCACGACTTCTATCTCTCGAGCACCTTATCGTATGGCATTCGCCGAGTTGAAGGAGTTACAGACTCAGCTCGATGAATTACTGGCTCTTGGTTTTATCAGACCTAGTGTGTCTCCGTGGGGTGCTCCGGTGTTGTTCGTCAAAAAGAAGGACGGTAGCCTTCGTCTTTGCATTGATTATCGTGAATTGAATAAAGTCACGATCAAGAACTGGTATCCTCTTCCACGTATAGACGATCTTTTCGATCAGCTTCAAGGATTGAAGGTATTTTCAAAGATCGATCAACAGTCTGGTTATCATCAGTTGAGGATCAAGGCTGAGGACATTCCTAAGACGGCGTTCCGGACTCGTTATGGCCATTACGAGTTCACGATTATGCCGTTTGGGCTTACTAATGCCCCGGCAGCCTTCATGGACATGATAAATAGGGTATTCAAACCTTTTCTCGATCGCTTTGTTGTGGTCGTTATCGACGACATCCTCGTATATTCACGGATCAACGAGGAGCATCGAGATCATTTGCGACAGGTTCTTCAGGTACTGAGGGAGAATAACCTGTATGCAAAGCTGAAGAAGTGTGACTTCTGGCTTCGAGAGGTATCGTTTTTGGGACATATTATCTCGAGTGCAGGAATCTCTGTAGATCCCAGCAAGATTAAGTCGGTGGTTGATTGGCCGCAGCCGACTAGTGTGACCGAGGTTCGGAGTTTCCTTCGTCTTGCCGAGTATTTTCGACGCTTTGTAGAGGGATTCTCCAAGATATCTCTTCCGCTGAATCGCTTGACGAGGAATGGGGAGAAGATTATCTGGACTCCAGAGTGTCAGCTTAGCTTTGATGAGCTTAAGCGTAGACTTACTGAGGCACCGATCTTAACCCTACCAATTTCGGGCGAGAACTTCGTTGTCTATTGCGATGCTTCTCGGTTTGGTCTGGGTTGTGTCCTGATGCAGAATGGCAAGATCATCGCATACGCCTCACGACAGTTGAAGCCGTATGTGCAGAACTATCCTACCCACGACTTAGAGCTTGCAGCGGTGGTCTTTGCGCTCAAGCTGTGGAGGCATTATCTGTGCGGCGTTCATTGCGAGGTATACACTGACCATCAGAGCCTCAAGTATCTCTTTACTCAGAAAGAGTTGAATATGAGGCAGCGGCGTTGGCTTGAACTTCTCAAAGACTATGACCTGACTATTCAGTATCATCCCGATCGGGCAAATGTAGTAGCCGATGCATTGAGCCGGAAGCACAGTACGGCTGAGATATTGATGATCACTGGGCAGGATCGCTTGATTGAGGAATTCCAGAAACTGGACTTGGAAGTAGTTCCTGTTGGGGTGACTGCTCAACTTATGGCAATGGTAGTTCATCCTACCCTTCTTGACCGCATAAAGGAGGGACAGCAGTCGGACCCTTGGTTTGAAAAGATTCGCAAAGATATAGCATTGGGTCAGACTGACGACTATCAGATGCTCACTGACGACTCTATCAGATATCGGGGTCGTTGGTGCGTTCCAAAGGATGATGGCCTGAGGAACGAAATTCTTGCAGAGGCGCATCGATCCTTGTACACTGTGCATCCTGGTGGAACCAAAATGTATAAGGATCTGAAGCAGCAATTTTGGTGGCCTGGGATGAAGACGGATATTGCACAGTATGTATCTCAGTACTCGGTATGCCAGCAGGTTAAGGCTGAGCATCAACGTCCGGCAGGAAAGCTACAACCACTTCCTGTTCCTATGTGGAAATGGGAGCAGATCATTATGGACTTCGTCACCGGTCTGCCTCGATCCCAGCGAGGCCACGATGCCATTTGGGTTATTGTGGATCGACTCACCAAGTCGGCTCACTTCTTGCCTGTTCATACGACGTGGTCCCGAGATCGGCTTGCTCAGTTGTATATCGACGAGATAGTCCAGCTTCATGGTGTGCCGGTGTCGATTGTCTCCGATCGGGATACTCAATTCGTGTCCTATTTTTGGCAGAGTCTTCAGCAGTCGATGGGCACTAAGTTGAGTTTCAGTACTGCCTTCCACCCTCAGAGCGATGGGCAGTCTGAGCGAGTTATCCAGACATTGGAAGATATGTTACGGGCATGTGTTATGGATTATGGAGACCGATGGTTCAGATATCTACCGCTAGTGGAGTTCGTCTATAACAACAGTTATCAGGCAAGCATCGGGATGGCGCCTTACGAGGCATTATATGGGCGTCGATGTCGATCCCCGATCTGTTGGGACGATGTTGGGGAACGCCGGATAGTCGGGCCAGATCTATTGGAGGATGCTGAGGCCAAGGTGTGGATTGCTCGACAGCGGTTGTTGACCGCGCAGAGTAGACAGAAGAGTTATGTGGACCGACGCAGGCGCGATCTTGAGTTCCAGGTTGGTGATCACGTACTGTTGAAGGTGTCGCCAACTAGAGGAATCAAGAGATTTGGGATGCGGAACAAGCTTAGTCCTCGTTTCGTGGGACCCTTCGAGATATTGGAGTGCATTGGTCATGTGGCATATCAGCTAGCTCTTCCTCCGAGTCTCGCCCGTGTGCATAATGTCTTCCACGTCTCCATGCTGCGGAAGTACATACCTGATCCTACATATGTCATCAGCCCTACCTCTGTCCAGCTTCGGGAGGATCTGAGCTACAAGGACGCTCCAATGCGGATCCTAGCACGCGATGAGAAGAAGCTGCGAAACAGGACTATCCCTTATGTGAAAGTACAGTGGGAGAATCACGGGGAACGCGAAGCCACGTGGGAGCGTGAGTCAGAGATGCTGGAGTGTTTTCCTCATTTGTTTGATTCATGATTGTATTCAAGTTTCGGGGATGAAACTTTTTATAATGGGTGGGTAATGTAATAATTGTGAATTTTAAAAGTTAAATTTTAAAGTTTGAATAATTTTCTGGATTAATAATTAGCAAAAATAAATAAATTATAGTGTAATTGAACATCAAGAATATCGACTTTTGATCGGGATCTGATCTCAAAAATCCGAGATCACCATTGCGACTGTTTCGTCAAAACAAGAAAAATTTATATTCATATGTTTTCGATCCGACGGTCGGATCTTCCGAGAATCAGCGAAGAAACTGCAGGGCCCACAGCTTAAGTGAATAGTAAACTGAATAGTAACTCTGGTTTTCGGTCCCCTCTCGATCGGCCGACGGCCGATTCACTGTCTGCGACTCGGACCTAGCAGTATGGGTAGTCGTTTCTAGCTAAGTTTGATGCTCTGAACGCAATGGCACTGACAGAATTCGCGTTTGGCGACTCTGGTGCATCGAAATGCGTGCAATACAGTATACCTCATAGAACTTTATGGCCCGAGAATTTATTCGAGTACCGAATCAAACAAGCAAATGCACTATTTGATAGGTCTCGACGAGCCGGATGTCATGGCGAAGTCTGTTTCGCAATTGGATGAACCGTTTGTCTCGAAATACGTGAAAAGTGTCGAAAAATGGGGTATTTTGTAAAAACCCTAATATTTTATGTACCGTTTTGCATGGGCCTTTCTGGGGAGGGTCCTGGGTTCAATTGTGTCCTACAGTAGGGACCTAGAGGCTGGAGGTTAAGCTGGCAGGGACCAAACCGTGATTTGTTCAAAATCACACTTAATGTTGGGTGACTCTTGGGCTAGACATGGGAGGGGGATTCGAGGGGTTTAGATGACTCCTCATGCTCCTCTCAACCCACTGAGGGCCTAGTAACCGGCAAGGAGGACTGGGGTTGCCGAGGAGCCATTCCATACTTGAGTTGGCCGAGCTTGGGAGAGGGTTGTGAGCACCAATGCCTTTGGCAACCCAACCTCTCCAAAAGCTTGCTGGTGACCTTCTTCGCATCCTTGGAACTCTGTGGAGGTTGAGCCGCGGCCGCGCGTCGCCGTGGAGAGAAACCGGCTACATCCCTTCTTCCCCAACTCCGGCGAGGTGAGCCCTCTCGACCCAATGGTTCTCTGAACCCAAGACCACTAGCAGTAGGTTCCTTGACCACAGAGGAAGAGCTCCAGGTACTTGCATGCGACCCATGCAGAGCCGCCGGAATTCCGCCATTAATGGTTCGAGCTTGAGCTCGTTAATGGCGACTGACTGTTCGGTGATCGCCGGCGGTGGGGACTTGCCCAGAACCTTCCAAAGCTTCAATAGAAAGCTTGTGGTGCTGTTGGTTGCACCTAAAAGCCCGTGCCTTTGAGTTGCCCGAACCCGAAGCTTCATTCATGGCCGTGCCGCCTAGCTCCGGCCACCGCGTGCTTTTTTCTTGACCTACCCGCGAGCATGATGATGCCTTGTGATCCCTGAGGATGGTGCTTGCCTCAGTTGGCCTCCAGAGCAAAGGGCTTTTGGGTGGCCATTGCGGGTGCTCGAGCCTTGGCCGAGCCTTGCTTCCCGTACTGTTCCGGCCACCGTGCACCACCCAGTGAGTGAGCCTCTGACTCCAAAGGTCCCCCTGAGCTTGATGCTCACTTCAGTTGCAAGAATGACTGAGTGGTTTGCTGTGGAAGCCATGTGAGGCCATTCGGGACTTGGGCTCTTGTGTGGGCAATCCGGTAAGGTTAGGGCTGCGTTAGGGCAAGCCCTTGGTCCTCTGTGACATACTAAAAGTGATGCTCCACTTGGTTTACAGAATGCACAGGTAGAATAAAAAGATTAGTGACCAGGGACTCAAAGTGAGTTGTGGTCTACCTAGGCTGTTCCAACGGCTTCGCGACTTCGTGACAGTGAGCCCTTAGCTAATTTGGGACCTCTGAGTCGGATGCTCACATCAGAAATGGGTTTGAACCATTGGATTTGTGAAAATGCCTAAGTTGTAGCTTTAGGACAACTTTGGATGCGACCAACTTGTGTTGGGTAGGCCAACCTGCTCCCAAACAGTGAGCACGGGGTCCAGCACATTAAATTTTAGTTACTGTTAAGATCTCGTGAAAATTAGAGTTCCAGTTTGAAAGTTATGAAGGAAAAAGTGGTAAAAAGCATGTATTATGCGCAATCTAGAAAAGCTCGAGGGGCTTGCTGCAATTGTAACATGAGGAAAAGATAAAATATGTATTTAAATATGTCATTGACCCTTCGGTGGGATTCCCGGGGTTTTCGTAAAGCCAGATTCGCTTAACGGCTCGTTAATCGACGAAATGGTCGATTTAACGGTGGTTTCGCGCTAAGCGCGCATTTTGAGGATTTTGTGAGATCCTGAGTTGGCACGTGGTATTATTGTAGGCCCCAGTCGTCAGGAGCCAGCCCGTGATCCGTCCAGCGGATATCGCGACCGACTACCTTGAGGTGGGTTTATCTTCGGTCCACGTTTTATCAGATCGACCCTACGGGTACCGTAGTAGGACGGACCCCTTTGGTACTTGGTTGTTCAATTTCACTATTGAGATATATCATGTTTATATTCCAGCAGTTGTTTGATTACTCTATTGAGATATATCATGCTTATATTCCAGCAGTTGTTTGATTACTCTATTGAGATATATCATTCTTCCTTCCAGCAGTAGATATGTATATTCCTGGACACATGCCATGCTTGATTGGTCACTAGCATAGTTCTATACCTGTATCTATTCTTCACTGCATGTTTAGAATAGGAGATACTATTTCAGTACTTGGCATGTTATACATCAGTATCTGTATCCCGGTGGGGACTTTCCTCGACTTTTTGCCGTCTATTTGGTCGTTGGACCATGGTTTGAGCATCAGCATTATGATCGCCGTTGAGCCAGCTTTCAGTCGCGCACACCAGTGGATTAGCTACCCGCAGTGGTGTTCTTTACCGGTAGAGAGGTCACATTGACCCGTGAGCCCGTCGGGGTTATGATAGCATGCTGGGAGTCCAAAAGTGGTATTAGCCTGAGGCCCCAATGACCAACAATGGCAATTGCCTGAGGTCCTAGTGCTCCACGGCAGCTTAGCCTGAGGCCCTTGTGGCCAACAGTGGCATTAGATTGGGTATATTTGTGGTGATACCTTTGATGCATTATCCTTGTCATTTCCTGCCTGTCAGATTATCAGGGATAGCATGATTATTTCCTGCTTGTCAGATTATTAGTGATAGCATGATCATTTCCTGCTTGTCAGATTATCAGTTATAGCATGATCATTTTCTGCTTGCCAGACTATCAGTGATAGTATGACTATTTCCTGCTTGTCAGTTATAGCATATTCATTCCTTGTCACGCCCCGGGTGGAAACCAGAACCCGGGCTCGCCAACAAATCCGCTGTGCACACGGGATTTTCCATGTACACGAAGCGTCGGTAACCTGCTCAAATATAAGATATACAATAAAAGAGCATAATACAGAGATGAACTAAAAGAATTACATAGTATCTCAGACTGGAAATAAAATAAAATTGTAATAAATACAATAAACTACCAGCTCACCAAAATAATACAACCAGCTGGCCAAAACACAACCCAAAATAAAAGGAAAACTACTACAGTCTGAGTGGATGATACAACATCTGTCTAACAGTAACTCTCAGCCTCACAGGAGATCTATCTACTCAGCGATCCCCTTACCTCGATCAGCTGCCGATGTCCCAGCAGCTCCCGCAGAAGACTCTGCAAAACAAAGGAAAGAAAAGAGAAAAACAACAATGGGGGTGAGAACCACTAGTAAACCAGTAGCCTCCCTCTGTGGGTAAAGCCTCAAACTCCGACGTACCCACAAAGTCTACCAGAGACAAAAAGGAAAAAGGAAAGTGGTAAGCAATAAGACTATTGAAATAGGAAACTACCACTACTATGCCTCTAAATGCAGTGCCAAAAGGAATGACTGTATGCATGCATCAGAAACAGTATCTGTCCAAATAAACCCAATCTAGTCACCAGTAAAAACTGGTACTGCCTGCCCTGCTGTCGTACTCAAGAACTCAGTAGGGGACCAGCGCACATGGCTCGTATTCCCAGTAAGTAACAGACCAGCACACATGGCTCGGTCATAAGCCTACATCCGGAGTGGCACTCGAGGGGAGCGACCCACACGAGTAAAGTAACCAATGTCTCACAAATATCACAATATAGCAGGACTGGATCATGACTATGCTCAAGTGGGAAAATCCATCCACTACAGAAAACCCAATCCCAATATGATGCAAAGATCGACAAGACTCAACCCCAGTCTGATGCAAAGATAAACATCCGGTCAACCGCCTAATGTCCGCGGTTACCGCAATACCCCACAAGTCAACAATATGATAAAATAACCAACATCTGGTCAACCGCCTAATATCCGCGGTTACCACAATGCCCCACAATCCATAATCAAGTACAACTTGTCCCAGACTCCAAAGTCCCGACTACACTATCCCAAGCCCCTGCTCAAACCCGAGCAACATGAATCAAAAGTCTAAATGAGAAGGAGAAAGAAAACAATCATGGTTTCTCCTAAGTCAAGTCCCAACATGATAGTGTAGCAATAAATAGTGGCCTATCTAGATGTCCATACATGCATGCAAATGTCCTCATGAAAGATGAAAGAAAGTGTATCAAATAGTAGCTCCACATAGATATAACCATCATGTCAAAATCACTAACCGACTACATATGTCTATAATCCATGATCCGTAATAAATCATCAAAATAGCACCCGCACCTCAATATGTACTCCTGTTCTATCTAATCATCCATTTTCATGAAAGGTTAAGTGCCAACTTGGCATGCTAACATATCACCATCATAGTATATCAATCCCACAAAATAGGCCAATGATTAATCAGGATCATTTAATTAAGCATGATTTCTAATGGGGTGCCAAATAAATTAGGGGTCTCTCTAATAGTCCTAGTGAGTAAATTGCAGTAAGAGGTAAGCAACAACCACCCACCTGGCATGCAAATTCAAGTCCATAAAACTCCCCAACTGTAATAGGGCTCCTCGCTATCCAACAACTGTCCCCGCAACCTTAGAATCTGCGAAACACTGTAAGATATCCGAACACAGCATTAATGGGCCTTCCCCGGGAACAGCGTTTGCTGTTTTGCAAAATAGCACAGAAAAAGGGGGTTTTTCACCTGTGTGTGTTACGGCATTTTTGGTGTTGGCATATTTCGTGAGTCAAGTCAGTGAGTTGAGTCGGAGTCTTAAAGGGATCAAATTGTCAATCTGCAATCAAAGACTTAGAGAAGATTCAACAAAAGCTCAAGTTGACACTCAGTGTCTTGAGTCTTGAAGATTGAAGTTGAAGAATTGTGGATCAGTTACATCAATCTCAAGAAGAAAGTATTCAAAAGGATCAGGTATGGTTAACTAAATAATTTTGGTGATCCGAATACTTTCTTATAGTGTAGAAACACTTGGATGAATTTTTAATTGCATAAAAATCAAAAACTGGACATGGGACATGTTCAGGATCCGGATCAGACAGTCCAATCCGGATCCCGAAGGGTGCTTGTTCATTGGCAAATCCGATCCGGATCAAAGGTCATTTCGATCCGGATCCCGAACATGGGTTTTTGCTGGAATACATGAACGATCCGGATCGGGCATTTCAATCCGGATCCCGAACCCTGTTTTTCTGGAATAGCCTGACTCGTTACGACGATCCGGATCACAGTAAATCCGATCCGGATCGCCGTCCTGAAAATTTCCAGATAAGGTAAGTTTTTGATTCTTATCTCTTTCCAAAGGTTTCTAAACTATAAATAGACATTTAGGGTTTCTCAAAAACGTGGGGAGCACGGCCGATCAATTGATAAAACACTTGAGAGCAACCCTAGAGGCTAGGTTTTTATCGTTCTTCTTTATAGTCTCTTTTAGGTCAATTCGACGGTTCTTTCAAGAACATATCTTTTGTTGAATTGATCTAATCTTTGCTTAGAGATTTTTCCCATGGATCTTCATTGATAATCTAAGCAAAGGATCACCATCGAAGCCAATATTCTTACCGGCTGAGTTTGCGTCGTGGATTCGACGTGGCATCGTGGATTCGGTGTGCTAAAGGCGTTTCGTGGATTCGAAACGTGTGCTCGTGGATTCGAGTGGCGCTCGTGGATTCGAACGTGTGCAGTGGACGTGCAATCGTTGGAGCGCAAGGTCCGAAGAAGTTGAAGGAGGGGTTAAATCCGTGGAGACGGTAATCACCTTTTTATTCTTCTTTTCTTAGTGGATTGTTATTGCGTGGACATCCAATCGGTGAGCGCAAGGTCCGAAGAAGCTGAAGGAGGGGTTTGAGTCCGTGGAGTCGGTAATGACCTTGTTATTCTTCTATTCTTAGTGGATTGTTATTGCGTGTTGGTCCCGTGGTTTTTCTCCTGGATTGGAGTTTCCACGTATATCTCGGTGTGCTGTTTTTATTTTCCGCATTGGTTTTTATTTTGCACTGAGATTTGGTTTTATAAGTATTACACCTATTCACCCCCCCTCTAGTTGTTTGATAGTACCTATTTAGATCCTTGTGGATCCTATAAAAACCTACAATTGGTATCAGAGAGGGTTTTAGGTTTATCTATCATGTTGGGTGAAAGTGGTAATATTTATAGACCTCCTCTTTTTGATGGGACTAATTTTGCTTATTGGAAAGTGCAGATGAGAGCTTTTCTCATCACAATTGATGAGCGGGTATGGCAATCCGTGGAATACGGTTGGGTGCATCCTGTTGAGGAAGTAGGAAATTCTACTACCCCAAAACCTCGCTCTAGATGGTCCAAAGAGGAATTTGAAAGATCTTCTTACAATGGGAAAGGTATGAACGCTTTATTTAATTCTCTTTCCTCGACTGAGTTCACACGAATTTCCGCGTGTGAAACCGTGAAGGAAATTTGGGATATTCTCAAAATTACACATGAGGGTACTAATCTTGTAAAAATTCAAAAGCTCAAGATGCTTACAAGTCAATTTGACTCTATTCATATGGAAAAGCATGAATTGTTTACAGATTATTACACTAGACTTCAAGATGTATTCAATACTTGTGCTAATTTAGGAGAAAAGATCCCGGAGTCGAAAGTTGTAAGAAAGATACTTCGGACTCTTCCGGAACGGTTTAGGGCAAAGGTTACCGCCATTGAAACCGTTAGTCATCCGGATGAGATGAGCGTAGAGGAATTAGTAGGTGCTTTGCAAACTTATGAAATGACTTTTCCTACTAATCAAGTTTCTTCCAAGTCTTCTTCTAAGCTTACAGGTATTGCATTCAAATCAACAAAGGAAGAAGATAGCGAATCAAGTTCCGACGATGAAATCTCTTTTGCCGATTTTGAAGAACAATTGGCGCGGATCGTAAAGAAATTTCGTCGGAAATTTTGGAAGAATCGAACCGATGGATCTTCATCCACGAAACCTTCTAAAGGATCATCGGGTTCTAAATCCTCTAACCTCAAAAGCTTTGCAAAACCTTCTAAAGAAAAAGAAAAAGATGATTTCGAAGGGGAAATCCAATGCTATAGATGCAAAGGCTACGACCATTTTTCAACGGAATGTCCTTCTCCGAAATCATATAAAAAGAAGGCTTTGCAAGCGAAAACTTGGGACGATTCTACTTCTAATGAATCGACCTCAAGTAAAGAGGAAAAAGTCGTTGCCTTACATGCTTCTCAAATTCCCTCTTCTAATGTTTGTTTATCATCTTTAATCACTGACTCTATTCCTTTGATTTTGCATGAAACATCAACATCCAACGGAGAGTCATCAAGTGAGGGGGAGTCGGACGAAGAAGAACTCGTTGAGGCATATCAACAACTTCTTGCGGAATCTAAGAAGATGGCCAAGCATATCAAGAAGTTGAGGAAGCAACGACTTGAGAATCAAGACGAGAATCATGCTTTAAAGATAAAACTTCATGATCTCGAGGAGGAACAAGGACGTTTATTGAATAACAATAAAATCCTCCAAGAAAAGCTAAACCAATCGGAGACAAACGCTAAATCATATATGGACAAGATTGGTTTTCTAGAAAAACAGTTTGAGGAGATTCATGTCACCAACCAAGTTTTGACCAAGCAAGTTCATGAACTCAAATTCGACATACAAAGGCTTTCAACCGGTTCCAAGAAACTAGATTGTATGTCCGGATTAGGTCAAACAAGCAAGGTTGGTTTGGGATTCAAAAAGGACCAAACTGTGCATGCTTCAAGTTCCACAATGAAATTGAAAGGAAGAACTTGTCACTTATGTGGACTTGAAGGACATTTGGTGAAGAATTGCCCGAAAAAAAGAAAGAAGAGTCCTTCGGCAACTTCATCTACGGAGCGAACTCAACGGAATCAAAAGACACATCAAGTCAATGGAGTTCACTCATACCACCAAAGGTCCGAGCCACAACATCAATCATACAAGTGGATCACTGCGAGGCAAAGACCTAAGGTGGATCAACAGTCAAAGCTATCATCTCCCAACCACAATGAATCAAGACAACCCAAAATTCGACAATTTTGGATTCGGAAAGGTGATATCTTTCCTTGTCTTAAGTTCTAAATAGCTTACGACTGTATGTAATGCTTTGATTGGTTTTCCTTTCATATTTTTCTGAATCTCTGCATTACATGTTTTCAATGCTCTTCGTTTTTATGTTTTGTTTTTTTTTAAACAAAAGGATTTTAACGAACAAGTGCATTGAATAAAAAGGGTTTTCACTTTCAATCACTCCAATTTAATTTTATTTGAATTATCAACTTTACTCCATAATCATAATTCTTGAAGATTTTTCATTATAGGAGTTTTTGATAATTATATTCATCAAATTTTAGAAATCATGTGTGATCTTTAGATGATTATTCTATCTCGGTTGTGTGAATTCATTGTGATAAACGTGAGACAACCGATAGACTAAAATTTGGGATTTAATTCTTTCACGTAAGAGATTGCATTCTTACAAGGGTAAATAAATGAATTGTAAAAGATGTGGAAAGAGTTACATCCGAAAGGAGTGTGAAAACTACCACCACATGTTGGAAAAAGTTACCACATGTTTTGGATGCTTGAAAAATATTTTATGAAATTTTGTTTAGTTGAAGCATTCGGAGATTCATATTCAAAGTTCTTATATTCTGAACAATCTCCTGGTTGGTATAAGGTGGGATAGTTGAAAGATGCTCAAAGAGCCACCCTTAGGTATTTTAGTGCTTATCTCAAATTTGAAAGGGTAAGAAATCAAATTGATGTCATTTGGAAATCTCTGTAAGTCATCTTTGTACATCCGTTACATCTTGATAGACTTTGGATCTCAAGATTATTTTTGATGACTTGTGTTTGACGTATATAATGTGAAAAACGGTTTATAATGTTTTATCTTTGTTTTTCATGATTTTGGAGTAAATCTTTTTAAACTTTTGTGAAATTAATTGGATTGAATGACATCTATGTGATCTCATATTATTCTCTAGCACTTAAATTGTTTTCTTGATGGAATACAAATCGGTAATTCAAATATTTCAAAATCTGGATTTGTTTCAAGAAATTATTTAATTTTTGCGTTCGAGTACCGGTACGCAATCTATGTTTTTGTTATATACCGGAACTGAGCTTTTATCTCTCTTTCACTATGGACTAATGCTGTTAGTGATTTCCTTTTGTCTAGTATGTTCACTGTTTGACAATTTGTGACAAAAAGGGGGAGAAGAGAAATAGGGGAGAAGAGAGAAATAGGGGAGAAGAGATCATCGAGATAGGGGGAGACAGAGATGAGATGAGATCATCGAGATAGGGGTGAGATCATCGAGAAAAAGAAAGGAGATGAGAAAAAGGAGCCGAAAAACAAAAGAACCAAAAGGACGAATCAAATGTAGGATTTACATTTAATTTCTAACGACTGACTTTTGATTTGTTTGGAGTTTTGTTTTTGCAGGATCTACATCACTTTAAGACTCCAAGTCCTAAGTCATAGAGTTTGTTCTAAGACTGGTTCAAATGTATTTTTGTTTATTGGATCTTTCACGCAAAGAAAGTCAATGTTTTGGTGATGACATTGAGTTTCGATTTTTTGGTTTAAGATGAGTGACTTGAGCGCTTTTATGTATTTTTGGGTTTTGTCACGAAATTGCCAAAGGGGGAGATTGTTACGGCATTTTTGGTGTTGGCATATTTCGTGAGTCAAGTCAGTGAGTTGAGTCGGAGTCTTAAAGGGATCAAATTGTCAATCTGCAATCAAAGACTTAGAGAAGATTCAACAAAAGCTCAAGTTGACACTCAGTGTCTTGAGTCTTGAAGATTGAAGTTGAAGAATTGTGGATCAGTTACATCAATCTCAAGAAGAAAGTATTCAAAAGGATCAGGTATGGTTAACTAAATAATTTTGGTGATCCGAATACTTTCTTATAGTGTAGAAACACTTGGATGAATTTTTAATTGCATAAAAATCAAAAACTGGACATGGGACATGTTCAGGATCCGGATCAGACAGTCCAATCCGGATCCCGAAGGGTGCTTGTTCATTGGCAAATCCGATCCGGATCAAAGGTCATTTCGATCCGGATCCCGAACATGGGTTTTTGCTGGAATACATGAACGATCCGGATCGGGCATTTCAATCCGGATCCCGAACCCTGTTTTTCTGGAATAGCCTGACTCGTTACGACGATCCGGATCACAGTAAATCCGATCCGGATCGCCGTCCTGAAAATTTCCAGATAAGGTAAGTTTTTGATTCTTATCTCTTTCCAAATGTTTCTAAACTATAAATAGACATTTAGGGTTTCTCAAAAACGTGGGGAGCACGGCCGATCAATTGATAAAACACTTGAGAGCAACCCTAGAGGCTAGGTTTTTATCGTTCTTCTTTATAGTCTCTTTTAGGTCAATTCGACGGTTCTTTCAAGAACATATCTTTTGTCGAATTGATCTAATCTTTGCTTAGAGATTTTTCCCATGGATCTTCATTGATAATCTAAGCAAAGGATCACCATCGAAGCCAATATTCTTACCGGCTGAGTTTGCGTCGTGGATTCGACGTGGCATCGTGGATTCGGTGTGCTAAAGGCATTTCGTGGATTCGAAACGTGTGCTCGTGGATTCGAGTGGCGTTCGTGGATTCGAACGTGTGCAGTGGACGTGCAATCGTTGGAGCGCAAGGTCCGAAGAAGTTGAAGGAGGGGTTAAATCCGTGGAGACGGTAATCACCTTGTTATTCTTCTTTTCTTAGTGGATTGTTATTGCGTGGGCATCCAATCGGTGAGCGCAAGGTCCGAAGAAGCTGAAGGAGGGGTTTGAGTCCGTGGAGTCGGTAATCACCTTGTTATTCTTCTATTCTTAGTGGATTGTTATTGCGTGTTGGTCGCGTGGTTTTTCTCCTGGATTGGAGTTTCCACGTATATCTCGGTGTGCTGTTTTTATTTTCCGCATTGGTTTTTATTTTGCACTGAGATTTGGTTTTATAAGTATTACACCTATTCACCCCCCCTCTAGTTGTTTGATAGTACCTATTTAGATCCTTGTGGATCCTATAAAAACCTACAGTGTGCAGCCCTCAAAAAAGTCCAAAAAAATTAGGGTTGTGATCCTCGCGATGAGTAGATCCAAAACGAGTACTTATTCGCCCCGATTCGATGCTTGTAGCCCAAGATAAAAAATAAACAAGCCCATGCTGTCCAAAAAATCCATCACAGAAAATAAGGTCAAATGATGCCTTGGGAACCGTGCCAAAAGTTCAAAACGGAGAAAAACAATCAACACGAAAATTGAAGCCTTACCTCTTAGGAACACGCTGTCGCAGAAATCGCCCAAAAATTTCTCCTGGTTGGCGCTCGAGAAATTTCTGACTGAACTGCGACGAAAATGGAATTCGTCGAAGCGCACCGCGTCGCAGAGAACTCGCAGTCGGCAACTCCAAAAATTCCGGGACTCCCAGGAGAGGTAGAGGACAGAGAGAGAACAAGTTCTCTTCAGGTCACTCTCCCTCAATCTCTCTCTAGAACTTGAAAAAAATAAGAGAAAAAAGGGGGTGGTGGGCTTTTTATTGCCCACCCAAAGATTCGGGCGCCCGAATGGGCCGCAGCCCGGCCCATGATCAGCGCCCGGAATCACCCGGGCGCGACACATCACCCCGAACAGCGAACAGCGGCGCCCGCGAATCGGGCGCCGCTGCATGTTACCGCCCGAACACCGCAGCAGCGGCGCCCGCCAATGGCAGGGCGCCGCGTGGCGCACGTGGGCGGCGCCTCGCCCGCCACGTGGGCGGCGCCTCGCCCGCCACGTGGGCGGCGCCCGCCAACCAGCGGCCGACACGGCGCGTGTTCCGCGCCTGCGTGCGTACGGCGTCAGTGCCGCGGCGCCGCGTGCTCCGCGCGCTCGTAAGCCCGCGAATCAGGGGCCGCCACGTGGCGCGCCCCGGTCCACGCACCCAACCGCCCGACTCCGTGGACCACACAGCATAAACCCGCCAATAGAAAGCTGCCACGTGTCACCTGCCCGGTCCACTGCACCAGCGCCAAAGCCCAGTGGACCGCGCAGGGTGAGCCGGCCAATAACAGGCCGCCACGTGTCCCTCCGCCGGTCCACTGCACCAGTGCCCAGGTTCCCTCGACCGGAAGCGTGCACCGGCCAATCCTGGGCTGCCACGTGGCACTCCCGCCGGTCCACAGCCTCCCCCGTGCACCGAAAACACTGTAAACTTCCGGAGGTCCTTTTTAGGCGTCCGGACTCCGAAAAATACAAGTAAATAGCTGTTTTCAAGCGTTTTCCACGCTGAATCCAAATACGGCCTCGGTTTAGCCTTGATCCATTCCAAAATTCCGACAAAAGTCGTCGGAAGCCAGGCTTGCTCCCAAATCCTCACTGGGTCTGTCCAACGTGTCCATTTGACATGTCACGGCCCGACACACCAATACTAGGTGTTCTAACATCACGGATCATGGAAAAATTGCATGGGGACCTGGGCCACTACATTCTCCCTTACTAAAAAAAAGTTTCGTCCTTGAAATGAAGGTCACAACTCTAGTCTGCTCCTCGAACAAGAAGTGCTAGGTGTCCATCAACTCCTACTCCAGCTCCCAAGTAGTCTCGCGCTCGTCAAGGTTGCTCCAAAAGATCTCCACGTAGGGAATGGCCCAACTGTGCAATTCTCCCACCTCTCGATCCAGAATCCGCAGTGGGCGCTCCTCGCACTCTAATCCTCGCTGATCTCAAGTGGGGTGAAATCGATGACGTGCGACGGGTCGAATCCATCCTCCGCCAAAGTCCAAGATGCAAACTCTCAGCATATCCTCGAGAATCTGTGTCATCTGCTCTGACTGTCCATCTGTCTGTGAGTGAAAGGCCGTACTGAATTTGAGCTGAGTTTCCATAGCTGTCTGCAAGCTCCTCCAGAAACGCGAAGCAAACCTTTAGCTCGAGCCGCCTCATCTTCTCAAGCATCCTTGGTACACGAACACCTCCTGGTCTAGCTCTCAAAAAGTCACCATCCTCGCGGCACAATCGATCGTCGTGAAGTACCGAGCCAGCCCGTCCATCCCGAGCATCCTATCCAAGTCCCGCAGCCGCCTCAAAACCATCTGGTCTGCTGGCATAATCCAGGACTCAATCTATACCGGGCAGGACCAATAGCACTCCTCCACGTGCAAGGTGTGGTCGGGAATTTGAACCTCCCGTGCACGTGGTAACCGTCCTACCCCTAACCCATACAATGCTGCAAATGCTCTTCTAACAGATAAATGGTATGCTCCTATAAAATAAAGTACGAGTCCTAATGCCAGAAGGTAAAGTGATACCTGTCACCACGTGATCGGCTGCTGCAAAGTCCTCCACCTGAGCGGCATAAACCCGACCGCTCTGAGCCGGTGGCCGGTGATTAGAATGGTGGAAGGAAGGTGACTTGCTCACTGGAGCAAAAGGCTGCTGAGCTGACGTCCTCTGTTGGAATGCACTAGGAGCCGATGCTGAAGAAGGTGTCGAGGAAGTCGTTAGTGTAGAGTTATTATGGATCCACAAGGATCTAAATAGGTACTATCAAACAACTAGAGGGGGGGTGAATAGGTGTAATACTTAAAAACTCAATCTCAGTGCAAAATAAAAACCAATGCGGAAAATAAAAACAGCACACCGAGATATACGTGGAAACTCCAATCCAGGAGAAAAACCACGGGACCAACACGCAATAACAATCCACTAAGAATAGAAGAATAACAAGGTGATTACCGACTCCACGGACTCAAACCCCTCCTTCAGCTTCTTCGGACCTTGCGCTGACCGGTTGGATATCCACGCAATAACAATCCCTAAGAAAAGAAGAATAACAAGGTGATTACCGTCTCCACGGATTTAACCCCTCCTTCAATTTCTTGGACCTCGCGCTCCACCGTTTTGCCCGTCCACTGCTCACGTTCGAATCCACGAACGCACGCTTCGAATCCACGAAACGCCTTTAGCACACCGAATCCACGATGCCACGTCGAATCCACGACGCAAACTCAGTCGATAAGAATATTGACTTCGATGGTGATCCTTTGCTTAGATTCTCATTGAGGAACCGTAGAAGAAATCTCTAAGCAAAGATTAGATCAATTCGACCAAAGATATGTTCTTGAAGGAACCATCGAATTGACCTAAAAGAGGCTATAAAGAAGAACGATAAAAACCTAGCCTCTAGGGTTGCTCTCAAGTGTTTTATAAATTAATCGGTAGAGAACACGCGTTCTTGAGAAACCCTAAATGTCTATTTATAGTTTAGAAACCTTTGGAAAGAGATAAGCATCAAAAACTGCCTTAACAGAAATTTTCCCGCACGACGATCCGGATCAGATTTATGGCGATCCTGATCGTCGTCTTTTTTTCAGCAATTCCTGAAAAAACAAGGTTCGGGATCCGGATCGGAATTCTGATCCGGATCAGAATTCTGATCCTGATCGGAATTCTGATCCTGATCAGAATTCTGAACATCCAATTTGTCCAGTTTTTGATTTTTAAGCAATGAAAACTTATCCAAGTGTTTCTAAACTACTCAAATGTATTCGGATCACCAAAATTATTTAGTTAAACGTACCTAAGCAATCCGAATCCATTTTCCTTGAGATTGATCTATAAGATCCACAATTCTTCACCTTCAATCTTCAAGACTCAAAACACTAAGTGTCAACTTGAGCTCTTGTTGAATCTTCTCTAAGTCTTCGATTGCTGATTGACAATTTGATCACTTCAAGACTCCGACTCAACCCACTGACTTGACTCACGAAATATGCCAATACCAAAATGCCGTAACAATCTCCCCCTTTGGCAATTTCGTGACAAAACCCAAAAATACATAAAAGCGCTCAAGTCACTTATCTTAAACCAAAAATCGAAATTCAATGTTATCACCAAAACATTGATTTTCTTTGCGTGAAAGATCCAATAAATACAAAATTACATTTGAACCAAACAGTCCTAGAACATACTCTATGACTTAGGACTTGGAGTCTTAAAGTGATGTAATTCCTGCAAAACAAAACTCCAAACAAAGTCAAACGTCAGTCGTTAGAAATTAAAATCCTACATTTGATTCATCCTTTTGGTTCTTTTGTTTTTCCCAGCTCTTTCAACCTTTCTTTGTCTCCCCCTATCTTGAGCATCTCTAACATGTTCTCCATGTTCTTGAGCATCTATGTTCTCCCCCTTTGTGGTACGATCATCATTTTCCGTTCTCCCCCATTTTTCCATTTTCGTTTCGTTTGTCCTCTCTTGATGATCTCATCTCCGTCATTTCTCTTCTCCCCCTTTTTGTCACAAATTGTCAAACAGTGAACATACTAGACAAAAGGAAATTACTAACAAAATTAGTTCATGGAGAAAGAGAGATAAAAGCTCAGTTCTGGTATATATAACAAAAATGCAGATTGCGTACCGGTACCAGAAAGCAAAAATTAAATAATTTCTTGAAACAAATCCAGATTTTAGAATCTTTTCAAATACCGATTTGTATTCCATCAAGAAATCAATTTAAGTGCTTTAAACAGTGAATTCACACAGATGTCATTCAATCCAATTAATTTCACAAAATTAAAAAGATTTACTCCAAAATCATGAAAAATAAAGGTAAAACATTATAAACCGTTTTTCATGTTATATTCATCAAACACAAGTCATCAAAAATAATCTTGAGATCCAAAGTCTATCAAGATGTAACGGATTTACAAAGATGACATACGGAGATTTCCAAACGACATCAATCTTGAATTCTACCCTTTCAAATTGAGATAAGCACTAAAATACCTAAGGGTGGCTCTTTGAGCATCTTTCAACTATCCCACCTTATACCAACCAGGAGATTGTTCAAAATATAAGAGTTTTGCATATAAATCTCCAAATGCTTCAACTAAAGATTTTCTCATAAAATACTATCAAGCATCCATAACATGTGGTAGCTTCACACACAAACCGGACGACCGGGGTGGCAGCTCTTTCCTACATGTGGTGGTAGTTTTCACACTCCTTTCGGATGTAACTCTTTCCACATCTTTTGCAAATCATTTCAATACCCTTGAAAGAATGCAATCTCTTACGTGAAAGAATTAAATCCCAAATTTTAGTCTATCGGTTGTCTCACGTTTATCACAATGAATTCACACAACCGAGATAGATTAAGCATCTAAAGATCACACATGATTTCTAAAATTTGATGCTTATAAAATCAAAAACTCCTATAATGAAGTATCTTCAAGATTATGATTAAGGAGTAAAGTTGATAATCCAAATAAAATTAATTTGGAGTGAATAAAAGTGAAGCCCTTTTTATTCAATGCACTTGTTCAGTAAAAACCCTTTTGTTCAAAACAAAGTATAAAAACGAAGAGCATTGAGAAACATGTAATGCAAAGATTAAGAAAAATATGAAAGGAAAACTAATCAAAGCATTACATACAGTCATAAGCTATTTAGAACTTAAGACAAGGAAAGATATCACCTTTCCGAATCCAAAATCGCTGGATTTTGGGTTGTCTTGATTCGTTGTGGCCGGGGGTTGTCCGCTTTGACTGTTGATCCACCTTAGGTCTTTGCCTCGCAGTGATCCACTTGAATGATTGATGTTGTGGCTCGGACCT
The DNA here is from genome assembly GCA_029204045.2 of Tillandsia leiboldiana. Lineage (NCBI taxonomy): Eukaryota > Viridiplantae > Streptophyta > Magnoliopsida > Poales > Bromeliaceae > Tillandsia > Tillandsia leiboldiana. The sequence continues at coordinate 6,007,404 of CM055060.1, forward strand.
TTGGTGGGTTGAGTGAACTCCTTTGACTTGATGTGTCTTTTGATTCCGTTGAGTTCGCTCCGTAGATGAAGTTGCCGAAGGACTCTTCTTTCTCTTTTTCGGGCAATTCTTCACCAAATGTCCTTCAAGTCCACATAGGTGACAAGTTCTTCCTTTCAATTTCATTGTGGAACTTGAAGCATTCACAGTTTGGTTCTTTTTGAATCCCAAACCAACCTTGCTTGTTTGACCTAATCCGGACATACATTCAAGTTTCTTGGAACCGGTTGAAATCCTTTGTATGTCGGATTTAAGTTGATGAACTTGCTTGGTCAATGCTTGATTGGTGACATGTATTTCCTCAAACTGCTTTTCAAGAAAATCAATCTTGTTAATATGGGAATTAACGACCGTTTCCGATTGATTTATCTTTTCTTGGAGGATTTTATTATTATCCAATAAAAGCTCTCGTTCCTCCTCGAGATCATGAAGTTTGATCTTTAAAGCATGATTCTCGTCTTGATCTTCAAGTCGTTGCTTTCTCAACTTCTTGATATGTTTGGCCATCTTCTTAGATTCCGCAAGAAGTTGTTGATATGCCTCAACGAGTTCTTCCTCGTCGGACTCCCCCTCACTTGATGACTCTCCGCCGGTTGTTGATGTTTCATACAAAATCAAAGGAGTAGAGTTAGTGACTAATGATGATAAACAATTATTAGAAGAGGGAAAATGAGAGGCATGAGAAGCAACGATTTTTTCCTCTTTACTTGAGGTTGATTCATTAGAAGTAAAATCGTCCCAAGTTTTCGCTTGCAAAGCCTTCTTTTTATATAATTTCGGAGTAGGACAATCCGTTGAAATATGGTCGTAGCCTTTGCATCTATAACATCGGATTTCCCCTTCGAATTCATCTTTTTCCTTAGAAGGTTTTGCAAGGAATTCGAGGTTAGAGGATTTAGAACCCGATGATCCTTTAGATGGTTTCGTGGATGAAGATCCATCGGTTCGATTCTTCCAAAATTTCCGACGAAATTTCTTTGTGATCCGCGCCAATTGTTCTTCAAAATCGGCAAAAGAGATTTCATCGTCGGAACTCGATTCGCTATCTTCTTTCTTTGTGGATTTGAATGCAATACCTGTAAGCTTAGAAGAAGACTTGGAAGAAACTTGATTAGTAGGAAAAGTCATTTCATAAGTTTGCAAAGCACCTACTAATTCCTCTACACTCATCTCATCCGGATGACTAACGGTTTCAATGGCGGTAACCTTTGCCCTAAACCGTTCCGGAAGAGTCCGAAGTATCTTTCTTACAATTTTCGACTCCGGGATCTTTTCTCCTAAATTAGCACATGTATTTATTACATCTTGAAGTCTAGTGTAATAATCTGTAAACAATTCATGCCCTTCCATATGAATAGAGTCAAATTGACTTGTAAGCATCTGGAGCTTTTGAATTTTTACAAGATTAGTACCCTCATGTGTAATTTTGAGAATATCCCAAATTTCCTTCGCGGTTTCACACGCGGAAATTCTTGTGAACTCAGTCGAGGAAAGAGAATTAAATAAAGCGTTCATACCTTTCCCATTGTAAGAAGATCTTTCAAATTCCTCTTTGGACCATCTAGAGCGAGGTTTTGGGGTAGTAGAATTTCCTACTTCCTCAACAGGATGCACCCAACCGCATTCCACGGATTGCCATACTCGCTCATCAATTGCGATGAGAAAAGCTCTCATCCGCACTTTCCAATAAGCATAATTAGTCCCATCAAAAAGAGGAGGTCTATAAATATTACCACTTTCACCCATCAAGATAGATAAACCTAAAACCCGCTCTGATACCAATTGTAGAGTTATTATGGATCCACAAGGATCTAAATAGGTACTATCAAACAACTAGAGGGGGGGTGAATAGGTGTAATACTTAAAAACTCAATCTCAGTGCAAAATAAAAACCAATGCGGAAAATAAAAACAGCACACCGAGATATACGTGGAAACTCCAATCCAGGAGAAAAACCACGGGACCAACACGCAATAACAATCCACTAAGAATAGAAGAATAACAAGGTGATTACCGACTCCACGGACTCAAACCCCTCCTTCAGCTTCTTCGGACCTTGCGCTGACCGGTTGGATATCCACGCAATAACAATCCCTAAGAAAAGAAGAATAACAAGGTGATTACCGTCTCCACGGATTTAACCCCTCCTTCAATTTCTTGGACCTCGCGCTCCACCGTTTTGCCCGTCCACTGCTCACGTTCGAATCCACGAACGCACGCTTCGAATCCACGAAACGCCTTTAGCACACCGAATCCACGATGCCACGTCGAATCCACGACGCAAACTCAGTCGATAAGAATATTGACTTCGATGGTGATCCTTTGCTTAGATTCTCATTGAGGAACCGTAGAAGAAATCTCTAAGCAAAGATTAGATCAATTCGACCAAAGATATGTTCTTGAAGGAACCATCAAATTGACCTAAAAGAGGCTATAAAGAAGAACGATAAAAACCTAGCCTCTAGGGTTGCTCTCAAGTGTTTTATAAATTAATCGGTAGAGAACACGCGTTCTTGAGAAACCCTAAATGTCTATTTATAGTTTAGAAACCTTTGGAAAGAGATAAGCATCAAAAACTGCCTTAACAGAAATTTTTCCGCACGACGATCCGGATCAGATTTATGGCGATCCTGATCGTCGTCTTTTTTTCAGCAATTCCTGAAAAAACAAGGTTCGGGATCCGGATCGGAATTCTGATCCGGATCGGAATTCTGATCCTGATCGGAATTCTGATCCTGATCAGAATTCTGAACATCCAATTTGTCCAGTTTTTGATTTTTAAGCAATGAAAACTTATCCAAGTGTTTCTAAACTACTCAAATGTATTCGGATCACCAAAATTATTTAGTTAAACGTACCTAAGCAATCCGAATCCATTTTCCTTGAGATTGATCTATAAGATCCACAATTCTTCACCTTCAATCTTCAAGACTCAAAACACTAAGTGTCAACTTGAGCTCTTGTTGAATCTTCTCTAAGTCTTCGATTGCTGATTGACAATTTGATCACTTCAAGACTCCGACTCAACCCACTGACTTGACTCACGAAATATGCCAATACCAAAATGCCGTAACAGTTAGGGGGCATGAAGCTCGCATGTGCCCGGACTGCCCACACCTATAGCAGCGACCCGACCTCTGGTCGCAGGTGCCTGGCCGATGGGGTCCTCCACAGAAGATACATCTGTCTGCAGGTTGGGACTGCCTCGATTGCTGATGCTCCCTCTGCCGTCTCGGCTGCTGCTGCTGCCTCTGGGATCCACTAGGCTCTCGTTGCTCAGAACTCCCATGGTCATACCACTGAGGCCACGACGATCATGGCGACCTCCATGAATTGGCCTGTCCATCAACCTCCGAGGCTGGGTGTTACCTCTCTGAACATTGCTCTCGCGCCTCGGCCCTCTCTCCGATCGCCATGTCACCACTCCGCGCTAGCAGCTGCTCCAAGCGCTGGTCCTGTCGGAAGCTCCTCGCCACTAAATGGGTCACCACGGCCCGCAGTTCCTCCAGCTCGGCGGATATCGCCTGCTCTGACTCCCCAGAAGGTGTGGGGGTACTCTGGGTGGAAAGACGACGACGGGGAGACATCCTGCCACCAGAAAACATAATAAAAAACCCAACCACACACGACCCAATCTAGCAAAAGTCAAAGACATCCCCATATTTCTGTAGCTTTATGTTGTCTGCAGCCAACATAACTGTCCACAGAAACAGGATATGTCGATCCCTCTTCACTCACTGGAAGAGTTAAATAACCCAATCACCGACTTTCGCCTAAGAACATCACGTATCTCACGCCCTATCATCCTAGGGTCCAACATAAGCCTAGGGTTTCCTAAGCCCCAACTGACCTATCCCTAAGCTCTGATACCATCTTAATCTATCACGCCCCGGGTGGAAACCAGAACCCGGGCTCGCCAACAGATCCGCCGTGTACACGGAATTTCCCATGTACACGAAGCGTTGGTAACCTGCTCAAATATAAGATATACAATAAAAGAGCATAATACAGAGCTGAACTAAAAGAACTACATAGTATCTCAGACTGAAAATAAAATAAAACTGTAATAAATACAATAAACTCCCAGCTCACCAAAATAATGCAACCAGCTGGCCAAAGCCAGACCCAAAATAAAAGAAAAACTACTACAGTCTGAGTGGAGGGTACAACATCTGTCTAACAGTAACTCTCAGCCTCACAGGAGATCTATCTACTCAGCGATCCCCTTACCTCGATCAGCTGCCGATGTCCCAGCAGCTCCCGCAGAAGACTCTGCAAAACAAAGGAAAGAAAAGAGAAAAACAACAATGGGGGTGAGAACCACTAGTAAACCAGTAGCCTCCCCCTGTGGGTAAAACCTCAAACTCCGACGTACCCACTAAGTCTACCAGAGACAAAAAGGAAAAAGGAAAGTGGTAAGCAATAAGACTGTTGAAATAGGAAACTACCACTACTATGCCTCTAAATGTAGTGCCAAAAGGAAAGACAGTATATATGCATCAGAAACAGTATCTGTCCAAATAAACCCAATCTAGTCACTAGTAAAAACTGGTACTGCCTGCTCTGCTATCGTACTAAAGAACTCAGTAGGGGACCAGCACACATGGCTCGTAATCCCAGTAAGTAACAGACCAGCACACATGGCTCGGTCATAAGCCTACATCCGGAGTGGCACTAGAGGGGAGCGACCCACACGAGTAAAGTAACCAATGTCTCACAAATATTACAATATAGCAGGACTGGATCATGACTATGCTCAAGTGGGAAAATCCATCCACTATAGAAAACCCAATCCCAATCTGATGCAAAGATCGACAAGACTCAACCCCAATCTGATGCAAAGATAAACATCTGGTAAACCGCCTAATGTCCGCGGTTACCGCAATACCCCACAAGTCCACAATCTGATAAAATAACCAACATCTGGTCAACCGCCTAATATCCGCGGTTACCACAATGCCCCACAATCCATAATCAAGTACAACTTGTCCCAGACTCCAAAGTCCCGACTACACTATCCCAAGCCCCTGCTCGAACCCGAGCAACATGAATCAAATGTCTAAATGAGAAGGAGAAAGAAAACAATCATGGTTTCTCCTAAGTCAAGTCCCAACATGATAGTGTAGCAATAAATAGTGGCCTATCTAGATGCCCATACAAGCATGCAAATGTCCTCATGAAAGATAAAAGAAAGTGTATCAAATAGTAGCTCCACATAGATATAACCATCATGTCGAAATCACTAATCGACTACATATGTCTATAATCCATGATCCGTAATAAATCATCAAAATAGCACCCGCACCTCAATATGTCCTCCTGTTCCTCTAATCATCCATTTTCCTGAAAGGTTAAGTGCCAACATGGCATGCTAACATATCACCATCATAGTATATCAATCCCACAAAATAGGCCAATGATTAATCAAGATCATTTAATTAAGCATGATTTCTAATGGGGTGCCAAATAAATTATGGGTCTCTCTAATAGTCCTAGTGAGTAAATCGCAGTAAGATGTAAGCAACAACCACCCACGTGGCACACAAATCCAAGTCCACAAAACTCCCCAACTGTAACAGGGCTCCTCGCTGTCCAACAACTGTCCCCGCAACCTTAGAATCTGCGAAACAATGTAAGATATCCGAACACAGCATTAATGGGCCTTCCCCGGGAACAGCGTTTGCTGTTTTGCAAAACAGCATAGAAAAAGGGGGTTTTTCACCTCTGTGCAGCGCTTAGAAAATGCCAGAAAAATTACGGCTGCGATCCTCGCGACGAGTAGATCCAAGACAAGTTTTATACGCCCCAATCCGATGCTCGTAGCCCAAGATAGAAAATAAACAAGCCCATGCTATCCAGAAAATCCATCACAGAAAATAGGGTCAAATGATGCCTCGGGAACCATGCCAAAAGTACAAAACGGAGCAAAACGATCAACAGGAAAATCGAAGCCTTACCTCTTAGGAACACGCTGTCGCAGAAATCGCCCAAAAATTCCTCTTGGTTGGCACTCGGAAAATTTCTGACTAAACTACGACGGAAACGGGCCTGAAAATGGAAATCGTCGAAGCGCGCCGCGTCGCAGAGAACTCGCAGTCGGCAACTCCAAAAATTCCAGGACTCCCAGGAGAGGTAGAGGACAGATGTCACGCCCCGAGATTCGAAAGTGGGTCAAAATTTTTTTTTTTTTTTATCAGAGTTAAACCTGAACTCTCCAAGGCGTGAACAGACCGCCACACATATAGAAAAGTCTCTGTATCTCCAACAGAGTCTTCCCTATATGTGCTCGGCTAACAGATACAGTCAATCAGAGTAGATACAAGATAGATATACTAATTAAGTTCTACTCTATTACATCCACAAGGTTCTAGAATTATTACAATCCAGTTTCTCAAAATGGAAATATCAGTTATAAGTTTTACTAAAACCAAAAGGGGTACATCCTACCAGGGTCAGTCTATCTCACGTCCTCACACAGAGCGTCCAAAAGTCCCCCCACCCGAAGGACCTGAAAAACAGTCACCCGAGGGTGTGAGACACACCGGAGTGTATCCCAGTGGGCACGACGGGCCGGGAAATAGCAAGCCGTACCTACTGGATACAATAATAAGCGGATAGCAAAAGTAGGATATACTGCAACTGAAAGGTATAATTCAAACATGTACCATTAATCATGGATTAATCAACAGAGCAGTGTAATCATATATAAAGCTGATCATGCTATAACTGATAATCTGACAAGTAGGAATGAATATGTTATAGCTGACAAACAGGAAATAGTCATACTATCACTGATAATCTGGCAAGCAGTAAATGATCATGATATAACTGATAATCTGACAAGCAGGAAATAACAAAGATCATGCGTCAAAGGTGTCACCACAAATATACCCAATCGAATGCCACTGTTGGCCACAAGGGCCTCAGGCTAAACTTGCCATGGAGCAAATGACCTCAGGCTAAACCACTTTTGGTCACACAATCAAGCTATCATAACCCCACTAGGCTCACGGGTCGATCAGACCTCTCTACCGGTAAAGAACACCCACACGGTGGCCAAACCGTCGGTGTGCGTGACGAAAAGCTTGGCTCGACGGCGATCATAATGCTGATGCTCAAACCATGGTCCACTGACCACATAGACGGCAAGAAGCCGAGGAAAATCCCTACTGGAATACTAGTATAACATGCCACATGCTGAAGTAGTATCTCCTATTCTAAATATGCAGTGAAGAATAGAGACAGGTATAGAACTATGCTAGTGACCAATCAAGCATGGCATGTGTCCAGGAAATGCATAACAACTGCTGAAGGAATCATAATATAACTCCACATGATACACAAGTAACTGCTGGAATGTAAGCACGATATGACAAGCAACTGCTGGAATGTAAGCATGATATATCTCAATATGGTAAACAAGCAACTGCTGGTAGATAAGCAAGTAATAAGAACAGGTATAAACTCAATAGCAATCATACTGCTAAATCCCAGTCCACGGTCGGTAGACCGGACAGACGGCGAGAAGCCGAGGAAATCCCCACTAGGATATCGATACTGATGCAATTCATGCCAAGTACTGAGACTAGAACTCCTATTCTAAACATGCAGTGAAGAATAGAGTATAACGAAAGGCTCATATGTATAATCAGGCAATATAGCTGAAATAACTGAATGCTGGAATGAAAGCATATAGTAAGGCTAAAGCATAGGTTCAGGGCTACACCAAGAACAGGGGTCCAACCTACCACGGCACCCAATAGGGCCGACCTGATAAAACGCGGACCGAAGATAACCCACCTGTATATAGGAGGAACAACGACTCCACCAGAAGGTAGACGGTCACGATAACCACAAGACGGATCATGGCTAGCTCCTGACGACTGGGCCCTACAATAATACCGGGTGACAACTCAGGATCTATCAATCCTCAAAGTGCATAAGCGCGAATCGACCGTTTCGTCGATTTGCGCAACATTAAGCATATTTAGCTTAACAGAAACTCCAGGAACCCAACTGAAAGGTCAAAACCACTTTAGAACCTTCAGCTAGCTTTTCCACACTGCTACAATTACAGCCAGGCCCCCAGGTTTACTCGGAATGCATTTTATACACTAAATACACACTGTTTTGGCTCGTTCTCTTAAACGGAGAATCATTTTTACGAGCCGTCACCTCCAGTAGATGACATTCGACTTGCTGAACGCCGTGCTCACCCATTTGTGGCAGCACGATGCCCGGGGAAAACTTCGGGCCACAATTTACTTCTCTAACCTAGCCGAAACGCATTTTTGTTTCATCGGCTCCCCAAAACTCAAAACAAACGCGAGCATCGCGTTCAGTGACCCCAAAATAGCCAGAAGTACACTGTTACAACTTTTCAAACAGCCCCTACTACAGTTTTTAAGGAATTATTACATTAAGGCTTGATTATGACTTAACTTTGCATCTGTACCTCATTCATCAAAACTTTGTATATAAACATGCCTTTAAATATTGCAAGGACACTGGGGCTCACCATCTTGGCAGCCCATTCCTGCTGGTTCAACCAGAACCATATTCTTGCTCTCACACACATTCACAATGCACCATTACACTTGTCCACACAGATCCAAGTTGATCTGAAGTGAGCATCAAGCTCAGGGGACAATTCTGAGTAACTTTCGTATTCAACTTGAAGCCTAATTCCAAATAAATTCTTATTGAGGCATTTCCTCAAACACCTTATGTGCACCTTATCTTACACACACACATAAGAGAATTTGAAGTTGGATTCTCTGCAATGACAGCCCCAGCTCCAGAATTTCTTGGAGGGAATTGCTCCTCCAAGCAGCAGGGACCTTTCCATCAACTTGGAGCAGACCCAAAGCCTCGGGTTGGCCGAGCTCCAAGGTTGAAGATGATGGGGTTTGCATTGAAATTCGTGACTAAGCAACCAAGGGGTCTGGGTCCCAATTTCTTGCAACAACAGGTGCAAAACACATCACTGATGCTTTCCATGCCCGTGCCCGGCGACAGGGCACGGCGGCGGCGCGGCTAGGGCCAAAGCTCCATTCCGAGCTCATGCCCACTAATGGCAGATTTCAACCGAGCCCATGGGAGTCCCTCAAACTTGCAGGCTAGGCTCCCTAGACCCGTACGAAGCTTCCCGACCCACTCCCGGTCGCCGGAGATGGCCGGAGCGCCGGCGGCCAAGAATGAGGTCATTCTCGGGTTGAACATGGCCACCGCCACCCGATGCTGCATGGGCAGCATGCAAGTGCATGGATGCACTCATTGCACTCCCCGCAACCCATTTGGACTAGTACCCGGCGGCGAGGAGGCGCGCCGGCACCGGAGCAGCAAGCTCGGCCATCATGCACTATTCCAAAAAGCTAGGGCATTCATTTTCTCTCAAACGGCTCGACCACAAATTCTCAAACTTTGCAGATTTGATCTACATGTTCTACAGTCTCGGAACCCCAATTTTCGTCCGTATTGGTCAAGCGGTTCATGAGTTCTCTCGCGGCGGAGCTCGGCTAGGTTTCCGGCGAGACCTTGCTCCCGCCGGCCAACCCAGCAGCATGGGTGCTCGGCCTTGTGCATGTAGCATCCCTAGGACATGGGAAATCTACTGCTAAGGGTCTCGGGTGTTAGGAACCAGTGGTTAGGGTGCTCTCACCTTGGCCGGAGTTGGTGAAGGAGGAAGAAGCCGGTTCTCGGGTCCTTCTTCACGCGCGGCCTTGGGCACTCTCCAGCAAGGTCCTCCTTGCGCCAGGAACTCCTCAGGGTCACCAGATCAAGACTGGGAAGAGATTGCTTCCAAGCTCCTCCTTCTCTCTCTTCCCCGAGTTCACAACAATGGGTTGTGACTCCTCGGCCACCCTACACCAAGGCCTTATGAGTTTTAACTCTTGGGAGTTAGAAATACCAAGAGCATCGTGTAACCTCCCACGAGGAAGCCCAAAAGCCAACAGGATCTAATGCAAGATTCTTTATGCCATTAACCTTAATCCGGGTTCACACACAACCCCTAGCTCCAAGCTCTGCTCAACCTCATTCGTGGGCCACTTAGGTCTACAGAAGCCCAGTGAACAAGGTCCCAAAGCCTTGGCCCAAGCATATTTAAGTTATTCGAAGAAAAAGCGATAATTTGGCCCTTTTCACGCATTTCGAGAAAATCTGCTTGACAAAATGCGAAATGGACTTCGCCACGACGTCCGGCTCGTCGAGAGCTTCAAGATAGGCTGTTCATTTGCTCAATTTGGTGCACAAATGAATTCTCGGGCCATTTAGCTCAATGTGTCGTAATCCGACGCACGCACTTCGATGCACCCGGATCGCCAAACACGAAATCCGTCAGTGCCATTGCGCTCAGAACGTCGAAATTAGTTAGGATCCACTACTCATACCCCTATGTCAGGGTCTTAGACAGTGGTTCGGCCAACTGTCACTCGCGAAGGGTCGGAAATCGCGAGTTACTATTCACACTTAAGTCGCGGGGCCCCTTTTTGATTTCTGATTTCGGGAAGATCCGACCGTCGGATCGAAAACATATGAATATGAAACTTCTATGTTTCGACGAGACGATCGCAATGGTGATCTCGGATTTTCCAGATCAGACCCCGATCAAAAGTCGATATTTTTGGGGTCCAATTTACTTATTTTTTGCTATTTAAAATTCCAGAAATTTATTTAAATCTTTTTAAAATTCACGATTACTACATCACCCACCACTTATAAAAAGTTTCGTCCCCGAAACTTAAACTTAACTATAGTATTACTAAAGTTTTAATATGACTCAATTATCACAAAATAGTTCCAACCACCAATAATTCTTCATTTGTCAATTATGTGGACTTCTGTCGGGTCCTCCATTGGTGGATCGCTCTGACTCAATGCATAGACTCGCCCGCCAGCAGGTTGGCGCGCTCCCTCAGTCGATCGAGGGGTATGTCCCGTGGATGCCGAACTAGCAGTAGGGTTTGGACGTCGACCAGGGGTGGCAGGAGCAGAAGCTGAGGATGGAGCCAATGTAGGTTGCTGCGAACAGCTATTCGCCATATGTCCTGTCTGGCCACAGCGGAAACAGCGACCAAAGCGTTGTTCACAACTAGCAGCACGATGGGATCCGCCACAAATAATGCATGACTGAGAAAATGGCGGTTGGCTAACAGCAGGGGTACTCACGCTCTTGGCCGTTCTTTCGGATTGAGGATATTTAGGTGGTTTGCCACTGATTATTGAACCACTAGTATTTCCAGGAAATGGCCTTTTCTTCTCCTTGCCCTTTTTAGCCGCTTGGCGCTCAGCACGCGCCACAGTGATATCAGCTTGAACAGCAAGTGCACGCTTGACACAGTTCCGATACACACTGATGTCCAGAGGGGAGAGAAGTCACCTGATGTCGGGTCGCAACCCCTGAGTAAACAGTCTAATCTTGCGCCCACTAATCAGGTCAGGACCAGACTCAATCAACCGTACTATTGTTTAAGTGTCTACCCATCTGCCCGCGCTCTCGCGTCAACGTAAGTCATTCTAGGGTTTTCCTAACCCAATTCTAGGTACCGTGTACCTATGCTCTGATACCATCTAATCTGTCACGCCCCGAGATTCGAAAGTGGGTCAAAATTTTTTTTTTTTTTTATCAGAGTTAAACTTGAACTCTCCAAGGCGTGAACAGACCGCCACACATATAGAAAAGTCTCTGTATCTCCAACAGAGTCTTCCCTATATGTGCTCGGCTAACAGATACAGTCAATCAGAGTAGATACAAGATAGATATACTAATTAAGTTCTACTCTATTACATCCACATGGTTCTAGAATTATTACAATCCAGTTTCTCAAAATGGAAATATCAGTTATAAGTTTTACTAAAACCAAAAGGGGTACATCCTACCAGGGTCAGTCTATCTCACGTCCTCACACAGAGCGTCCAAAAGTCCCCCCACCCGAAGGACCTGAAAAACAGTCACCCGAGGGTGTGAGACACACCGGAGTGTATCCCAGTGGGCACGACGGGCCGGGAAATAGCAAGCCGTACCTACTGGATACAATAATAAGCGGATAGCAAAAGTAGGATATACTGCAACTGAAAGGTATAATTCAAACATGTACCATTAATCATGGATTAATCAACAGAGCAGTGTAATCATATATAAAGCTGATCATGCTATAACTGATAATCTGACAAGTAGGAATGAATATGTTATAGCTGACAAACAGGAAATAGTCATACTTTCACTGATAATCTGGCAAGCAGTAAATGATCATGATATAACTGATAATCTGACAAGCAGGAAATAACAAAGATCATGCGTCAAAGGTGTCACCACAAATATACCCAATCGAATGCCACTGTTGGCCACAAGGGCCTCAGGCTAAACTTGCCATGGAGAAAATGACCTCAGGCTAAACCACTTTTGGTCACACAATCAAGCTATCATAACCCCACTAGGCTCACGGGTCGATCAGACCTCTCTACCGGTAAAGAACACCCACACGGTGGCCAAACCGTCGGTGTGCGTGACGAAAAGCTTGGCTCGACGGCGATCATAATGCTGATGCTCAAACCATGGTCCACTGACCACATAGACGGCAAGAAGCCGAGGAAAATCCCTACTGGGATACTAGTATAACATGCCACATGCTGAAGTAGTATCTCCTATTCTAAATATGCAGTGAAGAATAGAGACAGGTATAGAACTATGCTAGTGACCAATCAAGCATGGCATGTGTCCAGGAAATGCATAATAACTGCTGAAGGAATCATAATATAACTCCACATGATACACAAGTAACTGCTGGAATGTAAGCACGATATGACAAGCAACTGCTGGAATGTAAGCATGATATATCTCAATATGGTAAACAAGCAACTGCTGGTAGATAAGCAAGTAATAAGAACAGGTATAAACTCAATAGCAATCATACTGCTAAATCCCAGTCCACGGTCGGTAGACCGGACAGACGGCGAGAAGTCGAGGAAATCCCCACTAGGATATCGATACTGATGCAATTCATGCCAAGTACTGAGACTAGAACTCCTATTCTAAACATGCAGTGAAGAATAGAGTATAACGAAAGGCTCATATGTATAATCAGGCAATATAGCTGAAATAACTGAATGCTGGAATGAAAGCATATAGTAAGGCTAAAGCATAGGTTCAGGGCTACACCAAGAACAGGGGTCCAACCTACCACGGCACCCAATAGGGCCGACCTGATAAAACGCGGACCGAAGATAACCCACCTGTATATAGGAGGAACAACGACTCCACCAGAAGGTAGACGGTCACGATAACCACAAGACGGATCACGGCTAGCTCCTGACGACTGGGCCCTACAATAATACCGGGTGACAACTCAGGATCTATCAATCCTCAAAGTGCATAAGCGCGAATCGACCGTTTCGTCGATTTGCGCAACATTAAGCATATTTAGCTTAACAGAAACTCCAGGAACCCCACTGAAAGGTCAAAACCACTTTAGAACCTTCAGCTAGCTTTTCCACACTGCTACAATTACAGCCAGGCCCCCAGGTTTACTCGGAATGCATTTTATACACTAAATACACACTGTTTTGGCTCGTTCTCTTAAACGGAGAATCATTTTTACGAGCCGTCACCTCCAGTAGATGACATTCGACTTGTTGAACGCCGTGCTCACCCATTTGTGGTAGCACGATGCCCGGGGAAAACTTCGGGCCACAATTTACTTCTCTAACCTAGCCGAAACGCATTTTTGTTTCATCGGCTCATCAAAACTCAAAACAAACGCGAGCATCGCGTTCAGTGACCCCAAAATAGCCAGAAGTACACTGTTACAACTTTTCAAACAGCCCCTACTACAGTTTTTAAGGAATTATTACATTAAGGCTTGATTATGACTTAACTTTGCATCTGTACCTCATTCATCAAAACTTTGTATATAAACATGCCTTTAAATATTGCAAGGACACTGGGGCTCACCATCTTGGCAGCCCATTCCTGCTGGTTCAACCAGAACCATATTCTTGCTCTCACACACATTCACAATGCACCATTACACTTGTCCACACAGATCCAAGTTGATCTGAAGTGAGCATCAAGCTCAGGGGACAATTCTGAGTAACTTTCGTATTCAACTTGAAGCCTAATTCCAAATAAATTCTTATTGAGGCATTTCCTCAAACACCTTATGTGCACCTTATCTTACACACACACATAAGAGAATTTGAAGTTGGATTCTCTGCAATGACAGCCCCAGCTCCAGAATTTCTTGGAGGGAATTGCTCCTCCAAGCAGCAGGGACCTTTCCATCAACTTGGAGCAGACCTAAAGCCTCGGGTTGGCCGAGCTCCAAGGTTGAAGATGATGGGGTTTGCATTGAAATTCGTGACTAAGCAACCAAGGGGTCTGGGTCCCAGTTTCTTGCACCAACAGGTGCCAAACACATCACTGATGCTTTCCATGCCCGTGCCCGGCGACAGGGCACGGCGGCGGCGCGGCTGGGCCAAAGCTCCATTCCGAGCTCATGCCCACTAATGGCAGATTTCAACCGAGCCCATGGGAGTCCCTCAAACTTGCAGGCTAGGCTCCCTAGACCCGTACGAAGCTTCCCGACCCACTCCCGGTCGCCGGAGATGGCCGGAGCGCCGGCGGCCAAGAATGAGGTCATTCTCGGGTTGAACATGGCCACCGCCACCCGATGCTGCATGGGCAGCATGCAAGTGCATGGATGCACTCATTGCACTCCCCGCAACCCATTTGGACTAGTACCCGGCGGCGAGGAGGCGCGCCGGCACCGGAGCAGCAAGCTCGGCCATCATGCACTATTCCAAAAAGCTAGGGCATTCATTTTCTCTCAAACGGCTCGACTACAAATTCTCAAACTTTGCAGATTTGATCTACATGTTCTACAGTCTCGGAACCCCAATTTTCGTCCGTATTGGTCAAGCGGTTCATGAGTTCTCTCGCGGCGGAGCTCGGCTAGGTTTCCGGCGAGACCTTGCTCCCGCCGGCCAACCCAGCAGCATGGGTGCTCGGCCTTGTGCATGTAGCATCCCTAGGACATGGGAAATCTACTGCTAAGGGTCTCGGGTGTTAGGAACCAGTGGTTAGGGTGCTCTCACCTTGGCCGGAGTTGGTGAAGGAGGAAGAAGCCGGTTCTCGGGTCCTTCTTCACGCGCGGCCTTGGGCACTCTCCAGCAAGGTCCTCCTTGCGCCAGGAACTCCTCAGGGTCACCAGATCAAGACTGGGAAGAGGTTGCTTCCAAGCTCCTCCTTCTCTCTCTTCCCCGAGTTCACAACAATGGGTTGTGACTCCTCGGCCACCCTACACCAAGGCCTTATGAGTTTTAACTCTTGGGAGTTAGAAATCCCAAGAGCCTCGTGTAACCTCCCACGAGGAAGCCCAAAAGCCAACAGGATCTAATGCAAGATTCTTTATGCCATTAACCTTAATCCGGGTTCACACACAACCCCTAGCTCCAAGCTCTGCTCAACCTCATTCGTGGGCCACTTAGGTCTACAGAAGCCCAGTGAACAAGGTCCCAAAGCCTTGGCCCAAGCATATTTAAGTTATTCGAAGAAAAAGCGATAATTTGGCCCTTTTCATGCATTTCGAGAAAATCTGCTTGACAAAATGCGAAATGGACTTCGCCACGACGTCCGGCTCGTCGAGAGCTTCAAGATAGGCTGTTCATTTGCTCAATTTGGTGCACAAATGAATTCTCGGGCCATTTAGCTCAATGTGTCGTAATCCGACGCACGCACTTCGATGCACCCGGATCGCCAAACACGAAATCCGTCAGTGCCATTGCGCTCAGAACGTCGAAATTAGTTAGGATCCACTACTCATACCCCTATGTCAGGGTTTTAGACAGTGGTTCGGCCAACTGTCACTCGCGAAGGGTCGGAAATCGCGAGTTACTATTCACACTTAAGTCGCGGGGCCCCTTTTTGCTTTCTGATTTCGGGAAGATCCGACCGTCGGATCGAAAACATATGAATATGAAACTTCTATGTTTCGACGAGACGATCGCAATGGTGATCTCGGATTTTCCAGATCAGACCCCGATCAAAAGTCGATATTTTTGGGGTCCAATTTACTTATTTTTTGCTATTTAAAATTCCAGAAATTTATTTAAATCTTTTTAAAATTCACGATTACTACAACAGAGAGGGGAACAAGTTCTCTTCAGGTCACTCTCCCTCAATCTCTCTCTAGAACTCGAAAAAAATAAGAGAAATGAGGGGGTGGTGGCCTTTTTATAGCCCACCCAAAGATTCGGGCGCACACCCGAATTCGGGCGCCCGAATGGGCCGCAGACCGGCCCACGATCAGCGCCCGGAATCACCCGGGCGCGACACGTCACCCCGAACAGCGAACAGCGGTGCCCGCGAATCGGGCGCCGCCGCGTGTTCCCGCCCGAACACCGCACCAGCGGCGCTGGCCAATGGCAGGCCGCCGCGTGGCGCACGTGGGCGGCGCCTCACTCGCCACGCGGGCGGCGCCCGCCAACCAGCGGTCGACACGCCGCATGTCCCGCGCCCGCGTGCGTACGGCGTCAGTGCCGCGGCACCGCGTGCTCCGCGCGCTCGTGAGCCCGCGAATTCGGGGCTGCCACATGGCGCGCCCCGGTCCACGCACCCGACCACCCGACTCCGTGGACCGCACAACATAAACCCGCCAATAGGAAGCTGCCTCGTGTCACCCGCCCGGTCCACTGCACCAGCGCCAAAGCCCCGTGGACCGCGCAACGTGAGCCGGCCAATAACAGGCCGCTACATGTCCCCCCGCCGGTCCACTGCACCAGCGCCCAGGTTCCCTGGATCGAAAGCGTGCACCGGCCAATCCTGGGCTGCCACGTGGCACTCCCGCCGGTCCACAGCCTCCCCCGTGCACCGAAAACACTGTAAACTTTCGGAGGTCCATTTTTGGGCGTCCGGACTCCGAAAAATACAAGTAAATATCCGTTTTCAAGCATTTTTTCGCGTTGAATCCAAATACGGCCTCGGTTTAGCCTAGATCCATTCCAAAATTCCGACAAAAGCCGTCGGAAGCTAGGACATTCGTCAGAGGCAGTAGGGTTGAACATCAATATCCCGTATGTAATTTGGTGTAGGATTGCACGGTACGTTGAACATCCTCATCCAACGGAAAGACTTCCATTTCCATTAATCATTATGAGAATCTTAGGGAAATTCAAGGTTGATACTAGCTCTTCGAGTTATCAACACTGTTTTGGTATGATTAATGATTCGACAGTAGTAAAGTCTTTTCAGAAACTGCCTCATGCCACCCCGACTCCTCCGCATGGCAAGAAACCGTCAGTTGGTACTTCTGCATCACCTTCACATCAAGTACCCGTGCTAGATGATGAAGCTTCTGTAACTTCAATTTATAAGGAGCAGCAACGATTATAGTTTGAATAAGAACAGATAACAAAAGAACAGAAGCGCATTTCTGATGAACTTGAAATAATCACTGCAGCCCAAATCACTCTAACGAAGAAACTCACTTCGATGAAGAAATTGATGAAGAAAATATTTTCGAAGATGGGATGTAGTAGCTCTGAAAATTCGGAGTCTGACAATTGATCTTCTTTTTGATCTTTTTGTTTTTGCAGGTTTTAGTTTTAGTTCTTACATTTTGATTTTGAACTTTTTGACTCCCTTAATTTTTGTAATTTTGGCTAACTTTTAGTGACAAAAGGGGGGAGAGAGATATGAATAATGGTTTGACAAGTTTGTGAGAACTATGGAACACTTAAAACTTGAAAGGTAAGTATGACAACAACTTTGGTTTTGTATTGTGAATAATTGCATGCCTCGACTAACTATTTGACTAACTATTTGGGCATGTAATATTACTAATAAGTTGTTTGTTGACTAACATGCATATGACATTTGGTATTTAATGCTTAGAAGATATGTCTATCTTTGATTAGTATTTTAATACATATCTGATTTTCTAAATGTCATGGTGAGTATAAACTTCATCTCTCTGGTTGGTTTTTTGAATGTTACATTCTTGAGGTATCTAACGATTTCTTTTGTCAAGAATTACTTCTTTTTGCAGAGAGTACAAACGTCTAAGTCTAGAGTTTGTTTTAGGAGTTTAACTCATGTATTCATTTTTATTTGGATCTCAATTGTAAATTTTTGTTGTATGGTGATAGCAACAAAAATATCTTTTTGAATTTTCTTGAGTGGATTTATGTTTTGTCACGAAACCGCCAAAGGGAGAGATTGTTAAGGAATTTGTTTTGGCGTATTTCGTGAAATGGTTAAGTCTTGAAGATTGAAGATGAAGTTGCTTGGATCATATACCTCAATCTCAAGAAAGAAGAATTCAAAAGGATCAGGTATGTTTAACTAAATAATCTTGGTGATCCGAATACTTCTTATTGTGTAGAAACACTTGGATGGATTTTTAATCGCATAAAAATCAAGAAACTGGACTGTTATAAGTTCAGGATCCGGATCAGGATACTACAGTCCGGACCCCGAACGTAGGTTGGTTTATGCGCAAAGCCAGTCCGGAACACCCCTGGTTCAGTCCGGACCCCGAACGTGGATTTTGCAGAAATCGCATGAACAGTCCGGACCGTAGGTATTTCAGTCCGGACCCCGAACCTTGTTTTTTCAGGAATTCTCTGAAAAACAACGACAGTCCGGATCAAGCCAAATCCAGTCCGGACCGTCGTGCGGGTAAAATTCTGTTACAGTCAGTTTTTGATTCTTATCCTCTTCCAATGGTTTCTAACCTATAAGTAAACCCGAATTCTATCTTTTAGGGTAATCCACAATAAGTTTTTTATTCCGTAAATGAACGAGGAAAATTAACGGAGAAAAACTTGTAAATCCACATATAGAGAAGAAAGGAAATAACTAGATTTAATTCTATGTTTCTTCATCTATATGAATTAATTTGATTCTAGGCTTTCATACTCAGATTTTGAGTAGAATCAAATTAATGAATACTTAGATGGTATTTCCAATCTATCTTTGATCTAAGTATTCGACGGATTTTCACCACCAACAAAACAACGATTTTTCCCAAAATCGGCGCGTGGATTCGCGTGGCCTTGTGGATTCAAGGTGCTACCGCTCTCGTGGACTCGGAGCGAGGTACATTCGTGTGATCGAGACGTACTACCTGGTGGAGACCGTGGATTCGGTCAGACATCGTGGACTCGACGTTGGACGCCGTGGATTCGGCGTTGGACGCAAATCGTGGATTCGAGGCGCGTTGCGGAGCGAGCGGAGAAGATCAACTCGGAGCGTATGGAAAAAGGATGAGTCGTGTGTGAGTACGGTATATCACCTTTGTACGTGTTTAATCTTAGTTGATTTCACCGTGTTATCGGTCCCGTGGTTTTTTACTCCTGTGATGGAGTTTTCCACGTAAAATCTCTGCGTGTTATTTATTTTTCCGCATTGCATTTTATTACTCAAAGATTTTTGAGTGTTTATTGTTTACACCTATTCACCCCCCTCTAGGTATTTTTTCCCCTATTTAGATCCATATTATCATAAACCCTACAAGTGGTATCAGAGCGGGAATAGAGTTGTAAATAATGGTTGAAGGTGGAAACATCAATAGACCACCGTTCTTCGATGGAACAAATTATGCCTACTAGAAAGTACGGATGAAAGCTTTTCTTATTTCCATCGATGAACGGGTGTGGCAATCAATCGAGTTAGGATGGTCAAATCCAACTGAAATTATTGTTGATGTTCACACCATCAAACCTAGGTCGAAATGGACCAAGGAAGAGATTGATTCATCTTCTTACAATGGCAAAGAAATTAACGCTTTATTTAACGCTTTGTCACAAACTGAATTCTCTCGCGTCTCGGCATGTGAGACCGCGAAAGAAATCTGGGATGTTCTACAAGTTACACATGAGGAAACAAACATTGTGAAGATTCAAAAACTGCAAATGCTTACGAGCAAATTTGACTATATTTTCATGGCAGAAAATGAATCGTTCACAGATTATTATACACGATTGTAAGATATCATAAATACATGTGCTAACTTGGGAGAAAAAATTCCAGAATCTAAAGTTGTAAGAAAGATTTTAAGGACTCTTCCTGAAAGATTTTGTTCCAAGGTTACGGCCATTGAAATAGTTAAACACCCGGACGAAATCCGTATAGAAGAATTAGTTGGTGCACTTCAAATATATGAAATGACATTTCCTACTAACTATTCTTCTGGAAAGGCATCCTCTTCTAAGTCTTCAGGTTTTGCGTTGAAAACAACAAAAGTAGAAGACGCGGATTCATCCTCCTCAGACGATGACGAGAACCTATCTATGGAGGATTTCGAGAAGCAACTTGCTCTCTTGACGAGGAAATTTCGCCGAAACTTTCGAAGGGGTAATTCAAGTAAAACCTCATCCTTCGTAAAGTCGAAGAAAGGCAAAGGTTCTTCAAGCTTCAAGTCAAGAAAGCAAGAGAGTTCATCAAAAGATAAAAAGAACTCGGAGGGACAAATCCAATGCTTCAAGTGCCGAGGCTACGGTCACATCTCGACGGAGTGTCCCAATAAGAATCCGTCGAAGAAGAAGGCGATGCAAGCCGTCACTTGGGATGACACCTCAACGTCAAATGAGTCATCTTCTAGTGATGAAGAAAACAACGCAACGGCTTTCCACGCGTCCACAACTTCACCTTTCGTGTGCTTTATGGCAAGTACATCCGATTCCTTGTCCAACTCCTCCCAAGTTGAAAAGAATGTAACAGACAACGAATCGAGTAATTCCGAAGGTGAAGACTTTGCTTTTGCCTACCATAAACTTTTAAAGGATTCAAAGAAACTGGCAAAGCAAAACAAGGGTTTGAGAGGGAGATTGCAGGATCTCGAAGAAGAAGCAAAAAAGGGCAACTTCTCTCTCAAACGCTCTTGAAGTGGAAAGGGATAACTTGATCAAAGTAAATGTTTTCCTTCAAGAGAAAAATGAGCATTTCGAGAAGGAACACGTAAAATTGGTGGATAAAGCAAGTTACTTCTTAAAGCTCAACTCCGAGGCTCAACAAGAAAAAATGGAAATGACGAAGACCATTTTCCAACTTAAGGATGATTTAAAGCATTTTTCTTCTGGAAGGAGCAAGTTGGATAAGATGCTTGGTCTTGGTCAAACAAACCGAATGGGCCTTGGATACAATCGAACTGGAGACAGTCCTAGTTCGAGTAAGACAGTTTTTGTGCCCCTGTCGGTATCTCCTCCTCCGACAACGGAATTCACTGCATACAACGACAACAAGCCTACCTCACCTATTTCGGGTTCGACAAGTTTAAAAGGTATGTTTTCGTTGTGATTTTGCAGGGCACATAAGAAGAGATTGCAAGATTGGAGCAAAACGAGCAAATCAAGCACCTCTTGCAACAACTACCAATGCGTTCATTTCCCGGAAATCAAAGGAGAATTCTTCAAAGGAAAAGAATATTGGTAGTTCACCCCACAAGACGACATCATCAAAGAAAAGCGATCAATGAAACAAGACGGTTTTACCAAGGAAAATAACTTCACAATCATTGCCAACGCACTCCAAAACTCAAAAGGTTTGGGTATGCAAAGGTGAATTCTTTCCTTGTCTTTAACTTTTCTACGATTGAATGTCCTGTAATTTATGTAAACTATTCTTTTTGAAAGGGGTTAGATCTGAAAATAATTGCTATATAGTTCCAAATAAAATTTCTGAAAATTATAACCTAGTTCCTTTGGATAATGAAACTCTTTGGCATGAAAGACTAGGTCACATAAATTTTAAGGAGCTATCTAGAATTTCTAATAAAGACGTGGTTAAGGGGGTTCCTAAACTTTCTTTTAAAGATAACATTGTGTGTGGAGGTTGTCAAAAGGGAAAACAATCAAGGGCTGCACACAAGAACTTGAACCATGTGGGTACCAAACGGCCTTTAGAATTACTGCACATGGACTTAATGGGGCCGACTCGTCAACCAAGTTTGAGAGGTAAATGGTACATTATTCTTTTGGTTGATGATTTCTCTAGATATACATGGATAACATTTTTAAAAGAGAAAGCGGATACTTTCGATTCTTTTCATGAGATTTGTCATCGTATTATGATTGAAAGAAATGAAAAGATCGTTTGTGTTCGAAGTGATAGAGGTGGATAATTCATCAATTCTAAATTCATTGATTTTTGCACTTCCAACGGCATAAAACATGAATTCTCTGCACCCTATACACCTCAGCAAAATGGTGTAGTCGAGCGCAAAAACAGGGTTGTACCAGAGATCGTGTTATGCTTCACAGTCGGAAACTCCCGTTACATTTTTGGGCTGAAGCAGTGAACACCGCGGTCTACGTAATTAATCGAGTTTATTTACGCCCGGGTACTTTAAATACATCATATGAGTTATGTTTCTGTAGAAAACCAAATATCAAATATTTTCGTATCTTTGGGAGTCGCTGTTACATTTTACGTGATCGCGAAAATCTTGAAAAATTCGACTCTCAAAGTGACGAAGGGATTTTCATGGGTTATTCTACAAATAGTAGAGCATATCGGGTATTTAACCTCGAATCTAAAACGATGGTAGAATCTATTAATGTTAAAGTAGATGAAGCTTTTCATTTTACATCTGATAAATCTACCCCTGATATGTCTCTTGATGATGATACTCCTGTAAATGCATCTTCTCATAATAATTCTTCCGATAATGTTGATGCATCTAATGGTTCTTCTAGTTTATCTTATATGCAGGAATCATCACACGTATCTCCGAGAACTCCGTTACCTCAAACGTTACGAATCTCCAAGGATCATCCAGAATCGAATATTATTGGAGACCCACAAGAAGGAGTAAGGACTCGGAGACAGTTGGTTTGTAGAGTCGCATGTTATGTCTCCATGATAGAACCAAAGAACATCGATGAAGCTCTTCAGGATGATTACTGGATTGAAGCAATGCAGGAAGAGCTCCATCAGTTCGAAAGAAACAAAGTCTGGGAATTAACGAAGCCGCCGAAGCAACACAACGTGATTGGTACTAAGTGGATTTTCAAGAACAAGAAAAACGAGGATGGTACCATTATCAGGAACAAAGCACGCCTAGTTGCTCAGGGCTATTCACAAGTTGAAGGTATAGACTTTGATGAGACGTTCGCCCCGGTAGCTCGTCTCGAGTCAATTCGTATTTTGTTCGCAATTGCTTGTCATTTTAAAATCAAACTCTTTCAAATAGACGTTAAGAGCGCCTTTTTAAATGGATTTTTGAACAAGGAAGTTTATGTGGCTCAACCGAAAGGTTTCATTGACCATAAACTACCTAACCATGTTTTTCGTTTGAAAAAGACTCTTTACGGTCTAAAACAAACACCGCGAGCATGGTACAAAAGGTTGACAAAGCACCTTTTGGAAAAGGGCTACACTCGAGGGGGAGCGGATCGGACACTCTTTGTGAAGCATTATGAGGATAACTTCATTGTAGCACAAATCTATGTCGATGACATTGTATTTGGAGCAACAAAGAATAATGATGCTTCTAAATTCGCAGAAACTATGGAAAGCGAATTTGAGATGTCCATGATGGGCGAACTAACATACTTTCTTTGATTGCAAGTGAAACAAAATGAAGAAGGCATCCATCTGTGCCAATCCAAGTATGCAAAGGAGTTGGTGAAGAAATTCGGATTAGAAAACTCTAAAGACTTTCCGACTCCTATGGGAACTAGCAATAAGGGATTAGGAAGTGAATCCCTTAGTGAAAGTATAGACAAAAAGCTTTATCGTAGCATGATTGGAAGTCTACTCTACCTCACGGCTAGTCGCCCGGATATATCCTTTAGTGTTGGGATCTGCGCGAGACATCAGTCAGCACCAAAGGAGGTTCACCTGAAAGCGGTGAAAAGGATCATCCGGTACGTCAAAGGTACACTCAATTTCGGAATTTGGTATCCTATGGGAACAACTCTTGACATTATAGGATATTCAGATGCCGATTGGGCAGGATTAGTGGATGATCGGAAAAGTACGAGTGGTGCATGTTTTTATCTTGGCCATTGCCTTGTTGCATGGCATAGTAAAAAGCAAAATTGCATTGCACTCTCGACTGCCGAAGCGGAGTATATTTTAGCGGGTAGTTGTTCAACTCAACTCATTTGGATGAAAAGCGTGTTGAGCGACTTCCGAATTTCAGCAACTTCGGTAACAATTCTTAGTGACAACACTAGTGCTATAAATATTCCTAAAAATCCTGTGTTCCACTCAAGAACTAAACACATTGAACTTAGATATCATTTTCTAAGAGAGCTAGTTGAATCAAGTATTCTTCAAATTTCTTATATTTCAACTGAGGATCAATTAGCCGACATTTTAACAAAACCTTTGGATCAAAAACGGTTTATTCATTTGCGAAAAGCAATTGGAATGCTTTCTTTGAAATAACACCTTTTGAAATCATTGCTTAGGGTAGGTTTTGTTTGTGTTTGTTCTTTATCTATGCTAGGACATAGAACATTAATTGAGCATTAGTATGATTGACTTTACTTGCATCTTTTCATATTATTTAGAAATTTATTATGGTTTGGATATCATGATAATTCATCTGATGCAATGATCATTTATATCAATTAGTATATTTTTAAGTGATCAAAGTCAATTACTCTCTCATATGATCTCTTGGTATAATTTTTATCATATTTGAAAATAGAGTTAAGTATGAACTCGAGATCAATTTTTGGTTGAATACCTCATATCTTAAATAATTGATAGCCAATTGAGGGGGAGTGTCACGCCCCGGGTGTAAACCAGAACCCGGGCCCGTCCACAGATCCGCCGTGTACACGGTATTTCCCGTGTACACGAAGCGCCAGTAACCTGCTCAGATATAAGAGATATAATAAAAGAGCAATAAAAACAGAGCTGAACTAAAACTAACACATCTCAGACTGAAGCTGGAAATAAAATACCATACATCTGTATAAGTGATACAACAGCCTTTCCCAGCTCACCCAAAGTAAATACAACCTGCTGGCAAAAGCCAGTCCCAAAAGTAAAAGTACAACCGTCTGAGGAAACATGGGTACACCAACAGTCCAGCTAACACGCTCATCCTGCCTCGAGATCTATCTACTCAGCCGTCCTCTCTCCTCGACCCACCACTGTAAGCCCAGTAGCACCCGCAGAAGACACTGCAAAACAAGGGAGAGAAAAAAAGAGGAAAGAAGAATGGGGGTGAGAACTACTAGTAAACCAGTAGCCTCCACTAGTGGGTAAAACCTCAAACTCTGACACGCCCACTAGGTCTACCAGAGGCAAAAGAAATAAAGGTGGTATGCTAAGAATATGTCTACTGATGAAAAGCTACCACTAGTATGCCTCTAAATACTGAGCTAAAAGGATAGCTAAATGTATGCATCAGAATATAAATGCCTGCCTGAATAAACCCAATCTGACCACCAGCAAACACTGGTACTGCCTGCTGTGCCTGCCGCATCGGGTATGCCAGCCTACGCATAACACCGATGCAAAGGAGTCCCGAGGACTCAAAGCCTGTCTGCCGCGAACTCCGGAGTTGCACTCGAGGGGAGCGACCCACACGAGTAAAGTATCTCAGTATCCAGTAACATAAGTATCATAAATCAGCAGGACTGGATCATGACTCTGATCAATGTGAGAAAACCCATCCACTAAAGAAAGACCCGATCTCAACCTGGTGCAAGATAAACAAATAGTGGGAAACTCCATCCACTAGAGACCTGATACCCAATCTGACGCATAAGCAACCTCCGGTCAACCGCTCAATGTCCGCGGTTGCCGCAATACCGTGCCATCAAGCCCTGCATGTCCCAAAACCCAAGAACCTGACTACACTATCCCAATCCCCCTGCTCGCGTACGAGCTGCAAATACCCTGAGCCTCAAATGAAAGGAGAAAAGAATAATAAAAAGGTTTCTCCTATGTCAATTCCAGCATGATAGTGTAGCAGAAAAAGGTGGCCTATCTAGGTGACCATACAAGCATGCAAATGTTTCAGAATGCCATAAAATAAAACAGGTGTCGATATCCTTTATAATGTTAGAGCATGTAGACAATAGTATGAGAATAGTAAATATGAGATAGCCTGTGCCTGCCTATGTCACATACCCAAAGCCCAGAAATTATTAATTAGCCTTATCTTTTAACATGATGTTACTGCTCTACAACTATAACCCCCATTCAAGCAAGTTCTAACAGTATCCGTTTTAATCTCAATTAAGCCTGCCATTGTCACCTATAAAGTGCATTTAGCCTTTTAACCATAGATGCTACTCCAATGCCTAGCAGGTAATCAAAACTAAGGGGTTCACAACAACACCCATAATCACAATCATGTCCCCCATCAGACATCCGGTCAACCGCCTACTATCTGCGGTAGCCGCAATACCCCAGAAGCTAAAATCCAGGCCCCGGCTACACTATGCCAACCCCTGCTTAAGCCCGAGCAACAAAGAGCCACCTGTCTAAGGAATATGGAGAGAAGAAACAAATAGGGTTTCTCCTAAATCAAGCCCCAACATACAGTGTAGTGATAAGAAATGGCCTAACTAGATATCCATATAAGCAAGCCTATCTCCTCATAAAAGATAGAAGGGAGAGTGCCGAATAGTGGTTCCACATGTGTATCAATTAATAGCTCCACCTGGGTATAATCATCATGCTAAAATCATAATCCAACCACACATGTCTATAATCTGCAAATCACCCTCACATAACCATCCACCCATGCCTGTCCAAAAGATCCTCAAGTAGTACCCTCCCACAAGACGTTTCATCATATCCCCACATGAAAGTACATCCCCCATGCAAAGTTAAATGCCGATATGATATCCAAGTAAGCATGTATAAGTCCCAACCACTATCAGGTCTCCACTATAGTGTTTTCCGTATGATAGGCTCATAATTATTTTAGTTAAGCATGCATGTCCAATAGGTGACCATTCAATATGCCCAATTGAGAGAATCTCCCTAATATTCCTAGTGGGTATATCAGAAAAGAGGGATATAGCAACGACCCACCTGGAATTGCGCAAACCAAAGCTATAAAAATCTCCTCGCCGTCCAAAATCCCTTTTCCATGCCACAAGTCCAAACAGATAAACCGCCGCGATCACTGTTCACAAATACCCCAAAACATACAAATAAACATACAATTACCCTCAAGAACATGCTCTCCCAATAAACAGTTCATAGTTGTGACTTTTTCACCTGCGAGTTATGCGCAGAAAATTCCCAAAAAATACTGTCGCGATCCTCGCGTCAAGCCGGTCGAAACGAGTACTTGCACGCTCAAATCCGAGTTTCCTACACTGAGATATAATTTCTGCAAGGGAACCATCCCAAAGAATTCTGTACAGAAAACTGCAGCACCAAACACTGAAAATAATGCCTTTTTCACCTTCAGGAAAAATTCAGAAAAATCCAGAAGAATTCGAGGATGCTCCTTGTGACGTGTAGATGCAAAACTCCCTTTGGAACATCTCAATGCGATGCCCGGTTGCGGAGATATCACCGAAAGACCGAACCACTGTCCAAAACTCAACCACAGCAAATAGTGTCTCAGTAAACTCAGAAAAACACCTCGAAAAGTGCACAACAAGGGGAAACAGGAAATACAAAGATCGTAGCACTGTCAGTCGCCGTTCCAATGGCACAAGAATCGCCAAAAAAGGTGGTCGGGGTAGGCCAGGAGAGCTCATGCACCGAAATGCGACGGAGAAGAACACCGAAGAAGAAACGTCGCGCCGCGCCGGTAAAATAGAAATCTCGAAATGCGTGCCGCCGAAAAATCGAAAAATTAGCAGGAGTATTTCCCTATTCTTGGAGAAGATTTCATCTTCTCATCCCCCTTCGAGCAGTGGGCTCGAAGTGGTCGAAATCCCCCCATCAAGCCTTCTCAGATTGCATACTTAAGCAAAACCACAAAAAAACATTTCAGGAAATGCCCGTGGTGTCCCCATAACAGGAAACACCAAAGAGGACCAATGCATGCCTGCCACGTGGGGACGCCGCACAGCGCACAGCAAAATCGACCACTGCGGTCGCGCCACGTAGCGCCGACCGTGCCTGACCCGCGCACGTCGCGCGCCTGCCCCGCGCGCGTACGGCCACCTGCTCACTGCCCCGCACAGTAACCCGACCAATGGGGAGGCGCCACGTGTCATCCCTCTGCCTGCTGCACCCGGTGCACGAAACCCTATAAACAGAACCAATAGTCAGCTGCCACGTGTCCGAGCCCGGTGCACCATACACCCGCGCCGTTCCGTAAACCGCGACCAGTGAGCCGTCCAATGGGAAACTGCCACGTGTCCTCCCTCCGGTGCATGCCGGCCGCGTGGACCGCGCACCTGCCAGCGCGCCCGCGCGCCTGCCCGCCGCCGCTCCGCCGCCGGCCCGAGCCCGTGCCGCCGCCCTCCGCCGCTGCCCGCCGCCGGCCGGTCACCGGAATCACTGTTCCGGCCGTGAACAGTAACTTTACTGTTCCAAATTCCAAAAAATGCAGGTAAATAGCCCATTTCGATCGTTTTCGCGCACTGAGTCCAAATCCGGTGTCCGATTTGCCAAATTCCATTCCTAAAAATTGCCGAAGGCATCCGAAAAGATGTTTTTAATTTGAATTTCATGCTGAATCTAAATTTGATATCCGTTTTGCGCGAAACCACCTCTAAACATCCGACAGGGTCCCCCGATTACCCACGTGATCCATTTTAAGCCCAGAGTCCATCACTTGTGTCCAAATTGGCGCACAAACACCGCCGACATGCCACATAGGCCTCCAGAAGCTGCCGGTCACACTGTGGAAGCCCTGTAGAGATCCGGGTCACCACACTCTCCCCCACTAAAAGAAAGTTTCGTCCTCGAAACTAAAGCAACTCCCAAGGAGTCTCAGAAACCAGGGGTAAGTACTCAACACCGCCGTCTCCCGCTCCCAAGTCGCCTATCACCCCCTTGTGATTACTCGTCAGCAACAACAACAGCAACAGCCAGTACGGCATAGCCCGATTGCGCAATTCCCTCACCACACGAGCCGGAATTCGCAACGGGCATCCCTCGCACTCCAAACTCTCACGGAGCTCAAAAGAAGCGAGCCAATCACGGGCGAGGGGTCCAAAACATAACACTCCTAAGCTGAGACGCAAAAAAACCTCGGGGACTCCAACAAAAGACTTGGGGAAAAGAACGAACAGCCAGTGCAACACGCACTAAAATCACCCTCCAGAACCAACTCAACCAGAGCGACCTGAAACATGTCCACACAAGCATCCGCACAGGAAAGGGGCCCTAACAAGCAGGGGTTCACACTCGGTCACTCTCAAAACCCGACCACCCGAGTGGATTGCTCAGCCGCAGCCTACCATCAAAAGGGATCCTCCGGGACACAATCTCAAACCCTGTACACCACAATGGTCCCACACAGCGCCAGCTATAGAATCATCAAACTCAACCCCAAATAGCTCTTCTGCTTCAGGTATCCGCCACCACAGTGGCCTTGTCGAGGTGAAACTGGATGCTCATCAAAAATCCAATGGTAGCTCTACAGCCACTATGGGAGGTATCACTATAACTCGCAAATCCATCTGCCACTGCTGACTTAAGCTAAAAATCGGCGCTGGTACCAATCTCATCATCCACTCGTCAAGCTCTGCTGGCACTATCCGGTCCAAAAGCTCCTCACCTCAACAATAACTGTCGATCTCGGCAAGTCTCAAATGGCATCCATTTTGGCCGGATTTCCACCGCCGCCCCTACGGCTAGAATATGTACTCCAGGAAGATATGCTCTGGAAGCTAAAACTTGTACCACAATAACTTGGCATATAGTTTCTTCCTCACAGTCCTTGTCATACCATTTACAAGTGCTTCCCAAGCTCTAAATCACTCAGGGAGGAGGGTAAAATCAAAATATCCCTGGAGAATACCGATATCAATCCGTTCAAGTACAACTGGAATACAGAATTCCTCAATCTTAAAGGCGACAGGGCATTAGTCATTCCATTGGCCTCACTGTACTCATAATGCCCCTACCATGTCCTGAACACCATCATTGGCGAAATACTCAACTGTAATTCCAAATTGGTGCAGGCATCACAGTCAAACAACTGCCGGAGTATAACTCCATCAAAAGATCCTAAATAATACCTGGACCTGCCAGGGCTCAAACCACAAAAGAGCTCTCACAGTCGTGTATCAACGACGTGGCACTAGGTCAAACAGACCCTCGATCCATCAGATCTCTGCACCTGTGCCATCAACTCTCGCAGCTCTACAGATGATATTTATGAGGTGCTATTGAAGTTGGCGCGGTTCCCAAAACCATGTCCATCACAATCTTAATCTCCCTTTCTGGCGGCATAATCATCAGCTCAGGTGGGATCACACCCGGGATCTCACGGGCAACAGGAATATCCTTGAGTCCCGGCGCCGCCGTAGGCACCTCTCGCACTGTCGCTGCAACCTGTGTGCTCTAACTGTCTCAACAAACAAGCCTCCATTGTCTGCCTCGCAGAAGGTCATAGTCTTCTCTCTCCGCAGTCAAACATCGTGTGGCGCTGTGCCAACCAATCCCAAGCACTGGGTCAAAACACCGAGCTGACACAAGTACCAATAAGTCTGCCGATATAACTCGTGGTCCTAACGGCACTGGACAAGATCCACGAGCCTCCTCTACATGCACGACACCAATAGTAACCTGTACCTCTAGTGCACGTGGTAACAACTCTGCCTCTAGTCCATGCAGGAATGCAAAGTGCACTAACTCCGACTGCTGTGATGAAATCACACCTGCGACAACCCGATCCACTGCCGTGGCAAACTCCAACCAGGCAGCACAATTTCATCAACACGATGCAAATGGTTGTCGCTCAGTCGGCCAAAATATCTAGACCAATCACAAAGGGAGCACGACCTCTGTCCCTGCTCACACTGAGACGACGAACATGGTCTTTCGCAGACAACCAATCAACGCTACCGCTGCGCCACTCTGATAAAGAGGCTGATGCTGCCATCGAGGTCCACCCGACCTCTGACGTCTCAGAAATCCACTATACCAGGGAAAAATCAGGAGTGCCACTGCCGGCCAATCTGTCCTCCATCATCTGGCATCAAGCGCCTCTATCCAGAACTCGCCTCTGGCAGCGGATCCCCATCCATAAGGACTGCAGCGCCAGCTCCATACACACTGCCTCCACTATCGAAGCACCCCAAAATCCAAAACCTGCAAAAGAGGGACCAAATAAGCAGAAAGGTATCCTGGCGCAATCCACTCTCAGCCACGCATATCCTATGCGCCTCGTCCCTCAAATCATAGAGCGCGCAGTTCGACAACTGCGTAAACCCTTTGACACCAGGAGGCTTTCAAGTAGTCTCTCCATCACCACCAACCACAATTCTACCCCAAGAGGCTCCAAACTTAATCCTATGAATCGGGGTGGTTCATCTGCCGGAACTGGCTCAACTGATCATTGATGTCCCATAGCTCATCAGCTGTCAACTATCCACCCTGCTTCGGCGCCTCGGCACTAAACATTGGCATGGAGGGGGCTACTCGATACCCCGGCAACTGTGCCACTGCGCTGCTCCAACAACTGTGTCACTGATCTGCTGTCCACACCGCCGCTGATCTGCCTCAAACACTCTACCCTTCGGGTCCGGAGCTCTCAGACTCCAATCTGGTATCCGGCCTGAAACAACTAGCTCAGACCCAACTGCTGCACCAAAGTGCACCCGAGTCAGGGCCCAACGTCGGGGAGACACCGCTCGCCACGACAAACCGCAAATCAGCACATCCCAAACACTCGACCCAATCTAGTGAAAGTCAAAGCCATCCCTCTATTTCTGTAACCTTATGTTGTCTGGAGCCAACATAACTGTCCCACAGAAATAGAATATGTCGATCCCTCTTCACTCACAGGAAGAGTCAAACAAATAAATAGCCGACTTTCGCAAAAATGTCGCGTCCCTCGCGCCCTATCATCCTAGGGTCCGCCAAAAGCCTAGGGTTTCCTAAGTCCCAACCGACCTATCCCTAAGCTCTGATACCACCTAATCTGTTACTCCCCGGGTGTAAACCAGAACCCGGGCCCGTCCACAGATCCGCCGTGCACACGGTATTTCCCATATACACGAAGCGCCAGTAACCTGCTCATATATAAGAGATATAATAAAAGAGCAATAAAAACAGAGCTGAACTAAAACTAACACATCTCAGACTGAAGCTGAAAATAAAATACCATACATCTGTATAAGTGATACAACAGTCTTTCCCAGCTCACCCAAAGTAAATACAACCTGCTGGCAAAAGCCAGTCCCAAAAATAAAAGTACAACCGTCTGAGGAAACATGGGTACACCAACAGTCCAGCTAACACGCTCATCCTGCCTCGAGATCTATCTACTCAGCCGTCCTCTCTCCTCGACCCACCACTGTAAGCCCAGTAGCACCCGCAGAAGACACTGTAAAACAAGGGAGAGAAAAAAAGAGGAAAGAAGAATGGGGGTGAGAACTACTAGTAAACCAGTAGCCTCCCCTAGTGGGTAAAACCTCAAACTCTGACACGCCCACTAGGTCTACCAGAGGCAAAAGAAATAAAGGTGGCATGCTAAGAATATGTCTACTGATGAAAAGCTACCACTAGTATGCCTCTAAATACTGAGCTAAAATGATAGCTAAATGTATGCATCAGAATATAAATGCCTGCCTGAATAAACCCAATCTGACCACCAGTAAACACTGGTACTGCCTGCTGTGCCTGCCGCATCGGGTATGCCAGCCTACGCATAACACCGATGCAAAGGAGTCCCAAGGACTCAAAGCCTGTCTGCCGCGCACTCCGGAGTGGCACTCGAGGGGAGCGACCCACACAAGTAAAGTATCTCAGTATCCAGTAACATAAGTATCATAAATCATCAGGACTGGATCATGACTCTGATCAAAGTGAGAAAACCCATCCACTAAAGAAAGACCTGATCTCAACCTGGTGCAAGATAAACAAATAGTGGGAAACTCCATCCACTAGAGACCTGATACCCAATCTGATGCATAAGCAACCTCCGGTCAACCGCTCAATATCCGCGGTTGCCGCAATACCCTGCCATCAAGCCCTGCCTGTCCCAAAACCCAAGAACCTGACTACACTATTGTGACACCCCCGGAATTTGGAGTAGTCCTATATATAAATGATATAATAGGACTAAATCTCATAACCCGGCTATAGCATTTTGGATGGTAGCAAGATCCAAGAGGTTATGAGAGTTAAGCGTGCTAGAGCTAGAGTAGTTCTAGGATGGGTGACCCCCTGGGAAGTGGGTTGTCATAGTTGGTATCAGAGCCATTCACCAGCCGGAAATGTGAGATGAGTCTCGGCTGAGCCAGGGTTATATAGCGGGTAGAGCGAGGCTCCCCGGCTAATGACCGTTGTGAGTGGAGTGCAGCTCCTCACAAGGTCGGCTAAGGCTAGCGAGACGAGTCTCACATCGCCTGGTGCTTGTGAGTGTGCTTGAGCCTGACGTGGACGTCAGGGCTTAAAGGGGGGAAGAATGTGACACCCCCGGAATTTGGAGTAGTCCTATATATAAATGATATAAGAGGACTAAATCTCATAACCCGGCTAAAGCATTTTGGATGGTAGCAAGATCCAAGAGGTTATGAGAGTTAAGCGTAGACATCCGATAAAATTGGAACGATACAAAGAAGATTAGCATGGCCCCTGCGCAAGGATGACACGCACAAATCGAGAAATGGTCCAAATTTTTAACTATGACGCCCCACTTCCCAGGGGGTCACCCATCCTAGAACTACTCTAGCTCTAGCACGCTTAACTCTCATAACCTCTTGGATCTTGCTACCATCCAAAATGCTATAGCCGGGTTATGAGATTTAGTCCTATTATATCATTTATATATAGGACTACTCCAAATTCCGTGGGTATCACAACTATCCCAATCCCCCTACTCGCGTACGAGCTGCAAATACCCTGAGCCTCAAATGAAAGGAGAAAAGAATAATAAAAAGGTTTCTCCTATGTCAATTCCAGCATGATAGTGTAGTAGAAAAAGGTGGCCTATCTAGGTAACCATACAAGCATGCAAATATCTCAGGATGCCATAAAATAAAACAGGTGTCGATATCCTTTATAATGTT
The DNA here is from genome assembly GCA_029204045.2 of Tillandsia leiboldiana. Classification (NCBI taxonomy): domain Eukaryota; kingdom Viridiplantae; phylum Streptophyta; class Magnoliopsida; order Poales; family Bromeliaceae; genus Tillandsia; species Tillandsia leiboldiana. Next base: position 6,041,565 of record CM055060.1, read on the forward strand.
AGAGCATGTAGACAATGGTATGAGAATAGTAAATATGAGATAGCCTGTGCCTGCCTATGTCACATACCCAAAGCCCACAAATTATTAATTAGCCTTATCTTTTAACATGATGTTACTGCTCTACAACTATAACCCCCATTCAAGCAAGTTCTAACAGTATCCGTTTTAATCTCAATTAAGCCTGCCATTGTCACCTATAAAGTGCATTTAGCCTTTTAACCATAGATGCTACTCCAATGCCTAGCGGGTAATCAAAACTAAGGGGTTCACAACAACACCCATAATCACAATCATATCCCCCATCAGACATCCGGTCAACCGCCTACTATCCGCGGTAGCCGCAATACCCCAGAAGCTAAAATCCAGGACCCGGCTACACTATGCCAACCCCTGCTTAAGCCCGAGCAACAAAGAGCCACCTGTCTAAGGAATATGGAGAGAAGAAACAAATAGGGTTTCTCCTAAATCAAGCCCCAACATATAGTGTAGTGATAAGAAATGGCCTAACTAGATATCCATATAAGCAAGCCTATCTCCTCATAAAAGATAGAATGGAGAGTGCCGAATAGTGGTTCCACATGTGTATCAATTAATAGCTCCACCTGGGTATAATCATCATGCTAAAATCATAATCCAACCACACATGTCTATAATCTGCTAATCACCCTCACATAACCATCCACCCATGCCTGTCCAAAAGATCCTCAAGTGGTACCCTCCCACAAGACGTTTCATCATATCCCCACATGAAAGTACATCCCCCATGCAAAGTTAAATGCCGATATGATATCCAAGTAAGCATGTATAAGTCCCAACCACTATCAGGTTTCCACTATAGTGTTTTCCGTATGATAGGCTCATAATTATTTTAGTTAAGCATGCATGTCCATTAGGTGACCATTCAATATGCCCAATTGAGAGGATCTCTCTAATATTCCTAGTGGGTATATCAGAAAAGAGGGATATAGCAACCACCCACCTGGAATTGCGCAAACCAAAGCTGTAAAAATCTCCTCGCCGTCCAATATCCCTTTTCCACGCCACAAGTCCAAACAGATAAACCGCGGCGATCACAGTTCACAAATACCCCAAAACATACAATTAAACATACAATTACCCTCAAGAACATGCTCTCCCAATAAACAGTTCAGAATTGTGCCTTTTTCACCTGCGAGTTATGCGCAGAAAATTCCCAAAAAATACTGTCGCGATCCTCGCGACAAGCCGGTCTAAACGAGTACCTGCACGCTCAAATCCGAGTTTCCTACACTGAGATATAAATTCTGCAATGGAACCATCCCAAAGAATTCTGTACAGAAAACTACAGCACCAAACACTAAAAATAATGCCTTTTTCACCTTTAGGAAAAATCCAGAAAAATTCGAGGATGCTCCTTGTGACGTGTAGATGCAAAACTCCTTTTGGAACGTCTCAATCCGATGCCCAGTTGCAGATGTATCACCGAAAGACCGAACCGCTGTCCAAAACTCAACTACGGCAAACAGTGTCTCAGTAAACTCAGAAAAACACCTCGAAAAGCACAAAACAAGGGGAAACAAGACATACCAAGATCGTAGCTCTGTCAGTTGCCATTCTAATGGCGCAAGAATCGCCGGAAAAGGTCGTCGGGGTAGGCCGGGAGAGCTCGTGCATCGAAATGCGACGGAGAAGAACACCGAAGAAGAAATGTCGCGCCGCGCCGGTAAAATAGAAATCTCGAAATGCGTGCCGCCGAAAAATTCGAAAGTTAGCAGGAGTATTCCTCTCTTCTTGGAGAAGATTTCATCTTCTCATTCCCCTTCGAGCAGTGGGCTCGAAGTGGTCGAAATCCCCCCATCAAGCCTTCTCGGATTGCATCCTTAAGCAAAACCACAAAAAAACATTTCAGGAAATGCCCGTGGTGTCCCCATAACAGGAAACACCAAAGAGGACCAATGCCCGCCTGCCACGTGGGGACGCCGCACTGCGCACAGCAAAACCGACCACTGCGGTCGCGCCACGTGGCGCCGACCGTGCCTGACCCGGGCACGTCGCGCGCCTGCCCCGCGCGCGTACGGCCACCTGCCCACTGCCCCGCACAGTAACCCGACCAATGGGGAGGCGCCACGTGTCATCCCTCTGCCTGCTGCACCTGGTGCACGAAACCCTATAAACCGAACCAATAGCCAGCTGCCACGTGTCCGGCCCCGGTGCACCATACACCCGCGCCGATCCGTAAACCGCGACCAGTGAGCCGTCCAATGGGAAACCGCCACGTGTCCTCCCTCCGGTGCACGCCGGCCGCGTGGACCGCGCACCTGCCCGCGCGCCCGCGCGCCTGCCCGCCGCCGCTCCGCCGCCTGCCCGAGCCCGCGCCGCCGCGCTCCGCCACTGCCCGTGCCGGCCGGTCGCCGAAATCACTGTTCCGGCCGTGAACAGTAACTTTACTGTTCCAAATTCCGAAAAATGCAGGTAAATAGCCCATTTCGATCGTTTTCGCGCGCTGAGTCCAAATCCGGTGTCCGATTTGCCAAATTCCATTCCTAAAAATTGCCGAAGGCATCCGGAAAGGTGTTTTTAATCTAAATTTTGCGCTGAGTCTAAATTTGATATCCGTTTTGCGCGAAACCACCTCTAAACATCCGACGGGGTCCCCCGATTACCCACGTGATCCATTTTAAGCCCGGAGTCCATCACTTGTGTCCAAATTGGCGCACAAACACCGCCGACATGCCACATAGGCCTCCAAAAGCTGCCGGTCACACAGTGGAAGCCCTGCAGAGATTCGGGTCACCACAGGGAGTTTGTTAAAATATTTATGCTCAAAAGATGTGGAAAGAGTTACATCCCAATGAGGAGTGTGAAAACTACCACCACATGGAGGAAAGAGCTACCACCTCGGTCGTCCGAGTACTGTGTGCAGCTACCACATGTATACCAAGCATGGTTTTTCTTGATGATTAGATAAAATGCTTTGTGGAATACTTGACTGTGTCAAATTCCAAGGTTGGTATAAGATAGGGATTTTATTGAAAGATGCTCAAAGAGCCACTCCTTATAATAAATTGACTAGATATATTATCTTACTTATTTGGGATTTCAAACATCTATCGATCTTTGTGCTTCATTTTCTTTACCAAATTAATGATTTGATAAACGCATTACTCATAAGATCGCGATTGATGTTTTTGACTATGTTCAACTTTAAAGGATTGAATTTTTATAAATTTTCGTTTCATTACTTGGATATTATTGATAGATTTAGCATAATCTATTTCTTTTGATATGAAATGATGACTTTTGTTTAAAGTTGACATACAAAAGTGTTTACATACTTTTTCTGGATTTTTTGGAATTTTTCTAAATTTTTCTGAAGAAAAAGTTGGAGCCGATCCAGACTGGGGAAATCCGTTCCGGATCCCGAACGCAGTTATTTTCTGCGGGTAGCCGATCCGGACTGGATTCTTGTTCCGTTCCGGACCGCAGCTAGGTTTTATATGAAACAAAAGGGTTTTTGATTTTATTTCTCCTCAAGCTTTTGTTTCCAAGTCTCCAGAGTTTCTCTCACTAGAAAACAACCAATTTGGAGCCTTTCTAACTCGAGTTCTTCGGATTCAAGTCTTTTTGATCAAAACTCAATCTTGTCACTGGTTTTGCATTGTTCTTCATAACGTGAGTGGAATTTATGATACAAATTCAATTCTAGATAGTTTTTGATCAAATTTCTTTTGAAATAGGAACTCTGAGTAGATTAGTTTTGTTTATATTCTTGGTATTCTCCTGATTAACGGATTTTTAGGCTTCGATTTCTGAAAATTCGATTTTAGGGCATATAATAAGAATTTTTGTAAATCATGGAATTGATCTATTTTTAAAAATTTTTTTGCAAAACTAATTTGATTCCTAATCTCTTTACACGATAATGATTGTTTGGGTACAATTTTTCAAATTTTTGAAAATTAAACAATTTTTCGTGTTCTTGAGTTCTTGCTCGCAGGTTCTTCAATTTCTCAGGCACTAGCAAGGATGACTTTTGCTTGGATTATAGTACTTCTTGTTGCAATGGTGCATACACGAGCAACAAACAAATTAAAGAGAGCGAATAAAACTCAAAGAAAAGGTGAGTATGTCCTTGTGGACGACTCCGAGACGGAATCTGAGAAAGAATCAGTGAACTGGGATGAACTAATGGAAGACAACGCAGCACCTGCTACATCAAAAGGGAAAACCCCTGGTACAACAGAGGTAAAGACAGCACCTGCTGCTGCGGAGAAAGGCAAAGCTCCAATGCCGCCAACATCCTATTCAATAAAGAGAAAGAGAGTAGCTCGACGTGTGGGAAGAGCACGAGGGATTGACATTGAGAAACAAATGGCACATAATTCACCACCTCCAGACGAACACGTGCCTATTAACATAGATCGACTAAAAGCTTTTGAGAACAGAGAGTGTATTGGGGAACGACACGTTAACATTAGAGCTCTTCGAGATCGTTCTCCTACTTTCGGAAATCTAGTTGAACAAGCTAATCTCTATCAAGTTTGCACATTTCCTGAAACTCTTGGCTATTGTTTGCATCTGGTACGGACCTTCTATACCAATGCAGTGCAGCTTCAAGAACATGAAAACGGTCCAATGGAGTTCTATACAACAGTCCGAGAGACAAGGCTAAAAATAACTCCACATCTAATTGGAGAAGTCCTAGGGATGGAGTCCAGCATGACAGGGACCAATTACTTGAAAGGGAGAAGTTTAACAAACGAGTTGTGGCAAACTGTCGTGAATGGAATATGCATGGCAGAGACTCGGTCAACTAGGAATTCGGTTTATTCTAAACAACTTCGACCTGAGTTCCGGTTCCTCAATTTCGTCGTATGTTACAATATTTTTCCGAACATGCAGACGAAAGTCCTACGATGGGATCGTATGCTTTTCTTATATCTGTTAGGACATTCGTCAGAGGCAGTAGGGTTGAACATCAATATCCCATATGTAATTTGGTGTAGGATGGCACGGTACGTTGAACATCCTCATCCAACGGAAAGACTTCCATTTCCATTAATCATTATGAGAATCTTAGGGAAATTCAAGGTTGATACTAGCTCTCCGAGTTATCAACACTGTTTAGGTATGATTAATGATTCGACAGTAGTAAAGTCTTTTCAGAAACTGCCTCATGCCACCCCGACTCCTCCGCGTGGCAAGAAACCATCAGTTGGTACATCTGCATCACCTTCACATCAAGTACCCGTGCCAGATGATGAAGCTTCTGTAACTTCAATTTATAAGGAGCAGCAACGATTATAGTTTGAACAAGAACAGATAACAAAAGAACATAAGCGCATTTCTGATGAACTTGAAATAATCACTGCAGCCCAAATCACTCTAACGAAAAAACTCACTTCGATGAAGAAATTGATGAAGAAAATGTTTTCGAATATGGGATGTAGTAGCTCTGAAAATTCAGAGTCTGACAATTGATCTTCTTTTTGATCTTTTTGTTTTTGCAGGTTTTAGTTTTAGTTTTTACATTTTGGTTTTGAACTTTGTAACTCCCTTAATTTTTGTAATTTTGGCTAACTTTTAGTGACAAAAAGGGGGAGAGAGATATGAACAATGGTTTGACAAGTTTGTGAGAACTATGGAACACTTAAAACTTGAAAGGTAAGTATGACAACAACTTTGGTTTTGTATTGTGAATAATTGCATGCCTCGACTAACTATTTGACTAACTATTTGGGCATGTAATATTAGTAACAAGTTGTTTGTTGACTAACATACATATGACATTTGGTATTTAATTCTTAGAAGATATGTCTATCTTTGATTGGTATTTTAATACATATCTGATTTTCTAAATGTCATGGTGAGTATAAACTTCATCTCTCTGGTTGGTTTTTTGAATGTTACATTCTTGAGGTATCTAACGATTTCTTTTGTCAAAAATTACTTCTTTTTGCAGAGAGTACAAACGTCTAAGTCTAGAGTTTGTTTTAGGAGTTTAACTCATGTATTCATTTTTATTTGGATCTCAATTGTAAATTTTTGTTGTATGGTGATAGCAACAAAAATATCTTTTTAAATTTTCTTGAGTGGATTTATGTTTTGTCACGAAACCGCCAAAGGGGGAGATTGTTAAGGAATTTGTTTTGGCGTATTTCGTGAAATGGTGAAGTCTTGAAGATTGAAGATGAAGTTGTTTGGATCATATACCTCAATATCAAGAAAGAAGAATTCAAAAGGATCAGGTATGTTTAACAAAATAATCTTGGTGATCCGAATACTTCTTATTGTGTAGAAACACTTGGATGGGTTTTTAATCGCATAAAAATCAAGAAACTGGACTGTTATAAGTTCAGGATCCGGATTAGGATACTACAGTCCAGACCCCGAACGTAGGTTGGTTCATGCGCAAATCCAGTCCGGAACACCCCTGGTTCAGTCCGGACCCCGAACGTGGATTTTTCAGAAATCGCATGAATAGTCCGGACCGTAGGTATTTCAGTCCGGACCCCGAACCTTGTTTTTTCAAGAATTCTCTAAAAAACAACGACAGTCCGGATCAAGCCAAATCCAGTCCGGACCGTCGTGCGGGTAAAATTCTGTTACAGTCAGTTTTTGATTCTTATCCTCTTCCAATGGTTTCTAACCTATAAGTAAACCCTAATTCTATCTTTTAGGGTAATCCACAATAAGTTTTTTATTCCGTAAATGAACGAGAAAAATTAACGGAGAAAAACTTATAAATCCACATATAGAGAAGAAAGGAAATAACTAGATTTAATTCTATGTTTCTTCATCTATATGAATTAATTTGATTCTAAGTTTTCATACTCAGATTTTGAGTAGAATCAAATTAATGAATACTTAGATGGTATTTCCGATCTATCTTTGATCTAAGTATTCGACGGATTTTCACCACCAACAAAACAACGATTTTCCCCAAAATCGGCGCGTGGATTCGCGTGGCCTTGTAGATTCAAGGTGCTACTGCTTTCGTGGACTCGGAGCGAGGTACGTTCGTGTGATCGAGACATACTACCTGGTGGAGACCGTGTATTCGGTCAGACGTCGTGGACTCGATGTTGGACGCCGTGGATTCGGCGTTGGACGCAAATCGTGGATTCGAGGCGCGTTGCGGAGCGAGCGGAGAAGATCAACTCGGAGCGTATGGAAAAAGGATGAGTCGTGTGTGAGTACGGTATATCACCTTCGTACGTGTTTAATCTTAGTTGATTTCACCGTGTTATCGGTCCCGTGGTTTTTTACTCCTGTGATGAAGTTTTCCATGTAAAATCTCTCCGTGTTATTTATTTTTTCGCATTGGGTTTTATTACGCAAAAATTTTTTAGTGTTTATTATTTACACCTATTCACCCCCCTCTAGGTGTTTTTTCCCCTATTTAGATCCATATTATCATAAACCCTACACGTTGGACTTGTGGGAATTTGGAGAATTATTCTCGGGTATTTTGAGCTTTTTGGACTTTGGACAGTTTAGCACTTTTAGATGGGTTGCCTCGCCTTCATGATTGATGGACTGAACATCAATTCTATATTGTAGGATCATGCATGATTGTGAATGTATTAAGAAGCATGCAAGAATGTGAGAATTGATGTTCCCAGTGTTACTTTGATGATCATATGATTTACTGCTTCCTAAAATCTGTTAATTATTGTTATCATTGGAACTTGACCTAGCACTCCCGTTATATGCTGCATGTTCAAACAAACTAGTAGAAAACTCCAACTTGGGCTAGGTTATTATTGCTTTAGACATTCCCACACTGTCAATCATTATTTTATCCTGGACCTAGAGTTTCCTCGCCCGGGTAGTGGGCCGAGTGGTCGGGTGGTTGTGGGATGCATGTTACACTCGTGCTTGGGAGCAGAGTGGAGTCTGGTAGATGTAGCTGGTCTTTTATCTGTGGCGGGAGCCGTTTGGGTGAACGGTGGTCCCGGATGTCTTGTTTCTCTGTTTATGTGTCGCCACAGTGTTAGTGGCAGTAGTATACCAGTCTTAGCAGGACCTTGAACCCAGAACCTTTTTGGAAACACACATGATTTTAGTCAACCAATGTTTTCTTCCAAACATCGAAGGGTTGCCGGAGTCTGTTCTTGTCTGATTGGACGAAGGCATTAGCCCTTCGGAGTTTAGGTATAAAAACTTGTTTTCTAACTGTTTTTCCTAAAAGAAATAAAAATCATTAAAAAAAAATGGGTTTTCCTCAAATCAAAATGGTTTTTCAAAAAATAACTACTTTTAGTCCTCACCCTGCGTGGGTTTGAGTGAAAAATGGTTTTCAGTAAGAAATGTCACATTTTTTCCTGTAAACTTCCCTACTCGAGAGGATTCGAGCGGTCTGGGTTCTAAGGGCTGCCTTTGTCACGCCCCGGGGTCGAAACTGCGACCCGGGCTCGCCAACAGATCCGCCACCTATGCAAAACCCCGCATAGGCGAAGCGTCCTACCTGCAAGAAAGGGCTACAGCTAAATAGATATCAAAGCTAAAAGATAAAACTGCTGTAAAATTCAAACCAATGATCTGTACAACTGGAAATAAAGGTACAAAGTCCATCTCCCATGGATGATAATCATACGATAACCTCAAATACAAACTCTGGACTCAACAGGGAGGTAATCCTGAATAAATAAATGATACATCAGTGTACAGACTCTCAGTACAAGTCAAATCCTCACAATACATCAGCCTCTCAAAGAGAAAAGTAAAGATAACACTAATCTACCGACTGTACTGAAGATCTCCTCTGAAAGGGGTACCGCTACTCTCCAAAGATAGGTAGGGATCTAGCTCGCGACTCCCTCGCCTCGAACAGCAACCGCAGAATCAGCAACACCCGCAAGACTCTGCAAAACAAGGGAGAGAATGGACAAAAAAGGGGGGAAACCCCCCAACGGGTGTGAGAACTACACCAACAAGGGAGTTCTCAGTGGGTATCGCCACCAGGCCCGACGATCTGCCCACCAAGTCTACTAGAGGCAAACGATAACCAATGCAGTAAAACTGAAAGAAGAAGCTGGAGACACGCTACAGCTACCATGCCCCTATCTAAATGCTCAAGTGGGGAAACCCTGATAAAGATATGCAACACTCGCACACGAGGTGCTCAATCGACCCAATCGAGCTGACTGCCACATCGGGTCCAGTCAAACCTGCGCCCACCTACAACCACCTCCCACTGCCGGGCAGGAATTACGTAGGGTGTCCAAACGGACTAACTCGCTATCGAGTAGTGGCTAATGCAGGCGATAGTCAAAATCCACGCTCTCTCTCAGAACGGATAGACTCAATCAAAGTCGCCAAACCTCTCGCTCCATGGTCAAAGTACTCACAACAACAGGGGACCACCGTCCAACCAAACGGCTCCCAATGACACTAGCACTAGTCTAAACACAGCTACTAGACTCCACTCGGGCCCCTGACATGAGTGCAACAATAAAAGTACCTGACCGAACAACCCAATCGAATGAACCGGTATAAGAACCCGGTACTGCCTGCTCTGTCATCAATCTCACGAACTCAGTATCTCCACTGTCCAAATGACCGGAACCCAACACGGTCTGACCGGAACCCAACACGGTCTGCTGTCTCAAGTATCTGCTAACAGATCGGCACTCACTGACCGGAACTCGGGGTCCGGTACTCACTGGCCGCTATGTCAATCGCCTACTCCGGAGTGGCACTCGAGGGGAGCGACCCACACGAGTAAAGTAACTCTGTAACAAGTATCACTGTAACAAGTATCACCGGATAGCAGGAATGGATCACGACTCAGATCAAGTGGGAAAACCCGTCCACTAAAGGGAAACTCGATCTCTAATCTGATGCAAAGTAAACAATAAGTGGGAAACTCCATCCACTAGAGAAAACTGATACCCAATCTGGTGCATAGATACGCATCCGGTCAACCGCCCAATATCCGCGGTTGCCGCAAAGCCCCACAACTAATCCAACCTGCCCCAGACACAAAGTCCCGACTACACTACCCAGACCCCTGCTCGAACCCGAGCAACACTGACCACCTGACTAATAGGAAGGAGAAAGGAAAAGCATGGTTTCTCCTAAGTCAAGTTCCAATAAGTAGTGTAGCAATAAAAGGGGGCCTAACTATATGTCCATACAAGCATGCATGTGTCCTCAAGAATGAATAAAGAAAATAAATCTCATGCCAAAATTATCAATGACTATACCTGTCCAAAATCCCAGATCCACAATCGCTCCTCAGAGTAGAACCTGCACATAACTACATAGTCCTATCCCATTGCATAAACCAGCCTCATAAAAGGTTATGTGCTAACATGGCATGATAATTATTCATATAGGGTAACCTTGCCTTAGGTAAGCTTCCACTAATCATGAACATAAATATCCGATTAATACCATTGTCATAATATGACTAATTATCTTGTAATTCCCATAAAATCAACATTGTAAGCTTACCGATCAATCCCAGATATTGTACCCTTCACCTGCATGCAATTCTAACACAAAGAATTAGAGAACCGTCCCCTAGTTCTCAGAATAAAGCACCCACCTGAAACGCATTCCGCAGGCAAGCCGAAGTCGGTGAAGTACGCAGCCACACGAAATCCAAAATCTGCCGGAACCGCACCCTCGGTAAACAGTCGCACAAACCACTGTTCCAACACACAACATCGAAGCCGAGAATCAATTACACCACAATCAAAACTCTCAAAACAGCACATGCTGTTTTCTACCAACCAGCAGAGAGAAGAAGCCTTTTCACCTGTATACAGACCTCCAAAAATTCCCAAAAAATCACGGTTGTGATCCTCGCGACGAGTAGCCCCAAATCGAGAGTTTATACATCTCATTCCGACACCTGTAGACCAAGATATAATTAGAACACCGCGGCAAGTTAAAATGTACACTGTCCAAAATCTGTCGGGAACCCATCCGAAAGAAGGTTAATTATCACCTTCAATATAATCTTCAAAAATTCCAATAAAAATATGATGGCGATCCTCTCGAAGCGTAAATATCAATCGAGTCTTTAAACATCTCATTCCGATGCCCGGTTGCGGAGATATCGCCGAAATACCAGGGTGATGTCCAAATACTCCGCAATAGAAAATGGGTCAAAGAAAAGCTTGAAAAACTCCAAGAAGATCTCTGAAATATGGGGAGCTCAAATCACAATAGTTGGAGCCCTATCTGTCGTAAAGCCAACGGCGTAAAAATCATAGAAAAAGGTGCTCGGGGTAGGCCGGGGGAGCTCGTACACCAAAATGCGACGGAGAAGAACACCGAAGAAGAAATATCACGCCGCGCCAGTAAAATAGAAATCTCGTAATCCGTGCTGCCGAAAAATCCGAAACTTCACAGGAGCATTACTCTCTTCGTGTAGAAGATTTCATCTTCTCATCCCTCGGGGAGAAATGGCTTAAAACGTGGTGAAAACTCCCCTTGAATGCCTCTCGGATGCAACAAATAGGCAAAACCAGAAAATCTTTTCAGAAAATTACCTCTGTGTCCCGCCGAACAGGAAACACCAAAATGGGCCGCTCACAACGCGCCACACGGCACCATCACAGCAAACACCAACCCGGGCCACTCCCCGCGCGACACATGGCCTCCCATCCCGCGCGCCCGCGCCTCGGGATTCGCGCCCACGTGCGTGCGCTGCCGCGCCCATACCGCGCACGCAAACCGAGATAACCACCTCCTGTACCGTGGACCGGGTCCACAACACCAACGAATAAAAAGCTGCCACGTGTCCCACAGTCGGTCCACCGTGCACCCGCAAATTCCGTGGACCGTGCCGCCTGAACCATCCAACCACAACCCGCCACGTGGCACCGCCCTGGTGCACGCCCGCCGCGTGAACCGCGCACCTGCCCGCGCGCATGCGCGCCTGCCCGCGCCGCGCGCCGCCTGCCCGAGCCCGCGCCGCCGCCTTCCGCCGCTGCCCGCCGTTCCCGGTGCCGCCGGCGATCGCCGGGAACACTGTTCCGGCGGTGAACAGTAAAAATTACTGTAGCAAGCTCCGAAAAATACAAGTAAATAGCCCATCTTGACCGTTTTCGCGCGCTGATTCCAAATCCGGAGTCCATTTTTCCAAATTCCAATCCTATAAATTGTCGGAGGCTCCTGAAAAGGTAATTTTAATCCGAATTTCGCGCTGAGCCTAAATTTGACATCCATTCTGCGCGTAAACTCCTCTAAACATCCGACGGGGTCCCCCGATTACCCACGTGATCCATTTTAAGCCCCGAGTCCATCACTTGTGTCCAAATTGGCGCACGAACACCGCCGACATGCCACGTAGGCCTCCAGAAGCTGCCGGTCACACTGTAGAAGCCCTGCAAAGATTCGGGTCACCACATCCTCCCCCACTAAAAGAAAGTTTCGTCCTCGAAACTAAAGCAACTCCCAAGGAGTATCAGAAACCAGGGGTAAGCACTCAACACCGCCGTCTCCAGCTCCTAAGTCGCCAATCACTCTCCGTGATTACTCCTCAGCAACAATAACAGCAACAACCAGTACGGCATTGTCACGCCCCGGGGTCGAAACTGCGACCCGGGCTCGCCAACAGATCCGCCACCTATGCCAAACCCGCATAGGCGAAGCGTCCTACCTGCAAAAAGAACTACAGCTAACAGATATCAGAGCTAAAAGATAAAACTGCTATAGAAATAAAACCAACCACTGTACAACCGAAGATAAAACAACAAGGTCCCTCTCCCAAAAGATAATCATACAATAACCTCGAGTACAAAACTCATAGCTCAACAGGGAGATAACTCAAATAAAACATCAGTGTACAAGCTCTCAATACATCATATCCTCACTACATCAGTCTCTCAAAAGAGGAAATAAATACCAATCTACCGACTATACTGAAGATCTCCTCCAAAGGGGGTACTGCTACTCTCCAAAGATGGGTCTGGATCTAGCTCGCTACTCCCTCACCACGCACAGCAACCACAGAACGGCAACACCCGCCAAGACTCTGCAAAACAAAGAGGAGAAAGGACAAAAGGGGGAAAACCCCCAACGGGCGTGAGAACTACGCAATAAGGGAGTTCTCAGTGGGTATCGCCACTAGGCCCGACGATCTGCCCACCAAGACTACTAGAGGCAAAAGATAACCGATGCAGTAAAACTGAAAGAAGAAGCTGGAAACACTCTACAGCTACCATGCCTCTATCCAAATACTCAAATGGGGAAACTCTGATGAAGATATGCAACACTCGCACACGAGGTGCTCAATCGACCCAATCGAGCTGACTGCCACATCGGGTCCAGTCAAACCTGCGCCCACCTACAACCACCTCCCGCTGACGGGCAGGAATTACGTAGGGCGTCCAAACGGACTAACTCGCTATCGAGTAGTGGCTCATGCAGGCTATAGTCAAATCCATGCCCTCTCTCTCTCAGAACGGAAAGACTCAAGATGCTCAACCTCTCACACAATGGTCAAAGAACTCACAACGACCACGGGACCACCGTCAAACCCCGAACGGTTCCCAACAATACTAGCACTGGTCTAAACACAGCTACTAGACTCCACTCGGTCCCCCAGGCACGAGTGTAACAAAAGGTATCTGCCTGAATAACCCAATCGATAGACCAGTAATCACTGGTACTGCCTGCTCTGCTGGTACGGTCGCATCCCAAGGTAAGTAATAGATCGGCATCGAACCGTCCGATCGCACCCAAAAGTAAGTAACAGACTGGCCTCGATCCGTCCAGTCGCACACTCCGGAGTGGCACTCGAGGGGAGCGACCCACACGAGTAAAGTAACTCTGTCATCAGTATCACAAGTATCTCTGTAACCACTGTCTCATAATAGCAGGACTGGATCAAGACTATGATCAAAGTGGGAAACTCCGTCCCCTAACAAAACCCCGATCTGACGCAATAGTACTCAAAAAGTGGGAAACACCATCCACTAGAACAAATCTGATACCCAATCTGATGCCATAGTCAACATCCGGTCAACCGCCCAAAGTCCGCGGTCACCGCAATAACCCACGACCCACAATTGGGTAAAATAATCAAGATCCGGTCAACCGCCTACTGTCCGCGGTTGCCGCAATAACCCACAATCCAACATCAAGCACACCCTGTCTCTGACCCTAAGGTCCCAGCTACACTATCCCAAACCTCTGCTCGAACCCGAGCAACATGACTCAAAAGTCTAAATAAAAAGGAGAAAGAAAGCAATCATGGTTTCTCCTAAGTCAAATTCCAATATGTAGTGCAGCAGTAAAAGATGGCCTAACTATATGTTCATACGCATATGTCCATACAAGCATGCATTTGTCCTTAAAAAGGATAAAGAAAATAAACCTCATGCCAGAATTAGCAATGACCATACCTGTCCATGATTTTCGATCCATAATCACTCCTTGGAGTAGGACCTGCACATAACTACATAATCCTATCCCAATGCATAAACCAGCCTCATAAAAGGTTATGTGCTAATATGGCATGATAATTAATCCTGATATGGTAGCCTTGCCTTAGGTGGGCTTCCACTAATCACCAACATGAATATTTGATTATACCATTTCCATACTATGAGAAATTCACTTACAATTTCCATAGAATCCTCACTGTTAAACTTACCGACCAATTTCAGTTATTGTACCGTACACCTGCATGCAATGCTAACATATAACAATATAGAGAACCGTCCACCGGTTCCGGGAATAAGGCACCCACCTGAAAAGCTGACTGTCCAAAGCCCAACAGCTGAAAACACCAGATAACTCTAATCCCTTGCTCCAATAAGTTCAGCACACCCGTAACCCTCCTGGCACAATACAAAGCTCACTAATTACACTAAGGCTCCCAAATATAACTCTTATAATCCCATACAACAACAGTCCCGAAACTGTTAAATTATCACCTGCAGAAAGTGCCCAGAAAATTCCAAGAAAAATACCACAGCGATCCTCGCGTCGATAGCTTCGCAATGGTACCTTGTACGCCCAAATCGGAGTTCGGTAAGTCAAGATAAAAATTCGACAAGGTGGTACACTCAAAAGATTTCAGCACAAAAGACTGTAGCACTGTACACAGAGAAACAGTGATTCTCACCTCTGATGAAATCTCAGAAAAATCCAATAAAAATACGAGCGCGTTCCTTGCGATCTGTAGATGAAAAAGTTGTATAAGCTCGTTTTCGGCTGACGCTTGGGCGCAAAGATATGGCCAAAACACCTCGATGCTGTCCCACAAAGCCAAACAGAAAATGGGTCACAGTGTTGCCTCGGGATCCGTGCCAAAAACTCGAAACGGGAAAGCGCGATCAAAATGAAAGATGAAGCCCTACCTCTTAGGAGTCTGTCGGCGCAAGAATCACCGCAAAATGATCTCGGGGTAGCCCAAGGGAGCTAAAACACTGCTGCTGCGCCGAAGAAGAACACTAGAAAGCAACGTCGCGCCGCACCGTAAAATGGGGAACCTCGGGATTCGTGCCTCCAAAAATCCCAGAACTTGGCAGGAAGATCAAGGACTTGAAGATGAAAATCTTCCAAGAAGGGAGCTCGGGGAGATCAAGCTTGGGCTGAGAGGAAAAAGCCAAAGAAGAGGGCTCGGGCTGCCTATTTAAAGGCTGAGAAAAACATTTGGAGAAATACCCAATGTGTCCCAAGTTCCGGGCGCGCACAGTGCGGCCCGGCCCAGCCCGCAGGTTTCGGGCGCGCACAGTGCGGCCCGGCCCGCCAAGATTCGGGCGCGCACAGTGCGGCCCGGTCCACCACACAGCCCAGTCCGCTAACACCCCGGGCCCCACTGCACCCGGTGCACCTGCGCCCGCCAATGACGACGCGACACGTGGCCCGGCCACCCGTGCACCGCGCACGTCGCGCCGTGGACCGCGCACGTCGCGGCTGACCCGGGCCGTACGGCCACCTGCCCCGCCGTACGGCCGCCTGCCCCCGGCCACCCACTCCACCGGTTGCGTGGACCGGGAGCACAGCACCGAACCAATAACCTCACGCCACGTGTCCACCCGGTCCACCGTGCACCCGGACCAAATTCCGTGGACCGCGTCTGCAGCACCGGCCAACCGCAAAGCGCCACGTGGCCCGCCCCCCGGCGCACGACCTCCGCGGTGGACCGCGCGCCTGCCCGCGCTCCCGGGCGCCTGCCCGCGCCCTGCCCGCGCCCTGTGCCGCCGCCTGCCGCCTGCCCGAGGCGGCGCCGCCGCCCGCCGGCGCTGCCCGCCGCCGCCGGCGATCGCCGGAAACACTGTTCCGGCGTGAACAGTAACCGCAGCCCAAAAACAGTAAGTAAATAGCCCATCTTGACCGTTTTCGCGCGCTGATTCCAAAAACGACGTCCATTTTGCCAAATTCCAAACCTATAATTTGCCGGAGGCTCCCGCAAACCCCAAAAACTGCCAAAACTTCCGGGAGCCCGCTTTTGGGCATCCGGACTCAGAATTAAGCAAACAAAAAGCCATTTCCAAGCGTTTTTCCGCACTGAACCCAAATCCACCCTCTGTTTGGCCAAAATCCTTTCCTAAAATTCGGCAAAAGCAGCCGAAGGCCAATACAGCCAACCAAAGCTCACAGGGTCCATCTCTTGTGTCCAAATAGGCGCGCGAACACCGCCGACAAGCCACGTAGGCTTCCAGAAGCTGCTGGTCACACTGAAGAAGCCCAGCAAAGGTCTGGGTCACCACATCCTCCCCTACTAAAAGAAAGTTTCATCCCCGAAACTAGAGCAACTCCCAAGGAGTCTTAGAAACCAGGGGTCAAAATTCAACACCGCCGTCTCCAGCTCCCAAGTCACCTATCACTCCCCGTGATTACTCCTCAGCAACAACAACAGCAACAACCAGTACGGCATAGCCCGATTGCGCAATTCCCTCACCTCACGAGTCGGAATTCGCAACGGGCGTCCCTCGTACTCCAAACTCTCACCGACCCCAAAAGGAACGAGTCAATCACGGGTGAGGGGTCCAAAACATAACACTCTTGAGCTGAGACGCAGAAAAACCCCCAAACACCAACAAAAGACTGGGGGAAAGGAACGAACAGCCTGAGTAACACGCTCTAAAATCACTCCCAAGAGCCAGCTCAACCCAAGCGACCCGAAACACAACCACACAAACACCTGCACAGAAAAAGGGGCCCAAACAAGCAGGGGTTCACACTCGGTCGCCCTCAACACTTAACCACCTAAGTGGATTGCTCAGCCGCAGCCTCTCATCAAAAGGGATCCTCAGGGACTCAACTCAAACCCTGCACACAAGGATAGCCCCACACAGTGCCAGCTATGGAACCGTCAAACTCGACTCCCAAATAGCTCTTCGGCTCCAGGCATCCGCCACCACAGTGGCTCTAGCGGGGTGATACTGGATGCTCACACAATCCAATGGTGGCTCTACAGCCACTACGGGAGGTATCACTATAACTCACAAATCCATCTCGCACCACTGACTAGGTTAGAATCGGCGCTGGTACCAATCTCATCACCCGGTCATCAAGCTCTGCTGGCACTATCCAGTCCAAAAACTCCTCACCCCAACAATGACCGTCGATCTCGGCCAGCCTTAAATAGCATCCACCTTGGCCGAATTTCCACCGCCGCCCCTTCGGCTAGAAAAAGTAATCCAGGAAGATAAGCTCTCGAAGCTGAAGCTTGTGCCACAACGACTAGGCATAGGGCTCCTTCCTCACAGATCTTGACACACCCTCTACAAAAGCTGCACAAGCTCTAAACCACTCAGGGAGGGGGTAAAACCAAAATATCCCTGGAGGATGCCGCTAACCAGCCGTTCAAGGCCAACAGAAATACAAAATTCCTCAATCTAGAGGCAACAGGGCATTAGTCAATCCATTGGCTTCACTGTACTCGTAATGCCCCTACTGTGTCCTGAACACCATCTAGACAATGCCCTCAGCTGAAATTCCAAATTGGCGCAGGCATCACACAATATCTGCCGGAATATAGCTCCTTCAAAAGGTTCTAAATAATACCTGGACCTGCCTGGACTCCAATCCCAAAGGGCTCTCACCGTCGTGTATCAACGACGTGGCACTAGGTCAAACAGACCCTCGATCCATCAAATCCACGCACCTAAGAAATCAACTCTCGTAGCTCTAAAGGCGGTATCCAATGAGGGGCTAATGAAGTTGGCGCGGTTTCCAGAATCACGTCAATCGCAATCTTAATCTTCCTTTCTGGCGGCCTAATCATCGGCTTAGGTGGACTTACGCCTGGGATTTCATGGACAATAGGGACATCCTTAAGTCCCGCTGCCGCCGTAGGCACCTCTCACACGGACGCTGTAACCTGTGTGCTCAAAAAGTCTCAACAAACAAAATGCCTTCCATTATCCGCCTCGCAAAAAGTCAAAGTCCTTTCTCTCAGCAGTCAAACATCCTGTGGCACTATGCCAACCGATCCCAAGCACTGGGTCATAACACTGAGCTGCCGTAGAAACCAATAAGTCTGCCGGCATAACTTACGGCCTCTGCTGCACTGGACAAGCCTCCTCCACTTGCACAATGCCAACAGTAACCTGTACCTCAAGTGCAAGTGGTAACGACTCTACCGCTAGCCCATGCAGGAACGCAACATGTCCTAACTCCGACTGCTGTGAAGAAATCACACCTGCGACAACTCAATCCACTACCGTGGCGCCCTCCAACCGGGCGGCACAGATTCATCCGCTCGATGCCAGTGGTCGTCGCTCAGCCTGCCAAAATATCTAGACCCAATCACAAAGGGAGCACGACCTCTGTCCATGCTCACACTGAGATGCCGAATGTGGTCACTCGCAAACAACCAATCCACGCTACCGCTGCGCCACTCTGATGAAAGGGTTGTTGCTGTCATCGGGGTCCACCCAACCCCTGACGTCTCAGAAATCCACCTGGGTATCATCGTCATACGACCAAGCACAATTGATTCATGCAATTCCCTATACAATCATCCTTACTAAGCTTACCCCTCAACCACATATATCGCACCCCAAACATGCCAGTTATCAATCACACAGGGTAACATCCCCCCTTGGGTAAGCTTTACATTAACCATCCTCAAGGATATCCACCACCCAGGAAAGCAAAACGAAAATGTCTCTGCCTGCCGATCTGTCCTCCATCACCTAGCGCCAAGCGCCTCCCTCCAGAACTCGCCTCTAGCGGCAGATCCCCATCCAAGGAACTTCAGTGTCCAGCTCCAAACACAATGCCTACTCCGACGAGGCATCCACAGTCCGAAACCCGAACATGAGGGACCGAAAAGAAACTAAGGAGTATCCTGGCGCAATCCACTCCCAATCTCACTTATCCTATGTGCCTCGTCCCTCGAAACCTGGAGCGCCAGTTCAACAACTGCATAAACTCTCTAGCACAGGGAGGCTCTCAATTGATCACTCCATCACCCCCAACCACGACTCTGCCTCCAAAGGCTCCAAGCTCAATCTTACGAGTCGGGGTGGTTCATCTGCCAATCTGGCTTGCTAAATCAAACATGCCCCACAGCTCCTCTGCTGTCAACCATCCACCCTACCTCAGTGCCTTGGCACTAAACATTGGCACGGAGGGGGCCACTCGCTCTAATGGCACTACAGAAATTCCTGCCGCTGAGGGTACTACATCCTGGTGGTCTCAAAAGAAAAGTACAGTCGGGCTGCCCACTGCTCTGACAACTGCGTCACCAAACTAGCTGCTCACTCTGCCGCTGATATGCCTCTGACAATCCTGTCATCTGGGTCCGGAGTTCTCTGACCTCAATCCGGGTATCCGGCCCAAAACCAACCGCTCAAACTCAACTGCCATGACAGGATGCACAAGGGTCCCCAAACCCAGCGTCGGGGAGACACCGCTCGCCACGACGAAACCACAAATCAGCACACAACAACGCTCGACCCAATCCAGCGAAAGTCTAGAGCATGTCACCCATTCCACAGCGTTATGTTGTCTGCAGCCAACATAACTACTTAGGAGAATAAACATGCCAATCACTCATCCCGCCCCTCGGGAGAGGTGTAAAACTCAATCAGGACTCTCGCTACAAATCACGACTCTCACGAAGTCATCCTAGGGTCCAACCACAAGCCTAGGGTTTCTAAGTCCACCATGACCTACAACCTAGGCTCCGATACCACCTAATCTGTCACGCCCCGGGGTCGAAACTGCGACCCGGGCTCGCCAACAGATCCGCCACCTATGCCAAACCCGCATAGGCGAAGCGTCCTACCTGCAAAAAGAACTACAGCTAACAGATATCAGAGCTAAAAGATAAAACTGCTATAGAAATAAAACCAACCACTGTACAACCGAAGATAAAACAACAAGGTCCCTCTCCCAAAAGATAATCATACAATAACCTCGAGTACAAAACTCATAGCTCAACAGGGAGATAACTCAAATAAAACATCAGTGTACAAGCTCTCAATACATCATATCCTCACTACATCAGTCTCTCAAAAGAGGAAATAAATACCAATCTACCGACTATACTGAAGATCTCCTCCAAAGGGGGTACTGCTACTCTCCAAAGATGGGTCTGGATCTAGCTCGCTACTCCCTCACCACGCACAGCAACCACAGAACGGCAACACCCGCCAAGACTCTGCAAAACAAAGAGGAGAAAGGACAAAAGGGGGAAAACCCCCAACGGGCGTGAGAACTACGCAATAAGGGAGTTCTCAGTGGGTATCGCCACTAGGCCCGACGATCTGCCCACCAAGACTACTAGAGGCAAAAGATAACCGATGCAGTAAAACTGAAAGAAGAAGCTGGAAACACTCTACAGCTACCATGCCTCTATCCAAATACTCAAATGGGGAAACTCTGATGAAGATATGCAACACTCGCACACGAGGTGCTCAATCGACCCAATCGAGCTGACTGCCACATCGGGTCCAGTCAAACCTGCGCCCACCTACAACCACCTCCCGCTGACGGGCAGGAATTACGTAGGGCGTCCAAACGGACTAACTCGCTATCGAGTAGTGGCTCATGCAGGCTATAGTCAAATCCATGCCCTCTCTCTCTCAGAACGGAAAGACTCAAGATGATCAACCTCTCACACAATGGTCAAAGAACTCACAACGACCACGGGACCACCGTCAAACCCCGAACGGTTCCCAACAATACTAGCACTGGTCTAAACACAGCTACTAGACTCCACTCGGTCCCCCAGGCACGAGTGTAACAAAAGGTATCTGCCTGAATAACCCAATCGATAGACCAGTAATCACTGGTACTGCCTGCTCTGCTGGTACGGTCGCATCCCAAGGTAAGTAATAGATCGGCATCGAACCGTCCGATCGCACCCAAAAGTAAGTAACAGACTGGCCTCGATCCGTCCAGTCGCACACTCCGGAGTGGCACTCGAGGGGAGCGACCCACACGAGTAAAGTAACTCTGTCATCAGTATCACAAGTATCTCTGTAACCACTGTCTCATAATAGCAGGACTGGATCAAGACTATGATCAAAGTGGGAAACTCCGTCCCCTAACAAAACCCCGATCTGACGCAATAGTACTCAAAAAGTGGGAAACACCATCCACTAGAACAAATCTGATACCCAATCTGATGCCATAGTCAACATCCGGTCAACCGCCCAAAGTCCGCGGTCACCGCAATAACCCATGACCCACAATTGGGTAAAATAATCAAGATCCGGTCAACCGCCTACTGTCCGCGGTTGCCGCAATAACCCACAATCCAACATCAAGCACACCCTGTCTCTGACCCTAAGGTCCCAGCTACACTATCCCAAACCTCTGCTCGAACCCGAGCAACATGACTCAAAAGTCTAAATAAAAAGGAGAAAGAAAGCAATCATGGTTTCTCCTAAGTCAAATTCCAATATGTAGTGCAGCAGTAAAAGATGGCCTAACTATATGTTCATACGCATATGTCCATACAAGCATGCATTTGTCCTTAAAAAGGATAAAGAAAATAAACCTCATGCCAGAATTAGCAATGACCATACCTGTCCATGATTTTCGATCCATAATCACTCCTTGGAGTAGGACCTGCCATAACTACATAATCCTATCCCAATGCATAAACCAGCCTCATAAAAGGTTATGTGCTAATATGGCATGATAATTAATCCTGATATGGTAGCCTTGCCTTAGGTGGGCTTCCACTAATCACCAACATGAATATTTGATTATACCATTGCCATACTATGAGAAATTCACTTACAATTTCCATAGAATCCTCACTGTTAAACTTACCGACCAATTTCAGTTATTGTACCGTACACCTGCATGCAATGCTAACATATAACAATATAGAGAACCGTCCACCGGTTCCGGGAATAAGGCACCCACCTGAAAAGCTGACTGTCCAAAGCCCAACAGCTGAAAACACCAGATAACTCTAATCCCTTGCTCCAATAAGTTCAGCACACCCGTAACCCTCCTGGCACAATACAAAGCTCACTAATTACACTAAGGCTCCCAAATATAACTCTTATAATCCCATACAACAACAGTCCCGAAACTGTTAAATTATCACCTGCAGAAAGTGCCCAGAAAATTCCAAGAAAAATACCACAGCGATCCTCGCGTCGATAGCTTCGTAACGGTACCTTGTACGCCCAAATCGGAGTTCGGTAAGTCAAGATAAAAATTCGACAAGGTGGTACACTCAAAAGATTTCAGCACAAAAGACTGTAGCACTGTACACAGAGAAACAGTGATTCTCACCTCTGATGAAATCTCAGAAAAATCCAATAAAAATACGAGCGCGTTCCTTGCGATCTGTAGATGAAAAAGTTGTATAAGCTCGTTTTCGGCTGATGCTTGGGCGCAAAGATATGGCCAAAACACCTCGATGCTGTCCCACAAAGCCAAACAGAAAATGGGTCACAGTGTTGCCTCGGGATCCGTGCCAAAAACTCGAAACGGGAAAGCGCGATCAAAATGAAAGATGAAGCCCTACCTCTTAGGAGTCTGTCGGCGCAAGAATCACCGCAAAATGATCTCGGGGTAGCCCAGGGGAGCTAAAACACTGCTGCTGCGCCGAAGAAGAACACTAGAAAGCAACGTCGCGCCGCACCGTAAAATGGGGAAACCTCGGGATTCGTGCCTCCAAAAATCCCAGAACTTGGCAGGAAGATCAAGGACTTGAAGATGAAAATCTTCCAAGAAGGGAGCTCGGGGAGATCAAGCTTGGGCTGAGAGGAAAAGCCAAAGAAGAGGGCTCGGGCTGCCTATTTAAAGGCTGAGAAAAACATTTGGAGAAATACCCAATGTGTCCCAAGTTCCGGGCGCGCACAGTGCGGCCCGGCCCAGCCCGCAGGTTTTCGGGCGCGCACAGTGCGGCCCGGCCCGCCAAGATTCGGGCGCGCACAGTGCGGCCCGGTCGCCACCAC